>BSBM01000362.1:17852500-19052500 GCA_027924585.1 Larix kaempferi
AAATTATGATTAATCTGAGGTGATAATAAAGCACAAGTCCATACATTCCTTCACAAATCACATATTTTTGAATCACAAACAATATGGTTCTCCATTTCCTTTTATATGTTGTAATGGACATACCTCTATACCAATTGGATGCCTATGTAGGATCTTTGAGGAATCCCTTCCAGACATCCTCCTTTATCTTCTTTCTCTTAAAACACTTCTCACCACCCTGAGGAAACCTTGTATCTTAAGAAATAAAAGCTTTTGATAACTGTAGCTCGAGGTCGAGCCTTAGTACCATCAAATGATTGAGAAAAAGCCTTAATTACTTGACTGTTAAACCCCTAATTTTTTTGTAGAAAAGGAAACCAACCAACCTTGTGAAAACATCTCATACATTTCTAGTTGGATTCAAGAATTTCTATGTCACTCAGCTCTTGCCTCACCACAGGTCCCATATTGAAATAACAGATTCAAAGAAAATATCAGTTTGAATGATACTCTTGTCACAAGGAAGAATGGAACAAGAGTAGGTGTGGCGAGTTTATGAAAAGAGGAAATCACTCAATTCAATACATGTCAAAACATTATTTCGACAAATGTGTATACTCATCGATTAAAGTGGTTAGTATGTGACAACGATGAGATATTAAGAATATAGTTTTTTAAAAGGTATATCCAAAAGAATGCCCTAGAGTAAATAAAATAAGGTGAACTAAAGAAACATTAGGTTTAGGATTTAGGAGGATATAATAAACCTTTTAGGGAACAAATTAAATGTGCATTATACTCAGGATACGTTCGGTCTTCCACATTCCACAATCCCAAATGTAAAATAGTTCAAAAAATTACACCATCTAATTTTACCTATAACCAAAAACTAAACATCTTTGAAGCTAGAGTTGGAGTATACTCAAATTTGAGCAGTGGTTATGTTGTTGAGAACAGAAATTATTCTTTTGTGGAATAACCCTAAGACAGTCGAAGAAATGATAATGAAGGACCCAAAAATATCAATGCTACTGAAAATTCAAAGAATGAAATGAAAATGTTATTTGTTGATATAAATTCAAATTTTAATTTCATGACAAAATGCATGAAATTCATAAATCGTACTAATATCGTGTTTCATGATATATCGTAAGATACGTCAACATCTAACAATTTCTAAACAAATAAGTAGAGGAAAATTTTCAGCAGCTACCAAAAATTATTATAAATAGTAGAAATTAACCTTTAGATCAACAAGCTCCAATCTTTTAATTGCAAATGCATGAGATAGAAAGAATCCATAATGATGTAATAGTAAAGTTCTAAAAAAAATTGATATGATCTTTTAATTGTTTGCATCCTTCTTCATTGAACAATTTAAACAATATAACTCTATCAAACAGATGACCATCTCTAGAATAGATCATTGTGATAAAGAAATATGAAACAACACCAAAAATCAAACTTAAGATAGTCAAAAGAAGGAAAAAAATATTGGATGCTACCATAATAATTTGATCGATTATGATAAAGTCATTTCTATTTAAAGTGTTTAAAGAATACACCAATCCCTCAAAATAGACTTATAATAAACATGATCCCTAATAAACAATGATTTATATGACCAACGACCAAAGAATACCATAAGATGTCATAAAATGATAGAGACTCAATACAACCAAAGGATCTCAAACTAAGGCATCCAAACCAAAAATATGATTAGGTTTTCAACACCGTCAAATTTTAGTAGGGGGGCTTCATTTTCAATAAAAAATGTAGGGGATTTGTTGTGAGAAACAACACAAGGTTACTATCATCTCCAGGATGGGTTACTCTACAAGTTGACAAGATTTGTGTTCCTAAAGGTGAGATATTGAAACTTACCAGAGAGGATCACACCTCCAAAGTTGTGGGGAATTTTGGTGTTCATAAGACAATTTTCAACTTACAAAGGTATGTTTATTGGCCTAGAATGTAAAAAGACGCAAATCGTTTGATTAGAGGATGCATACTATATTGTACAAGCAAGCCCCATAATACTAAGAAAGGTCTATATGATCCCTTATCTATACCTACCAGACCATGGGAGAGCATCTCCATGGATTTTATGGGTGGTATGCCAAGAACTAGGAAGGGACATGACTATCTATTTGTGGTAGTTGACAGGTTTAGCAAGATGCACAGTATCATGGCTTGTACAAAGACCATCAAAGCACAAGAAGCAACAAACTTGCTCTTTGAAAAGGTCTGGGTGCACTTTGGGATGCCACGAAGCATCATCTCATATAGAGATACTATATTTCTCGGTTCCTTTTGGACTACATTTTGGGAGTATATGGACACTAAGTCGAATAGGCAAACATATTTCCATCCATAAAAAGACATGAAAATAGAAGTGGTGAATAGGACATTGGTTTAGATTTTGAGGGGTTGTAATCAAAATAATCCAAAGACTTGGGATGAGGATTTGATATGGATCCAACACTCTTATAACAAAGAAATCCACACTTCCATTGGTAAGTTCCCTTTTGAAACTTGTTTTGGATATTTTCCCCCTCACCTCTAGATGTCCTATATGGATAGCATGGAGTGAGGGAAGACACCACAGGTGAAGAATTAAGAGATGAAAAATTCATTGATAAGGTCAGGAAATCCATTTGCAAGTACAAGAGACATTGAATAAGAACATGAAAAGTACAAGGCCTAACATGACCGACACAAGGCTGAGAAAACATTAAAGGTGGGAGGCAGAGTTCGGTTTCACTTGAATAAGGAAAGGCTAAAAGGTCCTGATAAGTGTATCAAGTAACTATGGCATGTTACTTTTGAAATGTGTTGAACTTTGGTTGTCATTGATGTCAACTGATGTCAAAGAGGAATCAGTATCCTTGTGCTAGCTTGAAGAAATATATGAAATTCAGTTTGAAGAAGTATATCATCTAGCTTGAAGAAGTACATAAGAAGATCATCCAGCTTGAAGAAGTACATAAGAAGATCATTCAAAAGTACATAAGGTACATGTGCAAGTTCTAAGTCCACCTAGTCATGCTATCTCAAGGCTAAGTCAAAGGAGTTGGTTGGACAAGGTTCGGGAGTGCGCAAGACTCACCAATCAGAAAGAAGTCCTAGAATTGTGCAAGACCTGGAGTATGCAAGTCCCAGAAGTACGCAAGACTCACCAATCGAAAAGAAATATGCAAGGTGTTGAAGTGCGCAAGTGTACCGGAAGAAAGTGGCAGTCAGAGAAGTCAAGTGCACAAGTCCCACAAGTGATTGTACATCAAGGGCACAAGACCACACACGAAAGGCACAAGTCCCACTAGGAAAAGGACCAAGTATGCACAAGACCCACAAGAGATGACACCTGAGTGGTGCAAATCATGACAAGTGGTGAAACCGTGAAGTAAGAGGAACCGTGAAGCAAGGAAGAAGGGACACTACAACCAACTTGTGGACATACCATCTGCGAGGTACAAGTATAAATTAGAAGTCGATTTGGAGAGTGAAAGTAAGCTTGTAAGCTCGAGACTATAAGATACAGATTTGACAAGCTTCTAATTCTTGGGGCATCAAGGGCTCGTGGAACCGGAACAACATGATCTAGCATTGATCCAAGTGTGCACGAACAAAAGAACATAATTGCTGATGGTGCACAGGATCATGTAGTGTATCTATGAAAATTGCGCGAAGATAAAAATGCAGGATTACATAATATGTGCAAGTACGTGAGAACATAATGACAGTATTGCAGATAGCACGCAGAAAGTCACAGATGATCTAAGACAAATGCGCGAAGATAGACGTAAAGCACAACTAGTGATGCGTGAAGCAAAGTATTTTATCTGAGTCAGATACACGATAATAGAATTGAAGCACAACAAGTGATGCGCTAAGTGAAGTAGTCTATCTAAGACAGATGCGAAAAGACAAAGTTGCAGCACAACATAAGATGCACAGTATGAAGAGGGTAATATGAGACAAGTGCGATGAACCTAAAGGAAGTATCAGAGATGATGCATAGAAGGTCACAAATTATATAAAGACAGATGCACCAAGACAGAAAAGTGATATATTAGAAGGTGTGTAGATTGATCTAATACATACGTGCAAAGTCAGGAAAAGTCAGGATAACAACACAACAAAGGATGCGCAGTATCAGTTAAGTTTTCAAATGTGCAAAATCAGAACGACATCACAACACATGATGCGCGATATATGTTAAGTGTGCAGAAACAGAGTGGTATGATGAAGCAACACACAGTTTGTATGAAGTTAAGTGTGTAATGTTGATGTATTCAAGTGAAGTAAGTGAGACATCACCAACAAGATATCAGTTTACAGAAGGTGCGCACAACGTTGTGAACAACATATTATCTGAAGAGTGCGCAGATCAAAAGAACAACAAAGTAATATTTTCTACATTAATACAAGGGTGGCAGGACGGGGAAAGGAGTAGGGGGTCAGTTCCTCCTTCCAATTGAAGTTGTTAAATCAGGGAGTCAGTGCTTCCTTCAGGTCATACCCTGTAAAACCAAGGGATCAGTGCCTCCTTCTAGTTGGTGTTGGAGAACTTCGGAAGTTGGTGCTTCCCTGAATGTAATATTTTAATATAAGAAAGCATTACATGGTTTTCTCTCATTTGGGTTTCCACGTAAAAATATGTGTTCTGTGTACTGTGCATATGTGGATGAATGTTACTATTTATGGTGAATGCATAATTTAAGTTCAATTGATAAGAAGTAAAAATTGTTCATAACTACGTTAATATTGATTCAAACCCCCTCTTAGTATTAATAAGATCCCAAAAATTGGTATTAGATTGGGTGTCTTTAGTAACAACCTAACATTTGGAAGATAGATCGGTGCACATATATGGACAAGCAGGAAGGATTATCCACTAACCGAGCACCAAGATTTGATGGTACCAACTACATCGTCTGGATGATTAGGATGGAAGTGTATATGCAATCACTCGGATCTGGTGTGGCAGACTATTGAGGATGGTTATAACATTCCTACAACTGCACCAGTTGATCCACTTGAGAAAAGATAGTATGAGTGCAATGCAAGAGATAGTAATGCATTGTTATGTGGGCTAACAAACACAGAATTCACTAAAGTCATGCACTGTGCTTCAGGTAAGGAGGTATGGGACAAGCTCAGAAATATCTATGAAGGAGACAAGAAAGTAAAGAAAGCGAATCTGCATAATTACTCTGGATTATATGAGTCTCTGAAAATGAAAGATGAACAAAATTTTGCCTCATATTTCCTTCGAGTTGATGAGTTAGTTAATTCCCTCAAAATTCTTGGAGTTACACTAGCCGAAGAATCAGTTGTGCAGAAGATACTACGAACTCTGCCTCCAATATTTGACTCAAAGGTAACTGTATTAGAAGACATAGATAATCTTGCAAATTTAACCAAGGATGAGCTTCAAGGGATCATGACTGCATATGAGATGAGAAAAGAAAGGGAAAATCCTATCAGAAAAGAAGCATCCTTTAAAGCTAGCAGGAAAGCAAAGCATGAACATGACAAAGGCTCTTGTGATGAAGTAGATGATGAAGAATCAAACTTTGTGAGAAAGTTGAAAAGAGGACATGGTAAGTATAAGGTTAAATTACCTTTCAAATGCTTTATATGTGGAAGATTAGGCCACTTTGCTTCAAAGTGTCCATATAAGGAAGATGGAGAGAGTGACAGTGAAGAGGACGCCAGTTACAATCAACGAAGGTTGGTGCACACCCAAGACAAATATGAGAATAGGAAGAAAGTTCCAAAACAAAGGAAGAGTCTGTACACTAAGGAAGACATCAGTTTATCCGAAGAAATTCATTGTGAGGATAAGCCAAAAGAAGTATTTTTCATGGCATTTTTGGAAGATGAAAACAATGAAGAAAAGAAAAAGTGTAGTTCTTCCATCAATAAAAACACACCAGTTGCGCAAATTCAACCAGGATCACTGGATAAGTATTTGTTTAGTGGATCCTTCAATACACCTCCAAATCCTGTCGCAAAAATTAAATCAGACAATCAATCTGAAGAAGAAGAAGTTGTAGAGGTTGATTGGGAAGGTGAACTGGTTAGTGCCTTGGATGAATTAAAGAAGTTAAGAAGGAAGAATAAACTCTTGCATGACCAACTGTTAAATTTTGAGGAACAAGTCAAGCAAGCCAAGGTGACTCAAGAGTCTCTTGAAAAATAGCTTAGTGAAAAATAAATGAAGTTTGAAAAAAAACTACATTGCACAGTAGACAAAATTATAATGCTTGAAGAAGAAAAATTAGTATTGAAGACATATTTGGAAGAGTCAGTGCAGAAAAATAAATTGCTAACAAGTCATCTTGAACAGAAGGATAGAGAGGTCTCTCGCTTAAAAGAAAACTTGTCAGAGATAAAAGGGAAGAAATAGGTTCAAGATCAAATCATGATTGATACTCTGAATTGCACACATTCAGGAAGTGACAAGGCTTGTCTTGAAGATGAAATGAAGAACAAATTCAAAGGAAGCACATCAATCCCGGATAAGATTCTGAATGATCAGAAATTACCAGTAGACAAGTCATGACTCGGTTATGAAAAGACAACTGTGAAGGTTTGCGACATCAAGCATAGTCCAAATCAAATGAAGTCATTCAAGTATGATAATTCCTTCAGTGATTATAATTATTTTCGTTACACTATCATAAGAAGGAATAATACAATGAAGTGCGCAAGGTGCAATTACATTGGTCATATTGCGAAGTATTGTCAAACTGTGAGATGTTATGCTTGTGATGGATTTGGACACAAGGCTATGTATTTCGAAGAACATTGAATTGTCCAGATAGAAATACTATGCATAACATTAATTCCAATACTAGGACGAAAAGGGAAGACGGTCAGGTGCAACATTAAAGTGGAAGTGTGCACATGTAGATATGGGTGAGGAAAACTCCTCAAGCATGCGCAAAAGAAGCTAACAACCCAAGTACGTATCAATTAGGAAGTAATTATTTCCCATATTGCTAATCTCTAAGAGAGTAAGATCCTTGTATTCAACATGATATTCATTAGGAATTCAAGGAGTGTGTTAGTGAAGTATTACAGTTAGAGAATATTTGAAACTGGTTGTCGCATTAATGTGATGTTGCAAAGGAAATGTGTACTTATTCAATTATGTGCAAGAATGTGTTGAATTGTCGCATACATGAAAGAATAAAAATGAGAGAAAAAATACACACAGATACATAAACGAAGTTTGTATTATATTCAAAATTATTTTTTTACAAAATTCCATGAGTCCCGTGTCGCAGAAAATAGAGTGAAGTACAAGGAGGAATCATGCCAAGGCGTATCGACAATTGAAGTACAAAGACAACATTGGGATCCATATCAAACAAAATTGAGAGTTACAAAGCTGATTCAAATCCACAACTCAAGGTCCAATTCCGCATCATCATCATGAGGATGTTGTGCAAGACGAAGTTCCAAATCCATCGGAGATTGCTCGATGTATTCTTTGGATGGATGCAATGGACAAAGTTGTAGAGTTGAGGATGACGCATTGGCAGTAGATTGTTTTGTCCGAATCAGGTTCAGGAAGTCCATAATATGTTTCTATCACTACTCCAAGGATTTGACTCTCCTGCTCAGACTGGATAACTCCTCAGTAGTGCACTGATTAGCCTGTGAATGTGCATACCAGTGGTTGAACTCATACTCTTTTAATTGGGATTGCCAAAATCCCACATCCACTCTCAGTCTCGCAAATTCCTCTTGCTGCGACTGGAATGCTAAGCGGAGACTGTCAAATGAGTCATTGAATCTCTAGAAGAAGGAAGACATGATGGAAGAATCAGCGCGATGCAGAACATGCTAGACATTAAATGAACAAGGGTGATGAATCAGGCAATTCGTAGCTCATTTATAGAATTGAAATGTGGTTTCCCGTGCCCGCGAAAATAAATTGAAGAGACTTGATATTAATGGATTTCATGTCCACGTGATTCGAAGCTTGTTATGGAGACATCAAAAGTTATTACATGAGTTAATGAATTCGAGCAAGAGGACAAAAAGCAGAAATCCAATTCATTGTTTCATGAGACCGGAATGATGTTGCCAAAAAGGATCGAGTACGAAAGTGACACGTTGAAGTTTACACAGGAATTATTTGTCACATTGCCTTGTTTCCATGCTAGCCGATGGATGGAAACGTGTGCAAATAATATTCGGTTGTTGTGGAAAGATTTGCGAAGTCAGAAAATTTATTGAATATTGGTCATAGCACAGTAAATGCAACAAAAAGGAACAATTGGATGTTGGAAGAAATAAACATGGAAGACAATGCAAACTAGAAGTAGATGGAACTCTGCAACGCACAGTAAATATGATAGGAAGATGGCATGAAATATTTTGCAAGAAATGAAGAAGTGTGGTTGATTGGTATGACAAGAACAAAAGATCAAGATAGAAGGAAGTGAGAAACTGTACAAGGGGAGCATATCTGAAATAGCTACATAAATATCATTGAATGCATAGATTTCAATATGACTGAGCTCTATCCAACATTAACCCGAGTGAAAGAAAAGAGAAGAAAGCATAAAGACATGGGGAGTAATCGAAGCAAGCAGAAGTATGAAGGCAAATTCATAACCAAAGAAAGGAGAACCTATAATTGCGTATTGAAGGAACCTCTTTTCCATTAATTTCAAAGGGGGAGAAAGATCATGAAGCATGTGATCAATGCAGAAAGATCATGCAGAGGCACAGAAAGATCATGAATCATGCGATCAACGCAGAGATGAAAATAAACAAAAAAGTATTGATCCGTGTAGCGCAAAGAAACAAAGGAGGAAAAATAGTGGAAGCATGCATCAGTAGAAGAGCTCCGTGCTGAAATGAACGATAGAATAAAAGCACTAACAACAAGATGCGCAGATGAGCAAAGGCTCAAACTGGCAAGAACACAGGGGGAGTACACATAGGGGGAGTACTGCGACAAGAACATATGAAGCACAAAAATTCATGAGATGATTGGCATGCACAACTTCATGAGGTGTTGACATCAATGTCAAAGGGGGATATTTTTGAACTTTGGTTGTCATTGATGTCAACTGATGTCAAAGAGGAATCGGTATCCTTGTGCCAGCTTGAAGAAATATATGAAAGCCAATTTGAAGAAGTATATCATCCAGCTTGAAGAAGTACATAAGAAGATCATCCAACTTGAATAAGTACATAAGGTACATGCGCAAGTCCTAAGACCACCTAGTCATGCTATCTCAAGGCTAAGTCAAAGGAGTTGGTTAGACAAGGTTCGGGAGTGCGCAAGACTCACCAATCAAAAAGAAGTCTCGGAAGTGCGCAAGACCTAGAGTATGCAAGTCCCAGAAGTATGCAAGAATCACCAAATGGAAAGAAGTATGCAAGTTGTTGAAGTGTGCAATTGTACTGGAAGAAAGTGTTGGTCGGAGAATTCAAGTGCGAAAGTCCCACAAGCGATTATACATCAAGGGTGCAAGACCACACATGAAGGGTGTAAGTCCCACTAGGAAAAAAACCAAGTATGCGTGAGACCCACAAGAGATGACACCTAAGTGGCACAGATCATGACAAGTGGCAGAAGTGTGAAGTAAGCGGAATCGTGAAGCAAGGAAGAAGGGACGCTACAACCAACTTGTGGACATACCATCCGCGCAATACAAGTATAAATAAAAAGCCGAGTTGGACAGTGAAAGTAAGCTTGTAATCTCGAGACTATAAGATACATATTTGGAAAGCTTCTAATTATTGGGGCATCAAGGGCTTGTGGAACCAGAACAACATGATCTAGCAGAGAGCCAAGTGCACACGAACACAAGAACATAATTGTTGATGGTGCGCAGGATGATGTGGTGTATCTGTGACAGTTGCGCAAAGATAAAAATGCAGGATTACAGATGATGCACAAGTATGTGATAATAGAATGACGGTATTGTCGATAGCATGCAGAAATTCATAGATGATCTAAGACAAACATAAAGCACAACTAGTGATGCGCGAAGCAAAGTAGCTTATCTGAGTTAGATGTGTGATAACATAATTGAAGAACAACAAGTGATGCGCTAAGTGAAGTGGTCTATATAAGACAGATGCGCGAAGACAGAGTTGCAGCACAACAGAAGACGCACAGTATGATGAGGGTAATCTGAGACAAGTGTGAAGAATCAAAATACAATATCGTAGATGATGCACAGAAGGTCACAGATTATTTAAAGATAGATGCACCGAGACATAAAATTTATATAGTAGAAGGTGCCCAGATTGATCTGATAAAAATGTGCAAAGTCAAGATAGCAGCATAGCAAAGGATGCGCAGTATCAGTTAAGTTCACAGATGTGCAAAATTAGAATAGTAGCACAACACATGATGTGCATTATCTGTTAAGTGTGCAGAAACCGAGTGGTATGATGAAGCAACACGCAATTTGTATGAATTCAAGTGTGTAATGTTGATGTAGTCAAGTGAAGTAAGTGAGACAACAAAATCAAGATATCATTTTACAGAAGGTGCGCACAACATTGTGAACAACAGATTATCTGAAGAGTGCACGGATCATAAGAAAACAAAGTAATATCTTCTACATTCATACAAGGGCGGCAAGATGGGGCAAGAAGCAGGGGGTTTATGCCTCCTTCCAGTTGAAGTTGGTAAATCAGGGACTTGGTGCATCCTTTGGGTTGTAGCTTGTAAAACCAGGGGGTCGATGCCTCCTTCCAGTTGGTGCTGGAGAACTTCGGAAGTTGGTGCTTCCTTGAATGTAATATCTTAATATAAGAGAGCATTATGTGGTTTTCTCCATTTGGTTTTCCACATAAAAATATATGTGTTCTATGTACTATGCATATATGGATGATTGTTACTGTTTATGGTGAATGCATAATTTAATTTCAATTGATAAGAAGTAAAAATTGTTCATAACTGCTCTAATACTGATTCACCCCCCCTCTCAGTATTAATAATATTCCAACAAAGTGTTGGAGAAGGTAGGAGATAAATCCTACATACTCAGTCTACCCCCATATATGTGCATTTACTCAGTAGTGAATGTGGAAAATTTGAAACTCTTTGAAGCATCCATGTTGGACCAAGAACCTGAGTAGGTCTTACCTTTTGTAGAGGACTTATTGCCAGAAGTTCATGTAGAGTTAGTAGAAGATATAGTTTTGTATAAGAAATCCAAAACAACCAAACAAGGACAATATGAACTCTAGCAGCTTAGGTTGAAAGGACAACTTCCTAGCAAGGCTAAATGGCACTCTAGAGAGAAGGTAGAGGAAACATTTCCTCACCTCATTTAGTAAAATATTTTGGAGACCAAAAGTCTCCAAAAATGGGGAGGTATGATCCAAAATGAATCAATATATGATTTTTCACTTATTTGGTGCTTTTGGGTGGAACGATTAGATGAATTAGCTTGTAGGACCCATTTTAGGGGTAGGTCTTACTTTGCAGATTTGGGGTCCATAAACTTTAGAGGTTGTTTGAGTGATTACACGATTTTTTTGGGGGTCAAAATATTACTAACATAGCTCATACCTCCTCAATGCTATTCTATACTTCGATGGATTCCCAATGGTGCAAATATCACCTCAATTGAAGTTCATATGAGGAATTTATTCCTCTTGTAACTTGACCTATCCTATTGACCACCATGGGACCGAGTGGGTTACACATAAGATCCCATTACCCACACATGTGGAGCTGGTCACATTTGGATTTTCAAGAACATTCTATAGGGTCCAAAACCCTAACCTTAATAAGGAGTTAAGGCATGCAAAACCCTAAAAACTAACCCTAGATAGCTATGAGGATATTGATAAATATTGGGCCACTAGAAGAAGAAGGGGTTCTATTCTTAAGGTATTATTGTATTGTTCCATAGTTGAGAAAGATATAGGGAGTGGATATTATACCATAACACAGGAAACATGAGATCTTGTAGGAGCCATATAGGCCATATTATCATAGGTAACTCCATAGAGAGTACCACTTTCTTTGTTTTTCATTGCATATTGGAGAAGAAGAGAGCAAGGCATAGTCCTCACTTCTAGTTGGGTTATTCCCCATTGCAGGATTCCCAGGGTATATCTTGTGTTATTTGTGTGGATGTGTTATTTTTCTCTAGTTATTTTCCTTTTAGTTTCAATTTATTTTAGCATTTAATGAGATTAAGTTAACAATAATGAATTTTAAATCTTCAGTAAACATGACATAACTAAGAGTTTGCAAAGTTGTAAGATATGTTATGATGAACTATTCCAAAGGAATATCCATGGCAGTTTATAGATCATAGATGGTGGTGGTTGAAGGTAAAATCAATGTTTTTGTTGATATGGTATGGTGTTGATCCTATTTTTTTCTAAAAAACAAAGTTTATTATATGGTGGCATTGCATTCAAAAATTATTTTTTTGTGTGTTTCCATCGAGGCTGAGTATGGTTTCATATGGTATGGATGGGGAATAATTTTATGTTTTGTATATAGTTAAAATTGTTATATAGTGTATTTTTTTGTGTGTGAGGGTTTTATATATTTTGTTCTATATTTTAATATATATATATAATTTATATACATGTGTGTGTATGTGTGTGTCCTTTTATATATTTTGTTATATATTTTCAATTTTTTTTTTTGACGAAATGCACATCCTAGGAAACCCTCTTAGCACTTCCCTTCATTTCGAGGAGGTGACCTGGGGTAAATTATTCGATTGCAGTTTTGGAAACCTAACCCTGTGGGGACAATGAGTGAGGCACATAATATTCATAGAGGCAGCCAGCTCGATGACCTAACCTATTTTTAGGGGTGACCATCCTATGATACCAATTATCTCCACACCATAGTAGTGGAGTTCTATTGCGTCGAGGGAATAGAGATTAGTATTTCGTTGTGTACAATAGGTCATTGAATTGAGAAAATATTTATTTGAAACATATAGGGTATGCAAAGCCAAAAATAACTCGACAAACAAAAATTGAATAGATCAAGGTAAGTTTAACTTTGGAAAATAGATTGAAACCACATGCCAAATTGTGAAATGGACTGTGAACTATAAAATCATCAAAAGGGGTTTGAGGTTGTATTCCAATAGCAACAATTACTTTTTTTTAATTGAATTATAAAACAACTATTTTATTGGGATTTTGATAAAAAATGGAAATATTAAATTTAGATCCCAGGACTATGCCACACATGTGGTGAAGAAAATTGTTAGTGTTCTTGATGAGATCAAAAAGTCAAGGTTCAACAAACCTAAATTTATGTAACATGAGGTTGAAATGGCGGGGAGAAAGGTATATTAAATTGACAACATTGTAAAAAGAGTTATTATTATTATTATTGTGGATATACCTCTTGATGTTTTACAATATTATGTACTCTAATATGATATTATATATTGGTTAGATAGATAAAAGAAAATTGTCATCATCCAATTTTCCTAGAAATGTAGGAAGTAATAAATTAGATTCAAACGTGTTGCTCGACAAAATGCATATTTTTATTATTATTAAGAATTGTGATCTATCATCTCATTGTGTTGTTATTGGAGATGCATATAAAGGGATAAATGAAATTGGTATACCTATAGAGATAGCCAAGAGAGTAACATTTGGGGAGCGTGTAAATGTCCACAATATGGGGAAATTACAAAAAATCATATACAAAGGAAAATGTAGAACCATTTTTAAGAAGGAAAATAATTATTGTTCAAATGCACTTGCCAAAGAAATGAACAAACTTGAAATTGGTGAAGTGATTATCCATGGATTTCATGATGGGGATTTTGTTTTGGTTATTAAAAGCATAAGTACATCTAGGTACTAGGGTGAATATTAATCCTCTCATATATATGTCACTTGGTGTGGATTTTTATGGGGATTGGATGCATGTTTTTTATGTGAAATTGCCCACATAAGATCCAAAGAGATGATTTAAACCTCACTATGAAAGAATTTAGGAAGAAGAGAGAAGCAATAGAACATAGATCCAATAGAGGCAGAATAATTACACACATTGCATTAATCAGAATAGTAACCGGGTAAATATACAATGCTGAGTATGAGGATTCGAATTCACTAGGTGTAATTCGAATTATCCTTCATGCACAGATCCATAATCAGTGGAGAGTCATCAGTGCCAAACTAGGAGTCTATCTCATCATCGGTGAAGTCATCAATGCACAAGTAGTGATCAACCGGGAGTCAAACTGAGTCTAACTGAGTGTGGTTGGTGTAACTGGCACATGGAAGCACTGATATAGTGAAGGAGACTCAGTGGGGGGCGCTCATGGAGCTAACTGGAGTCAAAAACAGTCTATCTAGTCACACTGGAGGTCCAAAAGAGTGATAAGGTCAGTTAGGAGTCAGTTAATCCTTAAATCAAGGAAGAACTGAAGATAACTGAACTAAACTGGACTGGTAGGTGAAGAAGGGCGCCCTTATCATGCAATAACTGAAAAGAGGGCGCACTAAGCTCTAGGAGAGCTAAGACTGATCCGAGAGAAGCTCCTGGGGCTAGTTTGGCAAGGGCTAGGTGCTGGTGCTGCAAACCCTAATTGCATGCAAACCCTAATTGCATGCAAAACCCTAATTTTGCATGCAGGACTGAAAATGTCAGAAATGTTAGAAGGACTAGGATGGAGTATAGGAATATCCTAACATTTTATACCTAATCTTTAGAATCTCAAGATGATATTTCTCACTTGCTATGTGTGGATCATGAGATGTTCATTTCTCATTGTGGAGAAGCATACATTTAATGGTTTCTATCCGTGGATCATAAGATGCTCAGTTCTCATTGTGGAGAAGCATACATTGTGTTGAGTGTAGATAGTGCAATCACAACCAAGCTTCTATTTGTAAATCCCTACTAGATAAAATCATATTAAATTGGTTATTAATGTGGAATTTTTGAACCTTGAAAAGATCAAGTTAAGTTTACCTCTGGAAAATCACCCAAAACCATGCCAAATTGTCAAATGGATTGTGAAATGTAAAATTATCAAGGGGATTAAGGTCATATTCCAATAGCAACAATTGCATTATAAAACTATTTTATTTGGATTTTGATAAAAAAAAATGGTAATATTAAATTTAGATGGACAATATTACTTTATTCATCTAGGACTGTGCCCTGTTCCACACACGTGCCGATAGTGATGTTGATGAGATCAAAGAGTCAAAGTCCGCCAAACCTATATTCATGTCACATGAGGGTAAAGCAAAGGACCTACAATCCTTGTTCGCATAGTATATTTGTGTTAGGAGAAAGGTATATTTAATAGATAACTTTGTAACAAAAATGTCTTTTGGATGGATATACATCTTGATCCTTTTCCTTTTTTGTTATTAGTGTTCTATTTTATTATGATTTCCTTTTGTAAGTTAGTGAGGTTGAATTTGAAGCAAATGAATAGATAAAATTTGGCCTTAGAACCAAACAATTGATGGGTTCTTCACATGATTAGAAATTGTTGTTTTGATGAAACACATTTTGAGGAGAAAGATGCAAGAATTGAAGAATCTTCGAAGATAATTCCTTTCAATGATTTTTCTCTCTAAATTATTGTTGAGCAAGTGGATTGATGTGCTTTAGTTTTTGTTTTAGTTGTGTTAGAGAAAATAAAAAAATAGCTGAGATAACATGTCATAATATATCAAAAACTCTTAAGAGATTTCTTTACCAATAAGTTAGAGTCCTTTGCCACTAGAAAATGAATAATATATTAGTGGCGTATGAGAAATGGCTCCAACTACCTCCTTTGGTTTGGGATTGAAGTTCGAAGCAAAACAAAATCCTTGTTTACACCATATACATTTGACAAAATACATTGGTTTTGTTGAATGCCCTAAAATTAGAAATTAAATTTCAAAAGGTATGAGATATTTGTACAAAACTCATTTTTTAACAAAATTTACCTCGGCATCAATATATTTGAATAGCTAGAAGGAAATTGAGTACTCATCAGGGGATCTTTGGAGGGTTGATGGGTAGAAAAAGTCGTGGACTTGTTGCAAGCTTTGTTGACGTCATTGAAGGCCTCAAATGCTTATTTTCCTTAGAGGATTAGTAGTGTGAAAAGTAGCCCATATATCTACTAAACCCTACAGAATTATACCTATTGGGTGTGGTTTAGGGACTTAAATACCTTCCATACTTGTAAAGCTAGTTCAAATTGCAAAATCGAGCGGCTCTTTGTTGAGTGGTTATGGTCATGCAAATGATGAAACCACAATTGCAAGAATTTCCTATTTTAATTCATATGAATTAAAGGTAGCTTGGTTACCACAACGACGAGGGCGAGAAAGGTAGAACCAAGAAACTTCGAGGAAGAGGAGATTGATTACAACTGCAAGAAGTGCCGATGGAGAATGGTGAGGGATGCATCCATGATTGTCATGTGTGAAATGACAACTCAAGCATGAAAACTATTAGGAAGTTGTCAAATCCATGCAGAATAACTCCACAATGGAAAATTTCCTTACAACATAATAATAAATAAATGAGCTAATGGATAGTTGAAAAATGAGTTCTATGCATCTCTTGACAAAGTAATAAATAAAGTGGTAGTGTATAAACGCAGTTATATTTAGAATGCTCAGAGATTTAATAGTTTATATATACTTTGTCATAAGTAATATTATTTAGCCAAAAGACCCTAGTTTCACAAACTCTTGTTAAGCTAAATAGATAACTAATCATAAAGTGATTGACATCTTGACCAAATCCATTCATCTTAGTATTTCTCTATTTTTAAGTAATTCTCACTATTCAAATATAGTCAAATGCAATACTAAGTGAAACATCTTTGTGGTAGAGTAGTTGATGTAAAATATCCTAACTCTCACTTGTCTTGGGTCGTTAACTTGTTTCCTTGTATCTAGGAAATGTAAGCTCTTCACCATTTAAAAGTAGTTTTAAGTTTTACATGTGGTATCAAGTAGTATCCACAAAGTTTTAACTCTATCTATAAAACCAAGATACTATATACTAGATTGCAATTTTATTTCTTATTGAGAAAATATTTTGATAATAAATTTATAGATAATTTGTTATATATATAAGCTTATTTTGGTCTTGAAAATAATTGTAAATCAGCCAACCTGGTCATGTGGGATAAAAACAAGTTCCTATTTGAAACTCTTGTCATCCATGTTATCTTATACGGTTGTGAAGTATGGGGGTGCAACATTTCTAGAGAATCTTGGAGAAATATTGAGCAAATCCAGAAGCGGTTTATAACTTATAACCTTAAAATTAAAAGCAATACGCCTTATCCTATTCTCCTCATAGAAGTGGGTCTTTCCCCATTGAGAGCATGGCTTTGAATAGGTACCTAATGTACAAGTGCAAGATAAATAACATGGGAAACGAGAGACTTCCTACAATTGCTTTAAATTCAAGTCAAAGCCAACTACGCCTCAAGTGGAGTTGGTGTAAAGATACGATGTCTTGGTTAGACCAATGGGGCATTGATGAAAATGACACTTTACAAAATATCGATAATGTCAAAAATATTATTACCTTTAGGTTTAAAGAGAAATTGTGGTGCGAGGAAAATGTAGCGGTTAAGAGAAAACTAAGATACTATAAGGAGGTCATTAACCCTAATTTGTAAGATCAGAAATATCTCTCAATAGTAACTAGTTCAAAGAAGAAAAATAATATAGCCAAGATTAGAACGAACTCCCATGAGCTTCATAGTGAAACAGGGCGTTGGTCTATTCCCAAAACTCTGTGGTCGGAAAGGGTTTGCGATCTTTGTGAGTCTATGAGCATTGAGGATGAAAATCACTTTGTCTTAGAGTGCCATGCTTACACCCACATTAGATATGATTTTCATAGTATTTGCTACAATACAAGCCTTGCTAACCTCCTAACTTGCCAAAACTATAGTGAGCTTGGAAAGCTTCTTACCAAGCTTTTTGAACATAGGAACAAAATTTTAAGGCAAACCAAGTAATAACCTTCTTAAGGTCCAATAGACCAAAGATAGTCTCAGTGGACGTTAATCATCACCATCATCATCATCATAAGTTTACAATATACCTAACATTTTTAAATGTAAATTGAAAAAGAAAATACATTATAAAAATATTTAATCAAAACTCGAAATTTATATAAATTTAAGTTTTCCATTTATACAAAATATACCATTATGTTTATGCTAATATTAATTATAAAAATTACACATATGTTAAAATGAAAAATTATAGTAAAATGACATTGATTAGTTTGAAAGTTGAGAAGAATTTGATTTTAAAAATTCTATCATACCTTTTTTGAAAGTGCATTGAACAACTTTGAAATTTGAAAGGGAAATTGTGATTGAAGTATGTGGTTAGCATACTAGTCTTAATAGCTAGCTCAGTTGGTTGAGCCCTAGTTGACAAGTTGTTTCCAAATAAGAGGTTAGGGGTTCAATTTATGAACCTATTGGGGTCAGGTTTCTCCGCTGAGATAACTAATTCCTTGGGATAATTGGTGCCGTAGGGTGAGGCCCCTTCGGATGGGCCCCTTGGTCGTCTTCCGTGAAAAAAAAAAATTGTGGTTAGCATACCACTTGGCTCATGGGATTTGATGTCGATACTAAGTTTATTTCGATGAGATCCTTAATTATTTTGAATAATGAAATGAATTGGATTTAAATCATGTGTAAAAAATTAAAATACTTTTCCAAAATGTATTAAACAATTTAAACAATTTTAAATTTCAAAGGATAATAGTGATGGAATTTTTTAGAATGTTATTGGAAGGTTCGTTCTAGGCGGTCCAAATGGTTTATATGGAATTTGATCTCCATTAAGAGAATGGGTCTATTATTTTTATGGGAGATTTGGAGCTTTGATCTATACGGAATTTATAAAAATGACACCAATCTCTAAAGTGTAAATATTGTTTTTAGAAAGAAATGGGTCTATTTTATGGGAGATTTGGAGCTTTGATATATACGGAATTTATAAAAATGACACCAATCTCTAAAGTGTAAATATTGTTTTTAGAAAGAAAAAATTTGGAAATTTAAATCTATTGATTTTGGAAAGATTAAGTTAGAGTGTAAACATTGTTTTTAAAGAAAGTTATTGATTGTAGAAAGATTAAGTTTAAAGGTTACAAGCATAAAAAAGACTAAGCTTAAACGACTCATGACACATATTATTGTAAATGTTTAATTGTAAAAATAAAATGAAGGAGCATCCTCTAACACATATTCAGCAACATAAAATCAAATAACCTCTAGTATCATCTAATCTCTTTGTTAAAAAGCATAGAACATGGTCTATGCTTTGATGTAAATTATTTATCCAATGTTTACTAAATTTATAATATAATTTTTATGTTTAATCGAGAATTTTTTAGTTTTTAGTTTTATTTTTTAAATTATCATATATCTATTCATATTATTTTATGGAGTAATCTAATCATCATGAAAATTGATAACAAATGTAAAATTTTCAAAACTTATTTTACATGAAAATTGATAACAACTTAATACTCACAACATTTTCAACGATTCAATATTATTTATTTACAATTGTGCATATAAGCATTAAAAACTTTGGAATGGTAAAAGTTTGTATCCAAGAAAAATAAGATGATACTTCCAAACTATGGGGACAACGAGTGAGGCCTATAATATTCATAGAGGCAGTTATCCCAGTGACTCGACCTCGTGACCTCCTACTTGAAATTGCAATTCATAACACTTGAAACCACTCGAACTAACCCACTGTGATTATATATTTTCAAATATATATAACTATATATGATTTATATATGTGTGATATATTAAAAAGAATGTAACTTTCAATCTTTATATTAAAATTTTAATAATTCCCCTCTAAGAAATATTTGACAAATTAATACCATGCATTCCTCATTTGGAGGTAGGCATTTTCCTAGATATAACCCATGTGTCCACAATAGAGTGTAGAATGTAGCTATAACAACCACACTCAAAATTTATGCCAATATTATCAATGGAATTTTTAGGAGTAACAATAAATCATTTTTAACCTAGAAACAAGTGTCATAAGGAGGCCTAATTGGAAGCCTCTAGGGCCAAATGTTAAGGCCCCAACCCTCATTCATCGTTAGTTTATTAGTTATGGCCAGGCTGACTTAGTGGTACATCATGATCATTCTATCTCATATTTATAATAAAGCAGATACATTTGTATAAGCATCTCTTCTTGTCTTATGCATTGGATGTATTGCAAAAGGAGGTCTCCCCCTCGAAAAGGCTTATTATTGATTGACTATTTAGCATTATCAAATTGTGGAGATACTTTTATTTCCGTTTTATGTAAATTTGGGGAATTCAATACATAACATTTGATAGCAGAGCATATGGTTATTGGCTTGGCTCCTTGAAAATGAGTTATATTTTAAATTTCACTATAACTGTTAAGGATGTTTCATACAAGTAAATTTTCATGGTATTGAGGTGACATAGCTAAGTACCTATGGTAAAAATGTTTGTTTTACAATAATTTAGGAGATACAATAAGTGGAATTTAGGGTTTTTTACTAGACCAAAAACTAGTCCCAAATAAGTTTTGTAGGTAGAATTGTCATATCAAAAGCTTGCAAAATCCAAATTGAATGCCACCAATTTCGTTGGATATTAGACAAACCATAGTATTTCAATAAAAAAAATCAAAAGCATATCTAAAAATTTGGACACATGACATGATGTACAAGTTCACTATCTTGAAAGGGAAAAAATAACAAATTATGTGAAAGTTACCATAACATTACCTTGGTATATTAGGATTCGCTCAAACCTCTTGCCTTCCAAAGAAGACATATCAGGATTCTACATGCCCAAATTTCAAACTCATAGGATTTGAAATTTTAGATTTACCTTAGATGGATGGTCAACCAACAAGATAGTCTCCAAATTAGGGTTTTAAAATGTATGCAACTTATAATTGACATAATTTTTTATTGGAAGATATGTTTGAGGTGATTCAAGATTTGTGGTTAAGTCAAAATATAAAAGAAATAGAGATAAATATTATTTTTGGCCCACATAACAAAGGGTGGCGCAAAAAATGATACGCCAATTAAACCTTCAGAGATATCAACCATGACTCATGAAGAAATATATAACTAGCTATCCAATTTGGAGAACAACTTTAACAAATTGAATGATAGGTCAACAAAAAAGGTGAATTTGGCACACATGCAAAATGAAATACAATGTAAAATGGAAAATATTGATTAGAATATGGAAATGATGGATCAAAAGATGGAAAATTTGGAACATAATAGATCCAATCTCTTACAAACTCTAGAAGAGAGGCTCCCTAAAAGTGATAATGTGATGCAAAGAACTTAGGAATTAAATATAGATAGTATTCATGTGGAACAACCTTCCATCAATAAGAATATTCAAAGAGCATTTAACTCTAATATTGGAGCTAATTGGGGATGGGATCCTAAGGGTATAAACTTCCCCAAGGTGGAGTGAAGAAACTTTGCTGGAACAAATGTCTTTATATAGGCGAACCAAATAGAGAAATACTTTGAATTGCATAATATTATGGATGATAAGGAAATGATTTCCGTAGAAAATTTGTATTTGAGACAAAGTCATATCAGTGGGTAGTTAAAAGGAAGCCTCCTTCTTATCATTATACTTTGGTCTTATTTACAATATACCTAGAAGCACAATATGGTATAGTTTGGGAACAATACTACTTTTGTTGATTGACGAGACTCGTGCACATAGGAGATGTGATGTGAAATATTATAACTCAAAATTTCATGTATTGGACACCAAGGTGGATAACATAAATGAACGACATCTATTGGAAACTTACATAGGTGGATTAAACGAAGACATTAAATATGATCTTTGCTTAAAACATATTGAAAATGTTATGAAATATATGGTACTTGTTATGGAAAAATTTACACAAGTGCACTCTTCCACTTGGTGAGGGGCGCCTAATCCTTGTAGGTTGTTACAAGGCCTCAGTCCTTGGAGCCCCTTTTGATGGTTGGTGGTATTCCTCCAAGTGATTCTGCAAGAGATTGTCAGTGTAATTCACATCCAAACATGAAAATATTGATAAAAATAAAATGAGAGAGATTGGAGGAGAATTCAAACTTAAACAACAACCAAAGATATGCTAAAACACTCTTGTATTGACTAATGGAATAACTGTACAACACCTAGGAGGTGAAGGATTAAAGTGAATCCAACAATCTCCCTTAGGGAGTCCTTTCTTGTCTAAACTAAATGCTAAGTAGGAGGAAGAACAATGGGTAGAAACACTTGCCCCTTGGTGGTAGGTGGAAAGCAAGTTTGGGAATGCTCACAATGGTAGGAAATGGTGGGATATGAGGAGGCTCCAACTCAAATCCAACAACATAAACTTGATCTAATTTATCTCTACCAAATGCATTCCAATGGCTTCCTTTTATAGGCCAAGATGTGGCCATCAAACAACTAGATCCAAATGTGAACTCTCCTCCTTCATGAACTAGTTCCAAGGTACACAAGGGGGGATGATTAATGCCCCCAAGTGTGTGAGGAGTCGAATTCTGATCCATGGGGAGGATTGAGTCTTTAATGCTCCGCTGGGCATGAGTGGTCCCGTTGTTTTGATAGTAGCACGATTATTGAAGGAAAAGTCGCGCTGGTGTAGTGCGGGCATTGTTCAGGTAACCTACGCTATAGCGTGGGTCAATTGTGTAATACCCACTCTACCCTTGTTTTGACTGTTTCTTGGCACTTGTGGGCTCATGCTATGTTTTGGATCTATTGAGGATGCCTATGGTGAGATGCATTCTTTATGTTGATGACGCTTTACTGGATGAATCGCCGAAATGTTGCATGTGTGTGAATTTTAGGCATTAACAGAGTCCCCCTGATGTATGAGGTTTGTAGGGTACTATAGAGCCGATAATGCATCATGTTTTTTGTTGTTTCTCTCATGTTCTGTAGGACGAAGCATATGTGGAAAATAAGGTTCTCCCATGGGGGAAGAGTGTTGGTGACGACCATTGGAGCTGTAATAAAGAATAGTTTTTATACAAGCAAAGTGGGCATACCCATGCTCGTGAAATGTTGTCAACGTGATTGCAATGAGAGAGGACAAAGGTGTCGAATCTACTATATTGTTTGGACATGGATGAAGGTAGATTCAATCCATGTTAGAGTGAATTCCCCCAAATCTACTGTGAAATATTGAAGAAGTGGAACTGTTGGTGACCATGATGAACCCACTATGGTGGGGGACTAAACTTGGTATGTAAATGATCCTGAGGGGTTCACCATACCGAATATATTGCTATCATAATTTCCAAATGTGAACACTGCTACCTTCAAAAGTACGTTTCCCCCTAATGCGATGATGTATTGAGGTCGAGCATAGGGGAAACCACTTAGTTAGGGAGCACTAATAACTCTCCCTACTAAGTTCAAGGTGATTCCTTATAGAGATTGAAAGGAATCCCAAGGAACAACTCCAACTACTGCAAATCTCAGAATATAATGTTTGACGTCAACGAGAGTTGAAATATATGATAAGACAAGGGTCCTATCCTGAGAACCGAGATCATATTGTAATTAATTGGTAGACGGACAGACCTGACACAAGATTGGTTGATAAGCATGGGGCTCGTAACTTCCTATGATTGATGTAAACATGGGAAGAGGGGATGACAACTTTTATTTCGGGACAACACATATTGAAACTGGTGGAAACAAACTACGAGTGAAAGGGATTTTATGTAGACATAAAACAAATGGTAATGGTAACCGGCAAAAAAAATACTGTTGAACATATGGAGACTCAATATTCATAGATCAAAGGCGACCATAGGTTGTTGCCAAAATAATATGGTGTTCCCTCAATGTGAGGTGACGAGGGAACTTGTTTGTACATAAAGAATATTGGTGGGGTCCCCACAGTTTTGGGTGTATCGGGGGACCAATTTGATGATGGGTGGAATACCCACGGATTTGAGTGGATCAGGGGACACTTTCCAATGGTGAAGTGAGGGTTAATTTGAAGATGCAAAGACGGGTGCCCCATGAAACAATGGCATGCAGTGTATGTCTGCGGGGTAACTAAATGGAACTGGTTATTTCGGTGGGGAGGGGCCCCATGAGTTTCTTTGTAGGGGTGATGATACAAGGAATATTGTGAAAGGTAAAGTGCTCATGAAGGTTTGAGGGGGCTATGTGAATCGTTCTCGTAACATGTGTTGAGGAATATGACGTGTGTCTACTTGGTGGGGTAAATGCACAATTGTGAAATGGTACTCTAAGGGAGGGTCGTTTCCAATTTGGTCAGATTCCTCAGACTTGTGGCAGGTCAACATCATGGGTGCAAATTGATGATGGGGATGGTAGTGGTGCGCACACCCATGGGGAAACATGCTATTCATGAAAATGATGTTGATGGAACATCAAGGCCATGAAGGGGGACCCTATGGTTATCATCGGGAATATTGGGATATGCATTATAAACAAAGGGTAAATAGAGTCTATATGCTAGTTTCAGAATGATACATGCGGTAGGGTGCATGCCCCTTATTGTTAGAGCTTTGGAGTCTTGTCCGTATAGTGGAAAAACAAGGGGATCCATATTGGCCTGATCACGGTCCTGCACATGCGGCGCACATACCCAAGTGTAGTAAATGACATAACCAAGGTATTGACAATGCATAAATTGTATAACCAAAACATCGCGTACCTGTGGGGTACTTGGATAGAAAAATAGTGTCCAACATTGTGGGTGGTATGCATTTTCGTCGGAAGACGAGGAATAAATGTAAGTGAGGATACTTGCTAAAAACGATTCAACACCGATGGTATATGGTAAGGTTGGTATTATTTCCTTGGTTGGTGACCTTTGAGGGGTTATACAGAGGGGTTGTAATTGACCTTGTACTCTCATTAGTTCGAGACAATTTTTGACGTTCGACACGCAGAATGGGGCACTGAAAGGAGTAATGGGTGGTTTTACCACCAGATCGAAAAGGTCTTGGTATGCATGGACAGAAGCCTTCTTAGTGTTCTTGAGTGTTGATTTGGTCCATGATGCATGCGATGGCGCTGAGAGGGAACATATGGGCGGAGTTCCCACATGACGAGCATTCATTGTGTGATGGTGTCATCGTAAGTTGAGACTGGTCTTGCGACATTATAGTCTCTACCACATTGTCTACAATTGGTGCAAATTCTGTGGGAGGGGTGACTGATGGTTCCGCCGATGTGGTGATCACATTAATGGATGCCACTTCTTGGTTTAAGAAGGTGGGTTCCTCAATGGTTACTTGAGTGAAATGAACTGTTGCTAATGCCTCTCAGTATCGAGAGAGTTCGGGGCAATGGTGCGTATAGTTCCCATGCTTAGCACATATGGAACAAGCATGATTCGTACGCAATGTTTTGGACTTAGTTGTGGGTGATGGAGGCGTGCCCCCTTTAACTGCTGGTGGAGCATGGGTGATGCTAACAGGGGTGTTAAGCACATTCATTAGCTCTGGGAGAGTAGGACATAAGTTGGTTGCGTGGCCTTGCTGCCCACAAAGAGAACATGACAGTGTGACCCTTTGGGTGCGAGTGTTGAAATTTAATGGGGATTTTAACTCCTGATGGTTGATTCCCCCTGCTTTAGGCTTCGCAGTTTCTGTTGAATTAGATGTAGATTTAGGTAATAGGGGACCTTTCAATTTTGGTTGTTTGGTGACCCCATTGGCGGTCTTAGTGATGACCAATTGTGGTGTAGTTGTGGATGTCATAGGTTGGGTTGTCATAATGGGATGTGTTACGGGCCTTGCATCCTTACTAGCCGAAACAGGGACAAAATCATAATGGGCGACTAGTTTGGAATCCATTTCTGGGAAGGGTGGTGTAAGGTACCAAACTGGGATCCCTAAAGTTAGCCCCAATAGAGTTAACTGGGCCATAACCGGCGTCCCTTGTACACTTGTGGAAGGATACAAGAATGATATTTGAAATATTGGTGGGACCGATGGACTCAACGTTTTTTCGATGCCATGGCTAAGTGGTGGTGCTTATGACAGTGTTGAGGTGGAGGCAACTCCATTTTCAGTAGTGAAAATTGTGCACATTAGGCCATCGGTTGATGTAGGGATTTTTGGTGGTGGTCCCAAATATACTCCTAACAAATTGGAATCCTTATATATACCGGGACAGATGTCAACATATGGTGGATCATCGCCTAATACAGTTGGAAGGACGTTGTCGAGGTTGCTTGTGGTATTAGGGACATAATAGTTAAGTTGGTTGAGAGTAACTACCTTCCCATCTAAGGGAAACATCATGACGTGGAATACTAAGGAGGCTACTGCCTTCATGGCGTACATGTAACTACGCCCCAAGAGGATGCTATAGTTGAGTTCAGTGTCGACTACTTCGATATCGATCATGACCATATTTCCCCCCATCTCTATGGAGACATTTTGGTACAATCCTCTCGGTTGGGATGGTCTCCCATCATATGCGCGAAGACCAATAGACGAAGGGACCAACTCATGAGATCTTAAACGTTTCCAGAATTTTGCGGACATAACACAAGTGGATGCATCTTTGTCAATGATACAGCGGATCATGACATTTTTTACCATGAATGGGACTTGGAATGTGACTGAAGATGGTATTCGTGGATCACCTTTGTCGAGATCAAAGGCCATGATGTGCGAGTTGGATGGATCAACCGCACTGAGTGCATTTAGTAATGCCTTTCGTTGTGTTGTGAAAGACTGTAGCACTTATAATGTGGACATGGCTGTTGGGGATTCAGCCAAGTCATCCATAATACTATAATTGTGGGTGGATTTCATGTGAGGGTTATTAGTGGTACGACGAAGTGAAACTTTTGGAATCTGTGGGATTTGTTCGGTGTTCGGTCGAGGGATCTGTAAAGCCCCCCCCGAGGGGATAGAAATGTCTTCCACTTCGAGGGTGGAAGGCCCATCATAACCTTTGGATCACATTTGGAGGTTGACGTCCAACGTATACATATTTTGGAAAGATCCATCACAGGGTGGGTGAGGGTCTTTTTCTTGTGTAACTACCCCTTGATTGGTGAAGGGTTGTTGTAACACTGTTGTTTGTGGTTGGGGAGGATTCGTTGCCTGAGGAGGGTTCATCACCATCTTCTTTTTAGCCTCAACTAATTGTTGGCAGTCGGGGATAAGAGGAAAATGATGTGTGTAATGACCATAATCTCCGTAAATGGAGCAATAATAATTGGTTCACAGGGGAGGATTCTTCCCTTATTTGGGGGGATTGTTAGTCCTTACATTTGGATCACCTGTATTGTGGTTTTGATGGGGAGGGGGATTTCCCCCTTGCCCCGGCTGCTGATTTTACTTGTTCTCACCTTTATTCTTCCCCTGATTTTGTGGATTCTAGGGGTTTATGATGTTCAATTGATCAAATTTTTGAGTTTTTTGAACCTAATAAGGTTGGATTCAGTTAACCCCCATGTGGTGGTAGGTTGCTGACCAATTGGTAATGGGAAAGGATAATATGGGTTATACCCTGGTGGTGGGATAAATGTTGTTTGCGCTCCATACGAGGTGGATGTAGGAGCGACTTGCGGCATTGGCGGTTCAGGAACCATCATTGTTTGGATAATGTTGGGGTACGAAGGACTATACGGTCGATACTAGAATTGACCAACTAATGGTGTTGGTAATGGTGTTGGTACCGGTGTAGGGGGTACCGATGCAGGTGGCATGGATGGGTAATATGAAGCCATGTTAAATGGCACCGGAGTGGTAGGAGGAAAGTTTCCTAGATGGGAAATGGACCCAATAAGCCCATCTGCCGAATGTGATGAGCCCAAAGGTGTAGGATCCAATGACCGATGCCGCAAGGCATCAGGGAGGATTGTGTGAAGGTATCCAAATTGTGTGTATATAAGATCAAAATGTTGCGCTTTCAGAATGGCATCTTCCTTGCTTTGTGGCATCGAGGTGGCGAAATATTTAGCTATGGTGGGTTGGAGATATTTGATAAACCAATCCAACAAAAAGGGAGGTTTTATTTCGATCTTGCATAATGTGCGGCATCTCTGCCACTTATGGATATGGTCCACGATGTGAGTGGAATTATTTTGCCGAAACTCTGTGAGAATTTCAAGGCCCATATCACGTCGGATTGGTAATTGAAAGTACGTTTGAAATGCAATGGACAATGTCGCAAATGTGGAATGGGGGGCACTTTCTAGGTTTACATACCATTTTTGTTGTTGTTCCGGTGAGGGTACGCTGGAATAGGTGAAGCCTCATAGGGTCATCCACTATCTTATTATATGAACACCATAAGTGGAAAGACATAAAGTGGTTGGCTAGATCATCTCCCTATTTTCCTTCGAATTTGGGAATATTAGAAGGAATCTTGTCTCGCATAGCCGAACATGTCACATCATGAGCAATGGGGTCATTTGTCAGTTTGGCCAAATCACGTAGATTTAAACTAGCTATAAATGGTAAGGTAGGGATGACGGGTCTTGCCATTGTATGTGGGATATGATTTCCATGAGGGGGACACCCAGGTGGTGTTGTAAAAAATGGTTGAACTCCTATGAGAGAGGATGGGTCAAATGGAACCGAGGGTTCTCCTTGGGGAGAATCCAACAGGGTACTGCTTCTGATGGGGGAAGAAGTGGTGCAATTAATAAAATCTACAAGGGGAAAAAATGTACCTAGCGAGGATTGGCCTCGACCAGATGATCCTATCAATGCGGCCTAGGAACAACCCCGACTTGAATTCCCTCCGTGTATGATATAGGGGGAAGGTGTAAAAACACCCCTCGAGAGAGGGGATAGGCCTTGCAGTCTACGAGACTATCTTAGGATGTTGTTTGTTCCTCAATGGTGAAGGCTTTGTGTCAATATGAGAGTGATAGTGGAATAAAGATAATTGAACAAATGCAAAAATAAGCCAACCACAACAGATGCAAAATGGTGCGATAAGTGAGTGATATGTGTAATATTGGTTTTAGTGCATGAGTTCCCACATGTAGGTTCTTTTTATTACGAGTTAGTGAAATTGTAGTTTAAAAATAAAATAAATGTAAATTCGCTAAAAGAACTGACTTCCTTCCTCTCAAATGTAACTTGGCCTCCCAAAAGCACAATTGATGGTGATAATGGTATCCACGCACCAATTGACTAGTGGAGGTAACAAAGAGCTAGTTCTACTGACGATGGGGCCAATGATACAATCACGAAGACTTGGAAACACCTCCCAACGACAATATCTAACTTCAGGAGTCAATTGCACTCACAATTGCTCCTTGGTGATATCCTAAGTTGGGCCAATAAGATACCTTGCGTTAAGTGTGGATTATTGGTTCGGCCTGCACGGTATAGTGTCGTCTCCTTACAACAAGCTAAGTGGCTTGTAGGGGAGATCATGACATTTATACCTCGATGTTCACCTCCTTGGTCATGATTCATTTATGATCTGGGTTTTCTTTTAACACTTGCTTATAGCAAGGTTTAGTAAGTACCCTAAAAGACAACAATGCTATGTTGCAAAATATGCCTAATGAAACTAGATTGGTGGGCATTAATGAATTCCTAGCCCAATCAATCCTACCTAACTAAAATGTTGTTTTGTGACCTCCTGTAGAGGATTTTAGTTGGTTAAGACAATTGCAATGTTTATTTTAAGGGGTTCGTATGTTGCACTTATGGAGTGTAAGAGGGGTATTTCACAATCCCTACCTTTCTGATTCACCAAGCTCACATGAAGTGCGAGGTGAAGAGCATACTTGGTTTGGAAGAGTCTTTAGGACTCTTATTATGTGCTAGTGTAGCAAACACATGTGATGAAAGCAAAAAAATGATTTTATTAGCAAATTAACTAAGTGAGTATATCAAGCAATATGTACTTTTAACTCTAAGAGATGCTTGTGGCGCTTTGCAAAATCAAATATTCTAAATAATATACAAGTGTGCAATGGAGGTATTTCACACTTCTCACCCTTTTTCTGATTCGCCAAGCTCACATAAAGTGAGAGGTGAAGAGCATACTTCGGGCAACAAGTGTCTTTAGGTCCTTGCTTTGTGTGCAAAAAGTGTTTTCTACACTAGCAATACTACTAAAAACAACATGTCGATTGATGCATAAACAATAAATGGTCTTGAATACTAGTGACAACAATGGGGCCTGTTGAAAGCCTCTAAGTTGGTTACCTAGTTAAGTTTCAAGAGAGATGTATTATTTACTTCCTAATGTTGGTCTAGGTGCACTGGTTACTAAAAAATTAAGTAATTGGGTGAATTAGCCTTAATTTAAGTTCACTAGTAAGCAACCATTGGGCTGCCAAACTAAACTATGCAGATAAAAATCAAATAATAAATAGTAGCGCGGCTAAACCACACTCTATCGCACAGATGACACGGGTAAATACAAAACATATGCACATGTAGCGAGGGTAATGCACTGACCTGCCGCGCGGATACAATGAGCGGTGTAGCGTGGGTTGTGGACTGATAACCTACGCGTATGCGCGACTATCAGAGTCGATTTTGCATTGTCAGCACGATAGAGATGCTGGGAACCACGTGACTGCGGTAGAAAATAACCTATGGGCGTGATGGGGAAGAAAGAGGTGGAATACATGCTCTCCTGCAAGTGAGAAACACCCAAAATAAGCTACCTAGCATAAAACAACATAGTTTAAATATAAATGAACAAAAATAAGTATGGTCTCCATTAGAACTATTATGGAAAAATTACAGAAGTGCACTCTTCAACTTGGTGAGGGGCTAAGCCTTGTAGGTTTTTGCAAGGTCTCGGTCCTTGGAGCCCCTTTTAATGGTTGGTGGTATTCCTCCAAGTGATCCTGCAAGAGATTGTTAGTGTAGTTCACATCCAAACATTAAAATATTGATACAAATAAAATGAGAGAGATGGGGGGAGAATGCAAACTTCAACAAAAACCAAAGATATGCTAAACCACTCTTGTATTTCCCAATGGAATAGTTGTACAACACCTAAGAGGTGAAGAATTCAAGGGAATCCAACAATATCCCTTAGGGAGGCCTTTCTTGTCCAAACTAAATGCTAAGTAGGAGGAAGAACAATGGAGAGAAACACTTACCCCTTGATGGTAGGTGGCAAGCAAGCTTGGGAATGCTCACAATGGTAGGAAATGGTGGGCTATGATGAGGATCCAACTCAAATCCAACAACATAACCTTGCTCTAATTTCTCTCTACCAAATGCATGCCAATGGCTTCCTTTTATAGGCCAAGAGGTGGCCATCAAACAACTAGATACAATTGTGAACTCTCCTCCTTCATGAACTAGTTCCAAGGTACACAAAGGGGGCTGATTAATTCCCCCAAGTGTGCGAGGAGCCGAATTATGATCCTTGGGGAGGATTGAGTCTTTAATGCACCGTTGGGCATGAGTGGTCCCACCGTTTTGATAGTATTGCGGCTATCGAAGGAAAAGTTGCATAGGTGTAGCATGGGCATTGTTCAATGTTGAGGTGTATTTACTGTCTTAAGGAATCACCAAAATATTATCTTAGAGTTATGGCACAGTATATGCTGAGGTAGAATGGAACCTAAGTTTCGGCTCGACAGACCTTACAAATGTTTAATAAAGAAAATATCAAAAGATCTTTCAAAATGAAAAACTGAGTCGAACTTCAGAAATACAACAAACAAACTAATTAAACCTAACTAAACCAGCATATCAAAATAGTATCAAGCTATACTACTCTAATCTATGGATAATAACTGAAAGATATAAAAACAACGATATTATTTTAGGAAGCAAGATCGAATTAAGAACATAGCTACTTTGATGAAATTGAAAATTACTGAAAAATTCTAAACTAGGAATTAGAAACAATTGTAAACGAGTTCAGAAACCTATCTATGAGATAATTCAATAGACAACTAATTATGAAACAAAGAACTCAAAGCAAAACTACAAACGAGTAAGTGAATTCAACAACTATTCATGCATTCAATTAATAATTCAAGACTACACTAAAATACCTAATTCCATTCTCCATGGGGATTTTGAGGAAGTGTATCAAATGTAATGGGAATAGGAGCGAATGTATCGAAGTGACTTTAAAACGTAACTAGGAAACAAAATGGAAACAAATCTAGTTTAATTTCTACAAATAGATGCAAACTAAAGATTGTTCAACTACAATTATCTTTAAACATCTTGATCTACCTTCTATCCATAAGCAAAATGATATGAAACTTAATGAAATCTAGAAGCAAGTAGAAAACTTAATAAAGATATTTACTTGAACTGAATTTGATTTGGAAGCAAGTAGAAAACTTGATAAAGATATATTATATAGAAACAAGTAGAAAACTTGATAAAGATATTTATTTCTGAACCAAACCCTACTTCATGAACATCTTCATTAATTGTATTGTTAGGATATTTAGACACTTAGGAGTTAGTTAAGATCAACTTGTGTAATATATCCGTTAGGGATAGTGTGTTTCTTTAGTATGCATTAGTATGCATTTGTAAATACTTAATCCGACGGTCACGATATGTTCCTGACATAGAGTGATCCGACGGCTCAACTTCTCTTAGATCAAACCTAACCTTGATCCCTGGCTTAACACCTGATTGGTCCATGATCTCTATTTAAAGAGGATGGAGGGTCATTGTTTAGTTGATCGATTATGAGAAGCTCATTTGTAACTTTCTTTCTTTGCATAATAAATTGTCCCGTAGAAGCTATTTGGCTGGGGCTGTGGAGTGTTTCCCTCAAGAGGGTTTAAACCATGTCAAAACATCAGTGTGTTGATCTGTGATCTGTTTGTATGAAGTGGTTTCTCTTGGTTTTCGGTCCTTTGGTAGTACCCTATGTACCCAAACATGGTATCAGAGCTTTTATGAAGTGTCTCTTCTGGTTATGATCTAGATCTTGAACTGCTGTTGCCGAAACTCGAAAGGGTTTCTAGTTCTGGTATTTATGTGCATTTCTGGGCTATGGGAGGTGTTCCATTGCGTCCGGAGCATCGTTTCCATTGGGAAATACTTTTCGTTTGATCGAAAACGGTTCCCGGTTGCTCCAGAAACGCATATTTCATCAGATCTGAAGGTATAATGTTACAGTGACGCATTTTTTTTATTTTCTGTTTTAAAAGAAAAAAAAATTTCATATTTTCTCATTTTTTATTGTTAGATTTTTTTTTGGGTTCAAATTGTTGCTTTCCCATCTACATATGCTCTTTTCCGTGCACCTTGAGCGATCTCGGCAAATCAGAAACAGGAAGGGAAAGGGTTTTTCTCAGTTGCGTATGCTCTTTGCCGTGCACCTTGCGCGATCTCGGCAAATCAGAAACAAAGAGAAAACGTAGAATTTCCAGGCAAGCTAACAAGATCTAACTCCACAACTGTGGAAAAGGTTTTTGTTTCGATTTGTGGTGTGTTTTGCAGGAAAAAGGGCAAGCACGCAAACCGAGCAAGAAGAGTTAAAAAAAAAAAACCCTTCCTCATTCCCATATTTTACATACCTTTTAATCTAACTCATTTGGTTCAAAATTGCTTTATTCCTTAATAGGTCTTGAGTTCAAGTCTTAGAAGTTACTTTTAAAAGAAAAAGTGCATGCAATTTATATTTTCAAGTTATTCTATTGTAAAAGTGCATCTCACTTAAATAATAAAAAATAAAAATACAAGTGAGTCACTTAAGTTTTTTTTATTGTTGCACTATTTAAAAGTAATATCATTGTAAAAGTGAAATCACTTATTTTACAAAAGTGGTTCACTTAAAGCAACTTTCTTGTAAAGTGATTGTCAAAAGGTTCATCTTGGGAAGAGGGTTTTTTTTTTTTTTTTTTGGACATTCTCTAGCTGCCACGTTACTATTGGGGACATCTTTAACAGTTTCTTTGTTCAAGCATAACTTCATCATACAGAGTCAGTTTTCAGTGTCATTTTTTTTAAACCGCCTATTTTTTTGATCTCTTCACATCCATACTATTGGTTTCTGCTTTTACAACCATTAATTTACAAATATGGCTGCCCCTTGTGATATTCTACTTAACAGTTCCAACTATTTCTCATGGAAATCTCGTATGGAGGATGTTCTATGGAGTAGGGGACTTTTCAGAATTACCTCAGGGAAAGAAAAAGAACCCACTGATGATGATAAGAAAATAAAATGGGAAAATAGATGTGATGAAGCTCGTGGATTGATTGGGATGTCAATCTCTACTGATTTGCGATTCCACATATCTGGAATTGATGAACCTAATGCTACTTGAGACAAGTTGGAATTTGTGTTTGGTAAAAACAATGAAATTTGAGGTCACCAACTCGAAAATGAGTTGATTTCTTTAAATCCAAGTGACTTTTGATGCATTCAAGATTATTTATCTAAATACAAAACTCTTAAACTCTTATGTGAAGAATGTAAGATTGAGAGGGAAGACAAACAATGCATTTATCATATTCTTTCCAAACTTGGACCTGCATATTCTGTTTTTGTATCTACATTTTACTCCATGAAAGCATCCTTGAATGCAGCTAGCTATCAAGAGCCTAGTCTTGAATCCTTTTGTGATTCATTGATTAGAGAACAAGATAAACTCATTCATCTTGGAATAATCAACAATGCAGATACATCTGGGAAAGCCTTATTGTCCCAACAGAAAGAAAAGTCCAAGCCTCCCAAGAAACAAAATTTTCGCAATAATAAGTCAAACAAGGGTCCAAAACCCTCTCAGTCAGCTCCTTCTTTAAAAAACGACAAAGGATCCAAGCCAAAAGGAAAGAAGACTGAGCGTCATTGCAACTATTGCGGGAAATATAATCATGATGAATCTAAGTGTTTCAAGAAGATGGAAGCCTTGGAAGCAGCCATGAAGAAGCATGAAATCATCCTAGATTCGCCTTCAAAATCTGTCTCTCATGGACATGCACTTTGTGCTTCTGGTTATTCTTATAATGCATCTTCTTCTTCTACTTCAAATGAATGGCTCATTGATTCTGGAGCATCTTATCATATGGCTAAGGATCAAACCATCTTTTCTACTATGCATGAATGTAACACCAAACAAATATTTGTTGGTGATGATAGATCTCTAAGTGTTGTAGGAGCTGGAACAGTTCCAGTAGATAATGGTCATTTTAGTGATGTACTATGTGTTCCAATAATTTCCTGCAATTTGTTATCAGTCTATCAGATCACTCATTCTGGTGAAGGTAAAACTGTGACCTTTACACCTCACCAAGTTGTAATCAAGGATTTTAAAGATCCTCAACAGGTCCTAGCTACCGGAATTGTTGATGATATTACCAGGTTGTACAATTTTAACAACTTTGGGTCATCACCTTTCCCTTCAGTTTTTGTTGCTCATAGTGATAACTTGAGCAAACTTTGGCATGAGCGATTTGATCACTTAAATTATCGCTCATTGCAACAACTATGTAAAGAAAATATGGTGACAGGTCTTCCGATGGTATCTTGTAGAGATGGTGTTTGTTCCAGTTGTGTACTCGGAAAACATCATCGGGACAATTTTGAAAAATGTGCCTCTTGGCACGCCTCGGTTCCCTTGGAGCTTGTGCATAGTGACTTGTGTGGTACTCTTCCATCTGCTTCCTTTTATGGTTTCAAATATTTCTTAACTTCATTGATGATTACACCAGACGCACTTGGGTTTATTTCCTAAAATTTAAGAGCGAAGTATTTAACATGTTCTTGTCCTACAAGGCCCTTGTTGAAAAACAATCTGGTCATCAAATTATTAAGTTAAGATCTGACAATGGAGGAGAATATGTTAACAAACAGTTCACTACTTTCTGCACTGAACAAGGCATCCAACAACAGCACACTGTTCCATATACACCACAACAAAATGGTGTAGCTGAGCAGAAGAACCGCACTTTAAAAGAAATGACTAATTGTATGATCCAATCTAAGGGACTAAGTCTTCAATTTTGGGCTGAAGCCATAAATTGTGCAAATTACATAGTTAATCGCACCCTCACAAAAGCATTACAAGGTATAACACCGGAAGAAGCATGGAGTAAAACTAAACCTGATGTAAGTCAATTTCATGTGTTTGGTAGTGAAGCATGGGCTCACATTTCGGATGAAAAATGGAAAGCATTGCAGCCTAAAAGTGAAAAGTGCATATTTGTTGGATATTCTGAAGATGTAAAAGGTTATAGACTTCTTCAACCACATTCTCATAATATAATCATTAGAAGAGATGTTAAATTTGATGAAAATCTCTTGACCTGCGAGCCTAACTCGACAATTGTGCCATCTTTGGCCTGCGAGCCTGATTCGGCGTTTGTGCCTTCTTCTTCTTCTTCCAACTTCCTTGACAGGTTTCCAACTCCAGTTTATGATAATGACAGTGAGGATGAAAATCCACCTCCGCCTGCTCATGTTCCTCCAGTTGCACTAGCACAGGTGCTTCCTCAATGGGTCTGTTCAACATGTGAAGCAGCTGGTGATCTTGCCGGTGATCCTAGAGATCAACATTGAACACGTTCTCAGTTTCAGCGAGCCTCTTCTCTTTTGGCTCAAGTTTCCGAGCATCATGATCCAGAAGCTTTTGCAGAAGCTTCAGGGAATCCAGATTGGGATGCAGCCATGGATGAAGAATATCGTTCCTTAATGGCGAACGATACTTGGGATCTTGTACCTCTTCCAAAAGGAAGAAAACTTGTCAGATGTAAATGGGTCTACAGAACTAAGTATGCATCAGATGGAAGTGTTGAAAGACTTAAGGCAAGGTTAGTTGCCAAAAGTTTTTCCCAAGTTGAAGGGATTGACTACAATGAAACCTTTGCTCCCGTCGCAAAAATGAACTCCATCCGCCTTGTTCTTTCCCTTGCAGCCTTACACAACTGGGAAGTCCATCAAATGGATGTCAAGTCTGCCTTCTTACATGGTGATTTACAGGAGGAAATTTACATGGAACAACCTCCTAGCTATGTTTAAAATAACTCTAGCCTTGTCTGCCGCCTTAAGAAATCCTTATATGGCCTTAAGCAAGATCCTCGAGCTTGGTATGCCAAAATGGATAACTTTCTCCTTGACACTGGTTTTTCTAGATGCCATTCTGACCCCACTGTCTATACCAAGAAATTAGGAAACCATCTCATCATACTTGTTCTATATGTTGATGACTTTATTCTTACTAGTAGTGACCCTAACCTTATAACCCATGTGAAATCCAGTCTTAAACAAAATTTTGAAATGTCAGACTTAGGACAATTGCATTATTTTCTTGGTCTCCAAGTCCTGCAAACCCAAGAAGGAATCTTTCTTTCTCAGTCTAAGTATGCTTGTGACCTTCTTCGTCGCTTTCACATGGAAGATTGTACACCAGCCCCTTCTCCCTTCCAGTCTGGAGTCAAACTTTCTGCCACTTGTACTTCACCTGAAGTTGATGCCACCTTATATCGTCAGCTTGTTAGTAGTCTCTTATACTCGACTCATTCTCGTCCTGACCTTTCCTTTGTCGTTGGTCGTGTTGCCCGTTATATGCAGACACCTCATGAAAGTCATTGGAAAGTAGCTAAAAGAATACTTCGATATATTCGAGGTACAGTTCAGTTTGGGATTCATTATAGTACAGGGGGGAAACCTTTGTTGGTTGGTTTCACTGATTCAGATTGGGCCGGGGATCCTGATGATCGAAATTCTACTGCAGGTTATGTTTTCAGTCTGGGATCTGGACCTATTACTTGGGATTGTAAGAAACAACAAGCTCTTGCTCTTTCTTCAGCAGAGGCAGAATATCGAGCAGCAGTTAATGCTAGTCAGGAAGCTTTATGGCTTCGACAGATCCTTTCAGAGTTTGGATTCGAGCAGCAGCAGCCTACTCCACTTTGGTGCGACAATTAAAGCGCCATCAAGCTTGCCAAAGATCCAGTTCTACATCAGCGCAGCAAACACATTGAGCTACATATGCACTTCATCAGAAATCTTGTTCATGATCGTGTTCTTGAAGTGCTCTTTTTCCCTACAGATGATCAAGTTGCAGACATCTTCACCAAGTCTCTTACAAAAGTGAAGTTTTATAAACTTCGATCTATGTTAGGAGTTCAGGAACTTGTCATTAAGGGGGGATAGGATCTAATGCCTCATTCCTTCTCCTAATAGTGTCACTTTTGTAAATCCTTCAATCCTATCCCAAGTTGTTCTTAAGGGGGGATGTTAGGATATTTAGACACTTAGGAGTTAATTAAGATCAACTTGTGTAATATATCCGTTAGGGATAGTGTGTTTCTTTAGTATGCATTAGTATGCATTTGTAAATACTTAATCCAACGGTCACGATATGTTCCCGACATAGAGTGATCCGATGGCTCAACTTCTCTTAGATCAAACCTAACCTTGATCCATGGCTTAACACCCGATTGGTCCATGATCTCTATTTAAAGAGCATGGAGGGTCATTGTTTAGTTGATCGATTATGAGAAGCTCATTTGTAAATTTCTTTCTTTGCATAATAAATTGTCCCGTAGAAGCTATTTGGCTGGGGCCGTGGAGTGTTTCCCTCAAGAGGGTTTAAACTACGTCAAAACATCGGTGTGTTGATCTGTGATCTGTTTGTGTGAAGTGGTTTCTCTTGGTGTTCGGTCCTTTGGTAGTACCATGTGTACCCGAACATGTATGAATAGGAGAAATGATTAAAGATTGAGATAACTTGGAGAATGAAATTGCTAAACCTAATCTGAGATTAATCTTAATGGCATATGATAAACTAGAGTAAGAATGAAACTGATCAATTCTGTAACAGTAAAGCATTAATGAATCAGACATAAGAGAAACATAACTTGTAAAGCAACTGAAGCAAGGTTAAGAAAAGATAGAATGAAAACTAAGGATGATGACAAACTTAATTAAAACTCTAAGTGGTGTAAAACAAGATCTTAATTACATCTAAGGAGGCTAATTAAAGGTAAGAAAGATTACAGTTCAAAGATCTAAGAAACTAGATTCTAAATAAGCATGAAAACAATGCAGAAAGTATTGAGGTCTATATGACGATCCGGATGGTTGTCCGAATGACATCCCGAATGACAGTCCGGATGGAGGAAAACTATTTAAACTAAAGAAAGAAGCAGTTTGGATGATCTTAACGTCAGTTGATTGATGCATATGAACCTACAGTGAAAGAAAGCAATGAATAGAGTGTTTAGGTGCTAAGATAACAATAAGTAACCTATTCTAATAATTGTATAAGGAATGAACTATTTCTATGGCATGATAACACAAAAATGAGATAAATAAAACTAACCTATAGATATAGAAAAGAAACTAACAGAACTAATTCTAACTACGACTGAACTTGGAATGTTAAGCTAACTAAACTCTAGGCATTTGTAAATAACAGGACTAAGAGCAAACTAAGCAAACTAAACAATGTAAACAAACTAAGCGTGACCGGTCACTAATTACATTCTGGAAATATTATTAATGTGAACAACAAATTAGACATACAGATCATAAAACAAAGGTATCATTTACATAAGCAGCAAAACAACATATATTATACGACAAAAATATCATATACAAAATAAATACATGAATTAAACAAATAACACAACTTATCTGTAGAAGACAAAGACAAATTATGTACACAGACAGAAGACCACTGGTTGTTGAGGGGCCCTTCTCAGCAATCAAAGGCTGCGCCTTAATCATTCAATCACCACACACGCTACTAAGCTTTCATAAAAACTTGAACATAGGTATATTAAATTAAAACAGAGTTACAACGTTTCTGCGTCTACTTGCAGCTGAAAATACTAACGACTAAAAAGACTCAAGAGACTAACTCATCTCAGTCACGAAGACGTCTATATATACAGATTTAAAAATGGGGGAGCAAGTTGACTGCTCTAATAATAGGAAGTCTTAATGCCAGAAAATGGATCTACTTAACAACTCATGACAGCACATGGCTAAGGAACGACCCCATGACAGTTTACGACAGCACACGGAGCATCTACCAGGTTCCAAAAGTATGCTTCCCCAATTTTGTGTATCACATCCATAGTAAACCTATCCATATAGACTATTGCAAGTAATCGATAAACAACATTCGTGAGAATCAGTTGAGCTAACCATTTTGACCACACACACAATCTCACTAGGAATCCAAAGAGATGCTTCCCCACAATTTGTGTATCGCATCCCTAGTAAAGCTATCCACCACATAGACAGTGCACCCAATCGATCCAAAAGTTAGATATCAAGCTTTAAGTGCCTCAATGGGGGAAGAGAATGTTGTATGGTGGTGGAAGATCATTTGGAAATTCAAATGCTCCTTAAACTCCCATATCTTAATGTGGTTACCTTTAATGCACAAAGTCCTTACTTCGGATATCATGCAAAAAAAAGGTTTTAATATGCACAAATTCCATATGCTTGAGAGTTGTATGGATCCATTTGAAATCCATACAAGTTTGTGCTCTAGCAATTGTAATTGGGAGGATTTGTTGAAGAATAGAAAGCCTTCCTTATGTATAGGATTCCTTACCTTGTGTATTTACCACGTAAATTATCTTGTCTTCTCTCTCGTATTTGTTTAGATTTACTTTGATTTTGTTAATGCTCTTGATAAGAATCTAGATAGGTTGGATCTTGGTTATACATATGTTCCCAAGATTTCATGGCATCATAGCCATAAATCTAACTCTTTCATTGAATTTCTTTGTTTGTTAAATATGTGATAGATCTACCTACTTCCTTCCACATTCAACAATAGTAATTTAAGTTTATTTTTGCATCAATTTACAAGTACATCTAGTTTTTTTTCAGATATGCTAGCTTAAATCTTCATTTTTTTTTAAAACCCAATTTTTTATAGATCTATAAATCTAGATATGAATCATATGCTTTGTTTTTGCAAATTCTAAGTTACTTTTTCCAAATCTGAGATTACCATCACATCTAAATCATGTTAATTATTCTAGATCGACAATCATTTCACTAAATGTGGTCTTCGTTTATGTTAGACCTAAGATTGAAGATTCGTGGATGTACTTCATATCTATACAAATTGGTACAAATTTTGCGTTGATATGACCATACATACGTGTTTGAAGCAATCTAATTAGCCAATATTGACCATTTGTTTACCACAATCAACCTTCATTTGCATTAGAATTAATAAATTGTTCTAGCAAACATGGGTTGTCTATTCACTGTAATATGTTCTTCAACAATATACCAAATGAATTTCATATCAAATAACATGCATTTGATCATTTGGTTATAATAATATTTTATGTATTTAATTTTCATGAGATCTTGGGTTCAAAACCCGTTGCCTCTTAACCTTAAATAAGATTTTGTTGAATAGCTTTATCCTTTGGAGGATTCATCACATCACTACCATGTGGACTCATCCACCCAACTAGTGTGTGCCATGTTAGTGGGTGCATCCAAATAGAACTTGACAACTCGATGCCCACATGTTATTTTGTACTTTTCTATGTGTCATTTCATACACTACCACATGTCATTTTCAACATCTACTACATCAACATTACATGCATGCCAAATTAACATTTTGTACATGCCACATTAGCCTCTATAACTTTCCAAGTTAGCATATGGTTAGTTCCATTTACACCAACCAAAGGCTACCACATGGCACTTCTAGCTCAGCTTGTGGGGATTAGCACCAATATTTTCAAGATGCCTTTTAAATTGCCATAACTTTATCATGCGACATTGATTTTCAATGTGTATTTGTAAGTTCAATATGATCTGAATCTTAGGGAGGAATATAGTCTAAGTTTGGATGTAAAAGTCATAAAACCATATTTTTAAAATGTAAAAGGGAACATGATAGACATGTATTGTATGGATTCAAGTAATCAAAGTTACATGATCAACAAGACACCTTATAAAAAGGTAGTAGGGAGAGGGTTAATATTGGGAATAAGAGGTCCTAAAATTGGCCTCATTGCATGTAATAGTTCACATGAACGGAATCCTTCTCAACTCTCTTTTTTGTTTTCACGATGTCTTTCATTTTTCATAATATTATTTCTATCAATTTCTTGGTAGATTTGCATATTTCATCTTCTCTTCTCTTGGCATTCAAACCTTCCGGATCTCAACCCTCAAGATCTTGATCACTGGTATCAGAGCAGATAACTATTCCATCAAAATTAATGTTTGATGCATAGTTTGACTTCACATATTTATAACAATTTCCAACCTCCTTTTGGCACTCTCAGAGTCCATATGCTGTAAGCATTACAGTTGGTCCACAAGCACTACATGGTTTTTTCTACCCTCAAATATTCGTTCACGATTGCAGGAGATTCATACATGGAAATCACTACATCCATTGGTCTGCAACATTTTCAAAAAAAAACTAGGGTTTTTATGATGTAGATGGAGTTTCCACGATCTCTACAACAACCCATGCTACTCTAGAAATCATTGATATCCTTTGTGGCTCTCTACACTCAACACACTCACATCAAGCATTCTTTCATCTTCATATGGTCATGGCACATCTTAAATTTATTTTTGCATGCATTTTGAAGTTTGGGCGACCTCACTCAAGCCCTTTCTCAACCTACCCACAGTTGTATGGTCACCGTAGAAGCACATTGATAGAAGGAGCGAAGGCCAACCCTCTTCTACAAACTTTAGACAGATGTTGCGACTTCTACAAGGTGTTTTAGAGGGCCTACTATATCTCATTGGAAAGTTATTTGTCACAGAATTTTGTTTCGTTTCCCGGTTTGAGAAATATCATTAATTGAAGCTCTATATATATTTGACCCAAGAAGATCGTGCACACCTTGAGTTTCAAAATACATTTTCTCATTCCTTGGGCCACTACAAAACAAGTTCCATACACCAATGGAAATATCTCTCCAATATCCCAAATAGTTCTTCAACAGAATTTGATGTCATTGCCCGTAGTCAAATTTATGAACAAATTTGTAGTGAGACATCAAATACACCAAAAGTCCAAATTTTCATGAATTTTTAATTTTTGGATTTATAAAATCCCATTGTCATGTTATTTTTACTGATGTATTTCATTGGGCATGTAGAATTCCCCAACTTTATAATTAAGTACCAAAGGAAATATTGCCATTGCCAACTCGGTTATGGGTCATCCACAAACCCAAGCTTACGAGTAAACCACACAAAACCTTTATTTTCTCTGCCAATTGACAAATGTAAACATATTGGTACTTTGTTTTTCTTCGTTAATTAATGGGGACCATCATTTTGTAAGGGGAGAGAATCGATATGAATCCTAGGGGGCATAGTCTAAATTTGGATATAAAAGTCAAAAAACCATATTTTTTAAGTGTAAAAGGAAACATGATGGACATATAATTTATGGAGTCAAGTAATACTAGTTGACATGGTCAACAAGACACCTTATAAAAAGATAGTAGGGAGAGGGTTAAAATTGGGAGCAATAGGTCCTAAAATTGGCATCATTGCATGTAATAGTTCATATGAATAGAATCCTTCTTCTCCAACTCTCTTGTGTTTTCATGATATATTTCAGTTTTCAGTTTTCATAAATGTTCTTTCTATGAATTTCTTGGTAGATTTTCATATTTTCTCTCCTCTTCTCTTGGCATTCAAGCCTTCTAGATATCAACCCTCAAGATCCAGATCACCATATGCAGTGACATTTGGATTCAATGAAGTGTTCTATTTAATGATGGTTATTTCTATTTGTTCCAAAAAACCTAGGACCAGACCTCATTTTTATAAATTTCAATGGTTGTAACTCTTTGATACGAACACCATTTTATTTATTTATTATTGCATAAAATATTCTACTCTATGTAATGGTGATATCGTTGTAGGTTGATGTGGCCATATGATTATTAAGGATGAAAATGGACAATTTCTCCATTGTTTCACTATGACAACAATCTATTCAAGACAATTCCTTGATGGTAGACATTTAGTCTTATGCTTGTCACAATGCATATTTGAGCACTTGTTGAACTTGAAGATCACTGTGAGATTGTGTTTAAGTTCTTGAATGAAACACTCAAGTTGATCATTGCCACATTCCACCTGTTGGATCACATCCAAATTCATATTCTACTATCTTTCCTATCTTTTGGGGGAGATTTTTCTTTAACACCTTGTGGACATCCTTCAATCATTCATGCCTTTAATCTTGGAGGATCTTTCTTACAATCAGCTCTATGTTTTCTTTGCATCTTCCTAAGCAATGTGTGAAGTGCATGGAGACAAATTGATTCTACAAACTATTACTATCTTAAGTTGCTTAGCACTTCATCATGAGCATATTAATGTCATCATTATCGATAATTATGCATTGATTCTTGATAGTAGTAGGTGTCTTCCCCTTGCACCTTATAGAGGATCTAGTTGCAACTTATTGATGGTTTCTAACATTGTTCCAGACAACATCATATCCTTGAAAACACCAAATTGTTTAAAGTTATCATTAAGAGGGTATGTAATGTAATGTAATCTTCCAAATGTGTTCATTACAATCCATGATGTAATGATTGTGTAGTGGCCACATTTACCATTGTATAGCCCATCATTGTAATCAGGTTCTGAGAACATCATTATTAGGAAATTGTACACACTATAATGCATTATTAGACTTGTGTGATCTCAAATATCTCACATTATTGACTTATTCTTATGTAACTCAGCTTCCTTCTCTGTTCAAGTGCACATTCCTTTAGTCGACGCCAAGGGGGAAAATTATCTTGTGTTTTAATATTGTATAGTGGCTTGTTATAATATTGCACTTAGTATCATATTGATGATAATTATAACATCATTTGTGGGATACATATACATGTAATTAGGCCTTAATATATTTTAGTAACATTGCACATGTGCACATGGAGATATTTTTGGGAGTTATTTAATAGTGACTTATTTATCAAGTAATGACAACCTACACTCCTAGGTTATTATTATCTAGAACTTCTCCCTTATATTTTGATCAGCTTATTTCTCACCTTTATGGATTAGTTGTTCTCCAAGATTTTTGATACCAAGATTGTTGATTAAGTTGTCATTAATGCCAACAGTGTATAGTCATTGATGCCAACATGTCTTGGTGCCCCTTGAGGAGCCCCTGAGGGTTAAGTAATTTTCAGTGTCTAAGGAGACCTTTTGATCTTGCCCAAGCCCAAGTTTGAAGCCCTTGGAGCCCTTGGGACAATGACAAAAGCCCTAAACACCCTGTAGAGTGTTTAAGTACCCCAAAGATGTTTTGCGTTTCCCCAATTGTTTCTTTGTTTCCCCAGTACCACAACTTATGCCCCAGTACGCTACAAAAGTGTTGAAGAAGTTGCAAGAGTCCAAATGACCCTTTCAGTGGTCATTTGTGTTTATTGAGGCCATGGTACCCCAGGAGAAGGTCTAGCAACCCCATAGGTCATGTCATGATGGATCTTGACCCTTGGAGGTCTCCTGGTGTGGTTGAGGTGGTTGAAGAAGCCTATGAATCCCCTTGCTTGATGAAGAAGCCCTGAAGAAGTCCTTGGACCCACATTTGATGGCTTAATGGTTTTTGTCCCCTTAAAGGTGATGATGTGGTCATTAATGATTTGATGAAGACTTGGAACCCTTGATCTCGATGCCTGTGTATCCCTTGTTGGGGTCATGGAACCCTTGGAGATGGTCATTATGCATGAGAAGGTCTAGCACCCACATAAATGGCGGCATGATGACCCTTGGACACTATATGATCATTGATGGTGCATTTGGAAATGATTTGGGTCTTGGAATCCATACATATGGTGGTTTGTAAGCCCATGATTGTTGGAGCCTTTGATATGATAGAATCCTTGGTCATGATGCCCTCATCACTTGGTGATGGAGTCCTATGTGATGGGCTTGAAGTCCATGGAAAGTATCTTGTTTAAATATTATATGATATCCTTGAAACCCTTGCATGTGGTGCCTTGGGTCTTGAACCATGGTGATGTATGGTCCTATTTGTGGTTGTATGGATATTGGGATGTAGATGGAGGTAGATCCCACGGACGTGCCTTGATATGTTGAAGAAGACTTTGAAACTCTTGTAGTTAGTGGTATGGTCTTTGGCACCCTCATGTGTGGGGTCTTTGACGTCCTGGACATATTGAATAATTTAAGGGTATTAGACCAAGAATTTGAAAATAAACCCATCATAGGGAGATAGTCCTCGTCAAGCCATTTCCATTGATATGTGAAGCATCTTCTAACTCCTTACGGTTGAAGAGATATGAATTTTTGAAGTTGGTGTACCCCACCTTTTTGGGTGAGCCGACCAAACAAAAGAAAAATTAATTATTTGTAATTTTGAATTGCATGTCGGCCCAGTTTGAGGTAATAACTTACCTCTACGACCTATATAAATAGAATATAAAACATTTCATTTGCTTATCAATTGGAATTTCGCAACTCTTGGAGAAAAGTGCGAAATTTTGTGGAGGAGAAATTTTTGGGCATCTTTACTAAAATTGGCATAACTTTCTCATACGGAATCAGAATTGCAAAATTCTTGGCTCGTTGGAAAGCTTGTTACAAGGGCTATGTGATGACATGATCTAGAGTTTCTTTTGGTTTGTCTATTGTTTCTTGACCTTCTGATCTTCAAAAAGGTATGGCTCATGCTTCTTGGTTTATCTTGTAATGGCACATGTCTCTCATGGATAGAGTTCATCTTTGATATTAGTATGTGAGCCTATATATTGGTATATATATTTGAAGTCATTATGGAGGATATGATGATGATGTTGCATACCTTTATGCTATGATATTATACACTTTATGATGATAATGCATGTGATAATGATCTACACTCTATGAAGTTGATGCACTCCTATACAATATGATGTACATGCATACCATAGTGTGATGATGCTCTCCTATGCATTATGATGTATACTTGATGTTGATGATGCATACACGGTCCACACTGAAGTGACGAATATGCATATTTTATGATGATGATGCATACCCTATGACGATGATGCATACCTATGATGATGATGCATGACGATGCATGCCTTATGTTCAGTGTAAGTAGAGAAGGATTATTTTTTCAGTGACTGTGTATGACGAGGTGTACAAGGATGTACATGAGCAGTGTATGGCAGTAAAATGACTTGTTGATATACATGGATGATTTGGCAGTGATAAGAGTGCAGAGGTTATCAGCAGGAGATTTAAGGTTTGGTGTGCAGTTGGTTAGACTCAGATTGACTGAGTCGGATGATGTGAACAACAGATTGATTGGTCAGTTGATGAGTAGTGTGGAGCAGTTCTGGTGCAGTGGTCAGTGGATAGTTGATGAGCAGTGAACAGTTGATGAGCAGTGGTCAGTTGATGAGCAGTGACAGTGATTGTGCAGTGTGGTATAGATTGGGTACAAGTGTTGGATAGCAGGTCCGCAGGATCAGTGAAGTTTGTGGTTCAGTAGTTTCAGTTACTATCTTCATATCAGGGTGGCAGGACGGGGCAAGGAAATATAGGGAGCTAAGGGTTCCTTTAGGTTGTAGCCTGTAAACCAGGGGGTTGTAGCCTCCTTCCAGTTGTAGCTGGAGAATTGAAGTCTTTGTAACAAAGGGGGTTGTTGCCTCCTTCCAGTTGTTGCTGGTAAATTATTATTATAAAGGCTTCCGTGGTTTTTCCCCCAGGACTTGGGTTTCCACGTAAAAATATTGTGTACTTTGTTTTGCAATGATTCCTATGTGATGATGATATGATGATATGTGATGATGAGATGTAGTTGTTAATAATGCCGATGATGATATAATGATAATGTGATAATTACGTACTCTGCATAATATTGAAAAAGCTGCCAATGGTTGTTAAAGTTGAAAAAGTAATAAAAGCTACACACACTGTTCACCTCCCCCCCTCTCAGTGTGCTCGGTGTGTCCAACAGGATACGTATACATGTAATTAGGCCTTAATATATTTTTGTAACATTGCACATGTGCACATGGAGATATTTCAGCGACTTATTTATCAAGTAATGACAACCTACACTCCTAGGTTATTATTATCTAGAACTTCTCCCTTATATTTTGATCAGCTTATTTCTCACCTTTATGGATTAGTTGTTCTCCACCCTTGATTGTTCCTTATGATCAATGGTCCAAGTTTCTCCTAGTTACTATAATTCAGTGCATTAGGCTTGAATCAAGGAGAGTGGATGGTACCTTATGCTATTACTGTTAACCAAGACCATATGGGTCCTTCAGCTAAACCATCCATATGATTGGACATATGGATCACATTTGAGCTCCATATGTGTGTGCTAAAGCAATTGTAACTGGGAGGATTTGTTAAAGAATAAAAGGCCTTGCTTATGTGGATGTTTCTCCAACCTGAGGTTTTACCATGCAAATTTTTGTCTCCTTTCTCTTTTTTGTTTAGATTGACTTTAATTTTGTTGATGTTTCATAGAGTAGTTTAGATAGATTAGATCTTGGTAATATGTTTATACGTATGCTCACGGTCTTTCATTTTAGGAATTAAAAATAATATGGTATAGTTCCATTAATGATGTGAGATTGCAAAAATGGCATAGAGTTTTGGTTATAAATAAGTATAAGTATTTTCCTTTGTTAACTGCCTAGGGAATCTAATTGGCTTGTAATCCTCAACTTTTTGAAGAAAGGTATATTTCATTTTTCAGTTTTCATAAATGTTCTTTCTATGAATTTCTTGGTAGATTTGCATATTTTCTCTCTTCTCTTGGCATTCAAGCCTTCTAGATATCAACCCTCAAGATCCAGATCACCATATGCAGTGACATTTGGATTCAATGAAGTGTTCTATTTAATGATGGTTATTTCTATTTGTTCCAAAAAACCTAGGACCAAACCTCATTTTTAGAAATTTCAATGGTTATAACTCTTTGATACGAACACCATTTTTTTATTTATTATTGCATAAAATATTGTACTCTATGTAATTGTGATATTGTCTTAGGTTGATGTGGCCATATGATTATTAAGGATGAAAATGGCCAATTTCTCAATTGTTTCACTATGACAACAATCTATTCAAGACAATTCCTTGATGGTAGACATTTAGTCTTATGCTTGTCACAATGCATATTTGAGCACTTGTTGAACTTGAAGATCATTGTGAGATTGTGTTTAAGTTCTTGAATGAAACACTCAAGTTGGTCATTGCCACATTCCACCTGTTGGATCACATCCAACTTCATCTTCTACTATCTTTCTTATCTTGTTGGGGAGATTTTTCTTTAACACCTTGTGGACATCCTTCGATCATTCATGCCTTTAATCTCATAGGATCTTTCTTACAATCAGCTCTATGTTTTCTTTGCATGTTCCTAAGCAATGTGTGAAGTGCTTGGAGACAAATTGATTCTACAAATTATTACTGATCTTAAGTTGCTTAGCACTTCATCGTGAGTATATTAATGTCATCATTATCGGTAATTATGCATTGATTCTTGATAGTAGTAGGTGTCTTCCCCTTGCACCTTATAGAGGATCTAGTTGCAACTTATTGCTGGTTTCCAACATTGTTCCAGACAACATCATATCCTTGAAAATACCAAATTGTTTAAAGCTATCATTAAGGGGGGATGCAATGTAATGTCATCTTCCAAATGTGTTCATTACAACCCATGATGTAATGATTTTGTAGTGGCCACATTTACCATTGTATATCCCATCATTGTAATCAGGTTCTGAGAACATCATTACTAGGCAATTGTACACACTATGATGCATCATTAAACTTGTGTGATCTCAAATATCACACATTATTGACTTATTCTTATGTAACTCAACTTCCTTCTCTGTTCAAGTGCTCATTCCTTTAGTCGACACCAAGGGGGAAAGTTATATTGTGTTTTAATATTGTATAGTGGCTTGTTATACTATTGTACTCAGTATCATATTGATGATCATTATAACATCATTTGTGGGATACGTATACATGTAAATAGGCCTTACTATATTTCTGTAACATTGCACATGTGCACATGGAGATATTTTTGGGAGTTATTTAATAGTGACTTATGTATCAAGTAATGACAACCTACACTCCTAGGTTATTAGTATCTAGAACTTCTCCCTTATATCTTGATCAGCTTATTTCTTACCTTTATGGATTAGTTGTTCTCCACCCTTGATTGTTCCTTATGATCAATGGTCCGAGTTTCTCCTGGTTACTATAAATTCAATGCATTAGGCTTGAATCAAGGAGAGTGGATGGTACCTTATGCTATGATTGTTAACCAAGACCCTATCGATCCTTCAGCTAAACCATCCATATGATTGGAAGTCGTATGGATCACATTTGAGCTCCATATGTGTGTGCTAAAGCAATTGTAACTGGGAGGATTTGTTAAAGAATAAAAGGCCTTGCTTATGTGGATGTTTCTTGAACCTGAGGTTTTACCATGCAATTTTTTGTCTCCTTTCTCCTTTTTGTTTAGATTGACTTTAATTTTGTTGTTGTTTCACAGAGTAGTTTAGATAGATTAGATCTTGGTAATATGTTTATACATATGCTCACGGTCTTTCATTTTAGGAATTAAAAAGAATATGGTATAGTTCCATTGATGATGTGAGATTGCAAAAATGGCATAGAGTTTTGGTTATAAAGAAGTATAAGTATTTTCCTTTGTTAATTGCCTAGGCAATCTAATTGGCTTGTTATACTCAATTTTTTGAAGAAAGGTCTATTCCCCTATTTCATGTGTTTTCTAAAATTTGTCTATTCGAAAATATTTTAATTAGTTAAAAAATGAGAAATCCCCTAGAGTCACTTGAGAGGTGCTAGGTCCTTCTTTGATGGTTCAAGTCAAGGGGATCCTTTAACCACTAGAGTTGGAAGTGTGATATATTTATCTCATGACCATGTTTGAAGTTCAAAGCAGTTTGGGAAGTGGCTCAAATAACTGAACATATCTCATGGCTTTAAAGTTGTAAAATGTGCTCAAAATATTCATATCTTTAAATATTGTGTGGTTGTAGTCAATTATATGAAGGGGGCCTATAATTTGGTTAATTATACTTTGGGACCTATATTTGATTATGTCAAAATGGTTAATTCTACTTTTAATAATATCTCATTTTTCCATGCTTTCGGAGAAAAGAACAAGGATGCAAATACCCTCTCAAATGCTAGTTTTTTTATTGGATCCAAGAGCATGGAAAATTAAGGAGTTCATGGTTAGTTATTTTTATTTTCATAATCCCTTTTATTAGCTTTTTTGTTGGGCAGTCAACCCTACAAGTCATTTAAGGAAAGTCTATGTGGTTTTATAGTTTTATAGCATATCTTATGGATGTATTAGATATTATAATTTTATTAAGTTTGGATTAGTTTAAACGATATGTTGAAAATAGATTATGTATGAACTTATTTCTAGTATTCTTATTGGGGAATTAACTTTGGAAACCCAACATGTATCTGCATAATGTAACTTTGTTATATATAATTATATTATGGCTTTTTTTGGTGGGGGGGAATGATATTTTTTCCAACATCAATTTTATTAGATGTAATTATATTTTACCCATTTAATCTATATACTTAATTATTTTAATTTAATTTAAAATTTAAAATATTTATATTATAATTATAAAATTCATACATATACATTTACTTCAAATTTAAGCCCATGAATCATCCCTATATTTTTCATCTAAATATAATCAAGTTTCAAAGAAAAAAGCCTTAACATACAATGATAAATTTACTTGGGAGAATCTCTTCGCATGGATAATGAATTGATATTACACGTGCCTAACAAAAGCATATGTTAAAATTTTAGTGATTTACTATTTCCTACAATATACTTTTTTTGGGGGGGGGAAACACATTCATACTTTATCATTAAAGTTTAAGAAAAGTACATCATGATCATATAGTAAACACGCATAAGAGTAAATGCACCACTAAAATATGTCTACTTCAAAGAGGTTTATTCACAACGTAGTTATTCTCCTATCTTCTAACTATAGTGTTCTTTACAAATTCATTGATAGTGAGAGAAAAATGGCAAATTCTTGAAAACTTGACCTTCATTCATCTAAGAATATTAGTCTAAAATCAAGTTGAATCGATAGGACCATCCAAGTCGCTACTCTCCATTGTCTTTAAACACCCTACCTCCAAATCACAAGCCATTTTAGCATCTTGATTTGCTATCGATTTACTCTCCCTTTCAACATGGATGAAGGTCATGTTGCTAAAATGATATTCCTAGATTTAAATGACTTCTCATCCGAGCACAAATAAGGCATGTGACTCCATACACAATGAGATCAATGAGATCATGTATGTTCTCTTTTTCCAATAAGAGAATAATCAATCTTTGACAATTTCGATCTAATTATTCACCTTGACACTAATGCCAATTTGAAAGGTGATTGTACAAGTTACCAATATAAACAATATGCCCCCTACACCACCTTCTTTGATTTCCACACAAGGGACCACAACAAAAGTCACATGTACAATTTGGATCCAGTCTTAGTTGCTCAACCTACTTCTATGACATCTTCTTGATGGTGCTTCCCTCAAAATTCATTGTCAAACTTTGTCCTATTAAAAACCTATCAAGAGGATTAGACTAGACCTTTAAAATAGAGTCATTCCTATCTATCCATATTGAAAAACATCATAGAAAGGAATGCTAGGAATTTATTTGATAAAACATTGCCTACCATCCATCCATACTTGTAAGGAATCCTCCACATTGCTCCCTAACTATCCTACTATATTTGCATCCAAGGTTTTAACTAGCTTCCAAAATAACAAAATGAATCTATAGAAATAAATGATCTATCATCTTCATTCTCTACAAAGGGCACACCAATCTAGGCTTATCCATCCCTATTTTGTAAATTCTTCCAAGTTATCATTTAGTCATTCAAAAGGCACCACATAAACAATTTTAATTTTTGAAGGACATTCAATTTCTAAATAAGACTCCAACACCATATTTTTGCCTCTAAATGCATGTGTTCAAGATATGTTTTATAGCAAAAACCAATTACAATCACCTTAATCAATGTTAACTAAATATTCCAATGAACCAACCAGTGATTTGCAAACTTAGCATTATAATTTGGTTCACTCTTCTAATTAGCTTTATGTCAACCTAACTTCCAACGATTATTGACAACTCCCTTATGAACAACTAGAGTATAACATATGATGGCTTTGAAAAATCCCATGACTCTTGGGACAACTTGAAGTCAACGTCTACACTTATCCATGAACTTACAGTCTTATCAATTTATCACGTATCATCCAACTTAATCATTCCCTACCACATTAAAATCTTGAACCATCACCTCCTATTTAAAATCAATCCTCGTATGAAACTTTATCTCTAGTTTATATGATCCATTGGAAATATGTATTTATTGGATGTGAATTCCTCCCATAAAATTCACTTGTTGATTAGCCTTGATATTGATGCAGGAGGGGTCAGCAAAACCAATCCCAACCTGCTTTCCCATGATTAGTCTAATTCCAAATTTAGCAGAATCACCAAACCTAGCAACTCAGCTAAGTCTTTCTCCAAACGGTCATTGAAGGGCGGATTTCAAACTGGTGGTGAGCTGGATTTAATAAATCTTTCACGTCTCATCTAAAGCTTAAGCATCGAGCAAGTGTGCCTTCTGAAATTACTTTGGATAGTCAGATTGGAAGCATGTCAGATCAACGGCGGATTTGAATTGGCTTAGGGTGAATTTGATGGAGATTTCGCATCCATTTTGAGCACTAACCATCGTGCTCTCTCACAAGGAAATCCTTTCTCCGCCTTTGATTTTCCTTCTTCTGCTCTAGATCGTTCAACTCTGTGGAATAACCAAACCAAATCGTTGTGACTGTGCAGGATACAACTAGGCATGTGATTGATCAGAGAATCGATCAATCAAACTCAATCGACCTTCACTGGACTTAATCTTCTCACTAAACCTGCACATCCCTCTGTGAGTTCATAACGAAGTACATCGATCCTTCAATGATCAATGACCAAAGGGTTCACAAGGAAACTATAATAACTATCCATTTAAGTGTAGAAAACCTTCTACATTTATACACAGAGATTTATCAATCTACCTACAAGTGTTCACCTGTCAATCGATTCATGAATCAGACACACAGAGAGTTAATTATCCATTAACATGTCACATGCAAATTCTCATGTATAGAAAGCCTTCTCTTGTCATTCTATGACCATCATGAATCAAACACAAAACTCTACATATACTGGAGATCAGTACACTCAGAGAGAATTAGTCTCCTATCATAATTCGTCTATTTACACAGAGACATGCATAAATAGTCTTTTCTCTATTCAATCACAAGAAACCAATACATTCACATCTATTCAAAACCTGTGTTCTGATCTTCATAGGCCTGATACCTTCCTGACCAACTCTATCTTGTCCTGATTTACAATGTTTTAAGCACACTCTAATGCCTCGTAATATTACACACATTTATACAAAAGGATTATCAAACCAATTCTAGTTCAGATCCAATAAACTCTCGACACACCCCTATCATCCTACTTACTGATTCTAAATATAATACTTCTAGCTTATTCATTCTCATGACTCACCAAAACAACCATCGAATGCTCCCACTATTCGAGTACTTGGTTTCATGAATCACACTTTGACTCACTGACCCATCATTCACCTAATGACTGATCATCTATCTAGAACTCCAAGGAATTCAACATATTTACAATGAATTTTATCAAAGACCTCTGCTTAGGCAAATGTCAAGGCCCTAAGGTCTGACCAAACATTGGACTTGGATGGAGGGAAAGACGCTCCTGCATCAGATATGCTCTTTCCAATGAGCATTTAGGCAAAGTTGGATAAATGTTATATGCTCCAACCCCCTTGAATTTTAGGAATAGATAGCATTACTTGTTCAAAAGGAGTATCCCTACTAAATATATGTTCAAGGTCCACAAGAACCTGAAGATTCTTCTCTTGACCTTGGACATCATTAACTTAGATATAAAAGCAATGGAAATCCAACAAAATGAAATGGCTTCCAAGCACTCTTAATCAACACCATTATGCCCCACAAGGCTAACCATCTATATAACACCACAAAGATAACATTTTTCTAAACTTTCAAGAGCCATCAATCCCAACACCTTAGTTGATAATAAATTGGCTTCAATTCAAGCCCTAAGTATTTGTGATTTGAGACCAAGACACTAACATTATAATGAAAAACTTACCAATAATGGCCAAATATCTTTTATTCACCATATTATAGTTAATTTTATACTTCATCAAGTTAATTTCCATGGCAATTGCATAGAATAATAATTTTATATTTGTTAAGTTGCTTGGTCTCTTACACTAAACCATTCCCCAAAAGCAAGATATCATCCACTAATAACTGGCGAGGAGTGTTCTTGATGCTTTTGGTGTAAAATGAAACCATTTTAACCTTCTACTACCAAAATAAGATTATTACCCCCCATTTTTCATGGGTGTTCACTTGTGAATTTTATCACAATTTTAGCCGAGGGTTACACCTTGACGGAGATTTCAATGACTTAGGGTCTTTATACTAGATTGTAGCATATGATTCTCCATGATGTTGATGCCTTGTTTAATGATTGATGATTGATGTGCTCACGGTGTTCTGCTCATGGTCAATTGTTTATTCCTAGTTCTACACATATATGGATGGTGTCAACACCTTTCACTTGGTGACCTTCGTGGTGACCTAGAGCGCTTGGCATTAGCTCAACTTTTGCAACTTTATTTTGTAACCCCCATATCAAGGCCTTCAATTCAAACCCCCATATCTCTAACGCACTAACTTAGATGATAGTTTGCGATATTAAGTTGAAAAGTTCATTTTGAGACCTTTTAACTAATGTGGAATGCTCCTCTTCATTCCTAAAGGTGTTGGATCATTTAGGTATTCCTTTTTAACAATGAATTTTGGTTTGTGAGCACTTTTAAGCAATTTGGTAGCCTTTCTTCAAAAGGGTCATTGTATATCAGCTTAGCTCAAACGAAGGATTTCCATATATGACTAGAAATCTTATCTCAAGGGCTTTCAAGTATTGTTGAATGATCACCCTAGTTCCCAAGGGCATTGGAGCTTCTTTTTTTTTTTTCCTGATTGAGCATCCAATTCTAGTCTTTGGGCCATTTCTAACACATTATTTTGCCTTCATCTATGATGTTGGAGCATCATTCATGAGAGTGACCTCTCATATAAGACTTGGTATGACATCTTGATGCCAAACATTACCCTTTCTCTTGGTGTGCTCTCCTTGATGGCCCCTTGGCACATGCACATGCATGGCTATACTATTGTGTTGATTGAGGATTGAAAATTAAGATTCATGTTGATGAGTTCGCATGGTAGCACACATGTTGAGACACTTTGATCATCTTTTATTACATGTGAACATCATTGCACACATGTTGAAGTTTGAGCCTTGGGATATTGAGCCACTTGGGGGTGACTCGCTTGAAGGACTATTGTTTGCATATGGACATCATTTTGAGCCTTTTAGAGAGTTTCCCTAGCTTTGAGAGCATTTATCTTTTGACAGAATGCCCAAAAATGCATCATTTCAACACCATTAGATCTATTCCTCATTTGTACTAATGATTGGATTTTTGGATCTCTCCCACATGAGCTTAATTAAGACACCTCTTTTTGGACCAAAACTTGTTGTAAGGATTCTCTTCTTGTTCATATTTAGCGTTTTGATCTTGCTTGGAGCTTCATGGTTGTAAGTTTCATTGGGTATTTACATTGTTTATTTCTATGATTTTGCTTGAGCCATTGAGTGGGTATTACTACCCCATTGGAGAGAGGTTTCTTAAGTTTAGCTCTATTTCAATATTTTTTTGCATGTTTATTTATACAAGAGTTATGTGTTATATCTTTACCTTGATCCAAATTGTGCAACCTTGAAGCATTTATTTATAGAATGAAACCCCAAAATTTTGAAAGGAAAGGGATTCTTCATTTGTTTTCTTCCCTTGTAAACCCTAGATCACCTTCAACTTCACCAAGTTGGGTTTAGGTAGCTCATGTAATTCTACTCTCAATCATATATTAAGCAAGGCCCTCTTAGTTAGCGATTCTTCGACTCCATTTAACCTTGATTGGATTACCTCTTTTGTCCTCCCATTGCATATTGTATTTCCTATACTACACATAGACAAATGTTTTGCTAACGCTACTCTTCACATCACCTTGTACTTCATTGTTTATAGTCCTAGTAATCCTATCTTAGGGAAAACCCATTGAGTTGGAGAAGAGAACCAAAAATGTGAAGAGGGTTGGTGTGGTGACATTGGTCCCCCTTCTTGAGTTCCCCTTTGGCTGGCATTGCTTCTTTTCGATTTAAATCACGCATGTTGGTTTGGGAGGTAACAAAGATGAAAAGGAGAAAGTGCAACTTTGACACAAATATATAAGGCTTGAAAACATTTGATGCAAAGCCATTAACCAAAACCAACAAATTAATATAGAAGAAACACTCTTCTTTTATTTTTATTACTTTATTTCTAAAACTTGCATGAGTTGAAATCCATTTTAAATATATCCATATGCACAATCATAAGGTTTTCATAAGTCTAGTTTAACCACGATAGGAAGAATCCTTCTTGTCTTAAAAATATGTAGTGTCTCCTACGCCATTCCAATTACACCTGTGAAACCAAATATATATATATATATATATATATATATATAATGCTCCTACATGATGCATTTTAAAAATTTGACTTTTAGAATCATAACACAATGAATTCAAATTTCAATTATATAACAACAATGCACTTCACAGAAGTGTTGAGCCTATGACACATTTTATTGAAACAAAACTTGACAACAATTATTTCATCACTAAGAATATGAATGCTCCAAGTAAACAACAACTTTTGCATCAATCATCAATAAATATGAAACTTATATTTAGGTGAAATCATATTTTCCAACACAAATTGTATGTTTTCTAACATTGTAAACATGTTTGATCAATCAATGCTGAAATATTTCTACATCAACTATAACTCACATAGATCTTGCTCCTTCATATATGCACTTCTTGCAACACTACATGCTCATTTGTTTCATGAATAAGATTAGAGAGCATCAATAAGCCTAGGTATGGCACAACTTCCATTGCAACAAGGTAGTGGGTCTCAAAATCTAGGGACAACTTCATTTATTATTTTAATGGATCGGGCTTGCCACACTTCAAATTCCACATTATCCCATAGATCCAAAAGCTTCCCCCTATTAAAAAAGATACCCAAGTTAACATGGTTAATGTTGGCCCATGTTTGTCATTAAACCAAAAGGCTGACCAATTAGTTTTCAATACAACTGCCAAAGTTAATGGATCCATGGGAGATTGTTAAACCACGTCACGAGTTCAATGGAGGTGTTGATCATTAAGTCAACAATCTCCCCCACAACACCAACTGAGGTACTCAACACCAATCAAGTGAACTTGAAACCATGACTTTTTTGGCTCTAATACCAATTATTGGCCAATGGTTGCTATTAAACCAAAAGGTTGGCCAATTAATTTTCGATACATCCACTAGAGTTAACGAATCCATGAGAGGTTGTTAAACCATGTCAAGAGTCTCAAGGGAGTTGCGGACCACCAAGTCAACAATCAATTCTATTGATTTTATTTTATCCACAATATTGTTTTTGTTCCAGTACATGGGACAAGGCAAGTGAGGATTATTTCTTCATAACATGGGATAATCTATAAATTTAATGGTTTACAACCAAAGTCGAAATACCTACAATAATGGATTTTACAATCGTAAGGTTCTTCGCGGTGATCTACCCTACCCTTATGCCAAAGGAAATTTTTTAATCTTGGAATGTGATAAAAACATTATTTGTTAAGAAAGATCCATGGTATATGGGTGCTAGTGGCCTCTTTAAGAAGCTGTTGCGTCCAAAATTTAACATACATACAAAACCATTATCATATATCATAATTTGGGTAACAATGTCAAATCTCCCTCTTAAATGTTGGATCTAAAAAACTTTCATAACCTAGGTAGCACTGCAATTTATTACCCTGAGATAATATATTCATCAATGTCTACTAGAGTTAAGAGCCTTCATTTATTCGAATTTACAAAATGGCTTTATGGTAAACAAAATTGCTCTAGAGTGTGTGCACTACAATTGAACACAAGTGTTGGATTATGAACATATTATTTTCTATAGATAATTATATTCCAAGTATTGGCACATGGTTTTTTCTTTTATGGAAGCTAATGCTTCTCAAATCAAAAAGGGAAGGAATCACAACTAACTTGGTAGAATGGAACAGGTTACTAATCACTACAAGATGGAAATAATTAAAGATTGAGGAGGATTATGACCTTGAAACGTCTACCATTGACTTAAATTTACCTCTTAAGGAGATTAACGAGATATTGATATTGAACTTGTCATTAATAAAGAAATTTCATTCTCAATCTCCCCACTTGCTTGCCCCTTAGGGTGAAGTTATCAAGGAATAAGACAAATCATTCAAAGTATCACAATTTGATCGATTCACTCGACCCTCCAAATGGAATGGAATCAAGATCACCAAATACTCCAATTGTTCCAAAGCAACTCTGATCGATTCATTCAAGCCTCCAAATGGAATGGAATCAGGATTACAAAGGACTCCAATTGTTTCAAAGCAACTAGTTTAAATCCTATGAAGAACAATTGGATAGACATCAAATAAAAAAGGTGCAAGGCAAGTCATAAAACCATATGATTCTTAAAATGAGGAACTATAAGGCTAGGCTTCCCCTCATGAACCATGTAATCATCCAATTTAGATTAAAAAAAAAAGGTAATGATCTTAGAGTTATAAGTTGTTCATTTGGAGAACATTTATTTAACAGATAGCTTTCAAGTGTTGACCCATTGAATTAGAAACATTAGCTATCATTTTTGTATTCTCTAATGTAAGTAACGATGAATATTTCACCGAAGACCAAGAAGCTTACTATAATGTATGATATGAAAAGGATGGGTGTTTCATATTTTTTAATATTTATATGCTCAGGGTTGTCATGGTCGAGCCAACTTAATGTTTCCTCTCCCATAATGGTCGAGCCTACCTTAATAATATGACCATGAAATCATGAGGCATACCCTCAATTAGTATATGGAAAAAGGAACTAAGTTTTTTGATGTATTGCAAGTCCAATTTGTTTTAGGCCAATATGGTGTGTACAAATCTTACTTTGATATAAAGAAAACTATTTCCTTGAAGAAAAATTGGGCTCCCCAAATAACGGTTCTTACCTTTTACATTTATCAAATTAGTGTATAAAAGGTAATACTTTCCCAACAATGTTATTCATTAAAACCTTATGACTACAATAGAATCTCCAATGATATTTATTCCATATCTTCCAAGTATAATTATCAACAAAAGAAAACATTTGATGCTTTAGAATTTTATGTTAATTATGAACTCTATTTTGAAAATATTTGATAATTTATGAGTTCTTTTATCACTTGTTTAGTTGTACTTTGATCACATTTACTATGCAATGATGAACCTAACACAAAATGCACATTTTAATGAATTGCATTTTGACACATAGATGCAGATTACTATACAGTTCAAGGCATCATCAAGTGCAAGTATCGAGACGACATACTGCATAATAAAGATACTCATCACAAAAGCCAAAAGGTAGCTAGATTGGAAATTGACTATTCCCTCAAACATGTAATCCAAATTATGACAATTACCCTTGCTATTGAACCATAAGAGTAGAAAACGATAGGTCCCAAGACATTTTAATGATTTGAGCACTTTGTTGTTAAGCCAAGGACTCATGTCCATCCTTAGTTGTATCAACCTCAATTGTGGGAGTCAACCCATGCACTAACAGCCTTCACTCAAAATAGTATTAAAGAAAGTTAATTAACCCACTTTAAAAAAAAACATAATCATGGTTATTTTATGGTAAGAATAATCAAAGCAACATAAATTAATTGAACTAAAATATCACTATAGAAATTATAAACCTTAATAACCATAAGTATTGTAATCAAAATTTCATCAATTATCCCTACAACCTTCATTGTTCTCATTTGTTTAATAAAAATAATCAAAACAATAAACATTAAAAAAACCTTTAATCAATGTTATTCTCATAAGAACAATAAAAAATATAGACAATAATTATCTTTAAGCATTATAATCAAAATCCAATCCATCATGGCTACAATTTTCATTGTTTTCATTTGTTTGATAAGAACAATTAAAACTATAAACATTAAGAAAATATTAATCATGATGCAATAATAGACATTAATAATCCTTAATAAAAACTTCCACCCCCTCAAGCTTTATAGCTTTTATTAGTTTGATAAGAATCATTAAAACTGTACATTGATAAAATAATAATAATTTATTCCCTTTAATAATAATCAAAATTATAAACATGGGTAAAACTATAACAATCATTCTTGTTATTATTCTCTATAAGAGAATATCAAAATCAAGAACATTGCATTATAATCAAAATTTCATCAATCATCTCTACAATTTTCCGAAAATATCAAAATCATAAACATTAATAACCATAATCCATTATTACTTGATAAGAATAATCACTCATAAACATTAATAAAATTATGATAATAGATAACTTAAGAATAACAATCAAACCCATGAATATATACACATTCATAATCATAACCATACAACAATATAATCAAATTCATTCATGGCCCTCACAAACTTCAATAATCTCAAAACATAAATTATATACATTAACAAAATCATAATAATTACCTATGTAAAAAAATAAAAAATATACATAAAATTATGATAATAAATAATTTAAGAATAATGATCAAAACCATAAATATATACACATTCATAACCATAAAACAATATAATCAAATTCATTCATGGCCTCACAAACTTCAATAATATCAAAACATAAATTATATACATTAACAAAAGCATAATAATTACCTCTATAAGAGAAATAAAAAATATACATTATTAACCACAAAACATTATAATCAAAATTTCATCAATGATCCCCACAAATATTCAAAACTATAAACTTTAATAAAATTATAATCATACTTATTATTTGGTAAGAATAATCAAAACTACAAAAATTAATAACCATCAGACATTAAAATCAAAATTCTAAATCATCTTGTAATCTTTGTTGATTTCATTCATTTTATAAAAATATTTAAAACCAATACCATACTTATTTTGTAATAAAAATTAATAATTATGATACCTTGTAATACAATTTTAATTGATTGTTCAATAATTTTCATTAATTTGATAAAAATAATCAAAACTATAACTATTGATTCTTTAGTAAAATTAGCTAAAACTTGAAATATTTATAACCATAAAATAGAACAAAATTTTCAAAACACATTTTAATCAAATTTTCATTCCTTCATTTTTTCATCAATTTCATTATATCAAAATCTTCAATATTTCCATTCTTATGATAAAATATTAAAAATTTATAGTTATAATCATATAATATTATATGATAAAAATAATCAAAATAATGAAAGATTAAAAAAGGCATAACATTATGACAAAATTCAATTAATCATTTAATAGTTTTCATTACTTTAAAAAAAATCATAAAAAATAGAAATTCATAAAATTAAAATCCTGCTTTGATAACATCATAACTATAAACATTTTTGAAATATTATAATCAAAAGTTCACTAATTTAAAAAATTAATAAAAAATAGAAATTCATAAAATTAAAATCGATCTTTGATAACATCATAACTATAAACATTTTTGAAATATTATAATCAAAAGTTCATTAAACAGTTTGAGATAATCAAAACTATAAACATTAATTACAACCAAATATTACAATAAATCATCCACATAATCTTTTATTATTTTCTTTTAAATATGTTTTTTCTTTATATTTAGAATTTGTGATAATTTATCTCATCACCGATACTAAATATTTAGTCAAAATATAAAATATTAATTATTATGTACTTTATAATATATTATAAATTCTGAATTCCTTGGTCTTAAAATTAAAATCCCAAACTTACTTTATTGAAGAAAATAAAGAAATCCAATATCCTTGAAAAAGAACTTGATCAAAAGAACCCTATATGAAACATGAAACATGGTCTTAAAAATGTTAGAATCATATTCTAAATTTTTTTGGAAATGAAACTTTTATGTACATTGAAGACAATACAAGTTCAAACTATATGTTTTCACTAAAAGGCATATAAGTAGAGATGTCATTCTACATGGGAAATCTACAACAAGGAGTTCAAACTATATGTTCACTAAAACACATATAAGTAGAGATGTCATTCTACATGGGGAAATCTATAACAAGGAGAGCATATGGGAATGGAAAATATAAATTGATTTGTCTTGGACATATTATATATGTTAACCAAGTCCTGAAGGGGTGGGTGTGTTACCTATACTAAAAAGCATATAAGTAGAGATGTTTTTTTATACCGGAAATCTCATGTGTAAGATATGAGATGAGATGGAGAAAATATGGAAATGAAACATATAAATTAACTTGTATGATATAGATTAGAAGTGAACTGGACATGAAAGATATAAACAAATTGTCTAAGTTTTGTATTTAAAGATAATGTTAAAAATCTTATTTGTGAGAAAGATTGGAAATGAAATGAATATCACAGATACAAATAGACTTAATTTTAGTTTTAATCTTTTAATCACAATTATAAAACATTCTTCCTTATTCTAATTTGTAATTTAATTTCTAATTTGTAATTATAAAACATTCTTCCTTATTCTAATTTGTAATTTGATATGTTAGACTAATATTTCCTGATCTCTGCTATTAATCATATTGTTTGCAGTGGTTTATTGTGTTTTAACAATTCACATTTGCGTGAAGAATTTTTCATTTGCATGATTGTTTTTTCTTCTTGGCCTACAAACCAGATAAAAACATTTGCATGATTGTTTTTTCTTCTTCTGGATTATTGGCCTACAAACCAAACAAAAACATTAGCTTTGGTGCAGAAAAGAATTTCTTTCACCCAATTTTTTCCCTTTTATTATATGCGGTTAGAATCTATGGGACTTACAATCTATGGGACTGGGAAAATCTTAAACTTGATGAGATATTACGTGAATTTTTTTTCATTTTGCTGGATTAGCTTTGGTGCAGGAAAGAGTCACATTTATGTAGGTTTTCCCTTTTACTAAATGGTTTGACCATATCAATCTGTGGGACTGGGTAAAACAAACTTGATTGAATATTGGGTATTGGGAATCTCTGCTTTTAGTGTTTTACGGAGCCTTGGATTTTCAGCTACGTTGCACCCAAGAATGCCATCACAGAGATGTTGAATGAGAGAAGCGATGTCTACAGCTTTGGAGTACTTATCATGGAGATTATTTTAAGAAGAAGCCCCGTTGATTATGGCAGACCTGCTAGGGAGGTTAGTATATACAGTTCCTTTATATCGATGGCTGAATCTCTTCAAACATTTTCATTTAAATTAACAGAGTTATATCTTTAAGGTCTCAAGGTGGAATGAATCTTTTTGAATTTAAATAGTTTGCAGGTAAACTTGGTAGAGTGGCTGAAAATGATGGTGAGGAGCCAAAGCTCTGAGGAAGTGGTAGATCCATTGCTCGAAGTTAAACCCTCATCCAGGGCATTGAAACAAGCATTGATGTAGCCAAAGCTCTGAGGAAGTGGTAGATCCATTGCTCGAAGTTAAACCCTCATCCAGGACATTGAAACAAAGCATTGCTGTATCCCTGCGTTGCATGGATCCAGATGCCGACAAGAAGCCAAAGATATATATATATATATATATATATATATATATATACTGTTGAATATCTGTGCTGGCATCAGACTATATATATATATATACACTGCTGTTAATACTCTACAACTAGATGCTTATTGCTTGCCATAATTTTCTTTTATCTTGCAGGTATTTCATAGTTATACAATCTGAAACTTCACTGAAACATGGATTTTGTTTGTTTGGACAGGATCGGAGCAGGTCGTGAGAATTCTAACTCAACGCAAACGGCAATGCAGATGCCAACACTAGTGAAGGCGAAGCCAGCAGCCCCAGACACAGGACGAGGCGGAGATTGTGGGATTTTTTCTTAATATCATATATTTTCTTTAATAAATAATCTCCTGAAAACGATCTCAGACGATCTCAGAGAAAAGATCGAAATGTTGAGGGACCCATCAAAACAATAACGCAGTTCCAGAATTCACAAATAAATAATCTAACAATCTAGACTGCAACAAATAATCTAATGTATATCCGACACTCATTAAATTCCAATTAGTAAAATCCAACGCTCATTGAATTCCAATTAGTCTTTTTGCAAGTTGTAATTTTTCCAATTACAATAAAATGGGGATTATTTCAGTTATATTGTAATTGAATTCTTTTTTTTTTTTGTAGGTAAGAGAGAGAAACATTCTATTAGTAAAGTAAAATACAGAGATTGCATCAAATTACAAAAGCCCAAGAAAGGTCCAGGACCTGCAAAAAACCATCCCTGAGGGGAGAATGGGGACCCAAACTACCACCTAAACCAAAGTCTGGAACCAAATATACATATTACAAAGATAATCAGATGTCACCAGAGACCTCCCAGGGTCGATAAACCATACTGTTTGAAGCAGCAGTACACAAAAACAAAACAGACCAAAAAGGTGACAGAGAGATACAGGACCGAGCTAATTAGGGAGCCGAAAGGCCCGGGCTAACACGAGCCACACCAGCCTGAGACCCAAAAGCCAAACTAGACAAAAAAACGATAAAACCAGAGAGCTGACCAACCTATCACTCGTGGCTGGAAGTTTCAGGGACTTCCTGGCTGGCCTCCTGTGGGGGGTGAATACTGAGATCTTCCATTAAGGCTTCCAGAGTCTTGGTGTTCTCCCTGTCAATATGCTGATTCTCCTTCATGCCAGCAATGAACTCTTTCATATTCCGCGAGATATTGTCTCTAATCTGAAGTTCCCGGGCCAGGAGAATACGGCAGGCCCAGAAGGGACTCGCCGGGATTTGATGTCCATGCCGAGACTCCACTTCCTCCAGCAATGCTACCTCCATGAAAGCAATCTGATTGCCAATATCCGACGGTGTTTCCTCCAAATAAAAATTGGCCCAGTTGAAACGATGGGGATTTGCATTCAGGTGGGGTGAGGATTGGGAGGAGAAGGCTTCATCCGTATGTCTCCCCCTAACCCCCAAATTTCTGCTGCCTCCTCGACTGCTTCTCATCCTGATCCTGGGGTGCATAATTCGCAGAGAATTGGAGTCAGGCACCGGCGATACTCTGATGAATCTATGTGACCCAATAGTCCTACCGACACCCTCCAACCTGCTAATTGCCAGCACAGAAAGGCAGTGGTTTTGTGAATTGTAACTCTCCTTGTTGAAATCAATGAAGGATTTATAGCCATTGATCTGATGGCCATGGTTGGGGAGAAGATCCTGCCATAAATTCTCATATTTGCGCAGATAAACCATTCTGTACGGGCCGTTGATCTCACCATCCCGAAGTATGATGAAACTGCAACTAATGCTGCTAACCTTCCTTACATCATGGCTGGAGTAATAACTACCTCCGTCACTATTCGCTTCATGACCACCCTTACTCATGCTTGAACAATTACACAAATTTTTCGGGTGTTTGGGAGAAAGACCATGACAAGACCTGATAAACGTGATGATAGATGCTCGACGTTCCGCCACCTTTTCGCCCTTATGATGAAAGGACGTGAATTGAATACGTTGCATCAGGATATAAACTCGGGATTAACACGCGTCTAATTACCTTCCACATTTGTCCTTGCGAACCCGAGTCCATGTGATTCACGATACTCCGGCCACGTGGTATGCTGATTAGAATTTAGATCAACGGTTGCGATCAACTTGCATCTATCGCGAACCATGTGGTCCTCCATCTCGATCAAGGTGACGGCTTTGAAAGTTGCACTTACCTTCACCCCTAAGTTGGCCAGTTCGTCAGCGAGTTTATTTCCTTTACGACGGACATGGATGAAATTGATAGCCAGAGAGGTGCTGAGAATGGTTAGGAGCTCCATCAACCTGCCTTCCCATCTCCAGTTTAGAGAAACCTTGGATATCGCCGCACCTCTTTGGATCCGGCTCGCAATGGAAATAAGGATATTGGAATCCCCCTCCACAATGAGAGGTACCCAGCATTTACTAATGGCCCATTTGATACCGCTTACCATGCCTTCAAGTTCTGCAACGTTGTTAGTGGTTTCTCCCAGATTTCCCCAAAAGACGCCTTCAACCAGGCCCTGGGCATTTCTGATGGCTCCACCATATCCAGCAGGTCCTGGATTGCCTTTAGCAGCTCCGTCAAAGTTGAACTTCCAAGTGTTTTCTGGAGGAAGTTGCTAGAATTTCGGGTTGGAAGGAGCGGCTCTGCTTTTCTGCACTTCTGGATTGCCATTAGGTATGTTATAGATACCCCAGTCATTCAAAATTATTCTTCCGGCCGGGTCTATATTTCCACTTTCCAAAGAAGGGGTTTTGGAGTTTAGAGTTTCCTTGATGTTTTTTTCGATAGTCTTCCAGATGGTCTCTAGGCTTCTTTTTTTTCCTTCAAAAATTCTCTGGTTCCTTTCCCGCCATAATTCCCAAACCACAAAACCAGGGAACAATTCCCATATTCTGTTAAGGTAATCATTTTTGAAGGGTGATGTCTGCCAATTGACCAGCATCATGTCCGGGCGACCGAGGACTCTGGATGTTTTCCTGAACCTTTCATCCCCCTTGTTCCAGAGAGAAGAAGCCAACGGACATTCGTCCAAAAGATGGTTAATGGTCTCATTCTCAGAAGTGCACATATTGCATCGGGACGGCCCATAAAAACCTTTTTTAAGAAGGTTATCCCATGTCAGGATTTGACGATGAATAAGAAGCAAGCTAAAAGTGGCTATTTTGGGCCATTGGTTCGTCTCCCAGACTTTCTTCCATTTATCTTCCCTGGGTAACCGGTCATGAGCATTTAGGTAGCAAACCGCTTCTGCAATATTGAAGTTATCCGAGTTAGAGTCACCATCTAATTTTATCCGGTCCAGTGGCCCAGGGTATTTGGCGTTTGATAAGTTCCTCGTAGAAGTTGTCCATATTTTCATCATGGATGAGGGATTTCCACCATTGAATGGATTTCCACTGTTTGAACCGGTGTTCCTCTTGTCCTGTTTCCCAAAAGTCCTTAACTTTCTCCCACTGTCTGCTTCGTAAGAAAACTATCACCTCATGATTGTCAAACTCTTCCGAGAGTTTAGAATTTTGCTGCCATGCATCACACAGAAAGGATGCGGAAGTTTCGTCTCTGACTTCCCAGAAGCTATGATTTTTTACTAGGTCCCGGTTTTCCTGGGCCAACTTCCAAATGGTGGAGCCAGGTTGGTCTTCGCCGAATCTGATTAATTCTTGATGAGGCCATCTTGGGGCGTACTTCTTGTGCCAGAGTTTTGCCCAGGGTTCCTCCTTGTGGGTAATCCAACGCCACCAAATTTTAGCTCCTAATACTTTGTTAATGCAGACAGGGTCCCGTAGGCTAAGACCCCCCAAATGTTTCAGAGTAGAAAGAGTCTCCCAATTCACCAGGGCCCATTTACTTTGTTCGAGGGTTCCGCCCCACAAAAAGTTCCTCTGAAGATTCCAGAATTTTTTCAGGACCGCTTTGGGGGTTGTTAGCACTAAAAACAGATAGACCGACATGGCCTGTAACACAAATTTAACCAAAATGAGACCGCTAGGGAAATTCAGAGCCCGGAATGTCCATAATTCCAGTTTTGATTTAAGTTTGTCCAGTAGCTCTTTCTAGGAAATTTGACGAATGCTGGATTCAGATAAAGGTGCCCCTAAATACTTCGAGGGAAGGAGTCCTTCGGAAAATTCCAGAATACGAAGGATATTTCTTCGGTGGATTCTGGGGGTGTTGAAAAAATATACCTTTGATTTTTCTTTATTGATTTCAAGACCACTACCTTTGAGAAAAGTATTGAGAATTTCCTTGATGCTTCTGGCCTCCTGAACCGAGGCTGGCCCCATCATCATCGTGTCATCCACAAACTGTTGGTGGGTTTGAGGGATTAGTCCTTCTCCCAGTTTCAGGCCCTGAATGTCATTGTTCACCTGGGCTACCCGTATCATTCTTCCTAGCCCTTCCGTCATAATAATGAAAAGGAAAGGGGAAAGTGGGTCCCCCTGCCTAATTCCACGGGAAGCAGGGAAAGGTTGTGAGGGGGTGCCATTGACCAGAATCAAGAAGAAAGGGGAAGAGACCAAACTCATAATCCATTCAATCCAAGATAAGCTGCAACCAAAGGCTTTTAACATTTATGCTAAGAACGCCCAATTAAATTTGTCATAGGCTTTTGATAAATCAAGTTTAAGGAGCATACCAGGGATTTTCTCAGTTTTGAGAGAGTGAATTGCTTCGTGAACTAGGATGATGCCATCAGTAATTTGACGTCCTTCCACAAACCCTACTTGTTCTGGAGAGATAATTCAAGGGAGGAGAGGTCGAAGCCGATTTACAATTACCTTAGAGATGATCTTATAGATTACATTGCATAAGGCTATAGGTTTGAACTTTCCCGGATCCTCCGTTCATGTCTCCTTAGGTATGAGCGTAAGAAAGGTAGCATTCAGGGCTTTTAGGATGTTTCTGGATCGTCAGGAATCTTCTACAATAGCTAGCACTTCATCCTTCAACCAATCCCAACAAGCGTGGAAAAAGTTAGTGGTAAAACCATCCAACCCTGGGGTTTTGTCATCCGCCATTTGCTTGATGGCTTCATCCAATTCCTCCATTCTTATAGTTCCCATAAGGAGTTTGTTATGATCCTCCGTTACTAAGCTCGGGATATGGCTTAGAACTTTCTCTCTTTCAGCTTGCCTACTGATGATAGGTTCGTTGAGAAGGTCTTCAAAATGCTCTATTAGAGTCTGTTCTAACTCAGGTTGAGTTTCCACAATGGTTCCATCTTCCTTCTTGAGTTTGACCACCCTATTCCCATGCCGGTGTTGGATGGTGGCCTTATGGAAGAACTTGGTATTGCGTTCACCATCTCTGAGCCATCGATTACGGGATTTTTGCTTCCAGAGTAATTCTTCCTGATGGTCTTCAAGATTGAGTTCCCGAAGAAGATTTTGTTCCTGATTTTTCAACTCTGTGGAGTACCCCTGTTCCATCGCCTCCTTTTGGACTGCTTGAAGTTTGAGGTCCAAGAGCTTTTTCCCTTGAAAGATATTTCCAAAAATGTCCTTATTCCACTTTTTAATTTTTCCTTTAAAGTATTTTAGCTTTTGTTGGAATTGGTACATCTTGGTTCCTGTAATCGGGTCACAGGTCTGCCACCACTGCCTCAGTTGATCGAAAAAGTCAGGGTGCAGAAGCCAAAACTATTCAAATCTAAACGGTCTTCTAAGGTTTTCTCCTATTCTGTGCCATTCCAGGCATACTGGCCAGTGATCCGAGCCTACCGACGGTAACACAGTAGCAGTTAGATCCCCACCTCCCAACATGATGGATTCATAGATCAGGAACCTATCTAATCTGCAAGCAATACTTATGTCTCCTCCTCTCTTATTATTCCATGTGTAAATGCCATTGGATGTTTTGATATCAATCAGTGCCAAATCTTCAATTATTTCGGAGAATTCCTCATTACTGGGTGCAGACAACGTCTACCGCCTCTTTTCTCTTCAAGGTTTCGGATAAGATTGAAATCTCCCCCTATTATCCAGGATCTATCTCCTACTTCTCTTTTGAGATTCCTTATGGATTTCAGGAAAGAACTCTTATGATTCACCAATGAAGGGCCATAAACATTGGATATGAAGCCAACTTTAGTTCCTAAAATATGGAAAGCAGTTGATAAGATAAACTTAGAGGCCATCCATTCAGACATACTTACAGTTTTAGGGTTCCAAAGAATACCTACTCCATCGGTTGCACCAGCTGCGTCTATTGCAACCACATTGCATAGTTTCCATACTTTCTGACCAATGCTTTGGAGTTCCATTTCCAAACACTTAGTTTCTTGAAGGAAAATGATATCTGGTTTCTCTAGCTCTATTTTCTGACGTAGGAGTCGAATTTTTAGAGTACTCTTGCACCATCTTATGTTCCAGGATGTAATCCGCATATTATAACCTGTTTGGGTTGGAGAGTGCTAAAACCGCATCAATGGTTGGGTACTGGCCCGATGCCACCAGGTTCTTCCCAATCATCTGTATTCTTTGCATATTACTTCGTCTACCTCGCTTCTCCCCTCTGGTTAGCTTTTTCCCATTGTTTTCTTTGAGGGATTCAGAGATAACTCCCAGGAATTTACGATTCTTAGACTTAATTAACGCTTTCTCAAGAAGAGCGACTTGGTGAGGTGTTATGGGATTGGGGTTTGGCACCTTAAATGCCTCCTCCAACCCTTCCAGATCTAGATCCTCCAGTTCCATTTCCTCTCCTCCTCCTTCCTGCGAGGATCCAGCATTACCCTGACCCTCAGTTTCCTCCACTTGGATCATGTGATCTTCTTTTAGTTCTTTGTTTGTCTCTTCATTCTTTTCTTTGGTGCCATTCCCTTCACCTTCTATTCCTCCCTCGTTTAATTGTAGGGCCTCAAATCTATTATGGGTCATGGTCTTTTTATGGATCTCCGGTGCTCCGACCTTTCTGGCTTGCCTTTTCTTGCTTACGACTTTCTTGAATCCTTTTTTATCTTTGCCATCCAAGTCGGTTTTTCATGCTGGCTGCTTATTCAACGGACAATCCCTGAAAAGGTGCCCACACTCGTGACATCTCCTACAGCGAAACGGGATCTGTTCATAGTCAATAGCCTGGAACCAGTCTTCATCCCCCCAGGTTAGATCTATTCCTGTCGGCAAATATTTGGAAATATCCAGGTACAGACAAATGCGGGCATAAGATGTGTACCTCATCTTCTTGGTTTGTTCAGAGATTTAAACGAATACTCCCAGCTCATTACCTATCTCAGTCAGTATATCTTCCTTCCAGTACTCCGAAGGCAATGAATAGAGTCTTATCCAGACCGGGGCAATAGTTAAATTTTCTTTGTCTGGGTTAAACCTTTCTTTCCATGGCCTCAGATACAGGCCTGCCGAATTGAAAAAATACGGTCCATTGTCAAAGATCCATGTACGGTCCTCAACATTGAAGAAAATTACAGTAAAGAACCCTTTCGCACCCAATTGGAGATCGTAGTGTCCCTGGGGCTTCCAAGTTGTATTGATCCACCATACCAAAGCTTTCTCGGCAGGCCAGATCCCTACAAATTTACCAATGAGCGCATGATCTTTCATGTGCTGAATGTTCGTTCTCATTCTCTCTGATTTTATTAGGAGTTTCGGAATTTTGAGTGTCTTCAGCAGACATTGCCCTGGTTTTCTTGATTCTGTCGTTGTTTGTCCCAAGGTAACCTCCGTACTTGTACCTGCCTTATTAACTTCATTCCCTGATCCCGAAATAGTATCTTGGTTTACCTGTTTGTCTTTATCCATGTTTCCCATCGAGGTCCGGGTCACCCCATCAGAGGCTGTACCCATCTCCTTCCTGACTCGTCTTCCAAAGAGGTCCCAGAGAGACCCCAAACTGATCCAGAACAAAAAAGCTTCAAATCACCGTGCAGCCTTCCTCCTCCAAGAACTCCCGTCCCATTATGGTGTATACTCTATTGTAATTGAATTCTAATTAGTCTTTCTGTTTACAATTATATTGCATAGTGTTTATGCAAGTTGTGATTTTTACAATTATATTGTATTCGCTTTTTTACTATCTCAGGTACAAGTAGTCATATAAGCATGTGCTTTCTGGGTAGAAAGAATAATTGAGGGGTTACTATCCATGGGTACAAGTAGTCATATAAGCATGTGCTTTCTGGGTAGAAAGAATAATTGAGGGGTTACTATCCATGGGTACAAGTAGTCATATAAGCATGTGCTTTCTGGGTAGAAAGAATAATTGAGGGGTTATAATCCATGGATATATGAGTGACAGGATATCAGTTCAGACCGCCAAAAATATAATTAATGTGTGGCAATCCAAACTCCTGATTATGATCCTTTGAGTTCTATGGAACACCATCCGAACCAAATATAATAACATTTCGAAAATTATTAAATTTGTGTGTTATTAGAATTTTTTGTTCAATGAATTTAGTAGTGACTTTAAACAAAAATTGAATCATCAAATTCTCAATTAAGAAAAAATTCTTTGACAAAAACATTTTGAAAAGAATCAAAATTCAAGGAGAAATGAGTAGACATTCTACAACCTGAGGGCAAGAGCATGGAATGCAAATATCTAATCCTAGTGTTGCCTTTTTTCACTACAACATGCAGCTAGATTATATATAAAAAGCAAGCTATAGTCATCTTATACGCTTTCCATTAGATTCCTACAATGTATTGATATTCTGGTTTTATTATATAGAGCAGAAGCTCCATTACCATACGTGCAGAAAAAAGTAAATGAGTGGTCTGCGACGGATACGGGCAGAAAAAGTAAATCAGTGGTCTGCTACGGATCTGCCTGCAAAAGTCAAAAACATAGTTTACTATCAACGATAACTTGGTGCGTGGGGAATCGATGGTGACTGGCTTCTCCATGAACGTTGCAGTGGTATGGTTTAGGATTTAAGAAACCCACATGATGGTCTGATGAAGATACTAATTCCGCTACTTGCAGTGGTATGGTTTAGGGTTTAAGAAACCCACATGATGGTGGGACGAAAGTACTAATTCCACTACTTCTATACATTACTACATGGGGACATGATGGTTTGACAAAGGTACCAATTATACTACTCTTATACATTATTACATAGGGAGAAGGGACTTGATGGTTTGACAGAGTACCGATTCTACTACTTTTATATATCATTATATATGGAGTTTTAAAGTTACAGCATCACGAGTCATTCTCCAAGTCAATCTTGTGTGCCAAGATTGAGCCTCGTGTGTCGAGGTAGTGCCCTTATATGAACCTAAGTTGGACTCAGGAAACTTGGTGAATAATCTTGAGTTGGACTCAAGAATGAATAAACCTCATGTGTTGAGGTAAGTGCTTTGTATGTCAAAGTGATGGTGTTGTATAGTCTTGTTTGTCAAGACTAAGGTCTTGTGTGTCAAGACGGATCCTCATGTGTTGAGGTAATGCTTTGCATGTCGAAGCATGAATGGTGTGTGATGTACTACTAACCATGGTTGAGCTATTAAGTCTCCTCTAAAGACAAGCCACCTCTATAGAGTGAATTACTTTAGCATATCACCACTTGGAACGATAATAGAACAAGATGATCACATCATTGGAAAAATCTCCTTAGTATATTTGATATGATAGATAAATTAAAGTTGGCACATGTGGACCATGCAGATAAGACGAGATAAAGATAAGATGTGATAAGAGAGAACTCAAATTGTTAAACTTAAGTTGAACAAAAATACATCACTTGAGTTACAACACTTGCACGACGACACTTGAGTTACAACACTTGCACGACGACACTTGAGTTAGTCACCTAACTAAGTAACCTAATATCCAGATGAAGGGCGAGTTCATCATGAAGTCAAAAGATAAAAATAGAAGCCAAAGCATGAGAAGATAAAATATTACAAAAAATAATATGCAGACTCAAATTAGATTTTAAAAATTTACAACTTAATATTATATAAAACAAACAAAATTGATAAATTAAAACGCTTCCTCAACATTTACACTTTAAAAAGAAAGGATTTGCACCTTGAGGGATTTGATCCCTCTTGGCACTTTGTAGATCCTCTTTTAAAATGGATATAGGTTGGTTGATTTCAAGTAGTACTATAATTCCAGATTAAGATAAAAAAAATTAACATGGAGAAGATTAGGAAACAATTTTGGAACTTAGGTGATAATTTGGTAATTTGAAATCTTAAAATTAAAAAAATTCAATTTCAATTATTTAATTTAAAGTAGGTAATAAAAAAACTTTAATACCTCAAAGTGCTATAGCTCAAGACTTTAATACCTCAAAGTGCTATAGCTCAAGACTTTAATACCTCTTCAATGAATAAAAGATTCATTGAAAATTTGGGTACACGTATGGGTTAAAAAAAAAAGTTTAGCGACATTGGTTTCCTTGAGAATTTAGGTATAGAGGTGCGAGTTATGTTAATGTCATAATATTATATATTTTGATAATTAAGTAATAATTGTGTGATAGCATTAAATGACTTATAAAATAGACCACTTTATTGCGATGATAATGTTGCAACTATTATTGAGATGAGGGCTTCTCTTGCAACGTTAATATTGTAATAAGAATTCAACATTTTATGTATCCCTTTTTCAGACGTATGGACTCATTGAATGTATATTTTCTAAGTAGTTGTTAGATGTGAATACTTCGAAAACTTAAGTAGGTGAATATTTCTAAAACTTAAGCGATGAGGTATATTTTGAATGGTGAAGGCACGAGTTTTATATCCTATGAGTTCAAATACTTAATGAGACATTGGCCCATTGTGATAAGACTAAAAGGCTAGACGACAACTTAGAGTGGGACCCCATCTTGGGGAACTCACTCAATGTATATTTTCTATGTAGTTGTTACATGTGAATACTTCAAAAAGTTAAGCGATGAGGTATATTTTGAATGATGAAGGCACAAGTTTTACATCCTGTGAGTTCAAATCCTTAATGAGACATTGGCCCATTGTGATAAGGCTAAAAGGGTAGATGACAACCTCGAGTGGGACCCCATCTTGGGGGTATCTCAAGACATCTTGACCCTTGCTAAGTCATAATTTTCTTGCTATCCTTTCTAAGTCATAATTTTCCTGATTTTCCTGTTAGGCAGTAGCTTCTAAGTTGTCGATACTCCTATCTTGGGTATGTCTTCGAATGTCTCAACCCTTGTTGAGTCCTAATTTCCCTGCTAGGCACTGGCATGCCAACTGATGGTACCCCTATCTAGGGCGTGTCTTCGAATGTCTTGGTTGTTGTTAAGTCATAATTTTCTTGCTAGGCACTGGATTAAGAGTTGCTGGTAATCCTTCCCAGTAACCAATTTCTTTGCTAGGCATTGGCTTCCGGGTTGTTGGTACCCCTATCTTGGATGTGTCTCTCAACATCTCAACTCTCGCTAAGTCATAATTTTCCGACTAGGCACTAGCTTATGCACTATTTACCCCTATCTTGAGTGTGTCTCCAATCTTTGAATGCGTCTCCAAATGTCTCAACCCCTTGTTAAGTTATAATTTTTTTGAAGTTGTTGGTAATCTTATCCAATTACCAATTCCCTTAGTTCTTAAAAAAAATACTAATAAAAGCCTAAAAAATCTTGTTTGCACAGCTAAACATATTAATCTATTTTTTAACTTAAATATATGTTTTAATTCACTACCTAATGTCTACTTGCCAGAAATAAGTTAATAATAAGTTTTATCTTAAAAATGATAAAAAAATTTAACAACAAACAAAAAAATGCTCCATTTGTTGAAAACCTATACATGTTAGGCATAGAACTCTGAATTAATTAAATTTAAAAAAAAATTATATAAAACAATAATTCAATTACTAATAATACCAGCATAGATCCATCTTAAACCTGGATCTATCAAGCACCGAGATCCAATTTCTTAAGGTGTATTTTTTTTTAATTTTAACCTAGAGAAATTTGATCCCTCTCTTGCTTGATAGATCCGGGTTTAAGTTTTAGTTTTTTTTTATAGGCCGACATGGATTTTTTAAATTACTTTTCATAATTTATTATTTTATGAGCTGACATTTTTTTTTACGTACGTGACAACATCTCCCCCATAGTAGGTTGTAGAGCACCTCGCTCCTCTCGGTGCAAAAATCAACATCACAATTTCTTATTCCTTAAACCATCAATACACCTTTTAAACCTATAGTCGGTAATATCAATAATTTAATTACAAATTGGAAAAAAAAAACTACGTTAATGAGCTAATTCCAAACACTAATGAATATAAAACCCACCAATATATAATATTAATAACCTAGATTCAAACTATAACATACTTGATGAACATAAAACCTTCAAGTATAAATTAATTAAATTTAAAAACATCAAGATTGAGTAGGCCCAATGGTTAAGAACATATGTTTTCATTAAAGAGATCACAGGTTCAAATCTGGAGGAGATCCAAATTTGAATAAAGTATAAACTAATTAAATTTAAAAACATCAATTGTAATAACAAACCAAAGCACATCATTCTCCCCAGGGGTATTTTTATTAGTACAGATAGTGTTGGCTTTCTCCCCAGCGGCATACCCCTGTGTAGGTATCGTTGTTTGCGCATACCTCAAGTTAGTTATGGCTTTCTCCCCAGTGGCATACCCCTGTGTAGGTATCGTTGTTTGCGCATACCTCAAGTTAGTTATGGACACAACGAAGTCTTGAAAACAAAACATGCATTCTGAGTACAAGAAGGAGAAGCATTGTCTTATGCCTAGGCGCTGCAAAGATATAGCATTTTTTATGCTGGGCAGAGATGGAGTTTCCACAGTCCCTATTATTCTTCTAACCACCAATATATAATCGTCCTAATAAACTTTGAAAGTAATATGGTAAGGTATTTGAAGGGCTCAAATGAAATTCAAATGACGTGCATAAGCCTACTGATTCAGATTAATTATGTTTTCTTAAGAGATACGGAAACTGTCGCTCATCCTTTCATGCGCACCCATGTGACAAAAGGCAAACATAGTCGCTGTGGAAAGAACTGAACGATGAATAGTAGACACAGTCGCTGTGGAAAGAACTGAACGATGAATAGTAGACACAGTCGCTGTGGAATGAAAGGTCCCCATAAACGAACGATAGAAAGTCATTGGGGACCGTGGGTATTTTCCCAGAAATGATGGGTCCACACACGAAAGTCAAGGTGGTGCGTACCCCACCTGTGATTTTCATGCTAGGCAAGGCAATCCAAACTTTTGCGGAGCGGGTTTGGAAAGCCTTTTATGTACTTTGTATTTCCGAGTTCACGCGACTCAGTAATCTCCATTCGCAGTATTAAACATGAGTTGCATACAAGGATATCATCAAGGTATTATTATACAAAGTGCCAATTTTTTTGGGGGTATAGCAAACATGTAAAGATTTACATGGAGAGATGGCACTCACAAAATATTCATACGGTGTAATTGAACAATAATACATTATACTTTCAGTTGCTTTCTTTTCTTGAATCACAATACAGTGCACTAAGTTGTATTTATCTTATATGTAGTACCCATCAAATATGAATATCTCAGAATGCATTATAAGTGCTTTCAGAGGTTGGTATATAAAGGAGACGGCTGCTGAGGGCCCTTGGTAGAATCGACAGCTATGAGAGATAAGCAGGAGATGCTGAGTTTAATGAAGCGGAGGAGAAAAATAAATCTTGCAGCAGACTTATCTCTGGCCTTGACTTCGCAACAGGGAGGGACTCACAAAGCTCTCTCCCTGCTGCACACGTTGGAGGAGGAATCAGTGGACAACATAATAAAAAAGCCTCGGCCTATTACTATAAAAGATTGGCTCCACCTGAAGAAACTAGTTATCAATTTGAACTCTTTTGAATCTCTTCTTGACCTCGAAGATAATGAGGAGATGCACGACACTAGAAGTTCGTAATGAAAGATCTCTTGTAATGTTTGAGGTTTGAGTGACCCTGGTAGAAAACATGTCTTCTGCCAAGTTCTGTCTTCAATTGGTGGGTTAGTTTTACTATTAGCTTGGAAGAAGTTAAAAATCATTGGGTTTTCACCGAGAATAACTTTGTCTGTTATAGGGCCAGGGTGAAGCATGATTGTATATGATCACAGTGAAGGCAAGGGATGGCTTTCCATCCTCATCACCCCCCAGCTTTATAAGGCAATAGTGAATTGGGGATCTTTGGGTTTTGTTGAATTTTGATAGCCACATGTTTGGATTGACCAATATTTTTGCTTCAAACAACTTCAGGGTGTGTGCTGGTGATGAGTTGCCAAACACCCCATGGTCGATCTATGTAAACTTCAACACGGCGGAGAATCAAGAAGATAAGGGCTTTCCCTACTAGCCATAGTCCCATGTGGGAGAGGCCTGTTTTAGACCCTGACACGAACTTTCTGACCCGAACCAATATAAACAAAACTATTTGGAGACCCTGACACGAACTTTCTGACCCGAACCAATATAAACAAAACTATTTGGAGACCCTGACACGAACTTTCTGACCCGAACCAATATAAACAAAACTATTTGGCGCTATGTTTCACCTTAAATCATAGGCGTAGGAATCACAGTCTAGCTTAGCCAACAGCAAGTTTGAATCAAATCGCCTGCTATAAGGATTTTTCTTTTAATCGAACAAATCAAACTCAAGGTTGACCGACTTTTACTCGGTCAAATCAAGTTTGAGTTGTAAGCACAAGTTTGACTCACCTGCAAGCCCAATAAGTGTATAAAACCCATTTCAAGTTTGATTTTGCTCATTTTCCGTCCTGTTTGAATGATTTTCAACTCTTGTTGGCCATGCACTAATGTGGCTAGGCATCTAGGGCATAAAAAATAGCAAATTTTTGAGGTTTTATTCAATAAGTGATTGTTATAAGCCTCTTATAGCATATTTGTATAAATGGATGCTTCCAATTCCCAGTTTGGATCTTTTCTGGACTAGTATATATATATATATATTTCAAGTGAAAAATCCACTTTCCTGCTGTTCTCAATGAATCAAGGAAGGCTAAACACTCATGGAAAATCCCAACAAACTTCTCCACATATTGTGGATGGTAGGTCGAGCAAAACCATCAGTCAGTCATCCAAGCTAGAAGATGTCTCAACGGAATTGAACCCGGGTGGATGGAATGAAATCCATCTATCCATGTTGTCAACTATATTGTACAATAGTTGAACCTCCATTGTGCCGCCAGTGTTTGAACATGATCAATGTTCACTTCCAGAGTATTAGGGGTTCAGTTTGTGATGATTAGCCAATTTTGGCTAGCCAGTTTTGTTTTTCTGTTGAAATGACCATGCCCCATGGGGTCTTTGTAATAAGTGCGCTGGTAGGGGTTTGAGTGGCTCGGTTCCCCAAGACTTGACTATCAACTAAGGTATTCCAGAGAGTTAAGCCATATATAAGGCGAGCTATGTTGTAATATTAAACCATCTTCTTATCTATTCAAATATCAATATATATTTGTCTATTAATGGCTTATCTAATATTCCAGGTGTTCTGGTAATTTTTATTTTGTGATGAATAAATATTCACTTCATTTGATATCAGAGCCTCGTGCTTATTTCCATCCTTTGGCTTTCCTTTGGTTTTTAACCATAAGATTAGGGGTTCCCTTAAAATAGGACCTTGTCCTAAAAAGAAAAAAGAAAAAAAGTCAAACCGCACATGGTTTTATGAAAGTGCACGTGCTTTTGTGAGAAGTGGGTTTGGTTTTAATCCCGAACAACAAACCAAAAGTGAGATTCGAACTTGGGTGGAGAAGGTAACAATCATTCCTCCCAACCACCCATTCTACATCATTTTACAAAAATTAAGGGGAAATTAAATTAGAACAGCACCAACACAAATAATTTTTACAAGAAGAATAATATTGAACATTGTTATTAAAAATTAAATAAAAAAATTCAAGGAGTATTCTTTCCAAAATTCAAAAGGGAAGAAAACAAAATCAAGGAAGACTCCCTTATCAAGAAGTCAAGTCAACGAAGACTAATTATTGTCAAAGTCGAGATCATGGAATCTGGTTTGCGATTACAAATAGAGAAATTAGAAGCCAAGTTAAAGCGTTATCGAAGAGACAATGAAGATTTACGCGACATGAATTCAAAACTAGAAGCAATAATTGAAATACATAAGGTGGAAGAAAAGTACAAGGAACAAAAAAATTTCGACCAGAAAAATCGTATAGAAAAATTATTATGTGCTCAAATTGAGGAGTTAAAAGACGAAAACAGTTTCAATCAGAGGTTGAAAAATCAAGATATAAAGAAAAAAATAAACGATTATGAAGAAGAAATAATACGCTTGAACAAAATCGTTAGCGACAAAGATGAAAAACTAACGCAGATACGACATAAATTAGAAAGTCAAAAATCCGAGGTTGGCCAATGTCGACAACAGATAAAAGTTCTTCAACAACAAAATGACGACTCTAAAAAGACACATAAGTCAGAGATCGCAAAGAGTAATAAAATACTATCCAACAATTCCGAAGAAATTTTCAGATTAAGAAATCATAACAAGACACTAGTCACAAAAATTAAGAAGTTGAAAAATAGTCGAAAGACAGAACAATCTACGGAAGACATTGAAGGAAAACTTCTAGACAAGCAGCAAGAAAATAGCTGCATCAGAAGTCATAACGAAGATCTTAAGGAACAACTTAAGAAGTCTAAAAATGATAGAAAATCGCAAGTAGAAGTGATTAAGAAGTTTCAAAATGATAGCATGCAGTTAGAAAACAAGTTGGAAAAGATACAGAACGAAACCTTAAAACCTCAAGGGACGAAAATACAACTTCCAACTCAAATCAATACTCAAAATACGACAATCGTAAAAGAAAATGACATTGTGAAAATTCCCTATCGACACCCCAACCATAAAAACCGATATTTTGAAAAGTGGGAAATGTCGAAAGATAAGGGCACTAATGTCATCAAATCTCCTGACGACAGATCAATAGGGAATCCCAACAGTCAGCAACAAATCAATTTGGGATGGATTGACCCATCCACATATCGGAAGTTATGCTCTACACTTCCAACTCAAATCAATACTCAAAATACGACAATCGTAAAAGAAAATGACATTGTGAAAATTCCCTATCGACACCCCAACCATAAAAACCGATATTTTGAAAAGTGGGAAATGTCGAAAGATAAGGGCACTAATGTCATCAAAGCTCCTGACGACAGATCAATAGGGAATCCCAACAGTCAGCAACAAATCAATTTGGGATGGATTGACCCATCCACATATCGGAAGTTATGCTCTACACTTAACAGTTGGTATCGACATGTTTCGTCAGCCGCGACATCGCAAAGAACAATGCGACAAAATTATAAGGCTTTGAGGACAAAGCCTTTCTAAGAGACTGGCAATGCTACGAACATAATAGTAGATTAATAATAAACATAATTAATTATACTTAAAGAGAGTGGCAATGCTATGAATATAAATAGCATATTAAATAAATAATAATTGTTAATCATTAAGTAGTTCATTATTAATGTGAAGGGACGTAACCCTTCACTACGAGTGCTCAAGCCATATATAAGGCAAGCTATTTTGTAATATTAAATCATCTTCTTATCTATTCAAATATCAATATATATTTGCCTATTAATGGTTTCTCTAATATTCCAGATGTTCTGGTAATATTTATTGTGTGAACGAATAAATATTCACTTCAGTTTTTTGTCCTTATTAATTATGCTTGCCCTTATCGACGAGGTTTTCTCCCGCTTCCTCCAAAGCTGGAATGCCCGATTTTGAAAGTTTGAGCCCTAGGACGTTATTAGAGTCCAACTGATGTATATGAACCTACTAGACACCATGTGTATGTTAGATGGTCATTTCCTAGGTCCCTTGTTGTGTTAAAACGTTGCCCAAAATTTTTTTACCTGACACGTTGGATAATTTTATTTTTTATTATTTTATTATTAAATTTTCCAAATATTTAATTGGAAAATTTCAATTTGTAATAATTAAGTGGTTTGGGGGTGGATTTAAAATATTAGAGGCTCAATTCATAAGCCAAAAATCCCAGTTAAACCCCAAACCCACTTATCCCCAAACCCACTTATCCTAAGTTTCAAACAGTCATTCAGCCTCATAATTATTATTTTCTCAAAAAATCAATAAAAGAAAAATATTAAATTGGAGAATATCCAAATCTCTCCAAAATAATCCAATTGGATTAAATAAACAGGCTAAATGACATGGCATGAAGCATTTATGAAGATTCCAATGAAGTCCAAGTGGATTCAGTTAACTATCCAGTCACCCTCAGTAATCTTCAATCAAGGAATTCGCCCTCTTTTGGACGGCTCACGAATTGGGTTATGTGGCAAGTGTTTAATGGATTGTTGGATATGCATTGATTATATAGTAGGCGCCTTCCTTAAAAGGAGGCCACATCACAAAGTTCTAACCAACGAACTCGAGTCTATCTCTCCATCAACTCCAAGCTTGTCTCTTGATGGATTCACGCCCTCTCTTGCATGCTCACGACTTGTGGAGTTGGCACTCACGTATTGGTTTGATGGAGCTTCCAATGGAGAGTGGGGGGCGCCTTGCCTAGGTGGAGGCCACCTCCCCACTCCTATCTACCACAAACTCGAGTTTGCTATTCAATCTACACTCCAAGCCCTCTCTTAACTGGAATTCGACTTCTCTTGATTGGAAATTGGCTCTCTTCTTTGCCAAGCTCGATTTTGGTTTTAGGTAGTTTCTTTTTGTATAAAAGCAAGAGCCTTGCACCATTGTTTCTCATGGAGAATATGCAAGAGAACTCTGCTCGAATTTGTAATTTGTTTATTGTTTAAATTGGAAATAAAGTGAAGACTTTGTAGGTCCATGCATTGTCTTTGGTGTTATGAATTCATCTTGTTGAGGTGATATTTCTCTAAACCCATCTCTTTCTTTATGCAAGTGTAATTTTTTATCATTGCTAGCTTAGGAGCGCTATCAATCTAACACGCAAGGTTAGCCATTTATGGTCTTTAATTTGGTTATCTATGCAAGGTTTCTCAACATCTAAATGAATAGGAAGTAGTCAGTTATATCGGTATTGATTTGATGTTGTTTTATTTAGTATTCTAGTATTTGATATTACTTGTTTCTTGAGGTTTGTGGCTTTTCAGGATTCATCAAAGGTGGAGAAAGGTGTGAGCTCAACTGCATCTATCATTGCTTCACAAATCAAGAGCTCGTTTCTTTAACATTACTTGTTTTGCAGGATCTACAAGGGATTCAACTTTCAAATCCATAACTGAGCTATAAGGGGCTCTTTCTAATCCATCAATTATTAAAACAAAGTTAAAATCTTGTTACTTGGTTACTAGATCTACCCTTTTAAGGTTGTGGAAACCTCAAAGAAGCATTCTTCTCCAAGCTTTACACCTCCTCAAGCTTGTCTTTTGATTTTGGACTTGCTTGATCTTTTTTTCCTTTGCTTGATCCCCTTCTTCTAGATCTTCCTCCTCTCAGTATTCTTCTCGTTTTCCTTGTTTTGCTTCTCCTCTCCATTTGTCTTACCTTCTTCTCCTCCCTTTCGTTTCCTTCTTCCTTCACCATTTCGTCTTCCCCTCTTTACCTTGTCTTCTCTTCTTTCGTTTTAGTTCTATTCCTTGCCCTCGTTTTCCTCTCTTCCTCCTCTTTTCGTTTTCTTCCTCCCCCAAGCTCCTTTTGTTTCCTCCTAGATCTCCTCTTTCCCTGTTTCCTTTCCTTCCTCCTTCTACTCGTTTCATCCTTCCCCATTAGCTTCACCCACTTTGTTTAAAGTTTCATTTAGATCATAGGTCATTTAGAAGTTAGCATTGTTAGCTTGCATGTTTAGATCTTAGTTCATTTTTAACTTGTAACTTGCATGTAGTTTCCTTTGAAAAAGTTTGCATTAGATCTCATTCAACTTTGCATCTTAGATCTATTTTTGCATTTGCATTTTAAAGTTTGGTTTTCAAAGTTAAGTAGTTTCCATTTCTAGATTCTAGATCTTAGATTAGTTTCAATTTTTTATTGATTTGATCAACTAATGAATAATGGGTACTTGAAGTTTGCTTTGTTGTAGGTGCTTGAAGAAGAGAACAATGAAGACAAGTCAAAGGACGTGAAGAGCTATCACCAACAAGAAGACAAAACCAACAAGAAGAGGCAAAAAACCAAGCAGCTAAAACCAAGAAGAAGAAGAACAAACCAAAAAGAATAAGTGCAAAACCAAGAAGAAGAAGAACAAACCAAAAAGAATAAATGCAAAACCAAGAGAACAAAACCAATCTCCTTTTTGTAAAAGCCATTAAGGCTTCTTCTATTCTCATCTTTTCAAGTTTCCAAGGGATGAATGCCCAAGATTGTAATCTCATAATAAAAAGAGCAAGTGGGATTTAAGGGTCCCACACCCAACTTCCCCATTTGGAAAAGTTTGTAGTGTCTTGTCTCTTTGTTTTCTTCATTCTCAGATTAGTTTCACTTTTGCAAAGTAGATCACTAATTGCTATATTAGCTTTCCACTTTTTGCATTTGTTAACTAGTTTGCTATATTTCCATTTTACAAGTAAAACACTAATTGTTAGATTAGATCTTTTATCATTTCATTTGATTTAATTGTTGTGTATCTTGCTTTTTATTGTTGGATCATAAAAAGAACAAAAAGTCTCTTGAACCTGTCATAAGACAAGTCAAGAGTACTCTCTATCGGAGAGCATTGTTGCATCTTGCATTTGCATATTAGATTCGCTAAGACTCTTGAATCTCACCATAAGGTGGATCAAGAGCACTCTCTGTCAGAGAGCTTTGTTTTTGTGCTCTAATAAAAACATTCACAACTCACCATCTTCTCTAAAATTGGAACTTACTATTTTCCATACCACGTACGCTTTGCCCCTCCCTGGGAGGTTGGGTTACACAGAAACGATATTGGTTATTTAATTGTTCATATTTAATCCAATTTTGACCATAATAAAATTCACCACCCCATAACCAACGAATCCAACGTTGATCGATAAAATACTCGAAAGTGGGCAAATTCCAAGTGGGGGCGCTAGGTAGCCATATCCCGTTTTCTGTGGCTGGTTAGTTATTGAACGCCTCGCTGGAAACTTGGGTGGTCCAACATGTCCTCGAACGGAGCCACTTAGAGTATCCCCAGCCAGATTTCCAGTACCTTGCGTATCGCTTGGAAATTCCCCTCACCTTTAATAATCAAGATCACCCCAAAATTTACAATAAAATCTACCAAGAACAATTGCAAAACGGTTCTCAATCACTCGAACTCTTGTATCAAGCAACCCAAGCACTCAAGACATTTGACTCCATAAGGCACTAGTCCTTGACATCATTTTATGTGCTTATTATCCATCTGAGGCATTTGTCTTATTTCTCATATATTATATTGTGGATGTCTTGTACTTAAAGTATCAAGTGGTTGTGTATTTCAAACATCTTGCAATTGTTATCTCTGATTATATAAATCTCAATTATTGTAAATTTGTGATCACACAAAAACTCCTAAACAACACCCATCCGCATCACATCACCATAAAAACACTTAAAACACAAGAGCCTTAGACAACTCTTTGTTAGGGACTACCCCCCTTGGCTTCGTTAGGAGTTAGCTTAACGGAGGAGCCGAGATCAGGTGACAGTACCTAGTTCATTGCTTGCCCCCAAGGCCACACCTTTCCCACTTTCAGTGAGAAAACAACTTTCGAAAGATTTTTGCTACTGGTGTGCATCTCGGCGGACATCAGTGGTAAGTTAGATAAGACTCCCCACAAGTTGTCTATACTTGGTTGCATCCTCAAATTCATTCCCTTCTTTCAATGTGAGCTTCAGATTTTGTTCCATTGGAGTAAAAGGAGGGTTACATTCAACCATGTTGAATTTGTTCAACAGTTCTCCAATGTACTTCTTTTGGAAGAATAATATGTAGTTTGGATATTGAGCCACTTCAATGCCAAAGTAGAAGTGAAGATGTCCCAAATTTGTCATCTCAAAGCTTTTCTTCAATTCTTTCTTTGTGGATGTAATATAACCTTCATTTGTTTCTTGTCAACAATAGATCATTTGCATACACCACTTAGATATGCAACAATTTTTTTGACAAAAAGAGTTGCATCATCAAGATTAAAGTGCTTAAAATTTAACTTCAGAAGATACTCAATTAGCTTTTCATACCAGGCTCACAGTGCTTGTTTCAAGCCATATAAAGATTTGATGAGCTTACATACCTTCTGTTCTTGTCCCTTCACAACAAAACCTTCAGGTTGAGACATGAAATTTTTCTCTTTCAAGTCTCATTTCAAGAAAGCAGTCTTTACATCCATTTGATGAACTTTCAATCTATTTTGTGTTGCCAAGGCCAATAGAGTACAAATGGTAGCCCATTTTGATGTAGGAGAAAAAGTCTCAATATAATCAATGCCTTCTTTCTGTGCATAACCTTTTGCCACGAGCCTCGCCTTATGCTTATCAAGTGAGGCATCTGATTTATACTTGTTCTTGTAGACCCACTTGCGCCCAATTGGTTTGGTTCCAAACGGAGGATTCGCCAACTTCCATGTTTCACTCTTGATGAGAGCATCAAATTCCTTCTGCATAGCTTCTTTCCACTTATCATGAGAAATTGCTTCTTCAAAGGAAGTTGGTTCATAGTGAGTAGATACATCCAATTCATAATCAACTGAAGATTCCATATCAATTGCATCATTCGTATTCGACTTACCTACATTATCTCCATCTTCTTGTCTTGTTGAGCTCCTAGTTCCTGTCTTTCCAATCTCATCAGGATGAACACTTTCAAGTGTCTTCATGGCCCATTTTGGAATCTTATGTGATGGTCTAGGTTGCTCAACTACATGAGATGGTGCAGTCTCTCCAACACTTAGTCGTCCAATCCCTTCAATAACATCATCCATTCGAACTTCCTCTTCTGATGAGGATGAGGATGAGGATGAAGATGCCATTTCAAAAGAAGATTCCAAAGGTTGATCCAAGATAGGAATCCCCCTTTCAAGATTTGGAATCTCATTATCAAAATCATGATATGTCTTTATATGGGTAAATTTGTCAAGATGATCAAGTTGTCGCTCAACAGTCTTGTCATTTTTAGAGAATTCAAGAAAAATCACATCTCTAGAAAGAATAAACTTTTCATTTACCTCATCATCAAGACGGTATGTCTTGGATCAATTTGAGTAATCCAAGAAGATACACTTCTGTCTTCTTGCATCCAATTTGTTTAGTTGTTTCCTCTAGAATTAAGGAATAACAAGTGGAACCAAAAAACCTGAGATGTTTTACCGAAAGAATACAACCATGCCACATTTCATAAGGGATCTTATCATCAAGATCATGTGATGGACTTCTATTTCGCAAATATACTACATGGAGAACTGCATCACCCCAAAACATCAATTTCACATTTTTGAAAAACAATGTAGCACAAACCATATTTAAAAGTGTCTCGTGCATCCTTTCAGATACACCATTATGTTGAGGATTTATGTAATTATGGTTTGATGCTTAATTCCATGTTGGCGAAGATAGTTTTCAAACTTATTAGATGTATATTCACCTCCATTATCAGTACGTAACGTGCTTATACATGATTGAGCTTCATTTTGGATCGTGAAAATTTTTAAATGTTTCAAAAGCTTGAGATTTATCTTTCAACAAGTATACCCAACACATCCTAGTGTAGTCATCAATAAAGGCCATGATATATTTATTGCCATTAGTAGATGGAACATGCATTGGGCCACACAAACTAGAATGTATCAACCCAAGTTTTCTAGATGCTCTGGAAGTAGAATCATAGAAAGGTTGTTTGCTATGTTTTCCAAGGATACATGCATCACATTACTTCAATTGCCTTGGAATAGTAGGCAAACCTAAAACAACTTTCTTTTTCAAGAAACGAAGGCTATCATAGTTAATGTTCCCAAATCTAGCATGCCATAAGAAACTAGATAATAATGTACCTTCTTCATTGTGGGATAAGCAGGCAAAATTTTGTGCACAAGCAAATGTCCCTTTCAACTTCAACAATGATTCATCTTCCATACCTGTCATAACAACCATGTTGTCGGAAGCCCTCCTTATGTCAACTTTTCCATTGAATATATGAATAGAGTGGCCTTGATGTCGATTATGTACAAGAGACAACAAGTCCATAGCTCAAAAAGAAAAAGAACATCATGCAAAATAAAATTCCGGAATCCATGCAACTTAAGTCTGATGGTGCCAATTCTCAAAGGCTTGAGACTTGATTTATATACAAAATATAATTTACCATCTAAATTGTCATTGAAATATTCAAAGAAGTCTCTTCGAAAGGTCATGTGGCATATTGCACCTATCTCTCCAAGAAGAGAATGAAGTGTTAAACAAATCTTTAGTTACTCCAATATTGAGCAACAGTGTAATGAGTTGATTCCAGTGCTTTACCTTCGTTAATTTAGATGCTTTAGCTCTATCTTCTTTCTAATCATGTTTATCTTTGATCTGCTCCCATGGAGACCAACAACGTTGTGCATCATGTCCATTCTTGTCGCAATTAACACAATGACATTTGAATCTCTCACCTTGATTATGTCTACCCCCAGCCTATGAAAGTCTTCTTTCAATGTCCTCTTATATTTCCTTCTCCTTTAGAAGAATCTTGTGATTTTTTATTCTAAGTAAGGCATGTTAATTTATCCCGGATGTCACTACCTGATCTGGGAACTTGAGATTGTTGCCAACTAAGTTGTATTTAGTTGGATTATCAAGTGAGCGGGCAAGGTTGAACATGCCACATGTTCATATTCAGTGATTTGATGTCCCATCAAGCCTTTATAAGGGCCCCTTTTTTAATTTTTTCTTCACATGTCCATGCCCTGCGGGGTTTGTAATAAAATGTACTAGCATGGTATTTTTGTAAAAGGACTTGGTTCCCTAGGACTTTTTTCACTTATCAATTATGTCTTGCAATTTTTGCATAACAAAATTTTTGAGTTTTTCTCCTGCTCCACCAAAGTTGGAATGTCTGGTGAGGTTAACAGGCCTTAGGGGGTTATTAAAGTCCATGGGTCAATGTATATGAACATGCTAGGCATTATTTTGAGTCGTATGGACATGTGCTAGGTCCCCTAGGTTTTTTTTTAATTTCCGGCGAAAAGGGTTTTTTCGTGTTTTTAAGCCATTTTTTAATGGTTTAATTAAAAATTTTGTAAACTGTGTAAAAGTGTGGTATAGGGGTCTTTTTTTTGCCATGGGAGTGTTCATTTTCCAACTCAGAGCATCCACCTTACCCCAAAACCCACTTTCTATAGTCTTAGACCCATTTATTTTTCACTTATGGCTAAAAATCCAAAAAAGTGAAAAATGGAGAGAAAAATAAAAAAAAATAAAAAAAATCATAAAAAATTAAATCCCAATTTTTGGGGGATTGAAGTCAGTTTTGGATCAGCATGGTTTAAGGATAGATAAGGGCAGCCCATATTGTGGGAATGACTCCCCCATTTGAGGGAGGTGCATTTCCTCAACTTGGGCGCATTTCCCAATTGAGTGGGGCCCCATGAATCAAGGGTATGGCAGCATGTTTGGTGGCAGCTTTAGGGCTGTGTTTTGGCAGCTAGGAAGCTGGAATGGACAACCTCACTCAAGCCTTATGTTATGGCATCAATTTTGCCACTCACTCCACCTTCTCCTCCCTCACATGGGCAGCCTCCCCTCTTGGTTTTTCTATATATACATGGCTGCCCACTCTCTTTTGCTTTAGTTGGAGTTGGCACAGACCATTGTTGTAACTTGTTTATCTTTTGGTCATGAATAAAGAAGACTTTGGAGGTCATACTTGTGGTGTGCTTTGATAGGTGGATGAACCATCATGTGTTTATGGAGGTAACCTATGCATAAGCTTTATTTTTCATAGATGTGGTGTACTCATTAGAAAGATTGGTATCAATTTATGAGATAGGTCGACTCAATTTGTTTATTGTATTAGCTTATTGATGTATGCTTATTAAGAGATCGTGATTGTGAGTTTCATTTGTTTATGAATATGCAGCAGTGATTTCCTTTGAGTATATGTCTACACTTGATCCTTGTTTGCAAAGTCTGTGATGTGCAGGTGATCTTGAGTTGGAAAGCAGTATGATCTTGTTTGCTTCTGTCCATTTCAATCTTTGTTTTGCAAATGCAGTCCCTTGGCACCTCACAAAGTCAAGCTCTAAAGCTTCTGGTTTCAGCCAAAATTTTCTCCATCTCTTTCTCTTTCTACTCTATCTAATATCTGGTTACCTTTTGGAAAGAGTAATTCTTGATTTACACTCTGATATTCATACTCTTAAGTAGGTCTGAATTTACTCTTAAGAAGTCTGATCTAGTTCGTTTGCAAAGTCTTTATCTTTCATAGATTAGATCTCTTGTTATCAAGCATTTTACTTTTCTTAACTTCTCTAAAAAATTGTTAAATTTTAAAAAGTTTGAAAAGTAGTGTTTAGATCTGATTTAAAAAAAAAGTTTATTTGGTTGTCATAAGTGTTAGATTATGGTAACTTCGGGATGTCCTCCATGGTTCAGATGCCTTACATGGAGGTACATTAGCTGCATAGGCATCAGGATGGAGTAGAGGCACTCTACTCAGTGGCATGAGCCCAGTGGGAGCTGCATGCGGAGCTTCAGGGGAGATTGACGTTTGGATGCATGAGTTTTGCATGCCCTGTCAGCATTCAGTGACTGCATGCAAAAGTGACCTTTTGCATGCATGCATGAGTTTTGCATGACGTGTCAGCATTCAGTGACTGCATGCAAAAGTGACTTTTTGCATGCACCGGGAATTAGGGTTTTGGCAAACCTAATTCATCGGTGAGATTATTTATAGAGGCAGGGGGTCCCCAGATGAGGTTACTCGATTGCATTGTCGGAGAGAGATATTGCCAGAGTGAGGAGGGCAAATCTGCACATGTGGGGAGACTTTCTGAGATAGAGAGGAGTTGCTGCAGGAGCTAGGAAGGTCAGATCTGAGCTAGATTAGTGACCTTCAGTTCCAGAGAGGCTAGATACCCATTGTTGTGAGCTGAGAGAGCTCAATAGTGAAATTACTGTGGAGATTGGAGGAGGCCGAGTTCTCTTGGAGGAGGACGTTTTTCCTGAGGGATGAGAAGCTCGTTGTGAGCTAGAATGACTGATTCGGAGTCTGTGACTTCCAGGATATCCTTGCCTCGAGATTTGAGGAAGGTTAGGGACGATCGGAGCTCAGATCTGTTGAGATATGGACCTGTACGAGCATTTGACATCCAGAGGGGAGGGCGCACTTGTGCATGCAGAGAGAGTCGATTTCATCAAGCAGTCTTCAGAGCAGAGAGATCTAGAGAGGGCAGATCAGTCAAAGGCACCGTCAAAGCACTCAGATCCAGTTTGACAGTTAGGGCTTACTTTTTCAGTGCATGCATCAGCTGAATGGATGCAAATTTGAGGTCTGTCTGGTTTTAGAGGGATTGAGTTACCGGCTGAGGTAATCCTGTATTGTACTGTCATTTATACTTTTATATGCTCTAGCTCGAGAGAGGAGACAGCCCCCTAGTTAGCTGGTTTTTCCCGCAAGGGTTCCAGGGTACATCTGTTGTCTTTGTGGTTTATTGCATTTATATGTTAGTTGGTAAATGCAGATCTAGTTGTTTGAGTCTATGTTTTATGAGTATGTACTGACATTGAGATTCATACCACTTGAGGTCTCAGACTGATCCAGAGGGAGTAGTGATCTCTGAATCAAATATTTACAATAAGAGCTTAGAATTTGAAGCTCATTGAGTTTGCAAAGACTCTAAGGAGACAAGCCTCACAGCTTGTCTCACTTAGTTCTTTTTTGCATTTTTACTTAGAATTTTTTTCGGTTTTTAGTAGGTGTCCCAAATACACTCTTAAAGTGTTTTTGGGCATCTTTCACTGATATTTGCTTGCTGGTTTGCAGCAATTGATGAATAGGTAGGAGGAGATGCTGGCCAAATTTTGAAGATCCAGGCCATCCGGAGCACCATAAACCTTATTTCTCAAAACCGATTACTTTTTCCTTCTATTATTGTAAGCCACCGAGTCATTTTAAAAAGACTGGGGCACTTTTTTCGCATTGTAAAAGACATATTAAACGAGAGCAAGTGGGCTAACTAGTGCCCACACCCCATCCCCCCAGAGGGGAACTGTGTCGACTCATTTTTCGTGGTGTGAATTTTTAGTTTAGATTTTTCTTTTCGGCAATTAAATAAAATCAACTAGGGCTTACAATTAGCCGCGTTGGTCCGTTCCATTGGTGGGCCACGAGTTCACTCAGGACATAGTTTTCTAACTTTTTTAACAACTTTTCATTTTTTTTACAATCCAAAACACCCCCTTGCTTTCCCGAAGTAAGGTTTCAGGATAAGGGCTTGCTCGAGTACTGGCCTAAAAAGAGACTCTTAGGGCTTTAAAAAAGTAAAATTTGCATTCATAAAAAACTTAAAATTTCCAAGGCTTTTTCCTCGTATGCTCTGTGGTCACTGCAGCTCAGTCTGAACATGCTGATCACACCAAAAAGAGAATCAGTGACCAATAAACCACCTACTTGTGAAAATCCGGCACAATCGATTATTCTTCTTTGGTGGGCAAATTTCTCAAAGGACGCAGGAACCCCTGGGTAGCGTCCTCTTGGAGACCGTTAGACTATACCCTCGTTTGGTATAGTGTTGAACATCTCCCTGAGACTTTGATCCATCCCACATGTCTGAGTGAGAAGCCACCTGGTTGAATTCCGGGCATATTCCCAGTTCCTTTGGGTATATCGGGAATCCCCCAACCTTAATAAAAAGATCCATTACCACACTAATAATAAAACTAACCAAGAACAATCGCACAACATTGTCATTTCAGTTTCAAGCACTTTTTTGACTCCATTTATCAGCACTGGTCTTACTATTTACATTTTATGATGATGGATGTTTACATTATAAAATGACAATGATGATGTTGAACTATAAATGATCTTATCTTTATATGGTGCATTGCTCTTGTGTTCCAAAAACTCTCTAACTCCTAGATTAGTTGTTTTGTTTTTCCTAGATTAAACACCTTAGTTTATTTTTTACTTTTAGGGTCCACCCCCCTTGGCTTTGCTAGGAGTAAACCTAGACGGAGGAGTCGAGTTTCACGTGACAACACTTGACTCTGGCTTGCCCTCAAGGCCACACCATCGACTTGAAGACTTCTGCCGCGTTTTCCCATGTGTGAAACCAAGAGGCAACAGAGATCTCAATGGACTTGAGTCTCTATAAGCCAAAACAACCCAACTTTGCTATGCCAGAGAAGATCACAGATGAATAATAAACTTATAACAGAAGACACTATAGATCTCTTAACAAATTTGACCAAATAATAAGCAAACACACAAATTGACTCGCAGTTATACCCTGGAAACCCCAATGGGGAAAACCAGCTTCGATGGGGCTTTCTTCTTTCTCGAACCCAAAGCATATAATAAAGAGAGAATAGTTACACACAGAAGTTCAAAAGATACAACAGAACCTAACGGGTATAAAACCCTAGATCTGCATGTAGTAGCTACTACTGCTCTTGGGAAATGCACCCTTCCTGTCTACTCTGATTTGGATCTCTAAAGTACTCTCTCTGCCTATCTCAGGATGTAGTATCACCTCTCTCAGTCCTCTGCCATGATCTGGTCTGTTAATGAAGAAATACTGCAACCTCTCAGTGTAGACTACGCCACATCTGCATGGGAAATGCACCTTCTCTCCTCTGCTGTAAAGTCGCACCTCCTCAGATTTTAATCAATCTCTGATGAGATCGTCTCATTTCTTCTCCAATCATTGAAGAAGATCACTCTTGATACTCTCGACTCACCTAGCCTCAAGCAGAACAACTCTCCAGTCAAACACGTCTTGCCCTCCTCATGAAGTGCACCCCCTCTCTCTAGAAAGTCGCCCAAGCTCAAAACTCTGAGCTGTCTCCACTCAAATGCTCTCACCGCACACAGTAATGACTAGCCGATGCCTCTGATCAAGTGAGGACTGATCCCTCTCAGATCGCCTCACTATCTCTCTCTATAGATGCGCCCCCTCTCCTCAGATAGTCGCCCACTATGCATGCACAAATCGCCCTCACCCTCAGTCTCCTCTCTCTCTGAAGAAACTGTTGAGTAACCTCTTTTGGTGACCTCCTGCCTCCATATAATAACTCACTGATCAATTAGGGTTTCCAAAACCCTAATATGAGTGCATGCAAAAATCTCGCTTTTGCATGCTTTTTAATTAAAAATTCTACATGCAAAAAGTTGCATGCATGAGGCAAATCACCCTGAAAGGTCCACATGCATCCACCGTTGGAATCATACCATCTAGTAGAGTGCATCTCACCCTCTACCCCATCCTGATGCCTATACTGCAAATGCACCTCCATGCTAGGCATATGATCGTGGAGGACATCCCGAGAAACCACTATCTCTAACAAGGCACCCAGTCTCTCCAATAGGTTGTGTTTTTTTCTTTTTGAGGGATTTCTCATGTTCTGCAACCTTTTCCACCAAAGAGTCAAATGTAATGGACTTCATTTGGCCACTAGTTTGCAAGGATTCAAGGTAGTGTGAATATGTAGGGTAGAAAGCTTTGATAAAAGCTATTAGGAATGCCAAACTCCACACCAATGGCATCAATGTCATGCTTTAAGACTTTAATCTCAAAAGCTAAAGCCATGGGATCATTATCCTTCAACTCTAGGTTGAAGAGCTTCACCAACAATTGTATGAGTTCCAATTTTGAATGTGAATCATGCAAATGTTTCAATTTCATTAAAACAACATAAGAGTCTTTAAAAGGTAATATATAACAATTTACCTCTTCACTATCAGTAGCAACAATCAACGCATAGGCTCTCTTATCTTTGTTCTTCCATATAGTGCGCTCTTTGTTTGTTGTAGGCTTGGCAGGTGCAACATTATTCTCTCCTTCACAGATGCCATCCCGGAGGTCATTAAAAATCAGAGTGTTTTTAATTTTTCGTGACCATTCCAGATAGTTTTATTTTCCTCTCAACACTACTCCCACAAAAGATACAACTGAATGCATTTTTAAAGCAAAGATGTTTTCCTCGCATACAACTTTCTTCCTTATAAAAAAGGTTGGCAAAAATGGATGGATTCACTTATAATATAATAGATGTAAACTCTTATATATTTGATGACTTTTGCATTTGATTTAAACTCTGCCAAGCAAACCTATAACTATGAGGTATGTTATCAACTGATTTGTACAATAGTTGAAACCTTATTGAGCCGCCAGTGTTGGAACACATCAGTGTTCACTTCCAGAGTATCTGGGTTTCATATTTTTGGGTCTAGCCAGTTTTGTTTTTGAGTCGACATGACCATGGCCCCGTGGGGGTTTGTATCAAAGTGTGCTAGTAGGGTCTGAGTGGCTCGGTTCCCCATGACTGGATTAAACAACTAAGGTATTCCAGGGAGTTTTTTCACCGTCAGATTATACTTTGCTTCAGGCGAAATATAATCTCTTGGTTTTTCTCCCGCTTCCTCCAAAGCTGGAATGCCCGATTTTGGAAATTTGGCCATGGGGGGTTATTAGGGTCCAACTATAATGTATAAACCTACTAGACACTATTAGAATAGGTTTTGGTCATGTCCTAGGTCTCTAGGACCCCCAGAAAAAATTTCGAAAAAATTTTACCGGACGCGTCTAAATTGGGGTTTTTAATTTTTTAAATTATTTAAATTCTAATTAAATTTCTCTATAGTTTAAATAGAGAAATTTGGGTCTGTAATTATGTCAGTCATCCGGGGTCCGAACTTAGTGTTTGATGGCTCGTTTCATAAGCCAAAAATCACACATGACCCATGGAGCAACTAAACCCAACTTTCGGATGTCGATTCAGCCTCATAATTAATATTTTCTCTGAAAAGTCATTTACAGAGAAATTATTAATTAAAATAATAAAATTGAATATTTTGGAGATAATCCAAATCTCTCCAAAATTAATCAATTTGATTAAAATAAAAGGCTAAATGACATGGCAATGAGCATTTAGGAAGATTCCAATCAACTCCAAGCCTATCCAGTCATCCATCCAGTCACCAGATCATTATCCTCTCAAGTAAATTCGCCCTCCTTATGCTAAATTCGATTTTATGTGTTGGCATGTGATGATTAGGTTGGTGGTTTTGCATTCAATGTAGAGTGGGCGCCCTCATGACTCACCTTATCCTAAGGCTTGGCTCCCTTCATTGATTTGAGTTATCACCTACCCTAACTACCACATGTCTCCACCATACTAATTCGAATTACCCTCAAACCCTCACGTTAATCTCCATTGACTCGTGTATCCTTGTTGGAGTTCATGGATTGGTTAATTTGCAATCACAAGTAAGCTTGGCTCCTTTCATGGATTCGAGTTACACCTACCTATTACCATGTGTCTCCCTCACAAGCTACTCGCATATCCTACCTTCCTCACGTCAATCCTCTTTTGCCCTCACGTGGATCTTGGTTAGGATGTGTTATTGGTTATTGAAGTCGTTGTTTGACTTGGCTCTAATCTAGAACTCGAGTTAGTGCCTACCTTTGCCACTTGCCATCCATTGCACTAGCTCGCAACCTACCACTCCCTAGCTCGCACTCCACATGGCTCACGCCCTCCCTACCCTAGCTCACGTCAATCCCCAATTGAAGCTCACGTTTCCTTGTTGTGAGATGACTATTGGGTAGTGCTAGCACTCACACCTTCCTCCAAGTCGAGTCTTGCCACCTCATGCCAATTTCACCTACCATAAACTCGACTTTGGCCTTGTCTATCTCTCCAAGCCTCGATTTGATTGGATTTCGAACTACATGCTCATTACTAATTCGACCTAGGGTTTAGGCTTAGATTTCTAATGTGTTTTATTATAAAGAGAGGCCCATTTGGGTTGTTATCTCATGGATACTTTGATGCAAGATTACTCTGCACAAATTTGTAATATGCTTTGGCTTAAATATTTTCAATAAAGATTTCGACTTTGGAGGTCCATGAGCTGTCAATCTTTGGTGTGAATTCATCTCTTGTTGAGGTGACATCTTCTCTAAACCCATCTCTTGATTATGCATAGTATTTGATCAATGGCTAGCTTGTGAGGACTATTTTTAGTACAATAGAGTAACCATTTATAATTTAAGTTGGTTATTTATGCATAGTTTATCAAGATCTAAATGGACATGAGTAGTTGGTTATACAAATTGTTGATCTAATCTTGATATTTCTAGCATACTAGCATTTTTTATCTCACTTGTTGGTTGAGTGGTTTGGGTTGTGATTAGGTGTTGCTTAAAGTGAAGAGGGGTAAGAGCTCGGTTGCATCAAACGCTTGTTCATCTTCAATTTTTGGCCTAACACTTTGTGGTTGCAGGATCTACAATAATCTCAAGATCTTTTCATCTTAAGAAAGCTAGAAAGAGCTCTTCTCAGGTTTCTCATCAACAAAAAACTCTACTTTTAAAACCTTGTTACTTTAGGCTTCTCTTCTTCAAGCCTTCTCATTTGCTCCTTGATTTTTTTCCTTGATTTGCTAAGCCATTTCTAGCCCCTCTAGCCTTGATCCAAGATTGCCTTGTCTTCAAGCCATAGATTAGAAATCCATAAGGTTGAAGTTCCTTCAACCTTGGGGAATAACTTGGGACTTCAACACTCATTGTCGGCGTATCACCGGTTAACCGGAGGATTTCCAAGGCGGTGTTTCTACCATCCCAAGTGTTCCACTTGTAGCCCTTTCCCCTTGTCTTGCTTTTTCATCTTTGGTTGCCCTAGATCTACTCCTCCCAACTCGCTTTTAGCCTTCTCCTTTTCCATTCGCCCTTCCTCCCATTTCTCCTCTTGTTTTACCCCTTCCTTCCTTCCTTCATCCATCTCGCTTTTCCCCTTAGTTTTGTTCTATCTCTCTCTCCTACTTCCTCTCCTCTTTCCATTCGTCCTACTCCTTCTTTGGCCCTAAAACACAACAAAACCAACAAAAAATTGTTAAGATATTGGTTGGTGATTAGTTACTTTTTACACTCTAGATCTCATTGTTTGGTTAACATAGCTCATACTTAGTTTAAGTTTATGTCATCTTCCAAAAGATAGAAAATTTGCACAAAAAATATTTGAATTTTTTTATACTTTAGATCTCATTTCTAGGACTTTTTGAGAGTTTGTTGTTCGCTGGTTCGTTTTATCATAGTTAATATTTCATGTTAAAATTTCATGCATTTCACATTTTAGAGTTAAAATTTTGAATCTAGACTTCACTAGTTTCAAATTTTGGTTTCATTTTTTGCTAATGGTTAACGGGTGCCTTGTTGAGATGTTATGATCTTGTGTAGGTCATTTGAGAGAAAGACATTCGATAAATCTTGAAGTAGGGAAATCTAAGCAGTACTACAAAAACGCCATAAGGAGTGATCAAAATTACAAAATCTTGTTATCCTTTGTGATAAGCTTATAAGAGCTAGCCTTGTATTTCCATCTTTACTTCTTTCTCGAAAGACCTTGCAAGGTTTCAAACCCAAGGCATTTTGTAACCGTTTAATAAAAGTTTCAAGTGGAGGAGGCCTCCACTTCTTTGGTCTTCTTCCCCATTTGGGGAAGAGTGTTGGGTTTTGTGGATTTGGTTTAGCTTAGATTTATGATTTCATGCTCTTAGATTAGTATTTTGCTTCAATAAGTCATTCAAAGTTGTCTTCCATATTTACTTACCCCCATGCTCTCCCGAGTAGGGTCTTTGACCTGAAAGAGATGCTTGGGTAGTTTAGTTTTATTTTTTGCATTTATTGTTATCCTGCTTCTCTTCCAAATCCTTCAGCCGGAAGTTGTATCCTTGAGATTTCGTCTCAAGGGCAGGACCACATAATTTGTGGTTACTCTTCCTTCCCCGTCGGTTTCCTTGGCAGAGCTTTCAGCTAGCTGGAAGTTCTCAAGTGCAGGCGATTCTAGTGGTTGATCTTGTTTGGAGATCAATCCCACCTAGTAGATTAAAACTTGTGTGGTAGAACACTAGATTTACTTATTTCCATTTTTATCTTGCAAGTAATATTGTTAGTAGTATCTTGTCGATCAACGTTATTGTTTAAATCTGTTTCAGGTTAAGTATACTGCTACTACAATCTTTCTGCTTCTTTAAAATAAAACAAAGTCTCTTGAACTTGGCCATAATCCAAGTCAAGAGCACCCTCTGTCGAAGGGCATTTTAGTTTTTTGCATCATCCCTGCATTAGGCATTTTAAGTTTAGCAAGTCTTTTGAACTGTGGTCATAAGACCGAGTCAAGAGCGCTCTCTGTCGGAGAGTTGAACAAGGTTCTTTAATAATAAAATTTTCCACTCATACACCCCTTAATTAATTTATCTTGGTTTCTGTCCTACACCCGTATGCTCTACCAACCGGAAACGGTTGGGCTAGTACTCAGAAAGGTGGAAGACTTGTTAATTTACAAGTGAAAATCTAATTAAAACTTTCACCCCCATAACCAACGAACCAGCGTTGTCATAAAGTATTTTAATCAGTTCTCAGGGGAGGCGCCGGACTGCCCAATCTGCGACACGGTGGCTGGTTAGCATTGCGCGCCTCGCCGTGATTCCAGACAGGCCCCGACAGGTCTCTTAAAGGAGCTGCTTAAAACTACTTTCCGGACACTCTTTGAATGCCCTTGGTTTTAGCCCTAATAAACAAGACAAATAAAACTTTGAATTTACCAAGATAAGCTGCACAACGTTCTCACAAACTTTCCATTCGAGCACTTGTGTCAAGTTTACAATCCCTTTTATTTTCTGACTCCATAAGGCACTGGTCCTTCATCTTATATTTTGCTTGCTTAAGTCTCAAACATTGGAGTATTTGCTTATATTTACGTGAAGTGATCTGTTTATTGCCCAAGTGTATCTTTCATCTTGTATTTGCAACGTGGATTGCGTTATCTTGTCTTATATTTATTTTTTAAATTGTCTCTCATCTCAAAAAAAAAAAACTCCTAAACAACACCCATCCGCATCACTACATCAAAAACACTTAAATACACAAAGAGCCTTAGTGAAACTCTCTTTTAGGGACTACCCCCCTTGGCTTCGTTAGGAGTTTGCCTAAACGGAGGAGCTAGGATTCAGGTGACAGTACCTGGCTCATTGCTTGCCCCCAAGGCCACACCTCTCTCACTTGTAGTGAAGAGACAGCTTTCGAAAGATTTCCGTTGCTGGTGTGCATATTGGCGGACAACAAGGTAAATCCACACTAGGTAGTTTCTCAAGATAATTTTCCAAAAGAAAACAACCTCAAGCCAAAAAACTCTCTTCCAAATATCCACCATTCAAAGGCCAAGGCAGGACATTAACAATATTCAAATTCTAATTTAAAAAAGCAACAAACTGAAACATACCCTCAGAACTTGACCTTTCAACCCTGGCACCAGCGTGTTAGGTGAAGTTGCCTCCATAGGATTTCTCTATGTTCGACGCACCTATCTTCAAAGGTTTGCCGCATTGTTCAAATTTACAATACCAAAGTGCTGCCAACAACGTGAACCAAATTTAGAGTGGTTGTGTTTTCATGATACCCTGGCTTCAAAGATTATGGCCTATGAAAATGTCAAGGACACAAGAGCATCGTCTTCCCCTTTGTTTTCTCTCAATTCCGATGTCAAGCGCAAGGTTGTTTTGGGTACTGAGATTGATGCATCAAAAATGTTGAGGAATTTGATAGTGATAGTTATGATTTAGACGAAGACTCGAAAAGAATTTGATGCTCTACTCGATTTAGATGAAGAATATGAAGATGATGACGAGACTACCAAGAAGTTGGTTGTTGTAGAGCTTCTTCAAATGAAATCACCTTTAGTTTTCCCTCCGAAGATCCAAGAAAACTTAAGCGCAATGCAAGATTAAGATGAAGTGGTGGAAGACGAATTCAAGCCAAATGTCAATTGTCCTCCACAGATTTCGTCAACAATGCACGTGCTTCTACCAACACGAATGGGCTAGCCTCAAAATAAACATGGAGTTACACCTCGTGGCTCTGATAACACTGAAGGTCATTACGGATTAACTCCACAATCACAATTGTAAATTTTATTGAATGAAATATTCATATAAAGACATTGGAGATATAGTTGTGACAGTTAAATTGCCATCAATTGTGATTATTAAACTACCTAATAACCCCGAAGGATTATCTAGTTAACACTTAGAACTCAATCCCCTAACTCACTTTTGCAAAATAAAGGATAAATGACTAAGAAATTGGTTACAAGGCAAGATTGACATGGTAAGGGCGATAATTTCCAAATTATCGCAATAATTAGTGTTGATATTATCAGCTTGACAAATCACTCACAATATATCACAGTATAAGTGATATATCGTCGATAAGTGTAATAATGGTCTTGATGCAGTGGAAAGACATGCAGCCTAAAGATGACACCCAAGAACCAACTAAGATTTTACATGTCTATCTAAAGTAACAACAACATCAACCAACACTTGCTACATAATTATTAAAATTAAACCGATATATAAGATGTGTAAGATGTCATGTGGCACATCAAACATCAATACTAAAATATGACATCTGTCCTAAGTCGTAAGTCTTGATAGGATATGGTGGATGGGAGTAAATCCCCACTCCACAATTGCTTGGCTGATAGCAATGAAAACAATTCATTTCCCTTTGTTTGCTTTATGTAAAATGGTCTTATATCCTTAGAGCTCAATCCCCCAACTCACTTTTGCGAAATGAAGGTTAAACGACTAAGAATTTGGTTAGAAGAAAAAGATTGACATGGGCAGGGCGATAATTTCCAAATTATCACAATCATTAGAGCCAATATTATCAGCTCGGTGAATCACTCACGATATATCACAATAAAGGCGATATATTGTTGATAAATGTAACACTAGTCTTGATATAGTGGAAGGACATTCAGCCTGAAGATGCCACCTGGGAACCAACAAAGATTTTACAGTGATTTCCACATGTATATCCCTAAGTACAACTATGCTTTCAAAGGGGGAAGGCATGTTAGTGTACTATCCCTACTTACCGATACTTGATAGTTAGCAAATTAATGTACAAGGCCATCTTCTTTGAATAAGACTCACTAAGTAGTCCGTGTGTTATTAATTAATGTAAAAGAATCAATATTATGGAATAAAGCCTGCTAGGTATATGGTAGCAGGTACTCATTAATGTGGAACCACTAAGGCTAGGATTTCGGTGGTAAGGAACTATTTGTAGTGGAAGGAAGCCATGCAAAGCTCAAGGAATTAACAATATAAGGGTTAATATTCCTTTCCTTCTAGATTATCAACATAAGGGTTAAGGGTAGAGCCCTATGAACATTGCTCTCTTTTTGGATTATCAATTATTCTACAGGTTCAATACTCTTGTTCTTCCTAGTTTTTCCGCAGATTATTTTTATTTTGATAATTGCTCTTAATTTGTTGTTTCTGCATATGAGTACACTTCAGTCCAGATGCAAATTCAAAGAAATGGCTAGCCATCAACTAGTTCTAAATAGCACCTCGTCACCAAGAACACTGTTACAACAATGATACCACTGATACAATCAATGTCACAAGGTTCGGGTTCGGCGACCTTCAGGTTCAATTCGGGTTCGGATTTTCCTATAAGGTTCGGATGGGGTTCGGCGTAGGTTCGTCTATATACATTTTTCAAATTTTAAATATTTTATAAAATTAACCTTTCTAATATATTTTTATATTCTATAAATAAGAAATAACATTTAATACAATTATATATATATATATATAAAATATTTACTATTTACTATACCTAGATTAAAACATTTAATATTTAAAATTATAAAGTGTATCATGTACGTAATAATACATGATATGATACATTATATTACATACATGATATGATAATGTATTTAACGTGTATCATGTATGTAATATAATGTAATATAAATACATTATAACTATATATCCCTTCAAAAGATTTTAAAATATTAAACCGTAGTCTGGATTCGGAATAACCGTAAGGGCACAAAGTTAAAAAACGGCTCGGCACTAGTTCCCCGAAGACATCGGAAGACCTGTCCAGAGCCTCGGTAGTCGCTCTGGTTCCTCGAAAACCTATCAGAAAACCCGTCCTCGAAAACTTATCAGAAAACCCGTCTGCACTGGTTACTCAATCGGAATTCGAAAGAGCATTCGCACAATGGCGAAGTTGAAACAATAATTGATCGTGGGATAACTCACCGAGGGTAGAGTCCGGAGATAGCCAGTGCAGAGCTCGAGTTGGGGAGAAATCGCAAAAGAACAAAAAAAAAAACCCTGAAAATTAATGATCGGTTTCGAAGTTCGTCGAACCCAAACGAACTTAATTTTTTTTTTGAGGTTTGGCGAATTTTGAACCTGATGGTTCTGGTTCGCCGAACCCTGTGAGACTGGATACAATTGCAAGGAACACTACACTAAATAAACACAAGGCTATTGCAAGGATAGAGCAGCTATCTCCAACAACTCAAACAGAACTTCAATACATTAATATCATCCGTAAAAGAGGGACTTACAGTCCTCTCATTTCACCAACAAAGATCCTCTATCGAAATTATATTTTGTTCTTTGTTCATTGACTTTGAGGCTTGACTCATTGACATGGTTCTGAGAACTCTGTCTTTAAAATGTTCACTGCTTGATTTACTCTGATTATGGTGACCAAACCAATGCCAACTAAGTTCCCAAACTCTGTTTATGGCAAGGTTCAAGCGCACCACTCTAATACTGCCAACCAGTCGATGTATCTGACTCCTGTTTAAATGTGCTTACCCAGCGCTCACTACACAGTCATCTCTGTGTCTAATACAAGAGACCAGCAATACATTCATTAATATGCCCAACCATATGGTTGTAGGGAGCGTCATGCAAAGTTGTTTCATTTGTGGCTTTTACACAGCATTCTAACTCTATTATGAATCATGATAGCACAAAAGCTCTGCCTCTTCACACAATTAAGGACATATGCAAGTGTTAATCATATACACATATCCCTCAAGCAGTTTGTTAAGAGTTGAAGCCCATTCTACGAATATTCAAATGCCAGTTACTTCATTCACATTTTCAACACCATAGCCAAGGGGCATTCCCAATGTTTAATTCATGATTTATAATTGAAACCACTTCAACATTGGTTGTACGTGGCAATGACAATACTCATGGCTTTAGCATTCAGCCAAATACTGCATTCAATGAAATCAACCAGAGGTAGTGTTAACACATCCATAGTAGCCAGGCTACCATGATTGCAGAGCAGTTTCTTGTATATTTTTGAGCCAGGCCTTTACACATTTTTTATGAGATCAACCTATGATGAGCAGTACTTTTGGTGATCACTCACATATTAGAGTAGGCCCATATCAGATATGATGAACCTTATGCCAAGACTGAGCCTCATGACCTCAGATTTGATGACCGAGGTGACCACTTTTGTTCCATACGGAACAATGTGATAGTGCCCAGAGTTTTACAGCAGCAATGTTCCAATGACTATTGATGATCCAGATGGTAGATACATATATGGCCCAACAGGTATATGGTTGTGCATTGGATATGATTGCTTTGCTCTTTTGCTCATCTTAGTAGCTTGACTTGGTATCTAGTGGTCATGATCTGGCGATATATATATGTGTACATGGTTGTTTTGTTGATTGTCTAGAGTCTAAGTGATTTAATTGCTCAGAATAAGAAATTCTTGTTTATACTCATTGGTTGTACCCTCTTAAGTAGTATGGACGTGGTCATTCCCACCATTTATGGCTTGCTAGCTTTGGCATCACCTTTCACTTTCCCCATCCATCCATTCTCTCCCACTTTTAGTTTTACCCTGACTTACACCTCAGCCTGTGATATGGAGGACCTCCCCACTTTTGCCTCTGTGTTGGATAGTTTCCATGTTGATTTGTGTCTCGGCTCTTAGTTGGCAATAGAACTTACCGAAGCCTTGATCCTTCTGGGCTAGGAGAACCCGCTGGTGTTGGTTCCTGAGCCTAGGTGAGTTGGATTTGATGCCTTGACCTCTCTAGTCGGTCGCCCCCGATGTTTGGTCCTGATTGTGGATGATCCCCCTAGTTGCCCGAGTTGTGTTGGCTAGACCTGAAGCAAATTGTACTACCATCATTACATGCATGTATGAACTATTATTATATATCTTTTGTGCACGCCCATGGAAATAATTTAAAACTGTGCTTCTCAGCACAATGAAAAAAGGACTACGAAGTGAAATGGAAAATACCCTGGATAAAGCTGCAATTAGTTGTGCTTCTAAGCACATGAAAAATCCAAAGGGTCATGAGGCCTAAAAAGCAGTGGTTAAATATATGCTAAATCCAAAGACTGTTGGCCTAGATAAATTGTAATGATTAATACCTCACGGAGCCTACGGGTTGGGATGTGAGATGGAGTAAGGGACAGCTAATTCTAAATGTCCCCTAGAACCTCAAGTTACGATTAGTTGTGCACCTAGTTACGGCGGTTCTAGTAAAGATCCTCACAGAGCTGGTTTCAGCTTGGATGTGAGCTGTAGACATTTGCTAAAGGTTGAATAAGCACCTCTCAAAACAACTCATTCCATTTGGGAGACATTGCCATTCCCTGTGTGTATATTATCCAACATATGCTTAAGTGTGTATTCCTTTTCCCTTATCCAAAGTATCACAGTGTTGATTTTGTAAAGTCATTCCCTTATCCTAACCTTGCATTTTTCACCCTCACCCATTTCTAGCAAAATGGTCACGTCCATGAAATGAATATGTTCTTGCGGTTCTGTTTTGAGTAATTGATTATTTTAATTCTGGACTTATATTCAATGTGTTAATTGCTTAACCGCCAGTGAAATGCTACTTTATACTTTAGTCTTGCTATTAGAATGATTAAAGGAGCATCCCTTATCCATTTGCACCTGCAGCATTAGGAAGTTTAAGCCTGGGTCATTATTTTGATCAGTCTTGACCTGGTCAACCCAGTTTGACCAAGTCAACCGTAGGATCTTAGATGAGTTGGACCAGTGATGTTCAAGGTTGATTATTTACGGTTCTATGATGCCCACTTGATGGTTCCATGCAGCAGACACAAGTTTCACGTGATGGTTTTGTGGATTTTTATTGTTATTATTATTTACAGACCATTATTTTTATTTTGTCCGAGCATGGTTGAGACTAAAGATGATTACCCAGGTGGCCACAGGGGGTATGAGTACTCATCTCTAGTACAATTGGACCTTCTAAGTCCATTGGCACACTCGGATATCAGTTACAAGCACTTCCGGATGAGATTTCACTCAGATTATCAATTTATTGTAGATTTGCCATTATAAAATGGCCTAACAACACAGTTGGATTTTTATTTGGTTCTCCTAGGGCACTACAGAGGGAGTATGGGGTACAGGCACTTGTTATTTATTATATTACCATACCCATAGACATTTGGTGCGGTCATATTTGTGCCCAGAGCACCAGGCAGAGAGCTATAGGCATTTTATTACTTTACAGGTGATTTTCTAAGGATTAAAAATGGAATAAAATGGTCACTAAGAAAATCGATTTGGGCAATTGAGGCAAGGAATTGGCATGAGGTTTGTTCAGAGGTTATTTGTGATGCATCCCACACCTTCCGGCACAACTTACAACATTCAGTGGGGTCCACACACACTCCGGGCCATTATTTTGATGTTTTATTATGCTTTTGAGGGGACCACGACTTCGTCACTTTGTGATTGTTATCACATCCATGTTAGCTGGAGCTACCATGCTGCAGATTATGTGGTCAGGGACCATACTGCATTTTTTTTTTCCAGATCAGAGATCAGATGCCCTCAGAGGGGGCATGCATTGTATTCAGATTGCCCCAAGCAGAGATATCAAAGGGGACAGATGGTTTTTGTATTGGTCCAGATATGTTATACAGCATTGCCTACAGGATCACCCTTCCCTGCTAGACTTTGCATGATCCCATTTGAGATAGTTACTTAACCATATTGTGATGAGAGCACTACAGAGTATTGCTGGTTTGCCACCTATTGCCTGGATTCAGTAGAGATCCAGTTAAGAGACAGCTTCAGCAGCAAGTATATGGTATGGCAAGTATAGCACTTATGGTTTATTGCACATGTTGTTTAGACTTGTTTATTTATGATAGTACACGGACTTGACGTATGATGTTGATTATGGTGATCCCGTTGTTTAGTATGATGTGTATAGCCCTTGGTGATGTCAACCCACCTCATTTAGGAGACTCATGTATATGCACACTAGTTCCCATCCCCGTTACTTGTACAGACTTGGTCATTTCGTCCTCCTAGGCAGCTAACTTTGGATCCACCTGTCACTTCCTTCCATCCATCTGACTCATTCATATTGATTTCTCCCGACTTGGACATTCATTTGTGACCTTGAGGACCCATTTCCCCATTGACCTCTGAGTATGCCATGATTCCCCATCTTTTGTGCCTCGGCTCTTTAGTGTGTGAGATGCATTCTCAAACCTGGGATTTGGTCCTGTCAGTTGCCCCCGATGTTGCAATGCAGTATAGGATTGTGTAGACTCACCAGGTGTTCCCCATTGGTCATCGAAGCGTGTTCACTTGCCCCCATTACTTTGCAGTATGAGCACCTTGATTAGATCTTTTGAGATATGTATGTAGCCCAAAAGGGCCATGAAATGTAATGAAATGAAGAAATGTAAAAGAAGCCAAAAAGGCTATGTGAAATGTAAAATCAAGCCAAAAACGCTAAGTATGAAAGTCAAATGTAAAAGTCCATGCAATGTGTTTTTGAACACACACGGACACAGGTCAGCCATATGTATCAGCTTTGTAGTGGTTATTTCCTCACCTAGTCCTGCGAGGCAAGGAGGTGAGATGGAGTAAGGGACAGCTAATTCTAAGTGTCCGCTGGAGTCTCAAGTTACAGTTTGTCGGACACCCAGTCATGGCGGCTCTAGAAAAGATCCTCACGGAGTCTTCTAAAGGCACGGATGTGAGTTGCAAGGTTCATGTTAGATGATCAATGGTGGTTTCCCTGCACTATACCCATTTGTGAGGCACCTCCCTTCCCTGTGTATTATCATGGTATGCTTGTGTCAGTGGGTCCCACTCTCCCCGTATACCCGAGGGGTCACATGGTCTTGGTCCTTGTCTTCCCTTGTCCTTCACCCCGTTTATCCACCTCACCCAAAGTCAGCTAAGTGGTCAAGTCTGTAAGTTGTGCATAGCATTGAGTCTTTGTTAGAGGTGGTGGGCCCACCTCACTCGGGGCTTGTATTTATTGAGATATTTATGTTTTGATCACCATATCGGCATTATATTGTTTTAAGTAATGTACTAACATAAATAAGGAAGCCTTGATGCTTCATGTTGCTTACAGGTTTTCAGCCATTGCCATTTTGACTAGATTTGACTTGGTCAAACCAGATTGACTAGGCCAAAAATGGGCCCGAAAAAATATTGCAATCAAGATTTCGATTTTGGTCATTTGTTATCTCTTGGGGTCCCATATGAGCCTCCAAGTGTCAAAATTTGAAAAGGTTGAGGCAGTGATGAGATTTTTAATTATTATGGGTCACCATTGACCTGTTTTAATTAAAAATCATGGATTTTGGGCAAACAACACCTAGTTGATGGATCGGGGTAGTTCAAGTGACCATATCTACCCTATTTGAGGTCTACGATCGCATTGCAGCAGACGTTTCGTCAATCCGGGCATTATAAGTGGGTCAAAAGCCCAAATTACATCTTCAGCAATAAAAACCAGCAATAAATTAAATGGAAAATCAAATATGGCAAAGGTAACTATGGAAAAATGGCAAATGCAAAGGTTGGCTAATACAAGGGTGACTTCTAAGGTATTGTTACTATGTTTTGACATCATATTTGTGTGGTGGGGCCCTCACTTTGGCCAGCTCACCATGTGGGACGAATTTGCCAATGGGGGGCGTTTTTCCATTTAGCAAAAATTACATTTTTTATGTTTATTGTATTGAGATTAAAATGTAGTGGTATGGGGGGCTAAAACAGCCCATAGGCACCCCCAACCACATTTTATATGCTTTGTATGGGCCCCACGAAGTGGCCCCATCTCCACATGGGCGTTAGAGGGTAACTCGCCCCCCCTCTTGAGAGTGGATCTCCTCCATCAATTTGGGCATTGAGAGAGTTAATCTTAGCCCTTAGTTTTGGGGGGAACTAGGTTTGAGAGTGGTCTCTCTCTATAAGATTAGACACTCACCTCATTTGTATTCCTCTTGGCATTTTTGTAAACTTGTGATTTGTGAATAGAGAGACATTTCTTCCAATCTACTTGTGTATATGGTGATGAAGTGTTGATTCTTAGCTTGTCTCCGGTGCATTGTTGAGTGTTTGTGTGCTATCTCCATCCTTTCTTGGCCAAACGAATCTGCAGGTGAAATCGACCACCAGAGGGGGGACGCAGCTCTTGAGCCAACAGCTCCACGCTGTGCTCTCTCTCCGGGTTTCAGCAAAGGGAAGTAAACTTACGTTTGTTATCTTACTTTCTTTCATCATTTGTCATTTACTTGTTGATATTTCCTTGCTATTTTCCATAGTTTCTGACTTATCTCTCTCTTTGGCAGGTACAAGTGCGCACTTGGTCAACTGTCTGCTCCAAAACAATAAGGGAAAACGCACAGCTGCTCAACATTTGGTCTTCGAGATTTGTTTTCATCACCAAGCTCGTCATCTCTATCATTTCAGGTAGGCAATCTCTGCTTGTTTCTCTTGTTTTCATTTCCATTGTGAATGTTAAGCTGCAAACCACTAAATAAACCCTAAATATTAAAAACTAAAAATTCCACCATTAAAATCTATTTTTCTTTCCAAACCCGCTTATGTTAAATGCTTAAATCCAAAGTTTCAGTTCTTTTAGACTCCATTTACTCATAGAACTAGCACTGGTCCACTTGGCAAAAATGCCCCTCTAGGGTGTTTTTCTCTCTCTATCTAGCTGGGTTATTTTGGGGTTGTGGGTAGTTTTGATTTGGTCTCGAATCATCATTTCATCATTAGAAATAAAGCTATCAATTCCTAGAAGTGTCTTAAAACACTAATTTCTCGCTGCCCTAGATCCATTTAAGTCATTTCTTAACCCTCTTTCTTGGGCAATTTTACTTCATCATTTCATTTTTGGTTTACCTTGCATCCTTAGTTGTGGTTCAGCCACCTTATTGCTGATCTAATCCATTTCATTCATCACTTTGATTGCTGGTCACTTCCCATTCACGTACTCATCTTATACTTGTGTCCAACCAGTGGCTGAAATCCAACTTAGGACCTCATCAACACTCATCTCTTGTTTCCATCTCTTTACCTTTTGGGATTTGGGTGTATTTTTGTCTCTCAACCATCATTGGTTGAGCGGGGTCTCCCCCCTGACTTGACTACTTGCCTCGTCTGAAGTGACAAATGCACTGTCCGGTGTGACTACCGTTCCTAGAACGGTGGACTTGGCGTTTGCAAGTTACACCTTCTTAGTTGCTCACCCTCTACCATCTCGGATGAGATACCTTCCACCAGCAGCTAGAGTTTGTGTGATAACAGTGATATTATAGTCATATTATTTATCATTGTGCCATGGGGCAATGCTAGTGAAGGATAAAAAACACCTCCTAGCCCCACCATGTGCTTTATTCACTTGTCCTAGTCATTTGTCATGTGGTATATCCCCCCTAGGGCATTTAAGTGAGTGCGCCCCCCTCTTTTAGTGAATTGATCCATGTATTGTATTCCCGGCTCATCTTAGCCGTTGATTATTATTGTTTTATCTTTTGATCTCCACCACTCATTCAAAAAGTGGCTAGGGTTTTGGTCTCTCTCATTCCTATTTAAGGAAGAGACCCCCCTCATTGTAAAGGCACCTTTGGGCTCTTGGATTTCCGGCATAATAAAAATATTTTTGCAAAAACTCTTGGATGCTTTGATGAATGTTTTTGCAAGTGATTGTAAAGTCTTTTCTCTTCGACATCATTGTGGATCTAGCTTTCTCCATACCATTTTTTTTGCAGGGGCCGTGTGGTAGAGAAGGAGGACGTTTTTGAAGGGGGCGTTATTGTGGGGAGACTCCATCTCACCTCCTCAAGACGTTTTGGCATCAGGGAGTATTTTTATTGTATCTTGTGATCATATTTATGCTCTTTGGTTCATCTTTCTTTCCTTATAGTTTATTTCTTGTCTAGATCAATTCTAACTGCAGATCGTTTTGGTAGGGAAGGGCGGATTGGCCATCTTGGGAGCATAGTGATTTCACTTGGGGAGGCCGTATCTCGCCCTAGATTGCTTCGTTTTGGGAAGATCATCAATTTTCAAGGCGGCCGCAAGCATATCCAAGTGTGTTTCAATTTATTTTTGTTGTTTTGGGATCCATTCTAATCGTCACCATTAAAACCCTCATTGTTAAAACCCTAGTTTTATAGATTTGATAGATCTTGCGATAATTTGGGCTTAATAACTAAAACCCACTTATTAAATATTTAATGAACCTTAGAGACCAAGTTTGGTGGAAATCCGATTAACGTGACAACCATTTATCCTTGGGAATCAAAGTCCTCTTAGGTCACCTCTTTAGTTGCCCAACACCTCTACCATCCTGGATAGGATCACCTATTGGGGCAACTACAAGTTGTGTGATAACATGTAGTTGGGTAGTAGCTTGCCAAACATGGCCCAAGGGCTCATGGCTGTAGGAGAACCCCTAACGCTTAACAGTGTTCTCACACACGCAGTCTTAATCAACAGAGTGTGGGAGCGGTGCTGAATCAACAGGCTCTATCCAGCACCCAATAAGGTGAATCAATGATCAAACAATTACACAGTAACTGAAACCCGGTTTTCATAACAGCAATGTAGTCAAAGGGAAATCGATCCATACCCAGCAACTCAACCAAATAGTCATGGTGTTGTAGCATCAGCATTCCACATCATTTAATTATTCCAGCGATCAAGTGACAAAAGTTAACTCTATATAGGTGGTTTGTTGAACAAAACAAAGTATGAATTGTTGTGGTTGATACACAACAGCCTATTATATAGTACAAGAATCATAGTCACCTCTAGATCTAGATCCCACTGACGACTCATCAGTAGATAAGTATGACAACTCATAAAGTGATAAGAATAGCAACTCAAATGAGAGGTGATCTAGGCCTTGGTGATTGTCTAGGGACTTATAGTCTAACATTCCCCCCCTTAATCATAGGTTTGAATAATTATACCAATAAAGTAGCAAGAACTACTATCATCTTCAATCTTAAACTTCTGAACTGAGCTTTGATAAAGATATGCCTGAAAAAAAAACCAATCTCCATGTTGAAATTTGAATGAGAGATGAAATTCTGAACAGCTGCCATGTCTGACCATTCCCTCATTTTGCTAGAAGAAACTAGTGTCTGCTGCTAATTTTGTGAACAAATGGGATCACCAAGTGCTCTCACAACATCCCAATGAATAGTTGAATTTGATGTAGACAGTTTGTTGATTTTATTTTATTTGTTTTGTTTTGAATGATTGGACTTTGAATCTTGAAGCCTAACTATCATCATTGATTGATAACCCCCCGTTAGGTGCAAGGTGAGAAGAATGCCAAAGGGATCCAAGTTCAAGCTTTGGATCCTTTTTCAATCATTGAATTTTGAAGCCATGTATCTGGTAGTTTTGCTTGACCAATTTCATCAATGAATGTGGTGGTTTTGGTTGACCACCAACATTTTCACTTGATCTTGTTTCTCCGTTGTACTCCCCCCTTGAGGTGCAACAGAGTACCTTTCTTCTTTGATTTTTGTACATGCCCTCCGTAAGTTACAAGAGAGTACCAATTCAGAATGGGCCATAATCATGCCCAAAATTATCATCTGCAACAACTTATTGAAGTTTGTTTACTTTTGTAATTTCACAATTCAAATGTGTCTTTACTCATGTTTGAACTTGACCATAAGACTTATGCAACTTCATGACTTCTTGATTCCATCACCAATAACTTATCCATCTATAGTGAAGTGTTTGTTTCTGAACCTTCTTCTGGTTTCGACATTTATTTAGTGATGATTTGTCTTCCAACAACGAAGACAAGGATGGATATCAAAACATTTTTTTCTATCCCCAAATGGCCAATTTTATGACAATGTTCGCATTCATCAATGTGTTTATCATCAACTGTTTGAATAACTTCTTCATTAACATTATTAACTTCTTAATTAACTTATGGAGCCCTCAGATTTTCATAAAAAAATCCTACACTCAGAATATGAAAGATGTTTCCTTCTGAATATCCTAAGCCATATTTATTTTTGTTGAATTGTAATTCTTCCCAAGGTCTCTGACAACCATCTTCGAGAGATCATTTGTTGCTTCTTGATGTTCTTCAAAAATGTTTTCATGAAATTCAAATTGACTACTGCTGCTATCACTTGTGCTTTTTCCTGTGATTCATCTTTAAAAGTTGTGTTCATCAATTCACTGTTTATGATTGATTCCTTCTCATTACTAGTTAAGGAGTCATCAATCATAGTATCTATATCACCCAATTGTATTAGGTCATTTGTATCACAAGTAGCATCTATGTCACAAGTAATATCAACCATTTCAATTAGGCCACTTGTGTCATAAGTTGCATCAATCATTTCCTTTTCAATTAACTGTAGTTGAAGAAATTCAATCACTTGCTCCTTCATTTCAATTCGGTTGTGAAGATTAACAACCCTATTCTCCAATCCTACTAAGGCATCCGGTCATTTGTATCACAAGTAGCATCTATGTCACAAGTAATATCAACCATTTCAATTAGGCCACTTGTGTCATAAGTTGCATCAATCATTTCCTTTTCAATTAACTGTAGTTGAAGAAATTCAATCACTTGCTCCTTCATTTCAATTCGGTTGTGAAGATTAACAACTCTATTCTCCAATCCTACTAATGCATCCTGTAGTTCTTTAATTTCTTGATTTGCATTTTGCACACTTTGTATCACACTCACTTGCTCTTATGTCAACCTTAGGGTGTCAGGCACTACCAATCATGCACCCTAAAGTAATATTTTACTATGATTTTGATTTTGATTGATGACTCACTTGACCTCCTTACTCAACTTTCAAGCAGGTCTCTTTTTGACAATACAATTCAATGACATAGCTTTGATTCTAAGAGAAACTTAAGCAAATTTTATATGAACCATTAAGGATTATGACTATTGAATTTTTGACAATGCTCGATCAAGTGTAGAGGAACAAACAACAGTTAGCCCTCTTGCTACATGAGATTACATAAATGATCAAGAATTTTTACCCTTGTTACTCAGCGTATGTGGTTTTTGTTTGCCAAATTAAATGTGTCAAAGACTAGACACAAAGTAGACATCAAAAAATCATTCACCGTCACATATGAACATGGAAAATTCAACCCGTTTTCAATTTTGGGACAGGTCGAACACATGACCACCACCAAAGATAAATCTTATTATTGAAAGATGCAATACATGAAAGTCACAATTAGACTTATTTTCTTCTCCTTTTACGAACTTGGGTAACATACACTTTTACGAACTATAAAATTTTAGGATGTGAACTAGAAGCCCCATTCTCTCCCGAACAACCGGACCAAAGGGTTCCAGTATCATGCGGCACTCACCGTGACAATTCACACACCCGGCTGGACTTTAGACACCAAATTAAGATATCTACATATATTATTTGTATTATATATAGATATATCCTTCCTTTAGCGGTGCCTTTAGCGGGGGAAGCGGTGCGGGAATAGTTCGTTATCCTTCCTCGAGATTGCGCAATCCTGGTCCAATGGCAGTCCTGGTCCGTTAAGTGCGGGCTGTCTGCTGGCGATGGACTGTTCTTAGATGTGACGACGTTTGTGCTTTAGACTCTGTTGGTGGCCGCACTGCGTGAAAACTTCTTACCACTCGTTCCTGAGTATCAGCTGTGAGGAATGGAACCACATCTGTGTGGTCCTGGCAGATACGAACTATAAAATTTTAGGATGTGGATTTTTTTCAGTAAAACAATTATGACAACTTGTTTTGACAACTCCTTCCACTCCATATACCAAGCTCAAATATATTAATTCTCAAGTTCACCAATCAAATTAACAACCCAATATATATATATATATATATGTGTGTGTGTGTGTGTGTGTGTGTGTGTGTGTTTTGTGATCTCATGGACTAATTGATCTTTTTTTTGAATGACATGTAGTACCGGTAGTGCAATGATCATTTTTGAAATTTTGACTTTTTGAATATCAGGATCAGAAAAATATCCTAGAGATGTCGAAGAGTTGTAAAATCCCTTGCAACTGCAAAAATAATTACCTCAATGTTTTTTGACTGAAAAGGCGTGCAGATCGTTGAGGATGTTGGTTGCAAGGGGCAAATCTTCTTCCCAGTCTGCGTGCGCATGGAAACCATGTGGGATCTCTCTCTAACAACAAGAATGTGTTCGAGCATGCCGAAGATTCCTTTCAAAAGTGTGCACGTTCTCCTTCCCAGATCTAGACTGTTCTCAGGGTCTTCGAAATGCAATCGCATTCCACCATAGCCAATCTTTTAAGTTTCTAATTAAGTATCTCCATGCTAAGCATAGATCTATAATAAGTTCATCATACAAATTTCATTATATAATCTCTCAAGAGACGACATCAATAGATCTGAGATTTTGTAGGTCAGATTGTAGATACAATATGGGATGTTGTTACTCTTTATAAAAAGCCATAAATGAATGTTCTAGACAAAGTGATTTCAGATTTCAGCGCAAGTGGATTAGCAAGCCATGTAGTTTCAGCATGCTCCATAGCGTGCATATAGTTTGGGGTTAGAGAGACTTTCAAGGTGCAAACAAGTGCTTTGATTCCCAATCTTCAATTCAAAATGGTACCAAGCACTCTTTCTTATTGCTGCCGGATTCCCACGCCACAGCTTCTGAACTCGCTTGTTTCTAGTCGTGTTATTCCATGTATATTCCAGAAGACTGCAAACAAACCTCTGACGAAACTCAGGAGCATGTTTCTGCTTTTATGATGATGCCTAGCATATAGTGCAATACTGATCAGAGTAATCTTTGCTTCAATATGACCATGCCTTGGGGAATCAAATGCATTCTTCAAAGTTTCAAACGAAACCTCCCAAAATCGGTGGGAAACTGCAAATTGCTGAATAGAGGAGATTGAAGGTTGCACTATACTAGACTGCAGATGGTGGATTCCTACAGTTCGATGACCTCCTTCAAATTGCTACAATCACCACTCTCCATTCACCAGTTCATACCTCATTGAGCGCAAATTCAAATTGCAACTCCTTTCAGATTTACATTGCAAATCGTAGTCATCTACTGCATCGGCATCTGCATTTGTGTATATCGCAACAAGATTCGAGAGAAAAAATGCTATGCATAGATCATCACTCAATTTACAAACTAAGGGCTTGCAATACAAAAAGATATCTTGGCTAAACATGTAGATCAAATATTGTGCAAAATCAATAAAACATTTCTAGAGCTGATTGTTAACAAATAACCGTACTAACAGCTCCCACATGTGAATAGAGCATAAAATATCTTACACCAAAAGACAACAAGAATTGAAAGGATTCATACCATCTCATGGCAACATCATCACTTCATCAATGGTTCTTCAATGGTCTCCTATGAATCACTATCATGGGACGACTACCAGGCCCCTTAAGATTCAAGGGAACTGTGATATTATCAACATTCTCTCACCATGGCTCTAATACCATGTTAAAGTATTGAGAATGCAAACAAGAGACACAGAGTGGCAAAAAACGCTTGAGGCATTCTCTTGCATTAATCTTCACACCAATGATGGTATTATGTCGTACAATAATCATGGTCACCTCTAGATCTAGATCTCAGTGACAACTCATCAATGGATAAGTATGACAACTCATAAAGTAATAAGAATAAAAAATCACGTGAGAGGTGATCTGGGACTTTGGGATTGTCTAGGGACTTGTTATCACACTATAGTAGCAGGGCCACTATTCTTGTTAGCAGATATCTGCACATTCCAGAGCTTCCATTATTCAGAGCATGGCTATGATGATTGTATATTTTGTGATCACTCATGATCAGAGCAGTGTATTATTCAGACTTATGTTTGACTTTATGTCAAGGCTGAGCCTTGAGAGTTCAGATTTGATGACCGATGTGACCCTTTATCCCATACAGTTTCAGTTCAGTGCCTAGAGATGTATTGCAGCAATGTTTCAAATGATATATGATGATATTTATTGTTATGATGTTATATGATCTATGGATATTTCATCATTGACTGTGGATTATTATCTTGTTGATTTAGTCATGTTCACAGCATCTGCTTGGTATATTATTCCTGATGTGGCAAACTGTTTAAAATGAACTATAAATCATAAAATGGGCAATTACTTGCACATTTAGGTCATTTAACAAAACCCACTGGTTTTCCACCTTACATAGATATGGCCTTCTTGACACCGGTTGTCTGCTAGTGTAGGCTCCATACTCACTTGACTCCATCCATACATGACTTTCCCTGTTTGACTTTAAACCTTGACCTGTCTCGTTTAAACCTTGACCTGTCTCGTTTGACTTTCTGATACTGAGGACTTCCCCATTTTTCTACCTCTGTGTTTGGACCGCATCCCTGTATGTTCAGTGTCTCGGCTCTAAGTTGGTGACAAAACTTGCCTTTGGTGAGTTGGATTGTAGGCCTAAATCATTCTGGTCGGTTGTCCCAATGTCTGGCATTGGCTCAAACTCCCCCTAGTCACTTGCGATATTGTTGGCTAAAACTGAAAGCTCATGTTCTACTTATGGAAACTTATAAATTCGCCCATGGAAACTAAAAAGGGCAAGAGCGATGAACTGCTAAAAATACTCCTCGAAGAGTATAAGAAAGGTCCAAAAAGCAATGGTTCTTAAAAGCTATATCTAAACAATTGCTGACCTTATATGTATATCAAAACATGCCCTGGATGCAAGCTGCAACTAGTTGTGCTTATCAGCACACCTGAGATCCGAAGGGTTATGTAGGCCAAAACGGCCATGAAATGAAATTGAATGATCCTAATGAACCTAGATCAACTTGATGTAGACATGATGCCTAAGTTGAATAAGCACTCTCTAAACAACTTATCCATTTATGAGGCACAGCCATCCCCCGTGTTATTTTGTCCAAGCACAGAGTTTGTAGCTCTCCCCTTTTTCCCAGTCCAAAGTATTTTTGAGTTGAGTAAGACAAGTCAACCCCTTGGCCCAACCTTGTTCCTAGCCTTCATCCTTCACTAGCAGTTTGACCATATCCAATGGGTGAGTTTGTCATTTGAATTATTGTGCAAGTAATTTTATAACAAAGGAATATGCTAACTTGATTAATGCCACTGAATGGATGTTATACCTTGAGCTAGGCTGTGAGAATGATTAGAGAAACATGTTTTAGTCTGGATGTGATTTATCCTTAGTTGTATATTATTGGGATTCGTGATGATTTGGGCCATATCTATACCTATTAATGATGATGGATGGTCCCACATGCTTGATGATGATGTCATATGATGGACACATGGTTCATATGATGATTGGTGCAGTTCAGCAGGTTTTATTATTATTTCAGATCATCAGATTATGCCCTGTCCATATATGGTGGACCCTACAGCTGGCCCATTAGGGAAACCCATGGTGTATGAGTACACATTCCTAGTGGAGTTGGGTCTTCTGGATCCAATGAGACACTTATCTTTCAGTTCCGGGCACTTCTGACAGTGATTGATGCAGTTTTACACTTGTTGACCAGATTTGGGGCTGATTTCCTAGCCTGAGCAGCAGGGGCCATGAGAGGCCAGTTCACCTAGGGCGTTGTATGAGGAGGGGGTGGTCCAGCCACTTGTTTTTACCATTTACCCCCCCTTTTGGAGAGCCCGGTGGGCTCAATTGGACAGCGCAAATGCCCTAGGAGGCAGTTTTGGCACTTTCACAGTTACCGAGGCAGTTAAAAAATGGGATAAAGTGGTCACTGAGGAATTCGATTTGGGCAATTGAGGCAAGGTTTTGGCATTTGGTTTTCACAGAGGTCTTCCAGGGTGATCCCACTATCTTCCAGCTAGTTTTCACCATGTGGGTAGGCCCACAGCGATCACAGGAGGTCTTTTACTGCTTGTCTGTCATAGATTTTGAGGACAGATTTGATCATTTATATTATATTGGACATATTTTATTATTTTATTGTGCCTTGGGGATGAGCTAGTAAGGATTTATGCCTCCTAGCCCCACCATGTGCTTCTTATGTCATGTCCTAGTCATTATGAGGTGGGCTTTGGTACTTTTACCCCCTCTAGTGGATGACGTCACCCTCCATGATTATTTTAGACTATGACGTCATCACTTTATGAGTGATCCATGTGTTATGTTATTATGGTTCATCTTAGCCATTGATTGTATATTGAGATCTTTTAATCTCAACCACTCATTTGATGTAGTATTGTAAAGTGGTATAGGGTTTTGGTCTTTATTATCCTATATAAGGAGGGGACCCCCTATTGTATAGCTCACCTTTGGAGCTCTAGAATATTGGAATAGAACACTTCTTTGTGGAGCATATCTCTCTTGTCTTGTGGATTCTCTTGCATCTTGAGTATACAGTATCTCTTCTATGTATCATTGTGGATTTTGGTGCTACATCTAGTTTTCTTGCAGGGAAGTCGAATTGGTGGAGAGGAGGGCGATTTCTTGAGGGTTATTGTTGGAGGGATCCACATATTCTCTTTTGGGTTGATCTTGGTGAAAGGGAGTATCATTATTGTATCTTTGTGACATAGTTGATTCTTTCTATTACATCTTTCTACCATTTTCATAATCATCTTGCTTGACTTGTTTCTCTTGATCTTGTCTTGTAGGAGGAGGACGATTTGGCTTCTTTGAGGAGGACGTTTGGCTTGGAGCAACAAAATTGCACTCTTGAATATACACATAGGAGAATGCTATCAATTTGCAAGGTGGCCACAAGCAATTGAGGTAAGATCTACAAGGTATGTGCCTCTTTCATTCAATCTTTCTTCATTGGTCACAAACCCCAATTAATTGAAACCCTCATTTTGGTTTTTCTTAGATCTACTTAGATCTAGCCTTGCTTTTGAAAAGATCTTAAGAACCCACCTCTATAACATCCACCCCTAGTTGGATCTATAGTTTGGTGGTGATTGGGTTAAAGTTGACACACTTTTCAAGGCAATATAGCCCTCTTGAACCAAATCGCACTTCCTTTGAGAGGCTTGTTGGGTTAGATCTAGCATGTGGGTAGGTGAGATCCCACTTGATTTGCAATCTACACACTTGATAACCTACCCCTAGACTTTTACTTGGGTGATTTCTACCTTGTGGGCATCATTCCACATTTTAAGGGATTAAAACCCCCTTTTGAACTACTTGGCACCTTAAAACTCAGATCTAGTAAGATCTAACCCTTGGATTGACTTGATTTTCTAGATCCACATAGATCATTGCCTAAGCTACTTGGATCTACAATTTGGTGGCCATTGGACTTGATTTGACACACCTTATCCACCTTTTAGCCCTCCTTGAGCGAGGTCGCACTTCCTTGGGTGACTGAGTTTGCCCACTTCTAGGACTTGGGTAGTTGAGATTTTAGTGGATTTGGAACGGGCATACCTTGAAACCTATATCTAGAGTATCATTTTGTGACGATCTGCCTTAGGGGTAGCATTCCTTGTTTTAAGGGATTGTGGTCCACTTGGGTCATTTCATGAAATCCTAGATCTAGCAAGATCCAACCACTCTATCTCAATTAGCCCACTTGTCTTGACCTCTAGGTGTCCCGATCTACACTTTGACATATCTTTTGACTCCATTAACCCATCCAACAAGGCACTAGTCCTCCTTAAGCAAGTCGCACTCCTTGGGAATTGTGTCAAACCTTAGATCCAGCAAGTGGGTACTTCTAATTTCAACTTAGATCCATAGATCTACTCCTTACATATCCTCTAGTGCCAATTGCATCCCTTAATTTCACCTTATGGGTCCACTTTAAGCCATTTCACATATCCCAAGAAGGTAAGACCCACTTGTGTACCATATGGTACTATATCTTGTCATCATAACCAATCATGTGGCCTAAATCATACATTGGTTGAAACACTAATCATTTCTCAAACCACGTTCAACCATACTTTAATTTCTAGGTCCACTTTACCTTGCATTGGTTTCCGTAACTTACCATTTACTCATCCCTAGGAACCTTTGTTTGGGTCCAATCATCTTTGATTGGTTATAGGGTCTCCCCCTAGGTCTTGATTTATCTAGATCTAAAGTGAAGAGTGCCTCGGTTGACATGACTCTCGCCTTGCATTGGGAACCGTGGCATCTCTTGGGTCACCTCTTTAGTTGTCCATCTCCTCTACCGTCCCGGATGGGATACCACTAGGGGCAACTACAAGTTGTGTGATAACAGTACTCATAGTCTAACATTCATGCCAACACCTCCTTTATTGTGAATGTGAACTAAGCTATCAGGGTTGCCAAATAAACTCAAAAATTCAATTGTCCATCACTATTGTTGTGCCCTCATTAACCATGCCTTAATCACACATAACAATCATTTCTGCATGAATATCAAGGTGTTTTAGATCAAATGAAGGTGCACATTGCTAAAGCACAACCTCTAACCAACATATGCAAAAACTTTAACACTCCCTCTTTGTGAGAACAACATTCTCCACAAAACCAAGATACTATCATGACATCCCTATGCTAGCAGTTTCAAAAGAACATTTACCATCTGTGAATCCGAAGGAATGCAAACCATGACCATTGCAACATGCAAAATTCCTTCATGTCAACCTCATTGGCCAATATCTTCAATCTCCAGTATGGGTATTGTTACCGCACAAATTAGCACCCTTCCGATAGGTCATGAGGGTCGGTGCTAAGATTGGAAACTATTTAGGAGATGCACCCACTATCACCACACTGCACTCTCCTTATGGGTTAGGCCAACTGCTAGAGGCCAAGGGGGGAGTCCCTAATATAGGTGAAATAGACCTGCACAACAAGAATACCTCCCGAGCAACCTCTTGAGAAAGATCAGTTCTTTATAGAGTCAAAGCAATGAATACAAGCACGATCACCAAGTACTTCAAAAGGATAGGAGTTAGGATAGATAAATGTTCACAATTATTGCAAATGATTAAAAACCTTGCTTCTGTTATAAGAAGACAACCACAAAATATGTACTCAAATATATATGAAAACCACTTAGAACCAATGTTATCGGAACCGGACCGGAACCGGTAAAACCAGCTGGTTCGATCGGTTCACAGACCCAACCGGTCCGGTTAGGTGCCTGAACCGGAAAAACCGGAAAAATGATTTGGACCGATTCTGAACCGGCCAAAACCGGCTGAACCGACCGGTTTTGACCGGTTCCGTACGAAACCGACCGGTCCATACTCTACTCATTTTTTGGACTCTAAGGGCCATTTAGAGCCTCTTTATTGATGTAGTTTGGTTCAGAACTTCAGAGATGTATTACGCTCAATGCTATTTTGGTAATTTGCACCCGTACTTGCTATTTATATGAGCAACTTTGCATATTTGTGTATTAATGGTTTGGATTCATATGTATGCACATGAATATACATGTTTTTTACAAAATATGAATAGTTTATGTATTTTTTGGTCAACCGTTTTTTTTTCCGGTTTTTTTCCGGTTCCAGTACGGTTCACGTTTTGGGCTCTGCCGGTTCGATCACCGGTCCGGTTCTGATAATATTGCTTAGAAGTTAGAACAATGCCAACTTATCAAGGAATGTGTCCTAGTGGAAAGGGATAAAAAGCCCACATTTGGGACAGCAAATGAATGAGCAATACAAATATGGAAATGACTTACCAGATCTGATTTATGCCCTAACCAACCTCCAAAAATCACAAGAAGGTCAAATTTAACCACTAGATGAATGCCCAAGAGAGTAGGGTTGATAATAGACCTTGTTTCTAGCTTGTGAGACCCTCCAAAGATGAATTTTGATGGCTGTACATAATCATAAATATCTCAAATTAGGCACGAAAAGAGGACGCCCTTCAAGGTTGACCATGACACCAATGAGAGTGCATGTTACATACAAAAAAATAATATATAAATATATTAATAAACACTCATAATACTCACTAATTAATAAATTAATTGTAACATTAGATGAAGGGTTGCATCCGTTCACATTTAGTCATGTGAGGACTATTTAAAAGTCCCGATATGTACTCTAAAACATCATCTTTCATATTATCAATTATATATTTACTTACAGACAAGTTTATAGCGTTGCTATACACTAGTACAAAATATTGGTAGTAGTAGACAGACTAACCAACTATGCACATTTTATCGAGGTAAGAAAAACCGATTCCGCCAAAGAAACAATTGAAGTTTCCAGTAAAAATGTCTACAAGTTACATGAGTTTCCAAAGATTATCGTCAATGATAGAGACGCCAAGTTTAAAGGAAATTTCTAGAGAGAAATTTGCAAATATATTAGGACGTCACTTAACATGAGCACAGGTTACCATCCCCAAACAGACTGTCAAACAAAAATTGTCAATAAATGCTTGGAAACCTACCTTTGTTGTTTTGTAACCGACAAGCAAAATAAATGGTTTCAGTGGTTGCATCTTGTTGAATGGTGGTATAATACCACATATCATACATCCACCAAAATGACACCATTCCAAGCTCTCTACGGATATGAACCCCAAAATGGAAGGAGTTAGCCACAAATCAGGCAAAGGTTGCATCAATAAAGGATCATTTAGAAGAGAATCAAAAAGTTGTTCAAATACTCGAGGAGAATCTAACCATCGCCAGGAATCGAATGAAACAACAAGCCAACCAAAACCAAACAGAAAGAAAGTTCAAAATTCGAGATTGGGTATTTGTGAGACTACAGCGTTATAAATAGTTATCACTTAAACAAGAAGTAAAAAGTAAACTAGCTCCAAAGTTTTATGGACCATATCATATCAATAGGAAGATTAGTCATGTAGCATATGTATTAGAATTGTCGGACACAAGTCATATACACAAATTTTTTCATGTATCATGTCTTAAAAAAGTGCTAGGACAACATTAGAAAGCACAACTAATACTTCCTATGTTGGACGATGAAGGGCAAATTATCCCGGAGCCAGAAGTTATTATTGCTACTAGGTAAAAGATATTACGCACTCAAGTGATCAAAGAATATTTTATTAAATGGAAAAATCTTCCTAAAGAAGACGCATCCTGGCAATCAAAACACTTTCGACAACTACATCCCTCATTACCATTGCTTTGAGGACAAAGCAAATTTTAAGGGAAGGACAATGTTACATACATACAATAATGTATAAATATATTAATAAACGCTCATAATACGTAATAATTAATAAATTAATTGTAACATTAAATGAGGGTTGCATCCCTTCACATTTAGTCACAAGAGGACTATTTAAAAGTCCCACTACGTACTCTAAAACACCATCTTTCATATTATCAATTATATATTTATTTACAGACAAGTGTATCGCTTTGTTATTTCAGCGAATCAATTGAACGGATTATATTTTCCAATACCACAATATTTGTGGATTTTTATATTTTTATTTTTTGGGTTTTTCCTATATTTGAATTTTTTTGTATTTTTTTCAATATAGTACAAGGAATTTTGTAAAATTGAAATGGTGAAGATAAGGGAAATAGACCTAGGTCTTATTTCACCAGGCAATGAGAAATTGGGGCTAGCATTTCTACCAAGAATCGAAAATGCAATATTTGAATGAATTAGGGCAAGGCTAAGAAACCCTAGCTTACGTTAGCACTTGATCTAATTAGAGAAAACAAGATGTCGAGGCCCAAACAAGACAAATCCTTCAAGAGGAATTTCTCACCCAACAAAACTAGACTATCATATATAAAACCCTAAATTGCTCCTACCTTGGATGCCTTCAACAGTGCAAGACAAGAGGTTCAAGATCTTACCACAATTGAGAGAGAAAGGAGAAGAGAGAGACTCAAGAATCCTTTCACCTTAGAATAGCCTTGAAAGATTGTAAAGAAACCTCAAAACATCAAGATTTGATCCTTAGAAACCCTAGAACAGCCGAGAAGACAGGTGTGCACCACTTAATTGCTCATATACACTAGTAAAAATATAAATTCAATCATATTTGATCCCATGATCTTGGTTACAAATGCGAGAAAGATGCCTTATTTATAAGAAAAAAAGGCGCACCTAATTTGAGTTTAAAATAAATTTTAGGGTTTTTCACCCACAATTCAGGGACTAAACCTCATAAAACATAAAATAATGATAAAATAAGATGATAGCTTCAACATGACAAAAAGTTGAGCTGAGAAGAAGGACAACATGCCCCATCTAACCCCAACATATGTCTTTTGCTCTCAACGCCCTCCTTAGGTTGGTACGACCTCCATAAGCTTGCTTTCAAGGTGGAAGACTTGCTCTTTATGACCGATGACCAAGATGAGTGACATAACAAAATAAGGTCCAAGGGATGTGAATTAGTTGTGCTAGAGAGGGTGTGCCAACCCTTACAAGCGCAATCACCTCTACAAAGCATAAAACCATAAGTGTGGCTAGGCGCTCCTAAGCCATGTGTCCTAATGGATTCATCCCAAGATCCCAAGGTGCACCAGAGACCCACCTAGGGCATAAATGCCCGACATGATGAGGAGTTACCACCCATCAAGGGGTAGTCAGCAATGCCACAAGATTGACACACCTTAAAATGAGGACAAAGGACCTACCATGACCTGACCAAGGGTCTTGAGCCCCACTAGACCAACACTTTTACATAAAGAAGCCCCAACTTGGCCTTTTATAATGACAAAAAGACCCCCTCTCTTTGGCACATCTGATAGGGTGCGCTGCAGAGAATCTAGGGCATAACGGGTATCTTGCCCAAGTACCTTAAAAACTTTAGCAATGCAAGCAAAAGCCACAACAAGGTCAACTCCCACTTTCTAATAGAATCCCTAATAATGAACCTATCTCGGTACTCTTCACTACTCAAATCAGCTCCATGCATAGAATCAATCATTGATTCCACATATACATACTTTGAATGTGCCTCCTCAGAGCTAGAAGGATACTCCTCCATGAGTCCATGACATCTCGACATCCTTGTCTACATGTGAACAAGTTTTGGAAGTTAGCATAGACACATGAAAAACAAATCAAGGACCTATTATAGGTTTAGTGTGCCTATCTCAAGCAAGAACCTGTGCTAACCACTAGAGCATGCAACCTCTCATGGGTCCTATTACCCCCATATTGTATGGGTGTCTACTTGTAATTTTCGTCACCTCTTATTCAATCAATTTATCTACAATGTGCTTGATAAATGTATTTAATATTAAAAATTTGGAAAGGGTTGGGAGCTCTACGCTTCAAATCTTTCCAAGGTAACATTTTCAAATTGGAGGAACTTTAAGCATTCTATCAATATCTTTCCAAAGATCAAAGCATTATAATTGATACCAAATAAGGCCATTAAGAGTAATGGTTTGTTTTTAAAAAGGTTTCTAGTCACTTGTAAATGGAAAGTCCTATTGTAGGTACATTTCTTGTGAATGAATAGCCCGACCCAAAATTGATTAGGGATGCTATAGAATAGATTATCACATGAATACACACAATCGGGAAGATAAAGCCAAGCTCATAGATCATCACATGATCTCACACAACAACCAATAAGCATGTACATGAGTTCCCTAAGTTGGATAACTTACACATGTTCAAGCTCCCATGTCTCATTTTATTAAAGTAGAATTTTTCTCTTGTATCTGAGAAAATTTAATCTTTTTTTTTCAAGAGGACCGACATACTTTTCGATTCCATAGCGCAAGTGATACAATTTGTCTCTAACTTGTTTAAGAGTATGGAATATAGTCGTGGCCATTGTATATGATTTCATCAATAAGGACCATGTGTCAATGTCATTGGTTTTCGGATTCAAATTTACAAGTGGAACTTTATAAACTTTCTTCTATTTCATTATTATACAATTGTCTTTACATTTCATAATTGTGCATAATATGACAAAACAAAAGCAATCTATACACAACAACCAAGTGTACCTGTTATTTATCTAGATGGGTATCCCACCAATTGCATTAATACCACTGATAGTGGACCCTACCCCAAAGCTTTCCTGCAACTCCTTAAAACTTCTAAACTTAAACTAAAATAATAGCACAAAGCTTTTAATTAATAGTACAACCTACTATATGAGCGGCTAGTCAGCATCCTAATGATCTTCAATCAAAGACCAAATTCACACCTGATACATACAATATAAAGGATTTAAAACATTGATGTGATTTTGATTATTCAAGCAAGCATAGTTGGTATGTGAAACATTAACATACCAATGATCCAATGAAAATTAGGAGCAACATATCTAATCAAGGGATCACCATTTTAACCTCAACATTGGATATATAAATAAAAGCATAATAAATCAACCCTTATTAAATAACTTATATGTTAATGAAACCAAGATCACTAGGGAGGTTCCTTGTACCAACAAGCGAGTCCGAGTCAAGTCTCTAGCCAATCTTGAGACCTCAAGCACAAGTATAGTCTACCAGTACCCTAACAAATCAAACTCAAAGGCACATTAGCATATAATACAACTATATCAACTATTAAACAACAAAGCCATTCTACTCCACATACCATACACACTGACCATAATTAATTCTAACACAAATCACAATCCTCACACTAACCATCCTCTTAATAACCATGCATTACCCCCATGGCTATTAACCTTGCTCTATAAATACACTAAGGAGGGATCAAGTAAACCAACTCTACACACTCACTTCTACACCTCAAGCAAACCAAATTTGCACAATCACATCTACACCTTATTTAAAACAAATATGTTGAGTCTATTCTATACTTCCTTCCACACATACACCAAAAGCTTCGGATTCAAGAAGATTGCATCACCACTTAATTAGGGAGGAATTCACTATTATACCAAAAATTGAGGGACAATTTCTCTTATGCCCCTAGGCAAGGAGGACACTCACAGTATGCACCTAGAATAACATGAGTGTTCTCGATATTTGCTACATCAAGAAGGGAAACTCCACTAACCACAAGGTACTACATTTTGTCAAGACCCTTAAGTCTGAAGGTAAATCCCTATTACCCACTGAGTTGCACTTCAGTTGGACTTCAGTGAGCCACCAGTATTGCACAACAACTTGTGTTTTTTTAGAGTTCAGAAGTTCCAATTTTGGCCTTTTCAGGGCCCCCTTTTTTTATTTTTTGTAATGCATGACCATGCCCCACGGCATTTGCAATAGAGTGTGCTAGCATGGTGGTATTTGAGTGAATCGGTTCCCTAGGACTTGACAACCAAAGAAGGTATTCCAAGAAGTTTTTTTCCTTGTCGATTATGCTTTGCCTTTAGCCGAGTATAATTGATGAGTTTTTCTCCTACACCTCCAAAGCTGGAATGCCCAAAGTGGTGGTTAGGCCTTAGGGGGTTATTAGAGTCCGTTTTGTAACATTTATAAACATGCTAGACGCTAAAATAATGTGGTTTGGTCATGTACTAGGTCCCCCAGGAGTTTCGGTCAGTTCCGAGAAGAAAAAAAATCCCGCATTTTTTAATGGTTTAAATGGAAAACTTGAAATGGTGATAGAAGTGTGATCCGGAGTCGGAATTTGGTGCAGGGATGCTCGTTTTCACACTCAGAGCATCCTATTTACCCTAATACACGGTCTTCCTATGTTTCGGGTGATCAAAATGTCCCGTGGAGCAATTTTGCTTATCAAGGCTACAAATTAGCATTTTAATGCTAATGTTGCTACAAATTGCACCATTATCAAAAAATTAAAAAATGGTATTTATCACATGCCAAATGACATGGCATTAAGTCACTTAAGGTGGGCAATTATGCTAAAAGGACAAAGCATATGTTAGAAGTCGATTTTAAAGGTTGGGCGAATATTTTATTTCCATGCTACGCAAAAACCTTCACGTGGGCCGACTTCTCCATTGGCCATGTTCGAATTGGTTGAGGATAAGCCATTTGGTGGGTGCCTACCTCATTATGAGGTCGCACAACCCACGTGGTTGGCTTCTAATTGAGGCATCCAATCGGAACTCATCAACGTAAATCCAATGTAGCATGGAAACATCACATGCTTACCCTCTTCCTCGCGTGAGCCGACTTCTCCACACGGCATCTTTCTATCGAAGTGTGTTGTTTCCATTGAGGAGTGTGCCTACCTCTCTTGAGGTGGCGCATATCCTTTGGCTATGAGCTATCTTGCCCTACAATCAAGGAGGTCGCCCTCCTTGGGGTTTTACGCCCTAGCTTGCATGCTTGGTGCTATATATTGAGGAGCTGAGGTCCATTATTCAACATCTGAAGGTGGAACCTTTGCTCATGTATTGTAAATCTTTTTGTTGTGTTCTTGAGAATAAAGAGAAGGCTTTGGAGGCTATGTTGTGGACTCATATCGAATGTGTGGATGTCTAATGTTTCAAATCCAATGGAGGTAATCTGTGTCTCTTCATAAAACCTTGCTTATTGTTCGGATTCGTGCTAACCTTTGAAGGAAATTTGTTATTTCAGTAGGGTAAGGAATAGAATCTATATTTTGTTCTTTATTATCAATTATATGAAGCATATCTTGAACATTGTGCATATCTTGCTTGAATGTTTATGTTTTAATATTATCTTTTATATGATTTATATCGGTACCATTTGATCCGCTTGTGCAATGTTTGTTGTGAAGTTTCTTGCGGGTAATCAAATCTCGTTGAGAAGGCATACATGTTAGTTTTGTCAATCTTTGAAATCATCTAAAAGGAAGCGTAGTCCCTCGTGTGTTCACTTACATGTGGTCTCCATTCACCCAATCTTTCTCACTCAAAACCGGTTATATCACCTTCGTTCAAACTCTCTCTAAATTTCTTGGTTACTTGTTCTAGTTTCTATTTAAATCTAATTTGAAAGAAGTAGATCTAATGTTATTTCATTAATGATATATAATTTTGAAAGTCAAAATCTTATTATACATTAGCGAAAGTCTCTTCCTTAAGTTTGCATCTAACAAATTTCAAAAAAATCTAGATTTGATAAGGAAGAATTGTTTAATAAAGATTTATTTGGCATCCTAGGCTCATTGCATTTAGTTTGCACTTTGAAAGAGGGCAGCCAAAGATCCTAGCTAGGCAAGCTCTCTAGCTTGTCTTACTAGTTATATTTTTTGTCTCATTTTATTGCATCATTTAGATCTAGTTTTTAGGCTTAGTTTGCATTAAGAAGTAGTTTGAGTTTTAAGTTGTTTTAGGCATTTTACCTTTTTTTCTAGTTCACTGGAAATTCTTGCATGCATATCAGTCCTAAAATAAAAAATTAATTAAAAGTTAGTTGAAGACTCAACAAGTTTGCCAATAAACTAGTTTTCCACATACTTGTTCAACCCAGTTTCCGTTTTGCACTTTGTAGCATTGTCAGAACACTCTTAAAGTGTTACTCTTAAAGTGTTCTGATTGTCATTTCTAACTAACATTTGTTTGCTGGTCTGTTTTGTTTCTTTAATAGGTTGAAGCTAAAAAAACCAAGAGGATTACCATTTTAAAGATCCCAGAACCATCCTGAGAACCAGCTTTCCAAGCATTGTTTTGCTTTCACCATAATTTGTAAGCCGTCTTGTTCCCTAAGCATAAAGGGCAAGCGGTGTTTTCTTTAAGGTTTCATATTGTAACTCAGAAAATGAAAAGAGCATAGAAGGCAATTCGAGCGCCTGACCCCAATCCCCCCCAGGGGGGATTCGCACTTTTTTTTTTTTTGCATTTTTTCTAATTGTTCGATTTAGATTAGTTTTATTTGAGCAGCAGTAATTAAACAACTCCATCAAGCACACAAAGCGTCCTCAAAGGACTTACAATCAATCGTTCAATCATTTTACTTTTGTGCTACAAACAACTATTATTGTTCTTAAAATCTGATTTTAAAATTAACCACTTGCTCTACTGAAGTACTCCATCACTTTGTGGTGCGAGGAAAAGATACGCTTGGGTTGTAGCTTAGTTAATCATCCACTCACACATTCTAATAAAATGAACCAACACCCCAAACCCAAAGTATGCTCTTGATCGCTGCAGCTTAGTCGGAATAGTTGGGTCAATCAGAAATAGGTGTAAGGTACATAGTTTTAATAGGACAATCCAATCTCATCTTTCTTGGCAGATTCAAGAGGTTGCATGGGTGTATACCATAGAGTAAGCAGGCTACTTTAAGAAGGTTCATCCTCGCCTGGTTGGACACTCGATGAAGCCGCTAAAGCACTCAGTCGAAAGAGCTAGATTTTGTTGGGCCAAACCAACAATTTTACCCACTCCTTTAATACTCATCTAATAATCTAAAATAAACCAACAAGCCTCTCGCAATACTTTCACGACCCTACACAACAACAATTGCTCGCATTTATTTCTCGGCATTGGTCTATTTTTTTTATCATTCTTGCAAAATATCGTGAAATGTATCTTTATTGATATCATGTGTAGTGTTAATTGAATATTTGCAATGATGTATTGTTGAGTTATTTTTCCATCTCATCATCGTATAACTCCTAGAATAGACTTTTACCTTTGATATAGATTAAAAGGCTTAGTTTAATTTTTATAGGGACCACCCCCTTGGCTTCGCTACGAGTACGCCTAAACGGAGGAGTCAAGTAATCAAGTGACAGCACTTGAATCTCACATTCCCCCAAGGACACACCGAGCGGCTTGAAGGTTTCCTATCGCGTTCCCCCCAGGTGTGTATAAGGCGGCAACATTTTGGCGTCGTTGTTGGGGATAACCCTTTCTATTCTCGAGTCACGACCTTTGTTTCTTTTTGCTTTTTTACTTTGTTTGATGTATCCTATGAACATTTAAAATTTACTCGGTCCATCTGGCGACTTTACTTTTAAACAATTCAACGAGGTATTCAACAAGATGAAATTCAGATGGATTATTCAATTTTATTCCTGAACCTGAAAAGGTATATAAAAGAAGATTGAATAAACAAAACTCTCGGAGAATACTCGAAAATCTTAGACTTGAGGCAATTTTAGATATTCACCATCTTTTTTAAGAGTCTAATCCACAAGAAGACATGGGAAATTTTTTCAGCCCTTTAGACTTTACTGCAATTGTAGGGTACCCTCATGTCGTAACTGAGAAGGCAATTGAAAATTTGCCTTCATTTAAGGGAAATAATGCAATAAGTGCCAAGGCACATCTGAAACTTTTTTCACAATGCTATAATAAATGGTGCCTTAATGCTAAATATGAAGATGTGTAGATGAAGCTGTTTGCGTTATCCTTAGAAGAAGATGCCTTTGACTGGTTCTAAGACTTAGATGCCGACAGCTACAAAACATTCAAAGAGTTTGAAAAGGGATTCCTAACCAAATGGGGAGACAAGAAAGAAGATAGGTACCTGTTAGCATCCTTAAACAACATGAAGAAGAATGAGAATGAGACTATAGAAGAGTTCAACAAAAGATTCAAAAATCTCATCTCTAACCTACATGCCGAGATTAAGCCTCCTGATGGCTCAATCCTCATACATTATATTGAATCTTTCAATGGAGAGATGAGATATCAACTTAGGGATAAAGAACCTGTTGATATTAAGAAAGCCCAAATTATAGCTAAAAAGATTGATAAGAATATGCAGTCATCTAGAAAGTCCAATCTTTCAGGTTTTACCACAGGTACTTCATCAAAACAGTCAGACAACAAAGACAAGCCAGCATCAACAGATAGCAAGGACCTAGCAAAAGATTCTTTGAGAGAATTGACAGATGTGATCAAGACTATGGAATCCAATCATGCCGCACAACTCAATTCCATGAAAAACAGACTTATTGCTATGGAAAGAGAGAAGTCTCACATTCCTTCCAATAGGTATCCTCCCAGAAAGAATAATGAATGGAAGCCAAAGTATCCATCCAACAATCAGAGGATCCCTAGTCAACTTGAGTCAATTAACATGGTTATAGAGGAGGTGCCCTCTTTCTGTAGGGCCTGTAATGAATTTCATGATGACTCAACTTGTCCAAAGTTTAACTACATAAATGAACAAGGTCCCCATGAAGTCAACAACTTTGTAGGGTATTCAAATCAACCTGAGTATATCAACCATGTTGGTAAAACTCACATTTTGTCAAAGGATGTTTGGAAACAAGCTAAGGAAATGGCACAGGAAAAGGACAATGTTACAAAGATTTATGGAGAGAAACCTACCCCTGAAGAGATCAGAGAATTAGCGAAGTTCAAAGGCTTCACATATCAGAGAAGAAACACTGTCGTCCCTATCAAGTCAGATCTGCATATTCCTAAGGTAACTCATCTTCCTTCCCTAGAGTTAAATGTTGATGTGGTAAGCTGGCTAGCTGGTGCTAAAATGCTTGTTCCTGTAACAGAAGTTAATAAAATGTCAGGTCAAAAGGATAGACTGATAAAATCATTAAAAGCTAGTGGAAACATTTTTTAAGAGCCCATGGAAATTGTATGTGAGAAACCTAAAGAAAAGGTCCCAAAAAAGACTAAGGATAAAGTTCAAGAAAAACCGAAAGAGGTCATCCCTAAGAAATCTAAACAAGTCATTCCTGATGTTCCTAAGAAAGTCAATGAAGACATTCCCATTATATTGCATAGAACGGATCCTCGTAAAGAAGATCATCCTCCATTCTATGTATCCTTGGTTGTCAACAACATGTTGCTCCATAATTGCATGCTAGACTCAGGGGTCGCATCCAGCATCATGACCAGAAAAGTCATGGAACAATTGAACCTGCAAGTCACAAGACCTTATTAGAATGTATGTGCAATGGATTCCAAAGAAATTGATGGCATGGGCATAATCATGAACTTACATGTTAAGTTAGCAGCCTATCCTGATGTAAATTTGACTATGGATGTAGTGGTGATTGATGTCCCTGACACCTGGGGCATGTTGCTATCCAGAAAATGGGATGCCTCCCTTGGTGGTTGCATCCAAATGGATTGGACCTATGCCATGATTGCCGCTAATGAAGACACTCACATCAGGTTGTATAGGGAGAAGGAAGGGAAGTTTCATGTTGAAGACCCTAATGTGTTAGATAATGAGTATGTTCACGAGTCGGATGGTTCTGGGAACTACTCCATTTTTGCAAACACATTAGCTCCTATTAAAGAAAAGATAAAGGATGATAGAAAAAATGGAATATGGAAGATGAGTTTTGATGGTGCATTCTCTAGATCAGGAAAGGAGGTTGGAATTGTTATTACTTCTCCATCTCAACAAACTTTCAATTTTGCTTTCAGACTTGAGTTTGATGCTTCAAACAATGTTGCAAAGTATGAAGCACTCTTGCAGGGCCTAGAAATAGCTAAAGACATGGGTATCAAAATTCTAACTATTAAAGGAGATTCAGACTTAGTTATTTGTCAAATCAAGAACATCTTTGCATGCAAGAGTGAAAGGCTAAGGAAGTATAGAAATGCTTGTTGGGATACAATGGAACTATTTGATACCCTAAACATCACATCAGTACCTAGGGAAGAAAATAAGGAAGCAGACCAACTCGCTGTAGCAGCCTCAACCCTCCAACCAACTAAAGAGTTAATCAAAGGTGAAGGAAAATTTGAGATCAATTTCAGACCCTCAATCCCGGATAATGTAGATCATTGGCAGGTATTCAAAGATGACAAGCAAATCCTTAGATTCATACATAATGTCCAAGAGTTCACTGATTGCAAAATAGGTTATAAGGAAGAGAAGTATGACTACAAGGAAAAAGAGGATCAGCCTAGGAATGCTATACCCAAAAGTATAGTTGAATGGGAGCACATCTTTGACAGACAAGATAGGCATAAACCAGAAAAGGAAATATTAAAGGTTGGAAACCATATAGAGATCAACATTAGGACGGAGACTGAACTTAAGCTAATCAAAATTGGTAAAGGGACAAGTGAAAAGGAAAGAAATGACCTTATAAGCCTAGTTCGGGAATATCGAGATGCTTTTGCCTTTTCATATGATGAGCTCAAGTCATATCGGCAAGATGTTTTCCAGCACACTATCCCTTTGAAAGAACATGCCAAACCTTTTCGCCAGAAGTTAAGACAAATTAACCCTAAGGTGGCCCCCATTGTTTAGAAAGAGCTTCAAAAGATGTTAGCAGCAGGAATCATAGCCCCAACTAGACACTCCTCATGGTGCTAAAATCTAGTGGTTGTGAGAAAGAGGAACGGAAATCTAAGACTTTGCATTGACTTTAAAAACCTAAATTGGGCATGCTTAAAAGATAACTACCCTCTTTCCAATATGGGGACTCTGCTTCAAAGGGTAACTGGTTCTACAATGAAGTCAATGTTGGATGGTTTTTCGGGATCACTTTGGCCACCTAAGACAAATCTTTGAACGATGTCGAAAATTCGACATATCTCTAAACCCAGCTAAGTCTGTCTTAGGTGTTGACGTGGGGAAGTTGCTTGGTCACATCATCTCGAAGGATAGGGTCAATATTGATCCAGAGGGGTAGAAACCATAAAGAAAGTTCCTTTGCCTTGTAATAAAACAGCATTACAGTCATTCAACGAGCAAATCAACTTTATCAGATGCTTTATTCCCAACTTAGCAGAGTTAATGAAACCCATGCAAAAATTGCTTAAAAAGGACGCTAAGTTTGAATGGAATATAGAAGGTAAGGAATCTTTTAAGGGAATAAAGGATGTTATTTGTAGATCGTCGGTATTGATTAGTCCTGATTATTCCAAGGACTTGCAGATATTTTCACTTGCATCACCAAACACCATAGCCGAAGTTTTGTTGCAGAAGAATAAGGATGGCCAGGAGCAACCTATAGCCTTTATGAGTAGAGCCTTATAGAGTTCGGAGCTTAAGTACATTATCATGGAAAAACAAGCATATGCCTTAGTTAAAAACTTAAATCACTTGAGCATTTCAGAATGTACATCGGATACTCTAAAGTTATAGGGTATGTGCCTCATGCGGCCATTAAGGATATTTTATCACAACAAGACTGTCTTGGTATAAGGGGTAAATGGGTCTCTAAGATCCAAAAATAAGACTTAGAAATCATACCCACCAAGTTAGTTAAAGGTCAGGGTTTAGCCCGCATGATGGTTGAAGGGAATGAGCAAGCCTTGGGGATGGTGTGTCAGAACAATGAGTTAGTACAAGTCAGATCAGAAGAGCTTCCACGTCCTGAACAAGTTCCTTGGTATTCCGACATCATATATTTTATAACCAACCTCACATGCCCAGATCAACTCATTAGCCATAAAAGAAGGGCCTTAAGGTTAATAGCCACAAAGTTTTGTATCACCCAAGATGGGCTGGGATGGAAAAATCCAAATGGTATAATTCTTAGATGCATCGATGAGCCAGAGTCAAAAAAACTTATGGCTGAGTTCCACTCTGTATTTTGTGGAGGACATTATGTTAGTTTTGTACCTAGGGAAGTGTTCCCCAAGTGACAGAAGCCTAATGTCACTTAGAAGGGGGAAGAGGGGTGACCCTCACATTAATAGTCATTAATGAGACTTTATAACATTAAAGTCACTTTCTGCTAAAGTTAAGTGGGTGAGTGATTTTTTATTTAAGTGATTTAAATAAAAGTGACTTTTCACTCTCATTGAATCTTAACCATTGGCTTTGGATCTTTTTCCACCGTTGGATTAGAACCCACTTAGGGTTAGACAAAAAGCATAAGGGAGGCACATTTCACTTCACTTTTACTTTTTGGAAAGTGAGAAGAGAGAGTAGAGAAGAAGGGCATTGAAATTGAGGCAAGGGCAAGGGTTTGGTCTTTTCCATTGGCACGATTTTCAAGGCAAGGTACAGTCTCATTTATTGCTGCACAAATATCGAGGAAGTACGAACAACATTTATTACAGGCACAAAAATCGAGGCAAGGTACAACACTTTATTGCTACACGATTTTCGAGGTGTACAAATTCCGTACAGTACGGATTTGGGCACTGTTTTGTGCACAGAAATCAAGGAGTCTGCACAGTAACCGAGGCAAGTTTTTGGCACAGATTTCGAGGCATTAACTCTGTACAGTTTTCGAGATAATTTCTGGCACGAAATTCGAGGGTCATACTGTTGTACGGACTGCATTAAATTCTGCACAAAAATCGAGGTACGGCCTGCACACAGTTCGAGGTTGTTGGCACGAATCTCGAGGTCCTATTTTGGCACATATTTCGAGGAAAAAGCTGGGCATAGTTTTCGAGAATTTCGAGATGAAATCTATGGTGGAGATAAGTTGATATTTCACTGTATTTTCTGTACTGAAACATTTTGCTGAAGAATAATAAAATCTCTCTCTCTTACTGGTTTTCCCCGTGGGGGTTTTTCCAGGCCACAGTTGCCGAAAAATCTGAGTGTCTCTTTTATGGTGTGCATGTGTTAATATTTGTTTTCTGTTGTTAAGAGGTAGTTTACTGTGTGTTTAAGTGTTACTGTATTTTTCATAAGTAGTTTGCAGCCTATGCAAAACCAGCTACAAATGAAAAACACTGAAAAGATAACATAAACCAGCAAGCAGTAAAACCCAGAAAAATCTACATGGTATTAGAGCGCAGGGGCAGAAAACAGTAGTATTTTTGCAGCATACAGAAATTTCCAGAACTCATAACTTTTTGAGATTTTCTTCTATTAGTGATCAACATTCTGTTGGGTTGGAGTTGAGATGGCTACAGGTCTGAGGATTGAGGATAGGTTGAATGGGACTGAAAATTTTGTACCTTGGAAGGCCAGAATTTTGTTGATTTTGGAGGAGAATGAGCTATGGGTGGAGGCGGTTAAGAGCACTACTGCCAACCCCATTGCCATTCCAGATGGCACAGATGCAGCAGCTCTTTCAACCTTCAACAAGGACTGTAAGGCTAGGAGGATTATCCTTGACGCAGTAAAAGACCACATAATCCCTCACATTTCCAGGAAGACTAGGGCACATGAGATGTGGAGTGCCTTGACCAGCTTGTATGCGAGTTCCAATGAGAACAGAAAGATGGTTCTCAAAGAGAAACTCAAGAGTATCAAGATGAATGGAGGAGAGGGAGTCACAGCGTACCTCACTAGGATTTCTGCAGTTCGGGATGAACTGGTATCTCCTACTAAGCTAGTACGCACAGCAATGAACGGGGTTTCAAAGTCCTGGAGTGTATTTGTGCAGGCCATAGTGGGTAGAGAGAACCTACCGTCTTGGGAGAGACTGTGGGACGACTTTGTGCAGGAGGAGACCAGGAGGGGTCTCGTACAGGGCAGTTCATTGCATAGTGGGGCAGATGAGGAGAACGTGGCACTGACAGCCAAGGGTAAGAAGAAGAATGGGGCAAAGAGGCAGCAGCAGCAGCAACCGCAGGGTGGACAGAAGAAGGAATTGAGTAAAATCAAGTGTTATTGTTGTTAGGCGTTTGGGCACTATGCATCACAGTGTCCAAGCAAGAAGAAGAAGAAGGGACAGGTACAACAGACAGCAGCCTCAGCAGAGGTTGATGATTTTGGTGATAGGTTTCAGAGTGAGTTTTCCCTATATGCTAGACAAATTGAGAGAGAGAGAGCCTCCTTAGCCACCAGCACAAGCATGGATATAGAGAGTGAGCATTCATTGTTGACAGGGCATCAGACAGGTCCATCCACCACTAGTACGTGGTACATTAACAGCGGAGCCTCGAGACACATGACAGGTACTCGGGAGTTGTTCTCCGAGCTATCACGGACAGCTAGAGATGTGGAGGTGGTACTTGGTGACAACACCATTGTTAGGGCAGTGGGTCAGAGGACCATTACATTTGAGAGGGAGTCCATGAGTCCCATGACTTTGAGGGATGTGTTGTACGTCCCTGGACTAAAAAAGAACCTTGTTTCAGTTTCCACTATTGAGGACAGGGGTCTTGGGGTGTGTTTCTCAGATGGGAGAGTGCAAGTGTTCCCCAGGACTACAGGTGTATCTACTCCCATGGATATTGGAGTTAGATGTGGACGACTTTACCAATTATTGTTTCAGCTGCAACATGCTCTAGCACATAGCAGCAGCAGTGAGTTATGTGAGCTATGGCACAGGAGGATGGCCCATTTACATCACCCAGCTCTGAGATTGTTGAGGAGCATGGTCACAGGTTTACCTGAGTTCGACACTGAGCAGAGTGATGTGTGTAGAGGGTGTGCTTTGGGAAAGTACAACAAGACTGCTTTTCCTAGCAGTGACACGAGAGCAGCAGGAGTGCTTGACTTGATTCATTCTGACATTTGCGGTCCTATGTCTTCAGTATCTTTGACTGGTCACGAGTACTATATTAGCTTCATTGATGACTACACCAAGAAGACCTGGATCTACTTCTTGAGGAACAGGAAGTCCCCACTGGTGTTGAGTGTCTTCCAAGGGTTCAAAGCCCTTGTGGAGAAGCACATGGGGAGGAAGATCAGGATGTTGAGATCAAATAATGGGGGTGAGTATACCTCCAAGGAGTTCAATGCCTTCTGCAGTCAGGAGGTTATACGGCGACAGTTGACAGTTCCCTACACTCTTGAGCAGAATGGAGTAGCAGAGAGAAAGAGCAGGTCGATCATTGGAGCAGGGAGAACCATGCTTCATGATCAGGGGTTACCATTCTTTCTATGGGCAGAGGCATGCAACACTGCAGTGTATCTGCAGAACAAGAGTCCTCACCGTGCTTTGGGGAGGATGACTCCAGAGGAGATGTATTCAGGCAAGAAGCCTAAGGTGAGCCATTTTCGGATATTTGGCTCTCTGACTTACTCTCACGTCCCTTCTGAGAAGAGGACAAAGTTCGAGCCCACTGCAGAGAGAGGTATCTTTGTGGGTTACGATGAGACTTCGAAGGCATATCGACTTTACATTCCTGGCCAGAGGAGAGTTGTAGTGAGGCGGGAGGTGAAGTTTGATGAGGAGAGGGCCTTCAGGAAGTCGAGAGAGATGGAGCAGGGGGAGCCACCAGCTCCCACACCTCAGTTGATACAGGCTTCCTCGATACAGGTTTCAGGTCCGTAGGTTTCTGGGGTGACTGGATCAGAGGGTACAGGCACAGCTTCTACAGGATCAGTGGTTTAGATTACAGGTACTTCAGGGACAGGTTCAGGGACAGGTTCAAGGACAGGCACAGGTTCAGGATCACAGGTTTCAGGCTCACAGGTTACAAGGTCTTCAGGGACTGGTTCATCAATTACTGGTCCTCGGGGTGTTGGACCCTCTGCTTCTGGGAGTTCCTCGGATGAGGATAGACCAGTTTGGGAGGAGCCTTCAAGGAAGAAGAATCCTAAGTGGCTTCAGGACACCTTCAAGGAAGCAGAAGCATTTGGTAGACCTCAGGAGGCGATCAGATCAGTGGTTGAGCCAAAGAGATATGGGATGGCCCTTGCTGCGAGTCTTCGTGACTCTACGCCTTCTACTTTTGAGGAGGCTTCTCAGCATCAGGTATGGAGAGATGACATGATGGAAGAGTACCATTCCATCATGAAGAATGATGCTTGGGAGATTGTGCAAAGACCTGAGGGGAAGTCAGTGATGACTTCCAAGTGGCTTTCCAAGATCAAGCATGCTGCAGATGGCAATGTGGAGAAATTCAAGGCTTGGTTTGTGGCTAGGGGGTTCTCACAGGTTGAGGGAGTTGACTATGATGAGACATTTGCTCCAGTTGCTCGGTATTCCTCTATCAGGGCAGTGATATCTATAGCAACAGAGATGGGTTGGAAGATCCACCAGATGGATGTGAAGACCGCGTTTCTCAATGGTCTTCTGCAGGAGGAGGTGTATTTGGAGCAGCCACAGGGATTTGAGATACATGGGAGAGATTCTCATGTGTGCAGGCTTAGGAAAGCCTTGTACGGTCTGAAGCAAGCTCCTAGAGCTTGGTACTCCAGGATCGATGCATATTTGACTTCGATGGGATTTCAAAAGAGTGAGGCTGATCCCAACCTATACTACATTGTGGTTGGTGGACATCCACTCATTCTTCTGTTACATGTTGATGACTTATTTATCACTGGAGATGAGCGTCTTATTGCACAGTGCAAGAGAGATCTTGCAGCTGAGTATGACATGACTGATATTGGGCTGATGCATTACTACTTGGGGATGGAGGTTTGGCAGGAGCCTGGACATATTTTCCTAGGACAGTGGAAGTATGCAGCGGAGATTCTGAAGAGTTATCGGATGGAGGACTGCAGGCCTATGTCTACACCTATGATCACCAACTTGAAGCAACTTCATGCTTCAAAGGGGTAAGTTGGTGGATCCCACACTATATCGTCAGCTCATCGGATCGTTGTTGTATTTGGTCAACACCAGGCCAAACTTGTGTTTTGCGGTTAACACTCTTAGCCAGTTCATGGTGCAGCCTAGGAGTGTGCATTGGGCTGCCGCAAAGCACATCTTGAGATACCTAGCAGGGACAGTGGATTATGGTCTGGACTACAGGGGTTCGGGTGGAGTCAGCTTGGTTGGGTTCACAGATTCAAACTGGGCAGGTTGTGTGAGGGACCGGAAGAGCACTTCCGATTGCTGTTTCATCTTGGGCTCGATAGCAGTGTCGTGGTTCAGTTCAGGTGGAGTCAGCTTGGTTGGGTTCACAGATTCAGACTGGGCAGGTTGTGTGAGGACCGGAAGAGCACTTCCGGTTGCTGTTTCATCTTGGGCTCGGCAGCAGTGTCATGGTTCAGCAGGAAACAAAATTCTGTTGCATTGAGTTCTGCTGAGACTGAGTATATGGCAGCCAGTCAGGCGACTTGCGAAGCACTGTGGCTTCGTAAGTTATTGGTAGATTTATTTGATCAGCAGCTGAGACCTACGGTGATCTATTGCGACAATCAAAGTTGCATTCAGCTCTCTGAGAATCCGGTGTTCCATGACTGGTCGAAGCACATTGAGATCAAATACCACTTCATTCAGGACTACGTCCAGAGAGGGGCAATTGAGTTGCAGTATATTTCCACTGAGGAGCAGGTAGCAGATGTCCTGACGAAGTCTTTGGGGAGGGGGAAGTTTGTCTTCTTCAGAGATAAGTTGGGAGTGGTGCGGAACACCTTCCTCGGTAAGAGGGAGTGTTAGTTTTGTACCTAGGGAAGTGTTCCCCAAGTGACAATAGCCTAATGTCACTTAGAAGGGGAAAAAGGGGTGACCCTCACATTAATAGTCATTAATGAGACTTTATAACATTAAAGTCACTTTTTGCTAAAGTTAAGTGGTTGAGTGACTTTTCATTTAAGTGATTTAAATAAAAGTGACTTTTCACTCTCATTGAATCTTAGCCATTGGATTTGGATCTTTTTCCACCGTTGGATTAGAACCCACTTAGGGTTAGACAAAAAGCATGAGGGAGGCACATTTCACTTCACTTTTATTTTTTGGAAAGTGAGAAGAGAGAATAGAGAAGAAGGGCGCTGAAACCGAGGCAAGGATTTGGTCTTTTCCATTGGCACGATTTTCAAGACAAGGTACAGTCTCATTTATTGTTGCACAAATATCGAGGAAGTACGAACAGCATTTATTACATGCACACAAATCGAGGCAAGGTACGGCACTTTATTGCTGCACGATTTTCGAGGTGTACAAATTCCGTACAGTACAGATTTGGGCACTCTTTTGTGCACAGAAATTGAGTCTGCACAGTAACCGAGGCAAGTTTTTGGCACAGATTTCGAGGCATTAACTCTGCATAGTTTTCGAGATAATTTATGGCACGAAATTCGAGGGTCGTACTGCTGTATGGGCTGCATTAAATTTCTATACAGAAATCGAGGTACGGCCTGCACACAGTCCGAAGCTGCTGGCACGAATCTCGAGGTCCTGTTTTGGCACATATTTCGAGGAATAAGCTGGGCACAGTTTTCGAGAATTTCGAGATGAAATCTATGGTGGAGATAAGTTGATATTTCACTGTATTTTCTGTACTGGAACATTTTGCTGAAGAATAATAAAATCTCTCTCTCTTACTGGTTTTCCCCGTGGGGGTTTTTCCAAGGCACAGTTGCCGAAAAATCTGAGTCTCTTTTATGGTGTGCATGTGTTAATATTTGTTTTCTGCTGTTAAGAGGTAGTTTACTGTGTGTTTAAGTGTTACTGTATTTTCCATAAGTAGTTTGCAGCCTATGCAAAACCAACTGCAAACGAAAAACACTGAAAAGATAACATAAACCAGCAAGCAGTAAAACCCAGAAAAATCTACACATTATGCGGCCAAGACAACAACCCATAAACTCCTTAGAGCAGGGTATTATTGGCCCACTCTGTTCTCGGATGTTCATAAACATGTCAGAAGTTGCCAGCAATGTCAACTCTTCACAGGAAAACATAAGTTAGTAGCCTTGCCTCTTAAACCTGTAGTTGTCCAAGCCCCTTTTCAGCAGTGGGGTCTTGATTTCATTGGTCAGTTTAAGGATCATTCTAGCAACGGTTATTCTTGGATCCTAACTGCCACTGATTATTTTACCAAGTGGGTGGAAGCAATCCCCATGAAAGCGACAACCGAGAAGGTTATCATGGATTTCTTAGAAGATAAGATTAGCACTAGATTCGGTGTGCCCACTAGGATCACCACGGATAATACTAAGGCATTCAACTCAGCTGAGATGTCATCCTTTTGTTTCAAGTATGGTATCATCCTATCACATTCGTCAAATTACTATCCCCAAGGTAATGGTCCGACAGAGTCAAGTAATAAGAACTTAATGACCATAGTAAAGAAAAATGTTGGAGATAATAAGAGAGCTTGGGATAGTAAGATCAAATTTACACTATGGGCAGATAGGATTACTAAGAAAAGTTCAACCGGAAAGTCTCCTTTTGAACTGGTTTATGGATTAGATGTTACTCTACCTGTTCACTTAAAGTTGTCAATGTATCAGTTACTGGAAGAGTGTAGCACAGATCTGGGTGTATCTCAGTATAGAATATATCAGTTAGTTGAGTTGGATGAAATCATACGAAAGGTGGTTGATCAAAGCATAAAGAGTCAGGAGAAGGTTAAAAATAACTTTGATAAGTCATCAAAACCAAGGGTGTTTCAGATTGGTGACACAGAACTACTTTAGGACAAATGAAGGGAAAACATGGAAAATTTGACAGTTTATGGATAGGCCCTTATCTCATTAATGAAGTAACAGGCACAAACACTTTCTAGTTTCTACCTAAGCAATATGGACGGCGAGAAGTTTACCCGACCAAATAACGGAGGCCTTCTCAAACTATTCTACAGCGAAAAATATCTGATGCCCATGGGGGCATCTTTGTATCAAAATTTCTAAACCCTACTCTTGCATTTCATTTCTTAGTTAGATTTATTTTATTTTTATTATTGTTGTATACTAATTTTACTTTCTTTTTGTACATTAGTTTGAATTTTGCTTATGTACAATAGTTCCATTTTTTATGAATAAATGTTGCAACTTAGATGTTTCATTTGGTTATTTTTCACATATATGGGACTGATGCACTTATGTTTCCATGCAGAAAACTGAGAATCTGGAGTTCTTGAATGATCTCCTCTCCTAGGAAAGATTAATCACACATCCCGTAGTTGGAACCAGATGCTACCAACTGAGTTGCACTTCAGTTGGACTTCAGTGAGCCACCAGTATTGCACAACCACTAGTGCTTTTTCAGAGTTCAGAAGTTCCAATTTTGGCCTTTTTAGAGCCCCTTTTTTTATTCTTTATAATGCATGACCATGCCCCACTGGGTTTGTAATAAAGTGTGCTAGCAGAGTGGTATTTGAGTGAATCGGTTCACTAGGACTTGACAACCAAAGAAGGCATTCCAATGAGTTTTTTCCCTTGTCGATTATGCTTTGCCTTTAGCCGAGTATAATCGATGAGTTTTTCTCCTACACCTCCAAAGCTGGAATGCCCAAAGTGGTGGTTAGGCCTTAGGGGGTTATTAGAGTTCGTTTTGTAACATTTATAAGCATGCTAGACTCTAAAATAATGTCGTTTGGTCATGTACTAGGTCCCCCAGGAGTTTAAGTCAGTTCTGAGAAAAATAATTTTTACGCATTTTTAAGCCATTTTTTAATGGTTTAAATGGAAACTTTCAAATGGTGATAAAAGTGTGATCCAGAGTCGGAATTTGGCGCAGGGATGCTCGTTTTCACGCTCAGAGCATCCTCTTTATCCTGGTAAACGATCTTCCTACGTTTCGGGCGATCAAAATGTCTCGTGGAGCAATTTTGCTTATCAGGGCTACAAATTAGCATTTTAATACTAATGGTGCTACAAATTGCACCATTATCAAAAAATTAAAAAAATGTATTTATCAAATGCCATATAACATGGCATTAAGTCACTGAAGGTGGGAAACTATGCTAAAAGGACAAAGCATATGTTAGAAGTCGATTTTAAAGGTTGGGCGAATATTTTATTTCCATGCTACGCAAAAACCTTCACGTGCGTTGACTTCTCCATTAGCCATGTTCGATTTGGTTGACGATAAGCCATTTGGTCGACGCCTACCTCATTATGAGGTGGCACAACCCACGTGGTTGGCTTCTAATTAAGGCATTCAATCGGAACTCATCAACGTAAATCCAATGTAGCATGGAAACATCACATGCTCGCCCTCTTCCTCGCGTGAGCCGACTTCTCCACACGGCATCTTCCTTTCGAAGTGTGTTGTTTCCATTGAGGAGTGCGCCTACTTCTCTTGAGGTGGCGCATATCCTTTGGCTATGAGCTACCTTGCTCTACAATCAAGGAGGTCGCCCTCCTTAGGGTTTTGCGCCCTGACTTGCATGCTTGGTGCTATATATTGAGGAGCTGAGGTCCATTATTCAACATTTGAAGGTAAAACCTCTGCTCGTGTATTGTAAATCTTTTTGTTGTGTTCTTGAGAATAAAGAGAAGGCTTTGGAGGCTATGTTGTGGACTCGTGTGGACTCGTTTCGAATGTGTGGATGTCTAATGTTTCAAATCCCATGCAAGTAATCTGTGTCTCTTCATAAAACCTTGCTTATTGTTCGGATTCGTGCTGACCTTTGAAGGAAATTTGTTATTTCAGTAGGGTAAGGAATAGAATCTATATTTTGTTCTTTATTATCAATTATATGAAGCAAATCTTGAACATTGTGCATATCTTGCTTGAATGTCCATGTTTAATATATCTTTTATATGATTTATATCGGTACCATTTGATCTGCTTGTGCAAGGTTTGTTGTGAAGTTTCTTGCAGGTAATCGGATCTCGTTGAGAAGGCATACATGTTAGTTTTGTCGATCTTTGAAATCATCTAAAAGGAAGTGTAGTCCCTCGCGTGTTGACTTACATGTGGTCTCCATTTGCCCAATCTTTCTCACTCAAAACTGGTTATATCACCTTCGTTCAAACTCTCTCTCTAAATTTCCTGGTTACGTGTTCTAGTTTCTATTTAGATCTAATTTGAAAGAAGTAGATCTAATGCTATTTCATTAATGATATATAATTTTGAAAGTCTAAATCTTATTATACATTAGTGAAAGTCTCTTCCTTAAGTTTGCATCTAACAAATTTCAAAAAAAATCGAGATTTGATAAGGAAGAATTGTTTACTAAAGAATTTCAAAGAAGCAATCAATGGACAAAGCACAATTGAAAAACTCCCTCAAGATGAAGACGTCTTTGCCATGGGGGATGTGAGCAACCCCTACAATCTTCCCATCAAGCAATTCACACAACTAGCTTCAACCAATTCGGCCTCCCTCTGTAGATGTCGATTTCACCTGTTACAAGCAAGGATGTCTAAAAGAAGAGATGCAAAATCATATACAAGAGTAACCCAATCAAAGCCAAGAAGTAGATCTCCAAAATAGTATTTTCATTCCAAGTTTTCCAAAGCTCGTAGGTGCCTTTACAATAGGGGGGTCTCCTCCTTATATAGGATAATAAAGACCAAAACCCTAAACCACAAAACCACTTTTTGAAACTAGTGGTTGAGATTAAAAGATCTAACAATCTAATCAACGACTAAGATGAGCCAATACATAATATCACATGGATCACTAAAGTGAGTGATGACGTCATAGCTAGAAAAGACTCATGGAGGGTGACGTCATACATAGGGGTGGCTAAAAATACATGTGCCACATCATCAAGACCAAGACAAGTCACTGCAAGCTCATGGTGGGGCTAGGAGGTATTAATTCCCTTCACTAGCTCGTCCTCATGGCACAAAAATATAAAATATAAGTCTATGACATGTCAAAGTGACACAAATGATCAAATCCTGTCCCCAAAATCTGAGAGAGAGAAGTAGTAAAAGCCCTCCTCTAACCACTGTGGACCCCACTGACTGATGCCAACTGATCTGGAAGATGGGGGGTTTACCATGGATGACCTCTAAAAAGACCAAGTGCCAAAACCTTGCCTCAATTGCTCAAATCGAATTCCTCAGTGACCCTTTTATTCCATTTTTTAATCTTCCTGAAAACCCTGAAAATGACCCAAACTGCCACCCAGGGTGCCTATGCTGTCAAACTGAGTGCACCAAGCTAACTGGAAGGGGGGTATAATGGTAAAATCAAGTGGCTGGACCACCCCCTTCATACACAGCGCCCCAGGCAACAACTGGCCTCCAAGGCCTCTGTTGGACAGGCTAGATCAGCATGCCCAAACTGGTCAACAAGTGGATAACTGCTACTATCATCATCAGAAGTGCCCAGAACTGAAAGATAAGTGTCTCAATGGATCCAGAAAACCCAAATCTACTAGAAATGAGTACTAATACACCATGGGTTGACCTGTGGGGTCAATTGTGGGGTCCACCATACCCAGACAGTGTAAACTATGATCTGAAAATAATAATAAAACTAATCAACTGCATCAATCATCATTTGAGGCATATGTCCATCATATGGAATCATCAATAAGTGTATGTGGGACCATCAATCATCATCCATAAGCATAGGTGGTCCATCTCATCACGGATCCCAAGAATGACTAGGTCAATATACAACCAAAGACTAGATTATAGCATAGACTAAGACATGTTCCTTTAATCATATTCACAACTTATCTTAAAGTGCAAACATCATTTAGTGGCAGTTAATACATATATATTCCAGTGTTATTTATAATTTACTTGCACAAAGCTTTAAAGACAAACTCATTCAATGGACATGGCCTGACTGCTAGCAAAGGGTGAAGGTTAAGAAGAAAAGGCTAGGCAAAAGGGGATGACTTGACCAACTTTTCTAAATGACACTTTGGACGGGGAAAAGGGGAGCTACACTCTGTGCTGGACAAAATAACAAAGGGAAGGGCAGTGCCTCACAAATGGATGAGTTGTTTAGAGAGTGTTTATTCAACTTAGGCATCATGTCTACATCAAGCTGATCCAAGTTCATTAGGATCATTCATTTCATTTCAATGGCCTTTTTGGCCTATATGACCCCTCTGGGATTTCACATGTGCTAAGAAGCACAACTAATCGCATCTTGCATCCGGGGCATATTTACATTCACAAGGTCAGCAAATAATAGATATAACTTTTGATTAACCATTGCTTTTTGGACCTTTTGCGGGTTATTTTAGCAGTTCATTGCTATAGCCTTTATTCACGTGTGTTAAGAAACACATTCTAGAATTTTAAGTTCACAGGCTTTCATAATACATTTCCAATACAAGTAGTACATGTGCTTTTAGTTTTAGCCAACAACAACTCAAGTGACTAGAGGGAGTTTTGCACAGTGCCAAACATCGGGACAACCAACCAGAATGATTTAGGCATACAATCCAACTACCGAAGGCAAGTTCTGTCACCAACTCAGAGCCGAGACACAAAACAAACATGGATGCGGTCCAACACAGATGTAGAAAATGGGGAGGTCCTCCATATCAAGCAGTCAAGAAGGCAAGTCAAGGTGAAATCCAAATAAGGAATGCCATGGATGAGCGGAGTCAAGTGAAAGTGGTGCCTAAGCTAGCAGACAAAGATGTCAAGAAAGATCATATTTATGCTCCTAGGAGCGTAATGAAACCAATGGGTGTTGTCAGAAAACCTTAGTGTGCAAGTAATACATCCAATTTTATATTTATAACATCATCCAAGATATTTCATTTCATTATTTAAATAGTACTGCCACATTATGAATCATGTACCAAGCCAATGCTATGAAGATTACTAAAACAACAAGATAATAATTCAGCACTAATAATCACAAGTCCATAGGTCACATCATATCAAAATAATCATCCACAAATAACTGAAACACTGCTGCAATAATACAACTGGGCACTGAACTGGAACTATATAGAACAAAGGGTCACATCAGTCATCAAATCTAAGCTCTCAAGGCTCAGCCTTGGCACAAGGTCTAATCAATATCTTATACATATACTGCTCTGATCCACAAGTGATCTCAAATGAATATGCTCATCATAGTTGATCTCTGTAAAAGCAAAGCTCTGGAAAGTGCAGATATCTGCTCAGCAAGAATAGTAGCCCAACTACTATGGTGTGATCACAAAACCCCCGGACAAAACCCAAGATGGGAAAACCGGTGCAGCAGTCTGAGAAGAAATTTTATTATGAAGATATGAAGCAAATACAATTCAGAAAAATCGAATTAGCCAACCTGGAAAAATCGAACCACTGAAAATCACTCAGAAAACCCCCAAAACCTGTTCAGCTCTCTCTGCGCAGTTGTGCAGCCTCCAACATCAGTTGTACAAAATCCGTATGGGCTCTGTGCCAGTTGTACGGACGGATCCGTACGAACTCCTCTCACACGTGCGGGTTCCTCTGCGGCTGCTGTACAACCGAGTTGCAAGTTTGTATGACTCTCCCTCTGCAAATCCATACAACTCTTTCTCTCTCTGCATGAATACTCTATCGATCTCTGGAAAGAATGCTCCTCCGTCTTCTTCACCACAAACTTCTCTGTCTGTCTCTGTGTCAATGTGTCCTCTCCACCAAATCGATCCTCCTTTTAACTCAATGTCCAAGCGAAAACCCTAACATCTCACTATGGATCTATGGATGAGATCCTCCGATGAGATTCAATGGCCAAGATTAAATTATCCATCACTTTAATTATTTCACTTGCACTTTATAAAAGTGACTCCATTAAGTCAATTAATAATTAGATCACTTAATGTACTTTTCTTAAGTCTAAAATTTGGAAAAGACATCAAATACATTTGGCTTCCTGATTTAAGTCTTTCTTGCATGCAAGGACACATGCAATGCAAGAAGACCTTGCTTGTTTCCACTTTCTAACACTCCCTCTCAACAAGGAAGGGATTTGGTAGCAACCCCAACTTGTCTCTGAACTTCACAAACTTGAGTTTGCAAAGTGCCTTGGTGAATGTACTCTGATGCCACTTCATACTTTCACTTTGGTTACCGGTTACAAGTATAGAGTAATAGTGGTTTGCATTTCAAAGTTCACATTCTGATTTATTACTCTAGAAGTCTGATCCTTTCCATTTTGCAAAGTATTCATCATTAATAGATCAGATCTTTCATTTATCTAGCATTTTACTTTTCTCAACTAGTAAAAAAATTGTCAAATCTAAAAAAAAGTGTGAAAGGTAGTGTTTAGATCTGTTTTAAAAGTTTATTTGGCTGTCATAAGAGCCTGTAATTTGCAGATCATTGAGTTTGCAAAGATCCTAAGGAGACAAGCCTCACAGCTTGTCTCACTTAGTTATTTTTCGTATTTTTACATAGAAATTTTTTGGGTTTTAGGTAGGTGTCCCAAATACAATCTTAAAGTGTTTTTGGGCATCTTTTACTAATGGTTGCTTGCTGGTTTGCAGCATTTGATGAACGGGTAGGAGGAGATGCTGGCCAAAAATTGAAGATTCAGGCCATCCGGAGCACCTAGAACCTTATTTTCCAAAACCGGTTCCTCTTTTCCTCTGATTTGTAAGCCACCGAGTCATAAAAGAAAACACTGGGGCACTTCTATTGCATTGTAACAAAAAATTTAAACGAGCAAGTGGGCTAACCAGCACCCACACCCCATCCCCCCAGGGGGAACCGTGTCGACTCATTTTTCATGGCGTGCAATTTTTTAGCTTAGATTTGCTTTTCAGTACTTTAATAAAATTAACTAGGACTAAAATTAACCTCGTTGGTCTGTTCCATTGGCGGGCCACGAGTTCACTCAGGACCTAGCTTTTTCCATTTTTTTTACACTCCAAAACACCCCCTTGCTTTCCCGAAGTAAGGTTTCAGGACAAGGGCTTGCCCGAGTAATGGCCCAAAAAGAGACTCTTGGGGCTTAAAAAGGTAAAATATTGGTTCTAAAAAACTTAAAATTTCCAAGGTTTTTCCCCGAATGCTCTGTGGCCACTGCAGCGTAGTCTGAACATGCTGGCACACATCAGAAAGGGATAAGTGACTAGTAATAGGTTCTAACACACCCCAAATAAACCACCTTTTTGGGAAAATCCGGCACAATCAGTCATTCTTCTGTGTGGGAAAATTTCTCAAAGGACGCAGGATACCCTAGGTGACAGCACTTGACTCTGGCTTGCCCCCAAGGCCACACAAGCGGCTTGCCCCCAAGGCCACACAAGCGGCTTGAAGACTTCCGCGCATTTTCCCAGGTGTGAAACCAGGCGATAACAGTATCTATGGCTTATCTATTAGAGTGTTCTACCTTGGAGGATGTCTACTCCACATAATTGGTGGTATGGTCCACTTTGGAGGTGTTCTATTGTGAAACCAGGCGGTAACAGTATCTATGCCTTATCTATTAGAGTGTTCTACCTTGGAGGATGTCTACTCCACATAGTTGGTTGTATGGTCCACTTTGGAGGTGTTCTATTGCATTTATAATGGAGATTGCTTGATCTTGGGAAGAGATCTAGGTGGTCAAACCCTAAATCTATGGTTTATGCATGCTTACTAGACCTTTTCCCTTCGAGAGCCTTTGGAGGATACACATTGGTGTTTTGACTTTGTATTCTCCCTCATTTGATGCAGGCACCCCTCTATTTCTCTCTTGGAGACTTGTATTTGTTGCTTTGACCACCTCATTTTTGCATTTGGTTGAATAGTTGGAGGATTTTGGTTTGTTTACTCCTCCCTAGGATAGTTCTAGGAGTTTATCATTATTTCATTGTAAACAGAAGATAATCTATAAGCTATATAAGGACTTACTCTCTCCTTCATTTTTCATGGTTGGATTTGAGTGGAAACCCCATTGAGCCTAATTGAATATCTATTGGTTTCTTTGGAGGGTGAATTGAAAGTATCAATTGAATGGTAATGTGCTCATCAAGTTTTATTTAATTGATAGTGGTTTTGGGTTAGAGAAGTAAGCTTTTTCTTCTTCTATGTGATAGTTGTTGATTGGAAGTTATTGGTGCAGCATCTCTCTCAGCTCTTGATAATATACTCTCTTGCTCTTCGTAATAATTATCCTATCAAAATCGCTTGAAAGTATCTACCCTTGTATTTTCCCTTTGAAGATTTCTGAAATAAAGTAAGCTTTCTTCTTCTATGTGATAGTTGTTGATTGGAAGTTATTGGTGCAGCATCTCTCTCAGCTCTTGGTAATATACTCTCTTGCTCTTCGTAATAATTATCCTATCAAAATCGCTTGAAAGTATCTGCTCTTGTATTTTCCCTTTGAAGATTTATGAAATAAGTAAAGCTATTGGAAGTAATTAGGGTATGTGCTCTACTATCCTAATCCTCCTACTCATTCCTTTTTCCTTCACACTGACCTTTGTTTACCACATTTCCCATTGGATAAGATACTAGTTTCCAATCCATTCATCCTTTTTTAATTCACTATCATTAACCTTTTTGCTAAAGCTATCTCTTCATTTCACCTTGAACCTAATTGCAAGCTTTAGTAATCTTATATCCTAAGGAAGCCTCCCTTGAGTTGGAGAAGAGCCAACCTAAAGAGCAGAAGAGGCTAGTGTGGTGACATTGGCCTCCCTCTTAGTTTCACTCTAAGTTACCAGGATACGGATATGGATTCGCCAGATTTTTTAAAACCCAAGATCTGGATGCGGCAGGGAAACGGCAAGTACAAAAAAATATAAAAATATTTATATAATAAGTAAAAATATAGAGTGAAGAATCAAAACTATTCATGAAACACAAGAGTAAAACTATAAGTTATTGCCAAAAAAGAGAGATCATGTACCATAACTGGTAATTTGATGAATTGTAACCATGATTGATATTGATAATTTTAGTGTTTTTGTGAGCCACGTCCACATGTCCCTATCAGCAGGGAATTAAGTGGCTTTCTTGAAAGCTATGGCGAGACTACATAACAGTGTAGGTGAAGTGAGCAACAACATAGCACATAAAGATAGATCAGCCCTTGACAGCAGACCTTGACCATAAAGATAAATCAAATAAAAACATTGAGAGCAGAACTTGATATTGATATATCAGAGTTCAAGAGCAGATCCTGACATAAGGATAGATTGGACCTTGAGCAGGAATGGGTTTTACACTTTTAGCCATTAGTTGTTTCAGGTTTTTTTAAGTTTTTCATTAAAAAACATTTTTTTTTGGGGGGGGGGGATCACTGGATCATAGAAGCACTGGAAGTTTCAGGATCCGTTTGAAAACTTCAGGAATTGTTTGATTTTTTACAGGATCCGTTTCATAGGACCAGGATACGTTTCCTTCTGCTGCAGGGGATCCCTTTCCATGATGGATCCTTGGTGGATCTGATCCGGATACGTATTGGATCCGCAGATCCTACACACTGGGGTGGCGGATCCGGTAACATAGGTTTCATTTAACCCATACCTAGAGCTTTTGGACTTTATCTTGAAGGGTGTAAGTTTTTGTGATAACAGATTACAAATAGTGTTTCAGTGTAACATCCAAGGAAATGTAAGTAGCTCTGCTGAGTTCATCTATTCCCCCAAGAAAAACATGTGCAAACAAACTCACTAAAACAATTATAAGCACAGAGAACTTACAATTCATTAGCAACAATAATCAATAAAAGAGGAGCATACAGCATTCACTTTTTCTAGAAATGTATGGGTTTCACATTGAGTATCCAGATTCCCCTTTATTTACAATCTACACGAAAGGATTTCCAAACAAAAAAGTAAGCCTTGCCATATTAAAACTTTAAAAGTCAAAATAAACTATAGATTTTTTTTTTACTGAAAATTATAGCCACTTCTATAGTTCCAAGTTTTAACAAAGAATCATCGAAAGATAATTAAATACATAATAGCCTCTACCTTACAATTTTTCATTGTAAGAAAATTAACTAAATATATAATAGCCTCTTAATTTTTTTACCCCGAGAGAATATGAGAACTGATTTTAGCCAGCATCTAGGATGACTGTCAATGGGTCATCTATAGATACACTGCATATCTTGTAATGAGAGGAAGCTTTGCTAAAATACAACAGCAGGAAAGTTCTAGTAAATCGCGAAAAGCCCCATGACAGCAAGAAAAAGAAGATCAAAAATGCTGTACCAAGAAGACAGGTTACTAGAAAAACAGCAAGAGAGCCTGTCCATGACCACCTCCTTCTAAGGGCAGAGAATAAACTGAAGAACTCTCTTGGCTGCACAAAACTAAGATCCATGCCATTAATATGCTGTTTAGCACAACAACCATAAGATTCATCCATAACTACCCCATTCTTCTCTTCATCAACAAACCAAATGTTTTGGGGTTCTAGCTTCATTCTGAATCTCAAACTAGATGAGACTGTATTTGATGCAGGGAATCCAACACCTTCATTGGAGCATGTACTGATCAATGACATAGCAGTAACATGACCAATGTTAATTGCAACACCTGCTAATCCAGAATTAGTCGCAACATCCAAATCTAGGATGCCCTTGGCAGCGTTCAAATTAGCATCGTACTCCACTGCAGAAGTTGAACTTGCAGGAATGCAGCTCAAAAACTTTGAGAGGTTTTTAGAGGGTTTGTCATCTTCATTATGGAATGCAACAACCATTGTTTCTGATGAGGTTAGTTCCAATCCATTCATCTGTGGCCCAAGCTCCAAAGAAGAAGTTCCTGAATTTTCTAGAACCTTTACAAGTAGTGAGTCCTTGCCTAAACATGCTGCTTGTGTTAGTATTCCTATAGCATTTTTAGATGCTGAGTTTTCACTTTCCTGAACATGTTCTGTAATTGATGGCTTACTGGAATCTAATACGTATTGTTCAGACGGAGCCTGATTATTCATTTTAGGATTGGACATTCTATTTCTCATGAACATAGCTAGGCTAGAATTCCCAGGGCTTGATGATGGTGTCAAGTCCTGAGACAGTGACTGGAAGTCATTCACACAATTGGTTTTATCTTTCAAGCTTGTCTGAAAGATGTTAATGGGCACCTCAATTATCTCTGAAGTTTCCTTGTTTATGAATAGCCCATACGAAGATGAATACGCAAGCATTGATGTTAAGTTATGACTAACAGCAATACTTTTAACATCTTCAACAGAAATAGAAACAAAGGCAGAGTTTGCAGCATCTACAATTTGATCATGTTTTTGAAAAGACAACCCTGCACCCAACAGACGTGACTTAAGTTGTTAAATATTGGCTTTTAAATTCTTTGCACTTTGTAGTAGTATCATATAGCAATCTTCAAAGAACACAATATGCTTTGTCATTGTAATCTGGTTTTTATAGTGTCAAGAAAATCTTCAACATGTACATACCATCAATTCGACCAGCCATATGTGTTGGCAAAGCTTCAGGTGCAGAACCTTTATTTTCCCTCGCATTCTGCACCAAATTTACTTGGTGAGTAGGGAAAACACATATCCATTTTGCTCCTCTTGTGCAACCAATGAACATCAAAACCTAATAAATAAATTTACAGACATGCAAACAAATCTATTGATACATCCGACAATTCAACAAATTAGTGAGAAAACAATGGCAACAATTAGTGTTGACTCAAATTTGACAACAAAGCTGCTGATCTTTCCCAGCCACAAGAATGTGGCTGTAGTAGGTGCAGTAGGTATGTCAGATAGAAGATTGTCATGTCTTTAAGAATCAGAAGCATCTATTTTGGAATGTCTAAAACATTGAACAAACAAATGACTGTTCATTTCCATCATACTTATAAAGTTTTTTCTCACCTTTGAATCACATTTCTGCCCATCAAATCGATCAAAGTGCAGTTGCTGCATTTCTGGGCCACATGTAGAACCACTATTACTGTCATACCAATCATCTGATGTATTCTCTGAGTGCCTTACAGTTAAATCTTTTTCAGTTCTTTCTGCGGAATCTTCCATTTTATGGACCTGCATGCGAACTCTTCTTGCAGCTGTACCCTCAAATAAAAATCTTTGATTATGACTCTGCAACATTAGACTACAAGAGGGTACTTGGATTCCAGTTCCCTCATGATCAAGTGAGCGATTAGGTACCTCCCATAAACAACAATCATGATTCTCCAGCTCCTCCATCGAAGGTATTAGATTCTTGACTTCTATATAACCTCCATTCAGAATATCAGCAAAGGTATCTCCAAGGACTTGGATTCCAGTTCCCTCGTGATCAAGTGAGCAATTAGGTACCTCCCATAAACAACAATCATGATTCTCCAGCTCCTCCATCGAAGGTATTAGATTCTTGACTTCTATATAACCTCCATTCAGAATATCAGCAAAGGTATCTCCAAGGAAAGAATGATATGCTTTAGAATTATTATAATCCTGAGAACCAGCAGACAACATTTCCTCTAGCATCCTTTCTTCTTCAAAATATGCATCCAAACATCCATTTGGAACTCCATACCTATTAAAGCTTATATTAACTGGAATTTGTGGGGACTCAATTTCATCAAATGGAAGACATGCAGATTCACGTTGCATTCTTGGAGTATTTGGCATAGAATCAACCTGAAAAATATAAAGATAATTCTCACAAAGCTGTCACATAAAAAGAGTTCAGAGTTTATTCAACATGGTATGACTAGTAGACAGAATAAGGCTAGAAAGTAACATGTAAGCAATGTAAAACCCAGTAGTGAATTGAATGAAGAAATTGGAATGTAAATTAATTCATGCTGCTCAAAGGTAAAATCCTATAATTCGAATGGGTAAAATTATACACACTGGTTCAAACAGTAATGAAGAAAGGTGATGATGTGCATTTGACTCGCCTGCCAAAAAATTAAAAGATCTCAAAAAGAAACTAGAATTCATTTCACGAGATATAACGATTCAAAAGAATAAAGCAGGAAAGTAACATGTAAGCAATGTGAATGCCACTAAGCATTTGCACGGACAAAAAATTGGAAAATAGATAATTTTTTGTTGCTCAAAGGTAAAATCCAATAAGTCAAATGGATATAATAATACACCCTGGTTCAAACAGGGACGAACAAAGATGATGATGTGGGCGTTATAAACCTTCATAAAAGTTAAACACCTCATCCAGATTTGATATATGCACTGAAAAATATTTAGTATAGGTATGAAGAAGAGTCCAGTAAAACTACACTGGATTTCAGGAGATTTGAGCAAAAATGAAAGTACTGCAGCTTTCAATTTGCTTTAAAATCACAGACACAAGTAATACATCAAATGGACTCATCAATACTTTGAATGAAACCAATAAATTTTCATCCTCCACAAAAAACTAATGAAAATAATCTAAAAAAGATCTAAACATAAACCAAACAATCAACCTTCAGAGAAGCATGGGAGATGTACAGAACCAACAACAAACCTGTGTGTTAACTGTGTCCTCATCAGGTGCTACACATGAAGAGTTTAAATTAGTGTCATCCAGCAATACGTCTAACCATGTATTAAGTGTCGCACTATCTCCAGTTGTATCATTTAAAATCTTCGATGAAATTTTTGATGGTAATTTTGAAATAGCATCAGTCCCTTCTACTGGATTTGACTGATCTTCTGAGTGCACTTCAATATCACCAAAGTAACCAGGCGATGAATTTTTCTCTGTAAGAGATAAATCACCCTTCTCAACTGGTGCTATGTACTGTTCTCCACTTTTTGCCCCAAGTCCACTCTTATTGAAAACACGACATAAGACAAAAGCATTCTGCAAAAGAACAGCAAATTAGAATCAATAGATACTTCATAGACTCTACTGATCGCTACAGTTCCACTCTTAGTAATCAATATTTTACTGACTTAAAAGAGTTGCATAGCTTTTAGACTCTTAGAAAAAGAAGAGAAAATTATAAGCACTAAATCAGTGAAATCAACACACTGGACGTCCAACGAACTACCACCCTGATTTCATAATTTGTGTTATTGTTTTTGTTTCAACAGTGCCTGCAAAGTAGCTGAATCACAGCATTCAATCCACTCAATAATTCATCTTGCACATTAAAGTTTCTGAAGCCCCTTTTAGACATTTAAAAAAAGGGTTAGGTGGAAGAGGCCTAAACCCACATCAGATGGATTAGAATGCCATAGTTGAGGGCAGAGATTCTCTTCTAACTAAGCAAGGAGATGCAGTTATACTCAGCACTGAGATCATGCCGAAATGGCAGAATTTGACATTGATCTTGGGCAAAAAAAGGCTATATTTGTTTGACACTACATGCCATGGAATTAGCCAGAGGTGTCCTCTTGAATGCACATTGATGATTCCAGAAGTGACAGCTTATGTACAGTGCAGGAGGGACAGTTTTTCCCTAGCCTATCACACTAAAAATGGATACATACTATGGTTAAGCTTCCCAATCTGGACGGGATATTGTACAGCTTGAATAGACAATATAATCAAGTCCTTCAGTCGTCTTCTGGTTGGAGATGCTTGTGAGGCCAGGTCCATGAAACATAATGCTCAGGTATGCACTGAGGCAGCTCTGGCAAAAATGGTTCCTGCCAAAATCTGCATTCATGTTCCTCAAAGGGGCTCATATTCAAAAGGTGATATATTTGAACTTAATGCTTGTTATGCTTGTTTTCCACATGGTCATCACATCAAGAACTGCCCCTTTAAGAAGGATGAGAAAACATATTTGACAAGCACCATCTCCCATGCTGCTAACACTGAGACAGTAATAATCCAGAACCAAGAGTAACAACCGGGAGGATAAAGAAGGATGCACTACCAAAACAGGTGACAGAAAGACCAAGCAAAACCATGCTGAAGGAAATACCAAAAACAATAGTGCTTGTCAGCTAATGAATTTGGGAGGCCACCAAATGGCAAAGAGAAAAGACATGGCGTCCAATTCAGAATCATCAGAGGAAATAACAAAACTGCTGATGGCTGCATGCATAGCAGAGACAGACAGATGTTAAAGCAAGATGGGCAAGCAAAGCATAGCAGAGAGAGAGACAGGTTTCCTTGATGAAAACCTAGATGACCCAGCCTCAATGTGGAGAGCATTCGCGCTTGCCCCTACTAAGAATGCAACAGCCCTGGATAAAGATGGGCAGGATATCCGATATAAGACTCAGTAATGCATTTTCATTCCTTGACCAAAGGATTGATGACAAGCACTCATGAAAATCAACTTGGTGTCATGGAATATGATGTCAGCTTTAGGGGGCAAGATGACCCCAAATAATAAATGTCATTCGATTTTAGACCTGATGTCCTTTGCTTGAAGGAGATGGAATCCCTTGCTTCCATCTCTGTTCACTTATGGATGGGCCATAAGTAGGGTAGAAAAAGGTGCAGTCTGGGGTGTTGCTTCTTGGCTAGCACCACTGATTCATGATAGGGGCAAATCCACTCACAAGATCTCGATGCACCATCAGACTTGTTACCATAGCAAGGGGACTCTGTTCTGTTTTTGCACCCAATTACAAGGTTGGAATAGTTCACCCTTAAGAGTCGATTACTCAACCCCTTCAATTACCAAAATGGACTAATGGGGAAATGTCAATATGGTAGACCGGAACAGAAAACAAGTTAGTGGACACTTGGACATTCAAAAATCAAGCCTGAATTCATTGCAAATCTACTCTCCAAAGTACAAATGTTGATTGAAGACAGGAACAGTTAGCAAAGGATGGTTGGTAAACATGGTCCAATAGATAAAAAGGACACAACGATCTAGGCAAGGCTGGACAGATTTTACAGAGATTTACAGATAGCCACCTTCACGAGCAATTCCGGCCCGGTCAATAAAAATTGAGAACTCAATGAACAGAACAGATCATCGTTCCATTCCTACATGCATGATCCCTCAGTAAAATTCAGGATTTTTGAATCATCTTCCCTGGAAGTTCAATGTCTCCCTCCTGAAGTCCAAACAATAGCTTCACGCTATCATCTCGGTATGCATTCTTGACCATCTGACTGATAATAAAAGGTGGATTATTTAATAAGAAGCTGTGGTTCAGAAAACATACAAATCCTTAAGAGGAAGCTCTGGTTCAGAAAACATTCAAATCCCTTGGAGGATGGGGCAACATGTTAGCCTGAGAACGGAGAATAAAAGAAAGCTGCCTCAGAAAACAATGCAGTATTGCCGGAAATGACCTAGAGGTGGACTTGTTTAATACAGAAGAGCAAAGAAGAGTTGGCAATCTGGAACATCAACCAAAATACTTGAAGAGTATGGAGCCACAGGGGGCCTCAAAGTTTTCACTTACAATACCTGGAAAGAAAACACACCTAGAGGAGATTCTAGTGCTTAATAATCAGCAAAGACAGCTAACAGAGGATGGAAACCAAATAAGGGAAATTTTCCAAGATTATCTCAAAGGATCTTAACCTACAGAAACTTCCAGAATGGAGGTATAGAGGCAAATTGTAGCCCCATTAGTTTTTCAATTTAAATCAAGACTCCTGTCAGTCTCTAGACTTCAACAAGCTGCTCAAACTCAAATCTTTATAAGACATAGCTGATAGGAAAACTCCAAGGATGGATAAACGCTTTGTGACCTCTATGAAAACTTATTGCCAATACTTGGAAATTATCTGCCTCAAAAGTCTCAACAGTCCCAAGAAGCCTTAATTATGGGAAAACAAGTCAAAGGCTTATTAATCAATCCCTCAAAGAATCAAATGGAAAATTCATAGGAAGATGGACGCATAGTGTTCTTTTAAGCATCTCTCAGTGCCAGCAAAGGTACTGACTAAAATATTGAAGTAGATTGTATCCAGCATTTTCAGACGTTAATGGACTATGTTTATCAAGGGAATATTTATCTTGCATAATCTCATCACAGCCCAGGAAAAAATCAAGTGGGCTAGGCGGGTGGGACAAAATCCCTCTTTCTCAAGATTGATTTCATCAAAACCTACGATTGATCAATGCAATTGCACATTGAACATGTTAACCTGGTGAAGATAAGGGTGTTTAGTCAATAGACAAGTGAGCATCTCTTCTCTAATGCCTCACCAAGATTCTATATAAATTGTAACCTCTCTGAGATAATCCCTTTTCAGCTATCTATTAGACAAGGATGTGCCATAGAACTGCTGTAAATTAAAGTACAAAACAGCAGCAGAAGAAGTACAATAATTCACCTTCAAACAGCCCTAAACTTCCCCACAATTAAGGAGAAAAGACAACAAATGAGATAACTTTTCAACCCTTCTAGGGCAACTTATCAGTCAATATTCAGATCTGAAGATGTGTTTTTATAGTAGAAGTAACTTATCAGTCAATATTCAGCCCCTTTATCTTCCACTATAGATGTCAAATCACTTACCAATTTGCTCTTTTACTTATTATAATCAGCAAGATCATAAATATATGTAAATAGCAAAATAGGAACACATGTAGCTGAAAATAAAATCTGAAATTGACACAAGATATGTATGGTTGGAAACTTCATACATAAGCTCCATGATGAAGTACAAACCATAGCCTTCTCTGAAGGCTACAAAATCTAACCATGCGAAATTCCCTAGCTATAGTAAATCATCAAACGCTAACTCCACCAAGAAGAACAATTGCAAGAATCATTTCAACACCATCTCCAAGGCAAGACATCCTCCTCTTCTCTTCTTCTTCACAAGTCCACCCTATGGTTTTCCCCCAAAACCCTAGTCTCCAAGGATAAAACCCTAACCCCAGAACTCTAGGATGCTCCAAGAAACTCCAAAGAAACAAAGTAACCCTAGCGCCCAAGACAGAGAGAGAGAGAGAAACAAGTACAAGTGAAGACCTAGAGAGAGAAAAAGGACATGTGTGCACCTCTTCTAGGTCACATCTCTATACAAAAGTTAGAAACAATGAACACACAAGTCATATTAATGAAAGAATCTCTCCTTCCTCTATTTATATGAGAGGTATTACACCATATCTTGCAGGGGTGACAAGGAGATTTTTCACTTGTGCTTTCCAATCATGAGTGCTTGATGAAAGATTGCTAGACTTATGCTTCAGGCATGATGATACCCTAGATGATTTGCTTGATGGATCTTATTGTGCTAGTCACTATGACATGAGATCTCTCCATGAAGTTTGGATGCTTTTGTGCCCTTATATTGGATATTGGCCTGCTTGGAATACTCTTGTTCATCATCTATCTAGAACTTAAACATTCATGGAAAGGGAACCTATCAATTTAGGGTATCACAAAGTTGTGAGAAGTGTTAGTGAATACCATTTTGAGGCATTGCCTATGGTTGTATGAGGCCTCCTAGTTTGAGCATAAGATGATTTTCATGCTTAAAAATGCCTTGTGATGGTTTCCTTCTAGAGCACTCTTGGTCTTTATCTTGGTATCATTCCCTATCATTGTTTGAGTGAATGCTCTTGTTCTCTCCTTTCTCTTGGCACATTTGAAGGCGTGTCATTGGCTAGTGCCCTCTTGTCGACTGTAGCTTGCTGTTGAGATGTCAAAGAATTTGGTTCTGGTGCAGCTTTGAGGGTTATTTTCATTCTTTCACAGAGTTACTAACAACAGAATGTAATACATCTTCAAACCCATCTGGAATGCAGGATATGCTTGAGATCTGTTTGGTTTATGTACAGAATTGATGGAAGTGGCCACATTGATAGTAGAAACCAACAATCAAGACTCAAGATGTCTCCTCAAAGAACAGATCTATTTTCATTAATGGTGGCAGCCTATAGACCTGTAGAAGCAGCCCTTAAAGATGATATTGGACAGCATACAGTCAAGGTTAAGTACACCAGCAGTTATCTAGTCTCCTGGAGCATGATTTAGAGAAGCAGTGCTGTACCTTGCTTTAGCAAAAGCTAGTCCATGCATTTGTCCCAGTTTTGTAAGGAGACATCCTTGTTTCTTGGATGAAGTTAGCAGTCTTCATGAAGCCTGCGATCCAGCCATCAGGGTGGCAAGAACAGGTGGCTGTTAAACTGCCCATTTCCAGTAGAGGAATGCAATCCTTGCAGCCTGATTTCAGCCTTAAATCAGAGCACTTTCCAAGCTAAAAGAGGGCATTTTGGTGGTCTTCTCCTCAGCAAAATAGGGTAATCGCCTCAGACGCATCTAAAAATATGTCTCCAGAAATATAGTCTGCACGTGTGTCCCAGTATCTTCCCAGTGTTTTGGTTCAGATCTTCCTTTTTCTGTGTAAAAGTCCCATGACCATTCATCATGCCCAGATTCAGGGCAGCCTTCTTTGGTGCCAATCCAGAATTAAAAGGGAATGTTCACAGCTTTCTTTAAACGAGCATCGAACCGAGGAAGCACTAGATAAGGAACACCCTGAACAGAATGACATCATGCCCAGATTCAGGGCAGCCTTCTTTGGTGCCAGTCCAGAATTAAAAAGGAATGTTCTCAGCTTTCTTTAAACGAGCATCGAACCTAGGAAGCACTAGATAAGGAACACCCTGAACAGAATGAGGGTAGGTGGCAGGTGTGTATGAGTAGTGCTCAGCTCTTTGAGGCAATTTTTGGAGCATGTATGGAGGAGGCAATTTTTTGGAGCATGTATGGAGGAGCGTTTCACCTTTTTGGAGGGTTTTGTGCCTGATTATTCACCTTGGAAGCAGCCCCTTCATCATTTTATGCCTGATATTGAGGTAGCGCCCTCTTGAGGAGGTATTCTAAGCACATAGACTGATGAGCTAGCATGGAGGTTAGAGGTTGGTTGGGCATTCCTTGCATGTATTGTGGTTTGACCCTTGATAAGGTCAAGAGAATGATATCACTCCACCCTTTGGGCTTCCTTGCACACTATTCCATGGCATTTTCTTCAGAGTGTTCACTTGAGGAAGTCTCTTTGATTCATTCCCTACCTACTTGTATGGAGTGCTCTCTTTGTTTATGCCACGTTTGATGGGATATCCAGCTTTGGAGGGGCTGTTGCACATGTTTTATGGAGGTTTTATGGAGGTCATTGGCATTTTGAAGGCCTAGGAGGATCAAACCCTAAACATTTGGGTTTCATGCATGATTTTGGACCATTTCCTTTGGAGGAGCCTTTGGAGGCTAGTATTGAACGTTACTTTGCTTTATTCCCTCTCTCATGGAGGTGCACCCCTTTACATAGAGTTTGCTTTCTGGAGATATGTACATGTGGCCTTGACTACAACTTTTTTATTATTGTTGACTTAGTAGTTGGAGGATTTTTTATTTGTTCACTCCTCCCTAGTATAGTAGTTTTTACTACTACTCTATTGTAAATAGTGTTGCAAACATTGGCGTGGCGAAAAAATCGGCAAGGTCCAGGAAACATCGTTTCGCGAAATCTCAGCAACACATCGGCAAACATCAGCAATAAATCAGCAAACTTAAAAAAATACAAAAATATTCTTTTTTTTTCAATTTTTTAAATATCTAAAGCAACAATAACATGAAATAAACACATTGCCACATGAACATGGAAAGAAAACCGATATATAAGATATATAAGATGTCTATGTTGGAATCTGTGCAACTTCGGAAGATATTATTATTGTACTTTATTGTATTTTATTGTACCTCCTAAGGGAGTTGAACTTATTGTAATTAATCATGTAAACCCTAGAAAGATAAATGTAAACCTTGGGGTGAAAAGCAAACAAAAGAAAAGATTAAAAATAAATGATTTATTGCTCCCTAAGAGAAGTCAGCCCAGTTAGGTAAAAACAAAAAGGCCAATTGGCACTTGTATAAATAGAGGGAAAGTTCACCTCATTATTCACTCATCCACTCAAGTGAAGTTCGCATCACCTAGAGAAAGATTCACATCTACAACAAGGAGAAGACTATATTTGGGGTTTCTATTTTTGGAAAGCATTTCCATCTTTTCTCTCTCATCATTGTACTATGTTCTCGGAATTGTCATCTCTATACGAAGGTTGCTGGGTTTTCTCCCGATTGGGTTTCCCAGGATAAACTCTTGTGTTATTGTCTCTGTGCTTTGTCTTTCTTCTACTGATCCTATTGAATTTATGCAATTGAAATATTATGCTATAATTGTATGAAAATCTAACAGTCTAGAGATACATCACACATCAAAAATGGATCGTGTCCTGAATCCTAACTCCCAAGTCATCAAAAAATATAACAAATGTATCTCATGATCATCATGAGTCAATAATAATAATAAATGAAATTAATTAGTTCGACTAGGATACTGAATGCTCTGCAAGGGCGGGGCGGATTAATTAATGTTGTAAGATTGCTCTGAAATTAATTAATTAATTAGTGCCATAAGAATGCACCGAAATTAATAAATTTGTGCAGTAAGAATGCTCTGAAATTAATTATTTAGTGTTGTAAGAATGCTCTACAACCTCCAAGTAGAGTGCTTCATGGGATAAGCCTAAGAATGAGGAAAACATGCTTCAAGAAATGGATGCTCCTAAAATAAAACATGAATAAGTGTGTAACCAGCCGTTAATTAGTGGAGACTATCTTCTCTTGACCTTGTCAAAGATCAAACCATCAAACATGTGCAATGAATTCCCTCAACTAAATGAACTCCACATAACAACCAACCATGGTCAAACCATCAAACATGTGCAATGAATTCCCTCAACTAAATGAACTCCACATAGCAACCAACCATCAACCTCCATTACTATCTCATCAAGATGTGCAAGATAGATCCATGAACCAAGGAGAGCATCAATCCCAAGAGTAACCTATCCAAAATAGATGACCAAGTCCTTGAAGAAGGGGGAAACCCCTTCTACAATTCGTGAAAATGCCGCCACACATGCCAAGAGAGGGAAACAAGTGCAACGTTCCACATTAAATAATAGTCAACAGTGCCAAGGTGTCATCCACGAGTCCATGAACAAGAGCACCCCAATAATGAAGTGTGCCATACCATCCAATTAAGAGCTAGAAGGTAGAACACTCCATGAAAATCGGGTGTATGTTCTAGTATATGTGCTGATCAAATGGAGCAGTCCTCTGAATATGATAGACAACCATACCAAGATGTGAAACAAGTCTTAGGAACACATGCACTCCTTGGAATATCCAACATAAGGCCTCCATGTCATCAAAACATTCCAAATACACAACACACTAGAGTGCTATAACGAAACGAGTGATATACCAACTAACACATGCTACAAGGATCCTAGACCTTTAAGCATCAAACATTAGTACACTTTGGCATAAATAGTATGGGCACCTCAATTTCACCTACCTCTCTCGGTTGGCATAAGCTAAGTTGTTGGGAGCGGGAGCGGGGAGCGGGAGCGGGGAGCGGGGAGCGGGAGCGGGAGCGGGGATCTGGGAGCGGGAGTGGGGATCTGGGAGCGGGAGTGGAGCGAAGCGAAAAGCAAAATTTTCAAAAGCTCCCGTTTCAGGAGCATTTCTTATATAGTAAATATCTTAATATATTTTGATGGATTTATATCTAAAAAAAATGTAGGATGTTGGATTAGCTATAAAAAAACATGGATTAAACCAAATAAAATCAATCATCTAGTAGTTATAGCTTATAATGTTGCCATCAAATGATCAACCATAACAACTTTTATAGGAGCTTGGAAAAGAAGGGAGATACCATAACATTGTCATCAAATTATCAAACTACTATAGGAGCTTTTAGTATAGGAGAGGTAGGGAGCGCCTCGAGAGTGCTCGAGAGGGCCTCGAGAGCGTTCTGGGAGCGAGCTTCCGAAGGAAGCGAGAAGGGAGGGAGCTTCGAAAGCGAGAGAGAAGGGGGGCTCTCTCACGCAGCTGAAGGTGCGAGAGAATCTAGTAGATGGACTTCCAAACATCCAACACAATATTTGGGGTGTATGCAGAGCTTGCTTGGAAGGGAAGCAACATAGAACCCCATTTCAAAAAGGGCAATTTTTTAGAGCGACAAAATTCCTTCAATCGATCATGCAGACATTTGTGGACCAATGAACATGGCATTAACTACTAGTGCCAATTATTTATTTTTATTTGTTGATGACTATAGTAGGAATGTGGGTGTAATTTTTAAAATTAAAATCCAAAGTGTTTGATGAATATCAAAATTTTAAAGCATTAGTAGAAAAAGAGTTTGGTTGTCCTATAACCACTCTTACATCCGATAGCAGTGGATAATTTTGCTCCAAAGACTTCAAATGATTTTGTGCTAAACATTGGATTGAAAGACAGTATACTACACCTTACACTCCACGACATAATGGAGTAGTTGAGAGAAGAAACCACAAAATCACGGAGATGGCCATATGTACAATGCAAAACAGGTATGTTCCCAAGAAGTTTTGGGTTGACCCAGTGTTCACAGCAGTATATCTACTAAATAGATCTCCAACGATCGTGGTGAAGAAGAAGACCCCTAAGGAAACATGGCCTAGGAGGAATCCTAGAGTCAATAATCTTAAGTGGTTTGGTGTCATGTCCCAAATTTGGAATTGGGACACAATGGCCTAATCACATTAGCCATATTCATTAGAGTTTGTAAAATTGATGTTAAGGATCAAATAATTGCCAAGGAGGAAAATTACTAGTTTCCTAGGTTTGGGGTGGAAGCTTTGGGATTTGGAATAAGGGGGATATAATAAATGATGTTTAGACATTAGAAGGGTTCAAGTATTTAATAAATAGAGTGAATAAAGAAATTCAAGAGAAATCCTAGATGACAAATGGTTTTGGAGACATATGGAGGATGTGGGACCCACACTAGCTTGATTTTTCATAATACATGGTATCTCTCTTTTGCAAATTCGAATTAATGGGAATGTGAACCCTCTTGGGTGAGTTGGTAAGTCATAACACATGTCATTGAGCATCTTAGGTCGAATTGGGAAGGATTGGTAACCTCCATGGAAGATAAAGAGTCAAATTGGAAGTTTGTGGACACTTGGGCTAGATTCCCTAGCCCCTATGACACCAATGATGGAGCATCTATGACAACTATGACAAATTGCAGACCTGACCTCTGACATCTGACCACTATGACATGTCAGCCCCAAAAATAGGCTCAAAGAAGGCGAATTTGGGAGTTGGAGAAGCCAAAGAGACTCAAAATCGAATTTGGGAGAAGATGGAAGGTTGGAACTAGGAGATAAGTGGCAAATGTGGAATATTTCCTAAATGGAAATCTATTGAATCTATTGAGAGGATTTCGACCCTTAGAAGGCTAATTTTGGTTATAAAATGTAGAAATGAAGTATGAGAATGGATTTTGATCATTTGTAGAATTTGCAATTGCATTTGGGAAGAGGGAGAGCTAGTGGATGACTAGTTTCTTGCCTTATCCAATTTCGAGGGTGAAAGATTCCCATCGAAGTTGGTAATTGGAAAGGCCATTCAGACCTTTCATTTGGAGCTTTAATGGAGTCTTTATTTGCAGGTGTAAGCTACAGGGCAGCTCATGGTTTCTTCTATTGCAGCTCACTCCTTCAACCATTTCCAGTTTTGATGGCATATTCTTGATCCTTGAGGGAGGGCGTTTTTGGGGAGCTATTGTACTCTTTGGGGAAGATTTTAATGCCCCATTTATTTTGTAATATGAAGTAAATACTCTGTCTTTCATCTCCAAAAAGTTTCAAGTCGAAATTCCAAGTAGAAATGTATAAATCTCAATTTTAATGGAAGAACAATGCCATTTCCCCACTACCTTGTTGTGAGCCAACGTATTGATGATGATTTCGAATGAATGGATGATTATATGATATATTTGTGATCAATATACTGCCATGGATGTCTTCTACAAGTTTCATGTACTGTACTTGAGCATTTGAAGCATTTTTACTCAGTTTAGTTGTATTGGGAGGTGAAATAGTGCCATTTCCCCAAGGGTCGAATTGGGGATTTTTGCAGTTGAATGGGAGAGGGTGAGAACAGTTGTAATAATCCATTAATGGTGCATATGAGACTTTAACAAAATACTTAACACATTACATACCTCTGTTCATAAATTTTAGTGGGTTTGGAGGCATTTGGGAAGCCATTTTCAGTACTTACCCTTGGGGGATTTGAACCCCAAATTACTAGTAAAATTGCATAATTGGTCCAGAATCTTAAGAGAGTTTGCAGAGGTATTTTGGTGGACATATGTCATCCATAAAAATCATATTCAAGTTCTAATATCATTCATACACCTTCCTTGAATATTTGAAGGCATTTGGAGTCAATTTGAGACCTAGAGACCAATACTAGTCAAAGGAAAATCACTAGTAAAGTTACCTACATTGATCAGAATTGAAAGAGGATTTGCAGAAGTATTTTAAAGGTCCAAAGGCATCCCTGAAACACATATTTATATTCTTATATCATTCATACACCTTCTCAGAAGATTTGGGATCATTTGGGGCAAATTTGGGACCTAGAGATCAAAACTAGTCAAAGGTCGAACTAGGGAAAAAAAGTGGAAAATTGCAATTTTAATAAAATTCCTAATAAGGGGACATTACATTTGGCTCTATTGCATATTTTCCAAATGAGAACAGAACAAAGCTAGATCCTGAGAACAAGAAACTAATGCTTACAAGGTACAGCGACAGTCATAAAGCTTATAGGTTGATTGATGCAGAAACCAATCAATCGAGCTTTAGTAGAGATGTCATAGTTGAAGAGGAAGTTGGACCTTTCCAATCTTATTCAGAATTCAAATTACCATCGAGTATCCCATCATGGCACAGTATTCAAGTGTTCGGCTTCAAATAGCTCCCCCCTAAAAGAGGGGAAGATTCTGAACATTCTAAGAAATCTCCCAGACCCATTCCGATAATGTTTTATGCAAATAGCCCAAATTAGCATTTGGATGTGATAGGTACAAGCAACCCAAGTTATAGTGACGATACTAACATGAGGAGGTTCCCAAGAAATGACACAAGTGGTGGCATAACACCATTGGAGATCTTCGAGTAGAAGATATGATCGAGGGACGATGATTGAGAGGAAAGAGCAAACAGAAACCCAACACCATTAATTTTGCTCCTATGGCCAATATTCAAGAAGTATACAAGCTACAAGTGATCAAAGAAGCAAGAGGGAGACCTGAATGGGAGAAGGCCATGACAACTGAACATAAAAGTTTATTGAAAAATCAGACTTGGTATATCATAGCACTCCCACTAGAGGAGAAACCCATTTGTTGCAAATGGGTGTACAAGGTCAAGTACAAGGCAAATGGCAAATTTGACAAGTACAAGGAATGGTTGGTAGCAAACCAGTTCTCTCAATGACGGTGTTGATTATAAAGATACCTTTGATACTACGACAAATATGAGAACCATCTAACTTTTTTCTGCCATGGCAACACAGTGTCATTGGAAGGCCCATTAAATGGACATGAAGAGTGCCTTCCTCAATGGAGAATTGGAGGAAGAATTCTATGTGTATTGTCATTTATGATTAATCACACACAAGTGCAAAATACACCTACAAAGGAGTTGTGCAATCCTTAATAGCAAATCGAAATGTAAAGAAAATAAATCTAAACAAAACTAAACTAACTAAAAACATCAAATCTTAAACATGCATGCAAGAGAAAACAGAAAACTAGCCATTAAAAGGAACATAAATCATGTAAAAGAATGAGATTCTATTATTACATAAAGAATGGGAAGATACAATTGCACCTCGGTACCACCTGTAGAAGATGAAGGGCCTCCCCAGTTGATCCAAGGGAGGGTTTGTGTGTATCCTTTGCAGCCCCAATGTCCAGCCAAGTACCAAATGGGAATTCCCTTGATGGTGAAAGTAGAAAGGAAGAGGAGACCTCTTTCATTCCCTCTAGCAAAATTCCGACAACATAACTATGCTTTAAGCATATGGATATGAATGGATATAATGGTGACCATGGAGGTTTCCTTTATAAGGAGAAGAGTCGCAAAAATGAGATCTAGATCCAATGTGTATGCTCTCCATGCCATTGTTGATTTAGTGGAGAGGTTAAGGTATTGCAGGATCAGATCAGTTGTTAATTTCGACCTTGTCAATTGTATGTGTCCACTTTTAGCCACTACTTCCCTTGGGGAAGTGTGAAATGATGAATGCTAACCAAAAATATGCGTTTTTGACAAGGTCACGGGTTTTTGAGCAAAAGGTACAACCTAGGTCGCACTTTTTGAAGGAAAAAACATGACCCTTTAGTTATGCTCAATTTTGGAGTTTGACATTCAGTTTTTAGCCATTTCCTCAGGTCGTATGGATGAGATGGGGTGGAAATGGTGCTAATATTGCCGGTAATGATGCATAATGTGATGAAACTCATGACAAGGTAGCTGAGCAAATTTTGGTTGTTAACATGTATTAACCACAAGGGTTTGAGGTTTCAGCGAATGAGCATTTTTACTATAGGCTTAAGAAGGCTTTGTATGGCTCGAAAAAGGCACATAGTGCATGGTACATTAACATTTATAGGTACTTGGATGAACAAGGGTTCCAGCAAAGTCCTAAAGATGCCAACCTATACATCAAAAGCACTAGTAATGATATCATTCTACTGGCCATTTATGTAGATGACATCATTATTATAAGTAGTGAGGCAAACATGATTGAACAGATAAAATCCAATATGAGTAAAGATTTTAACATGATTGATCTAGGCCTACCTTATCGGGCATAGTAGTTTGGCAAACAAGTAGCAGCGTTTTTGTCTCACAAACAAAATATGCCAGGAGTTTGATTCACACATTCAAACTGATAGATTGCAAGATCTCATCTACACCTATGAAGAAAGGGTTGAAACTTTCAGCCAAGACAAACTCTAAGGTTGTTAATTGGTCAGTCTACAAGGAACTACTAAGTAGCTTGATATAGCTTACAACCATTAGGTCTGACTTCAGTTATGTTGTGAGCTTCATTTACAGATTCATGACAGCACCAAAACAAAAGCATTCGACTACAACAAAGAGGGTGTTGAGATATGTGAAAGTGACGCATGACATTGGCAATCTGTATAGTAGAACCAAAGATCCTAGGTTGTGTGGATATACATATTCAAGTTGGGTAGGTTGCGTGGATGATAGGAAATCAACCTCCAGATATGTATTCAACCTTGGCATAGGTGCAGTCACATGGACCAACAAGAAGCAACATGTAGCCCTTTAATCGACAGAAGAAAAGTATCAAGGGGCAATGAAAGGAGCATGTGAGGCAATTTGGCATAGGATGATGCTTTCAGATTTGAACATATAGCAAACATAGTCGACACCTTACTCTGCGACAATCAAGGGTTGCTCAAACCAACCAATAGTCCAGTAATCCACAAGCATACCAAGCATGCTGAGATACATTGCCACTTCAACAGACATGGAATGGTTGGATTGTAGTACTATGCCACAGAGGATCAAACTGCAAACATTTTCACCAAGTCTTCGGGTTCTAAAAAGCATGTAAAACTTCAAGATAAACTTGATGTAGTTAGTAGATTGACCATTAAGGGTGGTTGTTAAAGTGAAACCTAGTTTATAGTGGTCAATTAGATGTTAGACTTAGGCATTAATAAAGTCCTGTTATCACCTAAACTGTAGTTGCCCCTATGGATGTATCCAGTCATGGATGGCAATAGGGAAAGGCAACTCAAAAGGTGCAACCACGATCACCTCGACCTCCAATATATGGTTGTCACGCCAGTCGAGGCAACCTTCACTTTATGTTATCTAGCCCAGACAACAAAGGGGGAGACCCGATCTACTCCCGACAGGAGAGATCAAAACCAAGACACCAAATCAAGTTGTTTCTAAATGAAGTAAGGTGTATGGTTTATCCTAGACCTTAGGATGAAGTCACAAGCCAAGTGAGGGGTTCAATGGGTATAGCTTTGGTTCATGGTTGATGTGAAAGTGACTTAAAATGTCTGAAGTGAGATCTAGGGTTAGAGTACTAGTTCAATGTTGGAAAATACACTGCCTTGGGACCCGTGTCCAATGCAAGGTGGTTTAAGGGTTGAATTGGGGCTAACTAGTACATATGACAAGCTTGACCATGGTACATGATGGCTTCAAGGGTTTAGTTCACCATGCATAGGTCAAACCACAAGTCAATCCAACAATTTAGGAAAGTCGATTTAACTTGTAGAGAAACCAGTGCCTTGGGAATTGGGAAGTGGAGTCAAAGTAGGGTTGACTTGTGGTGTAGGACTCCTAGTACATGGGACAAGTGGGCAATAGAGGTCTTAATGGATAAATGTGTCTAGATCTAGGTTTGACCCAAGTGGACCACAATCCCTTAAAACAAGGAATGTTATCCCCAAGGCGAGATTTGACAAAGCGACACTCTAGACCTAGGTTTTGAATTATTCCCATTCCAAATCCGCAAGAATCTCAAGTACCCACGTCCTAGAAGTGAGTTAACTCACTTCTCCAAGGTGGTGCGACTTTGCACAAGGAGGTCAAAAATGAGGGTTAGGTAGGTCAAGACAAGTCGGATGGCATCCAAACTTTAGATCCGGGTAGGTTGGTCAGGTAGGAGTGAGGATCTATAATTTCGTGGCAATCCAACGGCTAGATCTTACTAGATCTGAGTTTAAGTGCACCTAATGGTCCAAAATGGGGATTAAATCCCTTAAAATGTGGAATAGGGCCCACAAGGTGAATTTCAGAAAAGTAACAACCTGGGTGTATGTTATTTGATGTGTAGATTATGGATCAAGCGGGATCTCAAACACCCATGTACTAGATCTAGGTCAACTTGCTCAAACTAGGAAGTGCGCTTTGCTTGGGAGGAGCTAAGTTGGCATGGGAGGGGGGTCAAACGGAAGCCAATCCTCACCAAACTATAGATCCGGGATGTTGTGGATGCTATAGAGGTGGGTTTTCAATATTATGCCCAAGAACCCACTAGATCTAAGTAGATCTGAGAAAATGTAAAAATGGGGTTTTGATTAATTAGGGTTTTAAATGTTTTTGACAATTGGATAGATCATGGAGATAGAACTTACCTTGAGATCATACATGAGTGATGTGAATGAGATGCCTTGATGTTGAGGAAGATTCCCGCAGAGATCAAATGAGAGATTGTTGATTTGCTTGTCGAATTGATGCCCTAGCCCACAAGTGCGACCTCCTCTACCTGTCAAACCAAGGAATAGCGATTCAATCAGTAAGATCAAGCATGGAGGAAATACAAGAGAAATGCAATAGTAACATGAAATAGAAGCTCCTGGGACAGTAATACTCCCTGTTACCAACGAAGAGCTCCAAAGAAGAAGTAGGGAGAGTCCTCCCCTACCAATACCTCCTCCTCCAAGCAAATCGGCCTCCACCTGTAGATGCAAAATCGTGGTACAAAGATATGGCAAACAAGATCTCCAATAACTCAGTGCAAAGGAAGAACCAACGAACGAACACCAAAAACATTCACCACAACACTGGAGATAGATGCAATAATAATTTTCTATTTCAATAATCCAGAGCCAAAAGTCCCTTTACAATGAGAGGCTCTCTCCTTTAAATAGGAAGGAGAGGCACCAAAACCCTAACCACTTTTTGAATGAGTGGCTAAGATTAAAAGATACAAATGTCTAATCAATGGTTGAGATGAGCTCAACAATAAAATACATGGATCACTAATAAAATATAATGTAAGTGGACAAAATCGTCCTAGAAGAGGGGAATCCCACCAAATCATGATGACAAAATATTATAAGAGGCTTATGGTGGGTCCAAGGGGTAATTTTATCCCTCCTTGGTCAATCCCCATAGCACAATAACCATAAAATAATCATGAATGTACCAAATCGTGCCTCCATAGTCAAGTCGTGGTCCTCAAAAGACCTCAGAAATCCACAGAAAGTGCCATAAGTGATGGATGCGGGCCCCGATGAAGCTGAAACTGCTGGAGAAGGTGTGGAGGACCCCGATCTATCATCACTGATCATCCCATGCCATAACATTGCCTCAGTAGCCCAAATCGATTTCCTCAATAGCCATTTCTACCAATCCTGAAATGCCTCGGGAAGCGTGAAACTGCCCCAAACAGCCTCCTGGAGTGCCTGCGCTGTCAAGGTGAGGGTACCAGTGTGTCCGGGAGGGGGGTAATATGGTAAAAACAAGTGGCTGGACCATCCCCTCCATCATCAGCGCCCTAGGTCAACCGGATAAAAATCACATCTGCTCCGACAGGGCCTCCGACATACCAAAACTGCACTGGGGCAACCTACTGAGGCTCAATCATCACTGTAAGTGCCCGGAACTGAAAACAAACTGTCCCATTGGACTCAGAAGGTCCAAATCCATCCAAGATGTGTACTCATACACCATATGAGTCTCTGCATGATCAAAATAAATATCCCATATACCGGAACAGGGCCAATAATAATAATCTGTAAATGTCCAAACACTGCTGTAAACCAAGAATCATCATCATAACCCTGTAGCTGATGCATAGAATCATCATGTATGTGTACATAGACCATATATCATCTATCCATATCATCATAAGGTCCAACATCTCATGTCCCATGGTCCTCCATGGTCAAACTAGGTCTAACCAAGACCAAATATAACTCAGACCATCATCCAAGGCTGCTGCAAAGTGTCAAGGTTAATACATGCTCTACAACTTATTCAAATAACAATTATAACACATAGTAATCATAACTGGCGATCTAAAACCAAATGTATAGTGTCGTTAATTATTATTATTACGCACACTAGACTTTCAGGATCATACTCACTTCATAGTTGTGATCAATTTGCTAGTGAAGGGTGAAGGCTAAATTAACTGGCTAGGCTAAGGGATGACTTGACTGACTTGACTTTGTGACACTTTGGCAAGGGAAAGGGAATACACCATAGTATATACTGAATGAGCAATAACACAGGTAATGGCGGTGTCTCACAAATGGATGAGTTGTTTAAAGAGGGTTTATTTACCTTCACAGATGCGCACAATCCATAATACAAATAAGACCAGCAATTGTTTAGATATAGCATTTAAGTTCTATTGCTTTTGGGCCTGAAGTTTCCATAGCCTTGATCTATGTGTGTTTATAAACACATTGCATAGATTTACATTTTTTCTTTAGGCTTTCTGCTGCAGGTGTGTTTTTAAGGCACTTGTTTACCTGAGCACTTCTAGGTGTGTCATGGACAGCTTGTTTACCTAGGTATTTATTTTCCAAAAGATATAACATTTTATTTTCATTGCCATGTTCATTTGGCATGCCTCTCATTCATGTGTGTTTAGAAACACATTGCATGAATGGGCTTTTCATACAAGATATAGCATTTCATTTTTCCAGATTTTGTATTCATGGCAGCACTAAAAGTTTCAGGTTTAGCCAACACAACTTTAGTGACTAGGGGGAATTCACAAGGAACTCCAACTTACCATAGGTAAGTTTTGTCACCAACTCAGAGCCGAGACACAATAAACAGGGAAGCTCATCCAATACAGAGGCTACAGTGGGGAAAAGTCCTCCATGCCACTAGTCAAGTAGTAAGCTAGGGTGATAATCTAAAAGGTAGGCCATGGATGGATGAAGACAATGAATAATGGAGCCAACACTAGCAAGTCAAGGTATGGTTGAATGATCACCTCTATTCTCCCTAAGGAGGGTAAAACCAATGAGTATGAATAGTGAACTTCTAAGTCTGAGTAGGGACAATGTAATATATATAATAGATCGACCAGGTCCAAATATCTATATGATCGCCAGATCATGACACTGAGTGCTAAGACATGCTATAAGAATAAGTATAAAAGCAATCTAACCATAACACCATGATATACCTGCTGAGTCATATACCTGAAAGCTCATCAACCTGTACCATCACCTGTCATCTGGAACTGCTGCTGCAACTCTGAACACTACTGACTGCTCTGTACAAATGGTATAATGGCTACATCGGTCATCTCTCTGAGTGTCCTGAGACTCAGTCATGGCATGGGGAATATATACCGCTGTCCACAATCTGATAGTGATCCAATATAGATGCTCATCTCAGCATCTCAAATGTAAGGGAACTGGCTGAATAGTGTACTGGAATGAGAAAAATAATGTATGGTAGCCCGGCTACTATATATGTGATAACAAGTCGCTTGAGACGTTATGTTATTTTGTGGTTTTATGCTTTATGTCACTTTATTGTATTTCTCAATCTATCCCACGTTGTAACCCTTTATAAGAAATCTGTCACTTTCTCATATTTGTAATACATTATGATAACTCTTTTGAGTTATTCTTTGTTTCTTTATGTGTTCGATTTCCGTGATAGTGTCTCATGCAAATAAGAAGTATATGCAGCTCACTCTCTATATCCATCACATTTTTCCTCCCAATTATGGTGGAACCCGTATGATACAATAGTGGCCATTCTTGCAACCTACACAAGAGCCCCATGAGAACAAGGCCATTCTTGCAACCTGCACAAGAGCCCCATGAAAGCCTATGATAAGCCAAGGGGGTTTGTTGTTGAAAAGTAAGGGAAACATCAGAGGAAATTTGATCCAAAATGGGCCTCCTAAGGAAAATATAAAATAATAAGTCTTATATGTGACATCACACTACAATGCAAGATAGGTTGATCTAGACTTGCAAGGTGATAGTTAAAGATAATAGTGTAAGTTTAGATTATTGTGCACACATAGAAAATGATAATAGACATCATACAATAAATAATGTGCTATTAATACATCATAATAATAATATAGTTAAATATAATATAGTATAATGGTGGCTACATTTTAACCTCTTCTAACATGTATCTCATTTGGTCAAACGATTCCTAGAATATTCTTTTCCAAATCTGAAACAAACAATAAGGAACCTCTTAAAACTTATAAGAGCAAAGTTGTAGATCTTGACGGGACCTTTCCAATGGTACAAGGCACCGAAACAGAGGTCAAGATCAAAAGTTATAGGAAAATGTCAAAGGATTCCCTGTAGTATAAAAATGCACGTGCTACAAAATCCACATGATATCTAAAAAAGCATATGACATTAAAGTTGTATATATTTTCGATACCTTTCTACTAGTATAAAGAGTGTCCAAATCCAAGTTTAGGATCAGAGGTTATAGTGAAAATACTAAAAGATTCTTTTTTTCTTATTTAAGATGCATACTGAACTTGATAATTCCTTATTATACTAAAAATATAATAACTATATTATAACGATATAATCATACAACATATAATAATTTATTAATATATAAAATAAGTACAAGTTATGATTACTATATAACAATAATTGATGGTAAATAAATGATAATATGTGTCATACAATAAATAATGTGCTTTTAACTTCTCAGAAAGTTCAGCAAAATAAGGCCTCTAGGCTTCATTTGACAAACATTGTCCAAATGGAAGACCTACAAAAGAAATTAAACTTGGAAGGAAGTTCCATGAAAAACAAATACCATATACCTCAATGTAGATACATAGGAGCAACACTAGATGTTGGGTAAGGCTAAGCAATGCAAAAAAAAAGTAAGCGGGTTTCCCGAATAAGCAGGTTTCCAGAATACCAGATGGTTCTCTTCCAACGCATGGCATTCCCCAAGCAAACAACCTTTTCCATGTGGCAAGCATGTATAATGTCACCAAGTTGTCTAAAGATCTCCAATACTCCAAGGAAGAATGTCATGTAAGCATCCAACTAAGGTCAAGCAACCACTGAGTAAGCCACCTCCAATATGCAAATCCATCATGGACCATTCAGGGGTTAACCATACACCATGTAACCCAAATCTCATGAAGTACCCCCAAACGTGGTGTAAACAGTTTCGATGTAACCCCAAAATCTAACATTATGGTCTAACTTGTCTGGTTTCATGGCTTCCATTTCCGCAACATAGAAAAGATTCACATGAAGACAAAGCAAGTGAGCTTGTCAAAAGCATGGGGGATTTGTTATTGATAAGAGAAGAAAAGGATTAGATTCGAAGACAAAAACCATTGATGCAAACTTCACATGGACTAGAGAATCTATAAACTTATAATCTTGTGCCTGTGCCAATAATCAACAATAATTGAGCCAAGATCATCCACTCTAAGTTCCCAAAGGACAACTAACAAATGACATATTTCCTACCTGCATTGGACTATTCAAAAGGATGGATTTCCCTAAAGACTCTAAGCAAAAGTCAACTTGTGTTGTGTCTAGTTCAAAGCAGAAATAAGTCCATGGTTGATTGAGGGGTGTGTGAGATGGCTTAAGAGCTTCTTGAAAGCATTGGTAGAAAGTGCCCAGTTCTATCTATACTCCTAAGCATTGTGGGTTAGGATGAGTCAGACTAAATCCCCATAGGTGTTTATTCTCTATGGTGGTCTCATATCACAGATAAGGGGGTAGCATCCACAACAAATTCCAAAGGCCAAGAGGTGAATTGCTCCTTTACAAGTAGTTAGGTTAACAAATTCATGAGTAAAAACATTTGTTGTCTTTATTCTTGTGTGAAATGCCTCTATTGTATTTTTGTTATTTAATTTCATGAATTCAGGTAAGCATATGTGAATTATAATGATGGAATGGTTAACTTGATGGATACATTTGTTAATTGTATATTTAAATTTACTTCCATTGAATATTTCTTAAGATTTATGTGTATGCAATTTAATTCTGCATTTTGTTTTGCATATGGAATATAAGTGATATTATTAGAAGCAAAATTGCTTCCAACTAGGAAATCTGATTGGGAAAAAAATCAGGAAATTTTAATGAAGTAGCACAAGGGCCCAAGATGGCTTCTTAACACATGAAAATTTGTAGGTTATAAAATGGAAAGGATTATGCTTATGAATTTGCTGTAAATCTACTCATGGATCTGCTAGCCCTACCATAGGAGGGATTTTAAAACATAAGATAAAAGTCTAGGACAACCTGAACCAATTATTTTGAAGACACCCTTTTGTTTACAACTCTTAAGTGGCAGTGATACTCAGAATCCCAATAGTTTTAAACTGTCACGATGTTGTGGTTTCTTTATTTTCATGTTGTAAAAAGCTAGGGATTCAGTCTGAGATTCGGCTGGTTGATTTTTAAGAGGAGAAACACATGTTATCTTTAGGTTATATGTTGGTTGTTCAATAGTTCATATATTTGTACCGAGAATAGCGAGGTGCTGTACCGAGAATAGCGAGGTGCTCTCAGCCCAGTGTGGGGGAAATGTCGTCACGTTACCGTAACATAAGGTTCCCAAAAATAAAAAGTACTAAATAAATTCATGTCGACTCATAACTTGTCAAAAATAAAAAGTAATTAAAAATATTCATGTCGGCTCATAAAATAAAAAAATTAAAACCAACATACATCTATCTTAAACCCAGATCTATTAAGGATAGAGATGTCGATTTTTGTAGCATCGGACAGGTACTTTTGCATAGGCCAAGTGTCTGGCATGCAGGAGTCATCCAAGAGACTCTCAGAATTAGGAATTTCACTATTAAAGTGAATGTACTTTTGTTACTTTATGTAAAGAAGAGGGCCCATGGTATTTCATGGTCCATAGTATTGACCCATGGTATTTACATATTGCAATGTTATAAAAATAAGCCTAAGTGAGAGGAGTAGCTATCACAGTCGTTGTCAGTGTGTGTGAGATCATTGATAGTGGGTGATCAGACCTAAGAGAGGGATTCTCTCAGGGGCTTTGGAGTGAGGGAGTCATTCAAGCCACGGTTTGACTACATTGCTGAGGGTTTGGGCATAGTTGTAGCATGGGTAAGTCACGAGTTTTTTTCTGTATTGACCAAGATTCGGTGCATCATATCCGAAAGCCTGGAGTTGTAAGTGTTGTTTAACAAATCCGCAATAAAAGACAAATTTGTTGCTGGTTTTCCCCAGGGATTGGGGTTTCCAGGGTAAATCTCAATGTGTCAAGCGGTGTGATGATTTCCTATATTTTCTATTGCGTGAATTTGTTAGAGTTCAGTGTGTTTCAAATTATAATTTTAAGTAAATTGTTTGAGACTACTAACCAAATCTGGACTCAGAAAAGTTAACACGGTATCAAAGTCGGTAACAAGGTTGGTTTCGCTCTGAGGGAAATTGAATTTGACAAGGTTTACGTGAAATCAAAAAAATAAAAATAAGAGGAAACTATGTACGACCACGGTACAGGTTAATCGTGTGGCCAACAAGTGGCAGCACTAGGCGTACGTGGTAGCATGGCCGAGGTAAAACAGCTACGAGCTCGGAAGAAGAGGTGTGGAAGACTGCGTGAAGTTGGTCGGGACCAAAGCCGATGTGGGAGATGGGCGCAAGAGCAGAGAGCCGCAGGTTGTAGGGGACACTACATACAGCAACGGCGCGGTCCGGTGGTCGTGGGCTGCGAAAGGACCGAGGTAGCCGAAAGGAGTCTCGCCGATGTGAAGGTTGGACGACAACGGAGTGCCGGAAGTCGCGAGGAGCTGGAGTCACAGACACTAGAGTGACTTATGTGCACGCAGTGGTGGATGTTGATAGTGTGGAGATAGCCGCGAGTTGGATCAATTGACGAAGTTGAGGGTGGCATCGACTGACAGAGCTGAGGGCGGCATCGGCTGACAACACCAGCAAAGGAATCGAGATCGCGAACCTATGAATCGAGTGAACATGGAGTCCGCGAACTGTGTAGAGACTGGCGAGTTGGAGTGACGACGGACGCAGGGATGTAGATCAGGCTGAGTGTGGGGAGTTGTTGCTGACCAACAGAAGGGCAGACGTGTGAGCTCCCGCTAGACAGATAGGTGACAAGGGAGTACGCGAACCGAAGAGTGGGATGTAGCAACGCAGTTGTAGGGTCGAGCAGCCAGAGGGATGATAGTCTCGCCGGCAGGACATGTGACGGCGGAAAGGAAAGGGATCGCTTCTACCCACCAGGGCTCGAGCCAGTAGCCGCCAGCAGACTAGCTTCCCACGTCGCAGCCACCCTGAGTAGGGGCAAAAAACTGTTGGGCGGGCCAAAAGCAGTCTGAGCAGCGATGAAAAATTTCGAGCAGTGGTGAAGTTCCCCATGAAATTTTGGGCATACAACAAAAGTTCCTAAAAAGCGAGATCAATCCCCGAGCAACACCCAGGAAGGCTTGAGCAGCCCAGGACAAGTTCAGGCAGCATTAAGTTGTAGATCCGAGCAGCAGGCAAGACCGAGAAGCAACAACAGCAATTCATTGTTGAGCTTCGGGCAGCAGGTTCGGACAATGCTCAAAAAACCCCAGGTAACAGTAGAATGCTGTGGGGTAAGATGTACAGGTTGTTGGGACAACCTGTAGCTGGTTCTAGAGGGAATCTAGAGCCTGGATCAGTGTCAGAGGGAGAGCATGAGGCTTCTCTCAGCGAGCCTACTTGGTATGAAATGACACTTATGGAGTAGGAGAATAGATTTAAAGATCATAGTCCAGCACAGGTAGCACGAGGATATTCTAGTTCAGAGGGAGCAACTACAGTAGCAGAGGATGTGTTTGATCCTGGAGGAGAGTCTTCCAAAAGTACCTTCCTCTCTAAGAGGAAGTGTTATTTTTGTAGCATCAGACAGGTACCTCTGCATAGGCCACGTGTCTGACATGCAGGAGTCATCTAGAAGACTCACAGAGTTGGGAGTTTCACCATTAAAGTGAATGTACTTTTGTTTCTTTATGTAAAGAAGAGGGCCCATGGTATTTCATGCTCCATAGTATTGGCCCATGGTATTTGCATATTGTAATGTTATAAAAGTCTGCCTAAGTGAGAGGAGGAGCTATCATAGTCATTGTCATTGTGTGTGAGATCATTGATAGTGAGTGATTAGACTTAAGAGAGGGATTTTCTTAGGGGCTTTGGAGTGAGGGAGTCACTTAAGCCATAGTGAGTGGTCAGTGAGTGATCAAACCTAAGAGGGGGGTTCTCTTAGGGGCTCTGGAGTGAGGGAGTCACTCAAGACAGGGTTTGTCTGCATTGCTGAGGGTTTGGGCACAGTTGCAGCATGGGTAAGTCAAGAGTTTTTTTTTGTATTGACCCAGATTCAATGTTATCCGAAAGCCTAGAATTGTAAGTGTTGTTTAACAAATCTGTAATAAAAGACAAATCTGTTGTTGGTTTTCCCCAAGGATTGGGGTTTCCAGGGTAAATCTCAATGTGGCAAATGGTGTTATGATTTCCTATATTTTCCGCAGCATGAAATTGTTCGAGTTCAGTGTGTTTCAATTAATAATTTTAAGTAAATTATTTCAGATTGCGAACAAAATTTGGACTCAGAAAAGTTAACAAAAGAGGGATCCAATTTCTTGGGGTGTAAATTTGTTTATCTTAAATTTTTTACACATCAAGAAAAAATTTCACCTCAAGAAATTAGATCCCTCTCAATGCTTAATAGATTTGGGTTTAAGATGGGTCTATGCTGGTTTATATTCACCTAGAGATGTAGTCCCATAAAAATGTTATTACTTTTGTTGAGTTGGAGTGTTTCTTGGTTAAATTACTCATGACTAGAGATTACAATAATCTTTGCAATAAATAAAACCTTATTTCTGTATGTAATTTGCATTAGTATCATTATTGTCTCTGTAGTTCTAAATGGCATGCATAGATTGACTTCATTGCCTTTAAAAAATATCTATGTTGCACGAGTTTTTGAATGGTGGAACAAAGACACAAGGGAGCGGGTGTTTGAAACAACAAGAACACAACCTCAAAATTTTAGGGGACGAAGGGTTAGGTACGATAAAGGACGACAATATTATCGTCTCTGACCCACCACCTAAAAAAAGAAGTGTCATCTAGTCATGTTTGCTCCACAAACAAGGGAGTCTCATACACTAATTTGGTGTCTGGCTTGGTCGTGACCTTAAAATTAGATTATTGTTATTATTATTTTATTATTATTATTATTATTAGTCGTGTTTGTCCCACAAACAAGGGGGTCTCATCCACCAATTTGGTGTCTGGCTAGGCAGTGACCTTAAAATTAGATTATTGTTATTGTTATTATTATTATTATGTCGTCCATAACCCGTTGTCCCCCGAAAATTTTGAGGGTGTGCTCTAGTTGCTCGCGCGCGTGAAAGGTGTGTGTATAAGAATTAGTTTACAACATAAATATCAATTTTACTATTTCTTGAGATGTTTTGTTTTATTGTACCCGCCTTTCTAGAATCCAATATCCCAATTGTTACCACCCAGTTTGCATAGGATGTTCAACAGACAAAAAACATTAGCCAACCAGGGACCTTTCAGTCGCCCATCCAGATCAAGCAATCTTTCGCCCAATTGTACTTTGCACTTCCTTTGTCATGGTCAAAGGAGGTTATTTGTAAAATTTTGACATCCATTACATTTGTAAAAGGGCTATCCCTGAGTGAGTCACTCGTGTTATGACAACTTTGGAGTGGTTTTTTTAACTTGGTGAACTTACATCCTAGTGATCAAAGTTCATCCTGGTTTTTTTACTCACACCTCCAAAGCCAAAGTGTGTTATAACACAAGTGCCTGGTGTCTAATTCCTTATGGTCCAATGTAAAAATTAGAGTCGATCACCATGTCCCTAGCAACATGCATGACCTTTTAGGTCCCTTGGGGGGTAAAAAATGACGAGCTATGTAAAAAGAAGTTAAGGGGTCAAATATCAAAAATGGAATATTTTGGGCACTTCCCCCCTCAGGAAGGATGCATGCATGTGTAATACTGCATGACCTTTTAGGTCACTTGGGGGGTAAAAAATGATGAGCTATGTAAAAAGGAGTTAAGGGGGTCAAATATCAAAAATGGAATATTTTGGGCACTTTCCCCCTCAAGAAGGGTGCATGCATGTGTCTTCCCTCATTCAAGAGAGCAATGTGGTTCCCTCTCCCCATCCATGCTTCTTGTTCTACATTGGGGCCTCCTCCCAAAGGTGGCACCCCTCCTCATGAGTCATCTCCTAGATGTGGCATCAGCTCTCAATGTTGTGAATGGGATATCCACCAAAAGGGGGCGCCCTCACCTAGCTTTGGAATTAACTACAGAGGTGGCACATGTCTCTTGATGTGCATGAGATCTTCCTCAGATGTGGTGCATTATCTCCTCAATTGCATGGATCTCGTCCTTGATGTAGCACTTGAGGGCCTAATCAAGCTTAGTTCACTCCACTATGGCTTGAGTTCTCTTAGAGGTGGTGTATTAGGGTTTTGGAGAGCCCTTACATGTGTCAATCTCCTCATTGCATGCATGATCTATCCAAGGGGGGCACATCCTCTCCTTCCTATTTATGCGAGGCTCTTCTCTCATTGTTGTTGGTTGTTTGAGGATTAGTTGTAATACAACTTTGTGATAATAAAGAAGAAAGCCTTTGGAGGTCAAGTGGATAGTCTATTATTGAGTGGAATGTTGTTATGCTTCTCAAGCTCATAAGTTAGGAGTAATATTGTATGCTCTCTTTGTGATTGTTGGTCTTTGTTGGGCCATAAGAAGGGCATTATTGCCATATTAGATGAAGGTTATTGTTAGTTTCTACTTTACTTTCATTGCTATTTTGCTTTAAAGAGGATTATTTGTGTGCACCTTACTGTTATCACACAACTTGTAGTTGCCCCTAGTGGTATCCCATCAGGGACGGTAGAGGAGATGGACAACTAAAGAGGTGACCCAAGAGATGCCACGTCAACCGAGGCACTCTTCACTTTAGATCTAGATGAGTCAAGACCTAGGGGGAGACCCTATTACCAATCAAAGATGATTGGACCCAAACAAAGGTTCCTAGGGATAAGTAGATAATGAGTTACGGAAACCAATGCAAGGTTAAGTGGACCTAGAAGATAAAGTATGGTTGAAGGTGGTTTGAGAAATGATTAGTGTTTCAACCAATGTATGATTTAGGCCACATGATTAGTTATAATGACAAGGTATAGTACCATGTGTTACACAAGTGGGTCCTACTTTCTTGGGATATGTGAAATGGCTTAAAGTGGACCCACAAGGTGAAATTAAGGGGATGCAATTAGCACTAGAGGATATGTAATGAGTATATCTTTGGATCTAAGTTGAAATTAGAAGTACCCACTTACTGGATCTAAGGTTTGACACAATTCCCAAGGACTGCGACTTGCTTAAGGAGGACTAGTGCCTTGTTGGATGGGTTAATGGAGTCAAAAGATATGTCAAAGTGTAGATCGGGACACCTAGAGGTCAAGACAAGTGGGCTAATTGAGATAGAGTGGTTGGATCTTGCTAGATCTAGGATTTCATGAAATGACCCAAGTGAACCACAATCCCTTAAAACAAGGAATGCTACCCCCAAGGCAGATCGTCACAAAATGATACTCTACATATAGGTTTCAAGGTATGCTTGTTCCAAATCCACTGAAATATCAACTACCCAGGTCCTAGAAGTGGGCAAACTAAGTCACCCAAGGAAGTGCGACCTTGCTCAAGGAGGGCTAAAAGGTGGATAAGATGTGTCAAATCAAGTCCAATGGCCACCAAATTGTAGATTCAAGTAGCTTAGGCAATGATCTATGTGGATCTAGAAAATCAAGTCAATCCAAGGGTTAGATCTTACTAGATCTGAGTTTTAAGGTGCCAAGTAGTTCAAAAGGGGGTTTTAATCCCTTAAAATGTGGAATGATGCCCACAAGGTAGAAATCACCCAAGTAAAAGTCTAGGGGTAGGTTATCAAGTGTGTAGATTGCAAATCAAGTGGGATCTCACCTACCCACACGCTAGATCTAACCCAACAAGCCTCTCAAAGGAAGTGCGATTTGGTTCAAGAGGGCTATATTGCCTTGAAAAGTGTGTCAAATTTAACCCAATCACCACCAAACTATAGATCCAACTAGGGGTGGATGCTATAGAGGTGGGTTCTTAAGATCTTTTCAAAAGCAAGGCTAGATCTAAGTAGATCTACGAAAAACCAAAAATGAGGGTTTCAATTAATTGGGGTTTGTGACCAATGAAGAAAGAATGAATGAAAGGGGCACATACCTTGTAGATCTTACCTCAATTGCTTGTGGCCACCTTGCAAATTGATACCATTCTCCTATTTCTATATTCAAGAGTGCAATTTTGTTGCTCCAAGCCAAAGGTCCTCCTCAAAGAAGCCAAATCGTCTTCCTCCTACAAGACAAGATCAAGAGAAACAAGTCAAGCAAGATGATTATGAAAATGGTAGAAAGATGTAATAGAAAGCATCAACCAAGATCATTATTATAATAGAAAGATTATAATAATGATACTCCCTTTCACCAAGATCAACCCAAGAGAGAATATGTGGATCCCTCCAACAATAAACCTCAAGAAATCGCCCTCCTCTCCAACAATTCGACTTCCCTACAAGAAAACTAGATGTAGCACCAAAATCCACAATGATACATAGAAGAGATACTGTATACTCAAGATGCAAGAGAATCCACAAGACAAGAGAGATATGCTCCACAAAGAAGTGTTCTATTCCAATATTCTAGAGCTCCAAAGGTGAGCTATACAATAGGGAGTCTCCTCCTTATATAGGATAATAAAGACCAAAACCCTATACCACTTTACAATACTACATCAAATGAGTAGTTGAGATTAAAAGATCTCAATATACAATCAATGGCTAAGATGAACCATAATAACATAACACATGGATCACTCATAAAGTGATGATGTCATAGTCTAAAATAATCATGGAGGGTGACGTCATCCACTAGAGGGGGTAAAAGTACCAAAGCCCACCTCATAATGACTAGGACATGACGTAAGAAGCACATGGTGGGGCTAGGAGGCATCAATCCTTACTAGCTCATCCCCAAGGCACAATAAAATAATAAAATATGTCCAATATAATATAAATGATCAAATCTGTCCTCAAAATTTGTGACAGACAAGCAGTAAAAGACCTCCTGTGATCGCTGTGGGCATACCCACATGGTGAAAACTGGCTAGAAGATAGTGGGATCAACCTGGAAGACCTCTGTGAAAACAAAATGCCAAAACCTTGCCTAAATTTCCCAAATCGAATTCCTCAGTAACCACTTTATCCCATTTTTTAACTGCCTCGGTAATTGTGAAAGTGCCAAAACTGCCTCCTAGGGCATCTGCGTTGTCCAACTGAACCCACCAGGCTCTCCAAAAGGGGGGGTAAATGGTAAAAACAAGTGGCTGGACCACCCCCTCCTCATACAGTGCCCTAGGTGAACTGGCCTCTCATGGCCCCTGCTGCTCAAGCTGGGAAATCAGCCCCAAATCTAGTCAACAAGTATAAAACTGCATCAATCACTGTCAGAAGTGCCTGGAACTGAAAGATAAGTGTCTCATTGGATCCAGAAGACCCAACTCCACTAGGAATGTGTACTCATACACCATGGGTTGCCCTAATGGGTCAGCTGTAGGGTCCACCATATATGGACATAGCATAATCTGATGATCTGAAATAATAATAAAACCTGTTGAACTGCACCAATCATCATATGAACCATATGTCCATCATATGACATCATCATCAAGCATGTGGGACCATCCATCATCATTAATAGGTATAGATATGGCCCACATCATCACGGATCCCAATAATATACAACCAAGGATAAATCACATCAGTAGACTAAGACATGTTTCTCTAATCATTCTCACAGCCTAGCTCAAGGTATAACATCCATTCAGTGGCATTAATCAAGTTAGCATATTCCTTTGTTATAAAATTACTTGCACAATAATTCAAATGACAAACTCACCCATTGGATATAGTCAAACTGCTAGTGAAGGATGAAGGCTAGGAACAAGGTTGGGCCAAGGGGTTGACTTGTCTTACTCAACTCAAAAATACTTTGGACTGGGAAAAAGGGGAGAGCTACAAACTCTGTGCTTGGACAAAATAACACAAGGGATGGCTGTGCCTCACAAATGGATAAGTTGTTTAGAGAGTGCTTATTCAACTTAGGCATCATGTCTACATCAAGTTGATCCAGGTTCATTAGGATCATTCAATTTCATTTCATGGCCTTTTTGGCCTACATAACCCTTCGGATCTCAGGTGTGCTGATAAGCACAACTAGTTGCAGCTTGCATCCAGGGCATGTTTTGATATACATATAAGGTCAGCAATTGTTTAGATATAGCTTTTAAGAACCATTGCTTTTTGGACCTTTCTTATACTCTTCGAGGAGTATTTTTAGCACTTCATCGCTCTTGCCCTTTTTAGTTTCCATGGGCGAATTTATCAGTTTGCATAAGTAGTACATGAGCTTTCAATTTTAGCCAACAACATCTCAAGTGACTAGGGGTAGTTTGAGCCAATGCCAAACATCGGGACAACCGACCAGAATGATTTAGGCCTATAATCCAACTCACCAAAGGTAAGTTTTGTCACCAACTTATAGCCGAGACACTGAACATACAAGGATGCGGTCCAAACACAGAGGTAGAAAATGGGGAAGTCCTCAGTATCAGAAAGTCAAATAAGACAAGCCAAGGTTTAAAGTCAAATAAGGAAAGTCATGTATGGATGGAGTCAAGTGAATATGGAACCTAAACTAGCAGACAACTGGTGTCAGGAAAGACCATATCTATGTAAGGTGGTAAACCAGTGAGTTTTGTCAAACAACCTAAATGTGCAAGTAAATGTCCATTTTATAATTTATAGTTCATTTTAAACAGTTTGCCACATCAGGAATAATATACCAAGCAAATGCTGTGATCATGATTAAATTAACAAGATAATAATCCACAGTCAATGATAAAATATCCATAGGTCATATATCGTCATCACAATAATAATCATCATATATCATCTGAAACACTGCTGCAATACATCTCTGAGCACTGAACTGAAACTGTATGGGATAAAGGGTCACATCGGTCATCAAATCTGAACTCTCAAGGCTCAGCCTTGACACAAGGTCTAACATAAGTCTGAATAATACACTGCTCTGATCATGAGTGATCTCAAAATATACAATCATCATAGCCAAGCTCTGAATAATGGAAGCTCTGGAATGTGCAGATATCTGCTTAGCAAGAATAGTAGCCCTGCTACTATGGCGTGATAACACTTACCTTTGTCTAGATTGTGCAGCTCTAATCTCTTTTTTGTAGGATACACCCAGGAAAGCAGGAAAGGAAAGATTAACCTTTCCCTTAGATATTCTACACTATTCTTTCTAACTCATCAAGCAACTGGTGGTTTGTGGTTTCAACCTCCCTCTCTTGGTGACCTTTCTCATGGCAGCAAAAGCCCTCATGACTAGTTCTACATGAATCCATTGCCCATCCAGAAAGGGGCACTCTACCCTTTTTCTCTCTTGCAACTTCCCTCTTTATAAAACTCAAATTCTTTATTCTTGTTTCTCATATGCATGTGAAGATCCATGGCTTAATAACTCATATCTCAAGATCTAGTTTTGCATGCATAAATATCTAATAGTTTTAGTGTTAAAATTCTTAGCTAGATCTAGTTCATTTCTTGTTTCTAAGTGCACGCATGTCAAAGTTTACCATGCATGTTTACTTTATGAGTGCGTAGCTGTATTTTTGACATATTTAAGCTCTTTAGCTCATTGCCCGTTGTCCAAATAGTACCTGGTCAGCGAGGAAACATCACTTACATCCATCTAGAATTGTAGATTCTAACCCTCTTTCATTGGTTTTTCGTCTAACTCTTTTTGGCACGCTAAGCCCCCATCCAAAAGAGATGAAAGGGCTCCATTCCGGAGCACATTATTTGGTGTTTCATAACTTTTACTTTTAGGTTTAAGACAACGAGCACATAGTCCAAAAGGAAGCCCGGATCGACCACTATTCAACCCCCCAAGGTGCCCCACCAAATAAGGTAACTTTTCTACCACTTACTTACATTCATTCTCCATATATTGCAAGCATGATTGTTGGCCGTAAGGACCAAAAATAGACATTCTAAGGGCTGCATAGCCTCTTGTAACCCATCTAGTAGGGTGGTTGTCTCACATCCCCCCCCCACCTCCTCACTATGTCATTTTCATGTGTGTTTCAATTTTGCTTCTCTTTCTTTTCATGCTTAATTTAGCATAGCTTATATTTTCTTTAGTTTGATTTGAGTAGTACTTGTGTCACATCTACTTTCAGTTGGAAAAAGAACCTTACTGCATGCTTTTATATCTTGCATATTATTCACGCATGTTGTAATAAATCTGATTAATTCAACCAAAGCAACATTCTAAAACACATCACATTAATTGAACTCAAAACTAATCCTCCCTAAAGACGTATTCCGACGTCTATAAACATCGAAAGAATTATCACTTAGTGGAAAATTTCTACAACTGAGGGACCATACTAGGTAGTGACCGTTGGGAGCCGTCAAGCTACACCCTTTTTTGGTGTACTGCGTTGGACATTCCCTGCGGCTTTTCATGTGGTACCACACTTGACATCATTTTTAAACTCGTTTCCACGTACCTCGCATATATCGAAAACTCCCCTTTTCCCTAATAATCCACAAGTAACAACAATCGATAACTGCACCAAGCAGGTTCACAATTCGACAATCCTCCATTTAACAAGCAAGTCAATCCTCGCTTAAGCGAGTTCACAATTTGACTTCGCTTCCACTTTCTGATAATTAGATAACTTTCCTTTCTGTTGGCAAATTAATCTCTTAGTATAACTTGCGAGTATTTCTTGTTTTGCAGTCGTATCCTTTTTTGCCCAATGGTTAAAGCACTAATCTCTATGATATGCATGTTGAAGCTTTAATCTACTGAGTGATTTCTTCTTTGATTTACTTGTTACATATTCTGCTCGATCAATTTCCCAGTTTCTTTTATTAAAACCTAAGTTGCTCTCTCCAAAGTGACCATCCTTAGATCTTATAGGGTCTACCTCCCTTGGCTTTTGTTTAGGAGTTGGCCTAAATAGAAGGAGTTGAGTGTTGTGGTAACAGTTACACCCAACTCGTTGACTTGCCCCCAAGGCCACTCTCAATGAGTTGAGATTTCTCTCACGCTCACGTGCAGCTCTAGGCGAAAACACCAAACACATTAATGTTTGTCATTTCTAGTACCATATAGTTTCTTTGGCAATTTCTCTCATATATTTCATCTCTTTAGTGGTTGGTGCACTTTGAGATGAGATCTATTGTTCAATTATTGTTTTCATGTTTACACATCATTAATCATTGTAGCCTAGAATGCTACAATCAACATAAGCATCAACCTTACCAAGGTCATCTGTGGTGTCAAGACCAAATGTTGGTCTCAATTTTTTTATCATCTTTTGGATTAAAACAAGATCTCTTATTTTCATCCATCTATCTTGGCATGAACTTCTTTATTCTCTCTCTATCTATACAAACATTTTTTACTTCCAATCATTACGGTGTTAGAACGTTTTATTGTTTGTGCAATAGTGGGAAATTCCAGTCCCTTTACAACACTCATAACTTGGGGCGAGATAACATCATTTTTAGTATATGACTTTGCGACTAGTTAGATCTCAATATTTTTTTTAAGCCCAAAACTATTTTTAGAATCAATTGCTTCAATCACATCACATTGACCTTTCATAGATGGGAGGCAAATCTACTAATTCGATCCATTTCTAATATAGAATTAATTAGGATTTGCAATCTTACCTAGCCTTTGTCCACACTGCACAAAATCTATTGTAGCAAGCACATATGTAAATAAGAACACCACTAGAACTAAAATAAGTCAAACATAAATGCCAATATGTGAAAAATCAATATTGAAATTAAGAAGTGATCATTATTTCTTTCCCTTTTTTCACATTACAATAAAGGGTTTACCATCAAGGTGGCTAGGAGGTTGCTAAAATATCTCAAAAACTCCTAAAATTTAGTAAGGAATGGCTAAAGTATAGTTGGAAAGTTCTAGGGTACTGTTATCACATATATAGTAGCCGGGCTACCATACATTATTTTTCTCATTCCAGTACACTATTCAGCCAGTTCCCTTACATTTGAGATGCTGAGATGAGCATCTATATTGGATCACTATCAGATTGTGGACAGCAGTTGTGTTCCCCATGCCATGACTGAGTCTCAGGACACTCAGAGAGATGACCGATGTAGCCATTATACCATTGGTACAGAGCAGTCAGTAGTGCCTAGAGTTGCAGCAGCAGTTTCAGAGGACAGATGATGGTACGGGTTGATGAGCATTCAGGTATATGACTCAGCAGGTATATCATGGTGTTATGGTTGGATTGCTTTTATACTTATTCTTATAGCATGTCTTAGCACTTAGTGTCATGATCTGGCAATCATATAGATATGTGGACCTGGTTGATCTATTATATATATTACATTTTCCCTACTCAAACTTAGAAGTTCACTATTCATACTCATTGGTTTTACCCTCCTTAGGGAGAATAGAGGTAATCATTCAACCATACCTTGGCTTGCTAGTGTCGGCTCCATGATTCATTGTCTTCATCCATCCATTACCTACCTTTTAGTTTATCACCCTGACTTACTACTTGACTAGTGACATGGAGGATCTTTCCCCCACTGTAGCCTCTGTATTGGATGAGCTTCCCTGTTTATTGTGTCTCGGCTCTAAGTTGGTGACAAAACTTACCTATGGTGAGTTGGAGTTCCTTGTGAATTCCCCCTAGTCACTAAAGTTGTGTTGGCTAAACCTGAAACTTTTGGTGCTGCCATGAATACAAAATCTGGAAAAATGAAATGCTATATCTTGTATGAAAAGCCCATTCATGCAATGTGTTTCTAAACACACATGAATGAAAGGCATGCCAAATGAAAATGGCTATGAAAATAAAATGTTATATCTTTTGGAAAATAAATACCTAGGTAAACAAGTTGTCCATGACACCTAGAAGTGCTCAAGTAAACAAGTGCCTTAAAAACACACCTGCAGCAGGAAGCCTAAAATAAATGTAAATCTATGCAATGTGTTTATAAACATACATAGATCAAGGCTATGGAAACTTCAGGCCCAAAAAGCAATGGAACTTAAATGCTATATCTAAACAATTGCTGGCCTTATTTGTATTATGGATTGTGCGCATCTGTGAAGGTGAATAAACCCTCTTTGAACAACTCATCCATTTGTGAGACACCGCCATTCCCTGTGTTGTTGCTCATTCAGTATATACTATGGTGTGTATTCCCTTTCCCTTGCCAAAGTGCACAAAGTTAAGTCAGTCAAGTCATCCCTTAGCCTAGCCAATTATTTCAGCCTTCACCCTTCACTAGCAAATTGATCACAGCTATGAAGTGAGTATGATCCTGAAAGTCTAGTCTGAGTAATAATAATAATTAACGACATTATATGTTTGGATTTAGATCGCCAGAAATGACTACTTTGTGTTATAATTGTTATTTGAATAAGTTGTAGAGCATGCATTAACCTTGACACCTTGCAGCAGATTTCGATGATGGCCTGAGTTATATTTGGTCTTGGTTAGACCTAGTTTGACCATGGAGGACCATGGGACATGAGATGTTGGACCTTATGATGACATGGATAGATGATATATGGTCTATGTATACATACATGATGATTCTATGCAGCAGCCACAGGGATATGATGATGATTCTTGGTTTACAGCAATGTTTGGTCATTTACAGATTATTATTATTGGCCCTGTTCCGGTATATTGGATATTTATTTTGATCATGCAGAGATTCATATGGTGTATGAGTACACATCTTGGATAGATTTGGACCTTCTGAATCCAATGGGACAGTTTGTTTTCAGTTCCGAGCACTTACAGTGATGATTTTGCCTCAGTAGGCTGTCCTAGTGCAGTTTTGGTCTGTCGGAGGCCCTGTCGGAGCATATATGATTTTTATCCGGTTGACCTAGGGCGCTGATGATGGAGGGGGTGGTCCAGCCACTTGTTTTTACCATATTACCCCCCTCCCGGACACACTGGTGCCCTCACCTTGACAGCACAGGCAATCCATGAGGCTGTTTTGGGCAGTTTCACGCTTCCCGAGGCATTTCAGGATTGGTAGAAATGGCTATTGAGGAAATCGATTTGGGCTACTGAGGCAATGTTATGGCATGGGATGATCAGTGATGATAGATCGGGGTCCTCCACACCTTCTCCAGCAGTTTCAGCTTCATCAGGGCCCGCATCCATCACTTATGGCATTTTCTGATGATTTCTGAGGTCTTTTTGAGGCCTACGATTTGACTATGGTGGCACGATTTGGTACATTCATGATTATGTTATGATTATTGTGCTATGGGGATTGACCAAGGAGGGATAAAATTACCCCTTGGACCCACCATAAGCCTCTTATGATATTTTGTCATCATGATTTGGTGGGTTTCCCCTCTTCTAGGGCGATTTTGTCCACTTACATAATATTTTATTAGTGATCCATGTATTTTATTGTTGAGCTCATCTCAACCATTGATTAGACATTTGTATCTTTTAATCTTAGCCACTCATTCAAAAAGTGGTTAGGATTTTGATGCCTCTCCTTCCTATTTAAAGGAGAGAGCTCCTCATTGTAAATGGACTTTTGGCTCTGGATTATTGGAATAGAAAATTATTATTGCATCTATCTCCAGTGTTGTGGTGAATGTTTTTGGTGTTCGTTCGTTGGTTCTTCCTTTGCACTGAGTTATTGGAGATCTTGTTTGCCATATCTTGTGTACCACGATTTTGCATCTACAGGTGGAGGCCGATTTGTTTTGAGGAGGAGGTATTGGTAGGGGAAGACTCTCCCTACTTCTTCTTTGGAGCTCTTTGTTGGTAACAGGGAGTATTACTGTCCTAGGACCTTCTATTTCATGTTACTATTGCATTTCTCTTGTATTTCTTCCATACTTGATCTTACTGATTGAATCGCTATTCCTTGGTTTGACAGGTAGAGGAGGTCGCACTTGTGGGCTAGGGCATCAAATTGGCAAGCAAATCAACAATTTCTCATTTGATCTCTGCGGGAATCTTCCTCAACATCAAGACATCTCATTCACATCACTCAGGTATGATCTCAAGGTAAGTTCTATCTCCATGATCTATCCAATTGTCTAAAATATTTCAAAACCCTAAATATTTCAAAACCCCGTTTTGCATTTTCTCAGATCTACTTAGATCTAGTGGGTTGTTGGGCATAATATTGAAAACCCACCTCTATAGCATCCACGGCATCCCAGATCTATAGTTTGGTGAGGATTGGCTTCCGTTTGACCCCCCTCCCAAGTCAACTTAGCTTCTCCCAAGCAAGGCGCACTTCCTAGTTTGAGCAAGTTGACCTAGATCTAGCACGTGGGTGGTTGAGAATCCACTTGATTCGTTATCTACACATCCAATAACCTACCCCCAGATCATCACTTTTCTGACTTTCACCTTGTGGGCCCTATTCCACATTTTAAGGGATTTAATCCCCTTTTTGGACCACTTGGTGCATTCAAACTCAGATCTAGTAAGATATAGCCATCGGATTGCCGTAAAATTATAGATCCACACTCCTACTTGACTAACCTACCCAAATCTAAAGTTTGGATGCCATCCGACTTGTCTTGACCTACCTAACCCTCATTTTTGGCCTCCTTGGGCAAAGTCGCACCACCTTGGAGAAGTGAGTTGACTCACTTCTAGGACGTGGGTACTTGAGATTTTTGGAGATTTGGAACCGGAATAATTCGAAACCTAGGTCTAGAGTATCACTTTGTCAAATCTCGCCTTGGGGATAGCATTCCTTGTTTTAAGGGATTGTGGTCCACTTGGGTCAAACCTAGATCTAGACACATTCATCCATCAAGACCTCTATTGCCCACTTGTCCCATGTACTAGGAGTCCTACACCACAAGTCAACCCTACTTTGACTCCACTTCCCAATTCCCAAGGCACTGGTTTCTCTACAAGTTAATTCGACTTTCCTAAATTGTTGGATTGACTTATGGTTTGACCTATGCATGGTGAACTAAACCCTTGAAGCCATCATGTACCATGGTCAAGCTTGTCATATGTACTAGTTAGCCCCAATTCAACCCTTAAACCACCTTGCATTGGACACGGGTCCCAAGGCAGTGTATTTTCCAACATTGAACTAGTACTCTAACCCTAGATCTCACGTCAGACATCTTAAGTCACTTTCACATCAACCATGAACCAAAGCTATACCCATTGAACCCCTCACTTAGCTTGTGACTTCACCCTAAGGTCTAGGATAAACCATACACCTTACTTCATTTAGAACAACTTGATTTGGTGTCTTGGTTTTGATCTCTCCTGTCGGGAGTAGATCGGGTCTCCCCCTTTGTTGTCTGGGCTAGATAACATAAAGTGAAGGTTGCCTCGACTGGCGTGACAACCATATATTGGAGTTCGAGGTGATCGTGGTTGCACCTTTTGAGTTGCCCTTCCCTATTGCCATCCATGACTGGATACATCCATAGGGGTAACTACAGTTTGGGTGATAACAGGTACCAAATGGGTTTCCCAATCATTTCAAAAAGTTTTTTACTAGTACCAAAGTCCCCAAAACGTTGGAATGATGGGAACATGGATTTTAAGGGTGGAGACTTGTCCCCATGCAACATAGACAAATATATATATATTTGTTCATGTTACCTACACAAAAAATTTAATGGAAGAAATATCCACGAACATGCAATTAATTAAATAAATTCTTACCTCATGTCAATTTTGATATCATTGGACCAATTAGTTGTCATTTTGGTCCTAGGATCCTCTTGACATTTAGGCAAAGAATTTGTCTTTTGTTTTAAAAACTCCATAAGAAATGCCATTGCTGTCAATTCTAACAATTTCAAATGTGTTTTTACTACATGGCCTACATCGTTGGTTCAATGAACAATGGTCATTCTCTCTAAGTTAAGAGCTCTCAATCAAATACTTCGACTTGATTTTTTCAGATATCTCCTCATAATCTCAGATTACTTATACTTGAGGTCGGTTACTATTAGATCAATTGAGCTCTCTTTCACATTACATAACCAAACCTAGAAATCGTATTCATAAAATCAAAGTATCTATGAACTAAGCTCTATTATACAAAAATGCATCACTGAACCAATTTAGAATTTTTATGAACAAATTCTTTTCACCTTTGCATGTTGGTTCCTTTGATTCTAAACATGTTGATTTGGCCCTCATGTCAAATTGTTGATTGTTTTTTGCCAACATGATTCAATAGCAATATGCTTGGAAAATTACTCAAACGAAACCAGTTACTATGTAGGTAGAGCTTCAAAAAATTTACAAATTTAGAACCCTTTAAAAAAATACACAATAGAAATAAAATTTAATTAAAAAAAACTTAATCAAATAAAAAATCATAAAATTTAAACAATAAATTATTAACGTTTTTAATTTATAAAACTAGAAAATGCATTTCTACTTTAGGTTTTAACAAATGTGACATATATATTAAAACATTTGTGGTGTTTTATTTTAAGTTAGAAATTTTAGAAAAATATTAAAATTAAAAGGAGAAATTGTATTTGTTAGTTTAAGGAAAAAAATCCTTTATTTTCGATTAGATTTTAAAATTAATTAAAATTAAATACATACATAAATAAATTTAGATTTTTTGTTTCGTTTCCTTTTAATTAAAAATTAATTAATACATAAATTAATTCAAATTAATACATACATTAATTAATTAATTAAAATTTCCAAAAAAAAAAAACTAAAAATAATTTGCGTAATTTTGTAGTGAGTTTTGACAAATATATTTGAGTTACAAAATTGGCAAGTATCATTCCTACTGATGATGTATAGGGTTGTCATTGAATTCCAAATGAATTTCTCAAATAACCCTCTTTTTCAACTGCTGACAAAATCCCTCATAGAAATTTACAAAGCTACATAAATTTTGCATTGCTAACTAGGTTTCTCAACCCTCAGTGGCATTTCCAAAATTTCACAAAGGGCAGGCCTCTCCAATTGTTTGCGTTATTTCACCGAAACTGAATTAGGGAATTTTAACAGTTTCAAACCTTGTTTGGGGGAAGTTTAGTCAAGACCTAGGCAAACTCATACATAATATAAAATGCATTAACCCTTACCCTCTAGATTGGGAGATTTTATCCCTTAATTAACACTCAATGAAGAAGAGATCCTAAATCGTTAACCTTATGTGATCCCCACTCCTCCTTATCCGGAACCTCAACCATTAAAATCTAGCTCGGGCACTATGGAAAACCACTCCCCACTTGAAGCTGAAATCCATATCAGCCACTGCATGATAGAATTCTTCTCTTAGAATTCTACCATGGGACCAAATATCAAGATTTAATCCTAAGGGAACTTCACGACAAGTCTCCATCCCACTTTGATCTTAAGCATAAACTTATTGTTCCTAATCTAGATACCAATGTTAAGCTTGAGTCCCATCCTTGGTCTATTAAGGGGTACCATATTTTGGGTCATGAGATGTGTACACTAACAATTTTATAGGCACACATCTCCATAGCACACTTTTGCTTAAAGTTAGCACAACATAGGCCCATGTGCTTTCAATTTAAAAGACAATCATTTATAGCCTTGATTATTTTCTTACTCTAGTTTTACTATATTTTTCCACTCCTTGACCAAGGTGTTGGCTCACCCAACAGGCAACAAACTGACATGTGTGTCGCCCTCCTTCAATGTGACATTTAGGTTATTCCCTAAGACAATATTACACCTTATTCTAACTCCTTGACAACACAACTTCGTTGAGGGGTATGTTAAACTAACTGCGACAAAGCGGCATGTTTATGCCAATATTTGCATGGAGTCAAGGTATAGATATAGATAGATAGATAGATAGATAGAGGCCTTGAACCCAAATCAAATATGAGAGAGGTAAACCTTAAGGAAACATCTACAAGAGGATTCATAATCAAAGACTATAAGTATCTCGAGGTGGAATTTTTATGACGTAATTTCAAAGCATTAGCACACTGCATCATTTTCTTAATGTAATTGATCTTGTGGTCTATCTTTAGCCTTACATTTATTAGTTGAAGGTTTGATATTCTCTGTGATACGACGTTTTATCCTTGAACCCAAACAAAAGTAAAAAAAGGATCACATAGCATTCTTAGGGTTTTTTTTCTATTTTTTTGCAACATGTTCTCCATCTTCACACACCCACATAATACGACATTATTGATGTTTTTGAGCCTTTCGTAGGTTTGCGTTTATGAACCACCTCCAACTTAGAAATTCTTACCTACTATCAATTTTGATATCATTGGACCAAGTAGTTATTGGTCCCAAGTTCTTCCTAGTGTTCAGGTGAGAGTAGTTTGAATTTACTATAAAATCCTCTAAGGAATTCCCTTGGAGTCAATTCTAAGAATTTCAAATGTACTTTGAATCCTACATCACTATGTTTTGGCTCTAGGTTATGCATGATTAATCAAATGCCTCAAATCGGTTTTCAAGATATCTCGTCATAAACTCATTTTTCTTATGATTCTAGGTGGGTTACCATTAGGTTAATTAAGTTCTCTCCTTGGATTTAGATAGTCGAGCATAGAAATCATACACACACACACACACACACAATCAAAGTAGAATGATATAAGAAGAAAAAAGGGTGGCAAATATCAAAGGTATTAGAATGGCATGGGAGGTCTCCCTCTCACACTTTATGTTTGTAGATGATATCCTGCTCTTTTCTAAAAGTACTTTGCAAGAATTGAGCATACACAAGGGCATTGTTAATTGCAATACAACTAGTATGGAGGTAAACTTAAATAAATCTTATATGATTTTCAATGATCTTGGACCTGATTTGAAAGATCAAATATCTCAAATCATTCAAATCCTGTTGATCAAGGGGTGAAGTATACGGGGTCCAACCTAAAACCAAATGACTACAAGTTTGAAGCCATGCTATGGCTATACAAAAATTGAGGCAAGGATTTCCTGTTGGTGCCAAAGATGGTTGTCTCATGGAGGAATGTTGATCTTAATAAAGTCTCTCTTGGAGAGCATTCCATTATATTAGTTATCTATTGCTCATGTTCCCAAAGGAATTCTTGAGAAGATTAGGAAGATTTAGTTTTCTTTGGATAGTGAGGAAGAAATAAAAAGGAATTCCTCTTGTCAAATGGACAAAATGTACAAGACCAAAAGAGGCAAAAGTTTGGGGTTTGAAGATCATTCTTGTTTTCAGTCAAGCTTTCGCTGCAAAAAGCATGCGAAGACTTTTTTTTAGTGATGGACTTTGTCGAAAAGTCGTGAGATCTAACTATTTTAAAGACTGGTCCTTGGAGGAATGGATAAGGTCATAATAAAAATTTGTCAAAGGTGCTTCCAATGTTTGGAAAGGGCTGGTGAAAGCTTTACTATTATAGGGAAATGGGTTGCCTAGAAAGTTGGAAGAGATGATAAACTAAGAGTTGGGGAGGACCCTTGGGTCAAATGTAGTGGTAGTTTCAGGCTATTTAGAGAGCTATAGGTCAAACTACAAGCTCGAGGTAAATCAAAGTTAATAGATGTGTCCATTGGGATGCCAAGGGATTGGTTTTAGTCTTGCCTGTCATTCGAGGATCTAAATTTGCATGGTAACTTGGAGGCGAAATGGAAAAACTATATTTTCCTTTTAAATCATAGGGCTATTTTTTACAAGATCACGAGGATGAATTGAAATAAGCTTGGAACAAATCCACAAGCACTCGTTTTGCTAAATTAGGATATGAATCTCTGATAGCTCAAAATATTATTAGGGATAGGCTTTGGTGGTGGGAAGCGATTTGGAGACTCCTTTATTCGTTGGAAGTGAGAATTTTTGAATGGCTAGCACTATCAAATAAGATTCACTTAGGACAACGAGGAAAAGAAAAGTTGGAAAGGACCAAACCAATGTATTCTATACAATTGAAGGTGAATCGAAAGACCATATTTTTGTTTCCTGTTCTTTTACTAGGCTTGCTTGGAATGTGTTACCTCTCAAAAATGCATCTGCATTTTGATTAAAGATTCTGGGCACATGCGATCGTCAATTGATTCAGATGAAGGGCAATTTAGGGCATCCTCTGTCAAACGCACAGGGGGAGAAGATTTACAGCGATAGGCCTTCCATCTACCTGCAAATTCAATGAAATGATAAAAATCCTATAGTAGCCTGTGGCCATCCTTAGCAGCAGATCTAGACAAACCTCTTGATAAAATTCTGAAGCAGCAGGCATGTCTTTTCAGAGGTTGTTTTCACCTACAGTCAGAATATGACTAGGGTTGAAGCAGAGCTTGAGGCTGAGCTGAAGCGATTGGAACTGCATTTGAAACATCAGAGAAAATTTTCTTGAGAATTATTTTGGCCTCTGGACCCTGTTCCTAAGGTTTTAGGCTCAATGCACACAAAACTTATTAAAGCTCAAGATAATCAGTATATTATTTGGAGAATGACAGGTTGGACTTTTTCAACATTTTTTAATTTCTGCCTTTCCATGCAATCAAAGATATGGGACCTCTCACGACAAGTAAATGGTGGAACATTTTCATTGAATCCATGTTCGCCATCCAGAAGGAAACTTGTACCAGAGACTAAAAACTATGATGATACTGATGAATTTTCAGGGAGAGCTCGAGGTGTTGAAGATTCAGAGATAGGGGCTTTCTATAATGAAGAATCCTTTTCGTCCAAGGTCTCATCAGAAACACAGGGGAGTTCCTTGAATTTAAAGATGATGCGATGTACCACAGCACCCCAGGAAAACAGAAATCAAAATATTAATGGTTATGTGAATTCTTTCTTGCTGGATACTAGCTTAGCAAATGTTGGAGATATTGGAATTACTGTCAAGACAGATAAATATTTGAGAAGGGAACACATAATGCAAGGGAAACGCATGAAAAGGATTGCATCATCTGGAACAATAGATGATAGAGAACATTTAAGCTCCTATAGTTTGAGAACAAATAATAAAAGACGTAGCTCTTCTGCTCCAAAAGGAAGGGTTGATACGTGCAAATGAAATTTCACCAAAAACTGCGGATGCAAGGCTTTTTATCACAGGAAGTGCGTCAAGTTGTCAACCAAAAAAAAAACAGTGATAAAGATTTGAGCAATCTTGATGAGGCTGTCATTAGACAATTGCTGGCAGAGGCACTGCAAGCAGATGGTATTTCTACAATCTTCTCGGAAAATAAATGGCAACCATGGACTTAATTTAATGAGTTTTCTTTGGGATCGGGTCGCTGCTAGGTTTTTAAAGACGTGCTCATGCATAAAATTTCGACACAGTGTTTATCCACGCGTTCATTTACAGCCGATGCGAGTTACATTAGTTGTGTGGGGTTTCCCTTTGATGTGGCAGCCTACGTGAAATCCATTTTCGGGATCAACGTTTTGAGCGAGCTGCTGTTGGTCAGAACATTGAGTTAATACCCGATGAATTCGCCTGCTGACTCCAGTTCGTGATAAATGCCGAGGGTCACACTATCTTTGGTTACCTGAAGGTTAGCGCCATCGCAGCAATTGATGCCCTATCTCAGACGTGAGTTACTGAAATTTTCGAGTTGTTGGTGATGACTTAGTGGCTATGTGAAGTTTGAACTGGCATCCAATTGCATCGACCGAATCATGGAGTTTTGACCTACATTTCCTAGCAGCCAATTGCTCCAATTCGCGGTGTTCCCCAGCATGGACCCGCAATTTTATCTTCTTGGCGCGGGCAGAGGAACTAGCGGCTGTCAATGATTTCCAGAATTTGTGATTTGGAGCGGTTCTCTATCTTCTAAACTCAGCTGACCATCCACATTTCAACCTTTCGATGGCCATCTTTAAAAACAAGGAAGTAATTTATGCTTGGTCGTCCACCGTTGCGTTTGGAAAATATAGTCAGAGCCGGAGTTCCATTAATAAATTAGGTGGTCGTGTTTTCGATGGGGAGAAAAAAGTGGATCTGGATTCACCTTTCCACTTTTTTCTCCTTTATTTAATTATTTTTCTGTTTCTTTTTTGAAAAAAGGTATGAGAGGCTTTTTGGTCTTTTTAAGGGGCTAGCCTTCTCTATTGTAAAGATGGAAAAAATTTGGGAGTTCTTCTTTCCCTTGGAGCTTAATAGAAAAAATACCATGTTGGGTTTTTCGGCCATATTGGGCATCTCTTTCATGGTTGCGTGTTTCATTATAAGCTGTAGAGTAAATCTAGCATAGAAGGCTATATTCTAGTCCATTGGGCAAGCATTTGCGGTTTTCAAGTTGTTTGTTGACATTATGTTTTCAAAAGATCATAGGAGTAATAGACTGTAGTCAACTATACTTATATTCTCCTCGTCTTTGATTATGGAACGTACTAGATTGATCTCACTTGTGTGAAATGCAAGGCCCCCTTGAGTCCTCTTTTGACTCCATTCTCCCTTCTAGTACTGACACTGGTCTTTCCCCGGGGATTGATCCTCCCTTCTTTCCCATCACTTATTCAAAATACCTTTTTCTATTACAACTGTTTCTCTAAGGAAGCCTCTTCAGTTCACCTTGCCCTTCGTTGCACCTGCCTTGGTGAATCATACCTTAGGGAAACCCCCCTTAAGTTGGAGAAGAGCCAACCTGAAGCGAGGAAGAGAGGAGTGTGGTGACATTGGCTTCTCTCTTGAGAGTTGTCATCGAGCTGGTGTGCTTATTTTTTGGGCTTCAGCACACGCATGTTAGTTTTGGGTGACAACAGAATGAAATCCTTAAAATGGTGAGTGAGACCAATAAGTGGATAAAACACACTTTTGGAATGTTTAAAGGCTTGGATGGCATACCCCTATCAAGCACGAGGAATTCACTAAGTAGACAATATCATAGCACGTGAGTTCGTATTAGGGGATTTAATACTCTAAAAAATAAAACCAATATATTACCGACCATATAAGGGTCAAGAGGTTTTCTTAATATATTAAAACCATATAGATACTACTGGGGTTTATAATTATGTATCTAGGGGGTTGAATAGGGTATTGGGGGGTTTGAATATGTACTCTATGTCTGAAGTCAGTGTGAATATATCTCTGTGTGAAGTCAAATTAATGTTTTAATAAGTATGATCATTGTGTGAAGGTGGTGTGAATCCAATTGTGTTTGGAGTCAGAGTGGTATTTGAATAGGTACTGTTGCCGCCTGGTTCCACACCTGGGAAAACGCAGCAGAAGTCTTCAAGCTACTGGTGTGGCCTTGGGGGCAAGTCAGAGTCAAGTGCTGTCACTTGGGACTCGACTCCTCCGTCTAGGCTTTCCTAGCGAAGCCAAGGGGGGTGGACCTTAAAGATAAAAAGAAACTAAGGCGTCTAATCTAGGAGTTAGGAAATATTTTTGGTAACCAAGAATAAACAACACATACATTTGTCAAATAAAAATTTCATTTATCATTCACTCCCATTTAGAATAATCATCATTTAACAGCACATTAGTCAATAATATAAAAATAAAATTGAAACAAGACCAGTGCCTTATAATGGAGTCATTAAACAAATGCATAAGCAGGAAAAGTAAATGTTGTGCGAGTGTTCTTGGTTTATTTTAAAAATTAATGTGGTGGTGATCTTTTTATTAAGGCAGGTGGATTCCCGATATACGCAAGGTACGAGGGAACATGTCCGGAATTTTGAAGCGTGGCTTCCCTCTCAAGCTTTGGGCTGAATCGGAGTCTCGAGGAGGTGTTCAGATGCTATACCAACGAGGGCAAGCCTAACGGTTTCCAAGAGGTCACTATTCAGTGTTATCCCAAGCCTTCTGGGAAATTTGCCCACGACAACAAAATGCGTGTTGTGCCGGATTTTCACAAAAAGGATTTTTATTGGGGCGGTGTTAGATCCTATTACTAGTCATCCACTCCTTTCTAGTGTGTACCAACTGGATCAGACTGAGCTGCAAGTTGGCCACAGAGCATACGGGAGAAGACCTTGGTATTTTTATAAAAATTTTATGAACCCAAATTTTATCTTTGTTAAAACCCCAGGAGTCTCTTTTCAGGCACGTATTTCGGGCAAGCCCTCATACATAAACCCTACTTCGGGAAAGCAAAGGGGGCGTTATGAGTTTGTAAAAAAAATGTGAAAAACTAGGTTGTGAGTGAACTTGTGGCCCGCCAGTGGAACGGACCAACAAGGTTTATTTTAATCCTAATTAATTTTATTAAATGCCGGAAAACAAAGAAATAAACTACTCTAAAAATCACGCCATGAAAATGAGACGACACAGGCCACCCCTGGGGGGATGGGGTATGGGCGCTGGCTAGCCCACTTGCTCTCGTTTAAAAATGTTTACAATGATTTAGAGAAGTGCCCCAGTCTACTTTAAGTGACTTGGTGGCTTACAAAATTATAGGAAAAAATGACCGGTTTTGAAAAATATGGAAATTTGTCCTCCGGATCGCCTGGATGCTCGAAATTTCGGCAGCACTTCCTCCTATCTGTTCGTCTTTTGCTGGGATCTCTGCTAGCCTTTAATGGCTGCAAATTTCAAGCTCTAGGGCAGCCAGATAATACTTTGCAATCAGATCTAATACTACTTTAGAAAAACTTGAAAGATTTTGACAACTTAAACTAGTTTTTGAAAAGAAAGTACTAGATAACCATAAAATTTGATTTTTTTCTTGAATGAGAGAGAGAGAGATGGAACAAATCCTTGTTGAAAATCGAAGCTTTGAAGATGGTTCAGTGATGTTTGAAGGGACTATATCTGCAAACAATGGTTAGTAAAAAGGGGAAACAAACAAGATCCTCCTTCTTGCCAACTCAAGAAAACACCTGCACATCACAGATCTCACCAAACAAAATATTAAGTGTAGATATATATACTCACAAGAAACTAAGCTGCTACAATAAACAAATTGAAAACAACTTATCTCATAGATGAGCACACCACACCCTTGAAAGAATGAAACTTATGCACAAGTCATCTTGGAAAAGGAATCAAGATACTACATCCACATATGACAAAACACCACAAGCTGACCTCCAAAGTCTTCTTTTATTCAAATGAGAAAAAATATTACAATCATAAGTCTGCTGCTCCAATTCTCACTAGTGAACAATGAGAGAGGGCACTTCAATTTATAGAGAAACAACCAAGTGAAGAGGGGCGCACTTGCTAATGTGAGAAAGAGTGGTGGCATGCATGGTGGAGGAGAATGGGCTGCCCATTTCCTTGAAATGTGCCGTCATAATCAGCATAAACCATGCCCATTCCATTCAGCCGAAATGGTGCTGCTGTTCCCTAAGTTCGTGGGCTGCCCACTTAGTAAATGCGCCTCTCCTCATAAGGTAAATGCGCCCTTCCTCATGGGCACTATTATCTCCACCAATGGGGCTGCCAAAGCACAATAAATCAGCCCAATATCCTCCTATAATAGTGCTGGTCCAAAACTGAGTTGTCATTACTCCAAAAATTTAATAATTTTTTAAGTCATTTTTTCACTTTTTTCAATTTTTTCATGACTTTTTGACTTTTTTGGGTTTTTTGGCCATAGGAAAATATTGAAGCACCCAAACCTTAGGAAAAGTGGGTTCAGGGGTTTAGGGGGTGCTCTGAGTTAGAAAACGAGCACCCCTAAGGCAAAAAAGACCTCCCTATGCCACTTCTAGGCCGATTACAAATTTTTTAATTGAACCATTAAAAAATGGCCCAATTTACGGAAAAATTAAACTTTGCCGAAAATTAAAAAACAACCTAGGGGGACTTAGGACATGTCCATATGACTCAAAATTAACGCCTAGCATGTTCATATACATTGACCCATAGACTTTAACAATCCCCTAAGGCCCGTCAGCCTCCCCAGGCATTCCAGCTTTGGAGGAGCAGGAGAAAAACCAATTAATTATGTTATGCACTAATGCAAAACATAATAGATAGGTGAAAAAACTCCTTGGAATACCTGACTTAGCCAAAAAGTCCTAGGGAACCAAGTCTTTTACAAAACACCATGCTAGTACGTTTTTATTACAAACCCCGCAGGGCCATGGACATGTGGAAAAAATTAAAAACGGGGGCCTTTAAAAGGCCAGCTGGTCATCAAATCACCAAAAATGAACATGTATCATGTTCCATTCTGCCCGCTCGCTTGATAATCCAACCAAGTGCAACTTAGTTGGCAACAGGTACGATCTATGAGTGAATGTGTTGTGAAAAATTGGAATAATTGCGTATGAAGTAGCATGTGTCCATCGTGTTGTTTTCCATCTTCAAATATTTGTTCTCATGAAGATTTCATATTTCACTCGGCAAGATTTCTAGGGCTTATAATAGTTGTGCCATGTCACCATACTAAGGGAAAAAAATGTCATGGATAAAATGGATACCTGGATATCTGGTGAAAATAGGGTTTTTTAATTAGAAAGGTGTAATGGGAGGGTGGTTCAACAAAAGGATTTTTGGAAGCATTCCTTAATATCTAGTGAAATTAGGGGTATTCTTTAATATCCCACGAATGCACGTATCCACCAATCTTATCCCCATTTTCCTTTAAGAGATCAATGCTAATCAACACTCTACTAAATTTTGTAGTGTATTCATTTACAAATATATTTTTCTACTTTAATCTTTGTAATAAACTAAGCATGGAAAAAAGTGTAATGCGAAGACATATAATAGTTGTGCCATGTCACCATACTAAGGGGAAAAAATGTCATGGATAAAATGGATACGTGGGATGTCTAGTGAAAATAGGGTTTTTTAATTGGAAAGATGTAATGAGAGGGGGGTTCAACAAAAGTATTTTTGGAAGCATTCCTTAATATCTAGTGAAATTAGGGGTATTCTTTAATATCCTACGAATGCACATGCTATGTCATAGGTCTACATAATGAACTCTCTACGCTATCAAGGCACACAAAGCTCTACCATGTTATGTCATATGGGGATTGTGGTTGTGCCAAAAATAAGATAATATGGGGGAATAACATAGTTGTTGGGCTAGTATCTCATAAAGTAAGGCTCTAATATAGGAACGGTAGAAAGCTCCATAGATGAGGATAGTCAAGGTCCTAAATGCTCTAGTCATTGACTTCACCAAAGCTTGGGATCTTTTTAACAATGCCTGCCAAGGAGTCCTAGGTATGTATGGATCAAGGGAAACTCTCTTTATTAATAAGCATCATTTTTTCTTCATAAACTATGATGCCTATGCAAGGCACAAATAATAGAGTATAATGTTTTTGCCTTTGGATTATGATGAAGTTTGCAACAAACAAAGGTTTAAGTGACTCAAAATTGTTGATGCACTGGTGCAATGGAAAATGCCATATTTCCAATTTGGCACTTCATCGTATAATCAATAGAGTCCCCAAGGCTAAAATTATGTTTGATCACATCTCTTACACACATATGTTCAGGGAATTTAATAAAAAAACTTATTCACTTTTGAAGGATGCTCTTGATTTGCAAGAAGGTGCATTGATATATCAGGAATTCAAGGGTTTTCATGCCTCTTCATATATCTCTGTATCAATTATGTAATATAATAAGAGATGGGTAGGAAAGAATATGTCTTTTGGAGATAGTGATGTCTTGCAAGTAAGTTTAAAGATAGTCAATGGGAATTTTTCCTGGAAGGTATAGTTACTTGCAATATTGTATTATCTAACTACAATATAAGAGGAAGGACATGTTCAACTTTTGCAAAAGAGCTAGAGGCATGCTAATGGATATTTTGATTCCACTCTCCAAAATAACAAAAATAGTGGATTTTTCATGGAAATAATATATATATATATTAAAAAGGTCCTTTATTTTGGTTTAGATTTGAAATTGTCATGAATATTTAAATAAATAAAATGGATATTTTTTTTGGTTTCCTTTCATCTTTTATTTTCCTAAAATTTCCCCAAAAAAAAGGTTCCACGATGTTGTAATATGTTTTAATTTATAGATATTCAAATCACTAAATGGGAACATATCGACATATTGATGCACAAAGAGTCCTCACCTAGTTCTAGAGGAATCTTCCATAGATATCCCGTATTTTTCAAGTATTTCTCATAGAGACCTTCTTACATATTTGCAATGTTCATTTTATGTTGCTAATTGGTTTTCTAACCCAAACCTCTTGGTGGCATTGCCAACATCACTTTAGGGGCAAGCCTCTCCAATGGTTAACATTATTCCTCGAAAATTCAATCACGGGATATCAACAATGTCTTACCTTGTTTGAGGAGAAGTTCAGTTTTGACCCATCTTAACTCATACGTAATATAAACCACACCAACCCTTACAGTAAGGATAAATGTAGATCGGGCAATTCTATCCGTCTAGAAAACAAAAATTCCTTTGTCATTTGTCAATTACCATTTAGAGTGAGAACATGATCTAGATCATGAACCTAATTCTTTCACCCCCATCAATATCTAGAACCTTTGTTGCAAGGTTGTGTACCATACCTAGCGATTCACATATCTAGTATCCATGCACATATCCCATGTCCAAAACACTTACGACAATGTATCTCAAGGCCAAAGAAGTACCCTATCAAGCTTAGACTCTAGCTACACATCATGAGCTAATTCGAGGACTATGGGATACATATCCCAAAAGCAGATACACCTAACGGCGTTAAAAAAAATTAATTTTAGAAAAAGGGCAGACAAAAATATATAGAAAAATAATGGACCCAATAGGAAACCCTAGGGTGTTATTGTTGGGCCCCCTCTATTAACCCAAAAACCCTTACTGAGGAGCTATATTTCCTTTCGTTTTTATTTTAAAGCTTGAACAGACCAACAAAGTTGAAGAAACAAAATAGAGGTTTATTTGTTGTTTTCGTGTTGACGAATTGTGGTCAATTGTATAGATTGAATAGCATGATTATTGAGATAAATCTAATATTCAAATTTTGGACTCTGGGGATTTTTTCTTAATAGTCGGTATTCTTCATAATTCAATTTGTACTTTTGGCATTTATGCTTCATTTTTCTTCTTCACTCAAATTTCAATAACAGCGTTTTCAAGGAGTGTTTTCTATTTATGAATATACACTAAGAGGACAACGGGACCCAAGGAATTGAATAGCTAAATTACTTAGATAAATTTATTATTAAAATTTTCAGCTCTACAAAAATTTCCTCGACATTTTCAATATTCTTCACAATTCAATTTTTACTTTTAGAGTTTATGTTTCATCTTTCTTCTTCACTCGAATTCCCACACCTTTGTTTTCAAGGAATGTTTTCTATTTATGAATAAACATTGTGTGCTTTCTATTTATATATAGAAGTTGAGAGGATTATTGGACCCAAGGATGGGCAAGGAACAACAGAAATCAAGTACATGATTTGTCCTACACAACATTGGAAAGGCATCTATACAAGGGTTGTATCCCATTTTATGAATATTCTATGAAATGGAGTTGAATTTTGCACTGGGGCAACTGGAAGATTGCTTGAAGCACAAAAGAAACAATAAAGGGTTCAAGGTTTATCAACCGATAAGAAAATTCCTATGCACCAATGTGTTGAAATTATTCGTGTAATCTGCACAGTGGCCATGACCCATTCCTATGAATCATTTTATATTTGTAATTATGGTTAAGGCCATATTTTATTTCATTGATCTTATACTAGGTTTATGGTTAAGGCCAACCTAATCAAATTTCATAGGCTCGATACCCCTGTTAGAGTATGAGCACTTGCTTTGTTGGCCCTAACCCCCTCTTGAAGGGACAACTCACTTGAATTGTGTATAAATAGACAACTCAAGCACTCATTCGCATCATCTCATCTTGTGATATTATTGATCTGAAATGCAAAGTATTACACGTCTAAGGCTACTTAATTTTTGCAAAATCATTTCTCTAAGGCGCACTTGTGTATTTCTGTTTCCATCATTTGTGCTTAGCTTTTGCACTCTCTCTAGACTACTTGTGAGGAGGTTGTTTCAAAATTTGGATGAAATTTGGTTCCATCGATTCTTATGTTGATGCTTGTGAATATCAACATGGTATCAGATAGACTGTGAACCTTACTCTCTATCAAAGTGAGTGTGAAACTTACTAAATTCCTTTCATTGATATGAAATTATTGGCTAGTGGCATTTTTGTTATAGCCTGGAACCAAGGTTTCCTTGGATCATTTCTTCTGGAGTTCTCTAGGGGTTCTAGAGATATAAACCTCAATCTAGGGCTACACCTTCCTTCTAGGTAATTATTGGCACTTTTCACCCTTCTACAAGGCCAACACCTTCATTATTAGGGTTACTTAATCTTTTGCACCATTTAACTCTATAAAAGTTAATTTATCTAGTTTTAATTCCATAGGGAGCCTTCATCTTGTTCTTGTTGGGCCTATGGATTCAAAATGGTTGTTTCCCCATTTGAATGGGGTCAACTATCATTCTTGGGTGGATCAAATCACTACCCTACTTCGAAGCAAAGGTCTATGGATGTATTTGTTTAGGCCACTTCCTACTAAAAATGATGACAATTATGACCTTATATGTTTAAAGAAGGATGAAGCTCTTGTGTTGAACGTCAAGTCCAACCTCACTCACCATACCAAGGATAACAAAGATGCAAACAATCTAGGATACCTTCAAAATTCCCTTTGGAACAATGAACACTATTAACGTCCACCAACTTGAAACTAAACTCTCCAAATTCAAGATGGGTGACTTCACCATGGTCGAGGAGTATATTACGAGGTTTGAAAACCTGAACATTGACATTATTCAAGCAGGAGTGAAAGGAAAATCAAATCTGGAACTTGTAAGTATTGTCTGAATGATCTCCTTCCAGCATTCAAATATGTTTCTCTTGTATTCTATAACATTACTTCATCTGTCAAGGATCCTCTTACTCTTGACGGGCTTTTCTCTAATCTCATATAGCATCAAGTTACTATGAGGAATATGGGTGAATTAACCAATCAAGATCAAGCCCATCCAACGTAAAGGAGGATACTCAAAATCTTCCCAAAAGAAAAAGGTCATGCAATTATTGTCATATGGAAAAACATCTCTCCGAGTCTTGCTTTGATCATCTTCAAAAAATGAAGAGCTTGCAATATCTACAATAGGCACCAAAGACCTTTTTTATGAGAATGTTGAATCTCCTTATATTGCACATTTTCCAATACATTCTACACTTTGGTCCTCTTCTTCTCAACAAAAATGGATTGTTGATTCTAGAGATACCTGACACATGACCAAACATGAACACCTCTCGCATTATACACAACTGCAAGGTGGAGAGAAAGTTGTTAGTGATGACAATTCTACCACAGGTTGTGGGCTATTGTGATGTCATCATTGAAACAATTAAGCTTAGAGATGTTCTTCATCTTCCAATTAACCCAAATCTTATCTCTATCACATTACACACACAAATAAAAACGTAGAATTCTAGTTGGAACGATGGTTTGTGAAGGACATGACTGTGGTTTCAAGGTGGTTGCCTCGAGATATTATGATGACTCCAATCACATGTACAAGTTGGGGAAGACTCATCCCCCCTCGAATATAAAAGGTTATGTTGTTATGGTAGCCAATGCCACTAACAGTAACATCTTATGGCATCATCATCTTAGTCACATCCATTATGGACTTTGCGATGTATGAGTCATTTGCATATGATTGATGACTTTCCACAAGCTTAACCACCCTATGGTGTTTGTGAAGGTTGTAATCAGGAAACATCATCAAGAGACCTTTCCTAGGAACAACGCAAGGTGAGCTTCTCAACGTCTTGCACCGGTTAATAGTGATAGTTGTGGACCTGTGGCTCATCTTCTATTAGGAGAGCTAAGTACTTCTTGAACTTCATATGATTTTTACCTCTTTCTTTGCACCATTAAATATAAGGACTATGTGTTCGAAAAGTTCAAGGAATCCAAATCTCGTGGAAAACCAAAGCAATAGGAAGATCAAGTGTCTCAAAACTAATGGCAAAGGTGAATATATTAGCAATTCTTTCTAATGTTTTATTATATCTCATGGAATCTCTTGGAAGCAAATAATTCCTTGGACTCCACAACAAAATGGAGTTGCATAACAAAAGAATAGGGGTATCATGGAGGTGGATCACTACATGCCTCCCTCCAAGGTGATGAAACTTTCATTCTAGGTAGAGGCATTTGTCTGTGCAACCCATATCATCAATAGAACACCTATTTGTGTTGTCACATTTATGACTCCTTATGAGAAATGGTTTGGCAACAAATCTTATATTTTGCATTTCATAATTTGGATCCAGTGCATCAGCCCATGCTTCTAATGAAAGGTGAAACACATCAACATCTCCAGAGTCCTACTAGAGTAGTTGGCTATGGTGAAAATTTTCATGGATACCACCCTTCTAATCCCACCACTCATAGGGTGCCTGAATATAGAGAGGTTATTTTTGTCGAGGTTCCTGCTCACAATCCGCCAAGATCTCCCTCATTGCATCTTTCAAAAGATTCTTCAGACGGATAGCAACATATGCTTCCATGGATCATGATGCTTCTTATCACTATGTAGAACCTCTTCTAGATTATTATTATCGTGTTTTAATGGACCCTTCTCCTTTACAATATGATGTTGGTCCTCTCTTTACTTCTACAAGTACTCCTACAGTGTCTAACCAAACTCTTATGGTTAAGGTGAACCCTATTGAAGACTCATCTAATCATCCTACCACATATGTTTCTTCATTTTTTAAAGATACTCTGGATTATAGCTCATCCAGTCATCATGTTGATGATGACAAAGCTTTGGACAATGGCTCATCTAATCCTCATATTGCAGATGATTTCTCACCTATTCAAGTGGCTCTTAATAATGTGACTCCATTACTCACTAGAAATACCTTGCATGATACTCCTACACCAATTACTCTTCCTTCAGCTAAGTTAGGGCCTATACATAAGTGGTCTATCTCCACTCTTGTTGATGTCTATTACTTTCTTGCAAGGCATTCCCTTTGCTATGAGGACTCCCACTCAATCCCTTCTTGCTTAGATTGCTAATTGTTTTAAGGATGAATCTAATGCAATTAAGTTCTTTGCTAGCCCATTTGATCAATACCAAGAGGAATCTGCTCAACCACAAGCCATTAGATATATTTCTAATGTCCCTCTTCAACTTCAACATCTCACACATGTCCCACCTAATCTTTCTCGAGCTCAGTCTCTGTTGTTGATAATCCTAATGGATTTTAAAGGAGTAATGGGGAATTCAAGGGAGATGATATGGCCCTCTGTTCAACATCAAGGTGGAGCAGAAATCTTCTGTTGTGATGACTTCCCTTTGTGGCCCCCTATTCAACTCAAGGGGAATGTTGGAATTATTGGTGTATAATTTATGCATGCGGCCATGACCCAATCACATGTATCATTATGTCCCTATAATCCATTGTTAAGGCCATATTTTATTTCATTTAATGTAATTTAGGCTTAGAGTTAAGGTCTACCTAGTCAAACATGATATGTAGGCTCAATAACCCTCTTGGGATGTGTAACCTTGCTTTGTGGGCTCATAACCCCCTCTTAAAGGGATGCCTCCCCCTCTTGAACAAATGCCTCACTTGAGTTGTGAATAAATACACAATTCAAACTCTCATTTGTATCACCTCATGTTGTGATCTTCTTGCTCTTAAATACTAAGTGTTACAAGCCTATGGGCACTTAATTTTGGTGTTTTCTCTTGTGATTGGCATCTTTTCTCTTAGGGACACTTGTTTTCAACACTGACACTTGGTTTTGCACTTGCTCTCTCTCTCTCTCTATCCCACTAAAACACTTGGTTTTGCATTTGCTCTCTCTCTCTCTCTCTCTCTCTCTCTCTCTCTCTCTCTAATGCACTTGTGAGAAGGCTATTTCAAACTTTGGGTAAGATTTGGTTCCATCGATTCTTTTATCAACCCTTGTAAATCTCAATATAATGATGACTCCAAAGGTGGACAAATACCATCTCATGATGATGCATTTGGTGATGAACATGTTCCTTAAAAATCTTTCAAAATATTCTAGTTACATCATGTATGAGTGTTGAGATGTGCGGTATTTATGATATGTCTGATATGAAGGGTACAAAGGATGTTGATTTTGCAATAGCAAGAATCTTCTTTTATTATGGAATCCCTTTCATTGTAGCCTATTCAACATATTTTGAACAAATCCTTCATGCCATTATTGATGGACTAGCAAGATATAAGCCCTCCAAGTATGAGAAGCTCCAAACAATTTTGGTTGGCAAGAAGAAAGCACAACTTGAGATGGTGCCATTAAAGGTAGCGTGGAGTGTGGATGGTTCTTCCATTGTCATGGATGGTCAAACAGATTGTTGAAATCACCCATTGTTGACCATAATTATCTCTTCCATGGACCAATTATGTTAGGCTATTTTAGGCTATTGCAGAGGTGGGGCCATCAAATGTCGTCAAAGGTTTTAGAGATGCAACCTTTGTTTGCAAACCAACAAGGTTGATGGTCCATATGGAATTTATGCATACTTTTTGGACACTTTGTTATGCTTCCTTTGAATAATGCACTTAAAAACATTAGCAAACTTGATAAGATTGCCAAGCTAATTGAAAATGGGCACAAAATTCAAACTTTCAAAGTAATCACCACCATTCACAAGCCATTCGCTACAAGTTTGCCAAAGTGAAGATGATTAAACCAATTAATACTAGAATTGCCACTTATTACTTTCTTCCTAAATAGTAATTGGAGGTCAAGGGGGCTTTATCTTCCAGAGTTGTCCATGACATGTGCAATCTAAGAAGAAATATTACTGAGATACAACCATTAAGGTAAGGCATATCATTGCAGGGAAAGCTTTAGTGGCTACATTTCAACATTTGGCAAACTTTTCTTTTTTTGAAAAAATATTCTCTACAGTCCAGCCTTTTTCAAAAATGACTTGCCTAAATTCTACAATATAAAATTATTTTACTTTAAAATTCACCATTTTTTTCTAGAAATTATATAAAATCCTTTTAAATTTGGATATTTTTACAAAAATATTTCCAAAGATTCTATACTTGGAATTTTAAGAATTAGTAATATTCACCAAGGTTTCTACACTTCAAGATAAGTGTGGATCCTTAAAAAACTCCCTAGGCATATGATTTTGGACAAGGGTTAAATATGTTGTTGAATTTGTAGAATAAACAAGTGAGATGATCCACTATGCTGATGGAGATAGCCCAAGTTCAAGTGAGATTTATGAGAACATTAACTCTTTGTGCAAGCATACATAACCCATCACAAATAAAAGAAGTCCCACTGTATTCCCACAGCAGCAAAATTTTATACATGGGCAATGGAAAATAATTGAATACGCCTCCTTATATTAATCCAAATTTATAAGTTCATGAGAGAACAAATAAGAGGAGTTCTTCCCAAGATAGAGAAGTGGCGAAAGGATTATTGATTGTTGTTGAGAAGATTTAAGGTTCTATAGAGAACGTATCTAACATACATAATCAACTTGCCCATTTTTCATGTGGGCAAGGTGTGTTTGGCTCATATGACACTTAGAAAGATGAGCACAATAAATTGTTGGTGGCCCAATGGTACATAGTGTCCAAAATTTTAATATTTTACCATATAGTGACCTCTTGCGAGTAGTCAATTCCTAGTCTCGTGAGAGGAATTGGAACACGTTTACTTTCATTCATTCAGTGAAAAAAAAACATTTTGGATCAAAGAAGGTACAAAAATTAGGTTATAACCACAATACAACTCATCTCATTGCTTGAAAAGATTGAAGACAAAAAGATGGTCCTTCCAAGAAATAGGACCAACATAGATATGATGTTGCATGCGTATGAGGAGATACTTCTAGATGCCCTTCCTGTACCACCTCCAATTACAATCCAAGACTTACAAATATCTTCGATTTCTCTTGAGTTTTTAGTGTACCAATTTTTTTGAGTTTTTTGGAACGAGTTCACATTTGCCAATATTTGTCGATATTTCTAATAAGTTTCTTTCTAGACCCTCAATGATACATCCCTTGAAACGATAGTTGCAACAATGGTCCTACATAGGAACCTATGGTTAAAATCAATCATTACTTGGACAACGTGTTGACAAAGGATCTAAACAATGATGTTAATGATGATATCGTGAAAGACTTAGAGTCCACAGTGCTTGGCTATGTTGTATTTTCATTTCTTATTGCTAACTTGATTCAATGACTATTTGTTATAGCATCTAACCTAGCAAATGCCATTGGGCAATTTTTTAATACATTTGGCTTAACTTTAAAGTTTAATCATCAAAAATTTCGAGACTTGAATCTTGGTCATTGGAATCATTTTCAAATTCAAGTCTCTCTATGATTATAGTTTATAACATATATGACATACCATACTCATTCTTGAATGTCAAATCTAAACATGAAAATGAATCATAATTTAAATTAAATGTTCATTATTGAATTACATAAATTTCAGGTCTGTTTTTAATTATTATTTTTCATATATATAATTTTTTGTGTACCCATGTCCCTTATATTCAAACATTGTCATCCTCGTCCTCATCCCCATCCCCATACCCTAGCAACTTAGTCGAGAACCTCAACCATTAAAGTCTAACACATGCATTATGAAAAATCGCTGCCCATTTGAAGATGAAATCCATATCATCATTACCCAATAGATATTCTATCAAAATTCAACCTTTGGACAAAGTGTCAAAGAGTTGAAATTAAAGGATCCTCCCAATGAATCTCAATCCCATTTCAATATTGAGCATGAAGGCATAGGCTTTCATCCAGATACTAATGTTAATCTTGAAATAATTGACCATAAGATATTTATACCTTCCCCATCATCAATCTAGTAGGCTTTTCCATACGTTCAAGCACTGGGATTAATATTTTTAGGTTCATGTTTAGATTCAAAATGCCCTTTTGAACTTAATTGGGCTTGTTTATTTGTTAAAGTGTTTGTGTTTTTCATATTACCCATTGGAAGGTTTGTTGACGATGCACTTGTTGGGTGTTAATTCCATCTATAAACAGGTCAAACGACAAACTTCTTTATGAGTTCCTCCAACTATTTCATGATTGGGGACAAGATTAGGGATTTGCACGATCGCACCTACCTAATCCATTTACCCAAACTTGAAGGCCTGTATGAAGTCGTCCCCTTTACCATTACCCATACCCCTATTCCTTCTATCCTACACAAGTTTTATTCCAAGAAAGTTTTCGATAATCAGTAGACAACGACTAAAGCCTTGATCTTACCCTATCGCTTTTTGGTTTCTCTTCTAGTTTTTTCTTTCTTTGCAAATTTTTATTTTCTTGGTGTGCATATTGTTTTGGATTTCTTGCTTTCTTTATGATTTTGGTTTTCCTTTGCTTACACTTGCTTTTGCATTTGCAATTTGCACAATTTATTGGCTTATCAATATCATCAATGCGACTTAGTATTTTATGGTTTCCTTCACTTATTTAATGGGCTAAGAAGATTTTTAGTCTACTCCCATCTACGAGAATTCGATGTCAATGTGACATAGTATCTTATGAATTCTTCACTTATTTAAAAGGGTTGCGAGATTCTAATCCACTCCCGTCAACAAGAATTTGGTCGTGAGAGTCTTTTGAACATTGCACAACAAAAAAATTAGAGTCGTACATTTTCAAACCGTGGTTAGTCCTGCACAAGCTTGTTGTGAGTGTGAACTCCTTTGGTGCTCTAAATGGCCTTATAGATAATGAGGAAAAGATGCACAACATAATGGGTTCCAAGGAATCTTGCCTCATGGAACGTCCAATATTTGAATGGCCCAAGAGAAAATCATATCATCCAACAATTTTTTTCTTTGACTAGCTGAGTGGAATTATGTCTTTACAAGAAGTCAAAATTGTTGGATTTTTCCTCTGTATGACCTTTTATTTTATTTCCCCATCGTACTAGTGATATTTATGATTTCAGAATTTGTTAATTATGCATCCAATGATATTGGTGAGAAAGCTCAGTTTTGGCACTGGCTAGCCGATGAGTTCTAGTTGCTCATTCGGTAACTTGTGGATTTCAATATGGTTGAAAGTCAAAAAGAGAAAAGATTCTAGCATATCCGAGTAGCGTATGGTGCAAAGGAAATCTTGGTAGCCTTGAAGGCTCTAATAGATATTTATGACCCTAATTGTTTCGAACACGATGAATCCTCTAAGATATCATTTGCCTAGAATAACTTCTCTAGGATCAATCACAAATTCTAAAGAAATTAAATAGAGTAATGTTATCAAAACAATGTTCATTTTATTTTGACTATTTGACAAAATGATGGGTGTAGATCAATGTCATGGCCAATCTATATGATCAAAAACCCATCTAGTTTGTAATTTCATGGAATGCCCAAAAAATGTGCATGCAAGGAACACATTGTATCATGAATGTTACTCATCTTCTCATCCCAAGTTGTATTGCATGAAACAAAATTGTCTGGAACCTTCGACCTAAACCCTACAAGGACAATGGGTGGATTACGTGGTAGGAAGATATTATTGCAAGTATTCTTTCCTTTCTATAAGGCTATGGGCAATAGATTATGGCCATTAAATGTAATAAAAACCAAGTCACCCATGAAGAATTTGGGGAAGTTTCGAGAACCCTTGAGATTAGCCACATTGATGAGAAAAAACAAGCAAGAGCAACTAAGCTTCGTAATGCCCCAAGATTAGACAAAATTTATCGAGTTAGAGGTGCTCAACATCATGCTCAATTATAATGGCATCAAACATGAGACATGCCTACTAAGGCTTTCTTAAAGTGTTCTCAATCAAAGAGGTCGACGAGAAAATGGATGTTCCTTTTTCCAAGAAAAAACTCATAAGAAAACCCAATGGATGTTTCCCCACAGTTATCCCTTGCTAACTCGTTGATGTAGACGAGTGTGCCTCACCTAGGGGGATTTTCAAACCAAACACATTAGCATGTAACTAGACAAATGCCAAACAACATTGGCAATAACCTGTTGAGCTAACCCCACGGGATTAAAAAATGGATGTTCGTACGATAATGAATGGTCATGTAACTCACGAGGAGCTGATAGATGGGGAATTTGTATGATGGTATTTCCATAATAAGGTATTACAGAGGAATGAGAGGTGGCCAACCGTAAGTCGGCTTCATATTTTCTTTGTGAAAGATACATATTGTTGATGTATATGTAACTTCGAAATGTATTTCATCTATGTATTTCATATATATTTATTGTACCCTTATTAGAGATGTGTTATTCCTCTATAAGGAAGTGTCGTCATGTGTATTGACAAGTGTCGCAAGTGTGTGCACTTGGCGACAGGTTATTAGACCACCATGTGTGGGGTCGGCCCTGAAATATATATTATATTGTGGATGTACCTAGCTATACAAGTCGGCCCCATAAGGTCACTGGGCAAACAGGTTAGTATAAATAGAGATCGGGAGATCTCTATTTTGATCATTCGGAAAGTCACACTTCTCTCACTCAGAAAGTGACGCACTAGTGAGGAGGAGGATCATCTGCTACTAGGAGACTATCTCAAGTGTATTTTGGTTGTACTTTGGTTGAGCCATTGCTCTCTCTATCTCTGAGGAAGTTGTGGGGTTTTTCACCTTAGGGTTTTTCCCACGGAAACTCTGTGTCTCTTGTCTCTCATGCTTTTGATTCTTGTGATGTTTGTCATGCTTAATGTGATTGCTCTGCATTGATATACTGTATATGTTATTCTCTCAGTGAAGATCCTAGAGTATTGTGAATTAATGCTCAAAATTTAACATGGTATCAGAGCTAACCTGAGAAGAAGACATTTTGCAGTGACAGAAACTTGAGTTTCTTGTTTATTGGGTTTCTCTCCACATATTTTGGAAAAGCAGTATAGTAGATTGACTCTACTCATCAAGGCGAATCCATATGTCCAATCAGAATTCAATTATGAGCATTTTCAGATTTGGCCCTAAAAATTAAGGTTTCCACAAAAATAGGAATTTTGGGAATCTGAAGACATAGCTGGAAGCTCCTTGCAAAAATCGAAGTTTAGAGCTTTGGATCGAGATTTTTGGCTGGGTAGATCTCCGGGAAACTCAAACCCTAATTCAGGGCTCTCCCTAGTGAACCCAGGAGGACAAAAAGGCAAATCTGAAGGGTAAAACTTTGTTGATCTCAAATTCTGAATGCACCAGGCTGATCAGCTCATCAAGGCGCATCTTTCTATCCTTTCAGAAAAGTTGAAATTCACATTTTGAATTTTTAGGGTTTTTCCGACAAACCCTAATCCGGGACCAGATCCAGTTTTCAGCATTTCAAGTGGTAAGACCTAAATCTTTTCTATTTCCATTTGAAGTACTCTTTAAGATGTCTCACCACACCAAGCTTGAGGATAAGCTTGAAGGGGCTGATAACTTCCGAGCTTGGAAGTATAGGATTGGGTTAATCCTGGAAGAGAATGAGTTGGACTCATATATAAAAGAAGACATCCCTATCCCAGAGGATGAAGAGGCCAAGGTATTGCATAAGAAGAACTTGGTCAAGGAAAAGAGAATCATTGTTGATTCTATTAAAGACCATCTCATACCCCATGTGTCTTCTCTAAAGACACCCAAAGAGATGTTTGACTCTCTAACCAAGCTATTTGAAGGGAAGAACATAAATCGGAAGATGACTCTGCGGAATCAATTGAAAGGGGTTAAGATGTTGAATGGAGAAACCATTCAATCTTACTTCTCCAAGGTCTCTCAGATCAAGGAGCAACTTGAAGCTGTGAATGAAGTAGTGGACAATGGTGAAGTTGTTATGACCACCCTGAATGGCCTACCTAGGTCATGGGACTCCTTTATTCAAGGAATCTATGCAAGAAAGAAATTGATCTCTTTCAGTAAATTGTGGGAGGAATGCTCTCAAGAAGAAGCTAGACTTGTAGCTCGTGAGGAAAAGATGGGAGGTGAAGATCAAGCTCTTGCAGCTCACACCAAAAGAAGCAAGCCCAAGAAGGAGCACTCTCGCTACAAGAGATCCTATCAAAAGAATAAGAAGGATCTAAGATGCTTCACATGCAATGAGAAGGGTCACTTTGCTTCAAATTGTCTCAAGAACAAAAGGGATAATAACAACAACTCCAGCAAGAAGAAGAAGGGCAGCAAAAGAAAGTTCCATGCTCATGATGCCGAGGATGATGAACCTCCAAAGAAGAAGGCTAGGGCAGAGAGTGATGATAGTGATGATGACTCTTCAAGTGAAAAAAGAGTATGTTTTGATCTCTGCTCTCACAGGTACTATCTCCCATGGTTGTAATGATTGGTTAATTGACAGTGGGGCTTCCAAACACATGACTGGGTTTAAGGAATCTTTTGTGAACCTATCTGAACATGAATCACCCCATAAGGTGAAACTTGGGGATGATTATCAATACCCAATCAAAGGAAGTGGTGAATCCTCCTACAACCTAGATTCTAGAAAATCTTTGAAGATGAAAGAAGTCCTTTATGTACCTGGGCTCAAGAAGAACTTATTCTCCATCTCTGCATTGGGATGCAAAAGGTATGAGGGTTGCATTTGTGGATGGCCAAGTCCTAATGTGGCCAAAGGGAAAGACCATAGATGATGCAGTAATGATTGGAGAGCAAGAGGGAGGTTTGTATAAATTGAAGGAACAACCTAAACATGCCATGGTGCATGAATCCATGGAGCCAAGTGAACTTTGGCATAGAAGACTTGCTCATATGCACTATAGGGCACTTCTAATTGCAAGCAAGGCTGTAGAGGGTCTTCCTAAAATCAAGACCAAACATGAAGGTGTTTGCAAAGGATGTGCAAAAGGTAAGAACATTAAAAAGGCTTTCCCGGGCTTCCAAACACATGACTGGGTTTAAGGAATCTTTTGTGAACCTATCTGAACATGAATCACCCCATAAGGTGAAACTTGGGGATGATTATCAATACCCAATCAAAGGAAGTGGTGAAGCCTCCTACAACCTAGATTCTGGAAAATCTTTGAAGATGAAAGAAGTCCTTTATGTACCTGGGCTCAAGAAGAACTTATTCTCCATCTCTGCATTGGGATGCAAAAGGTATGAGGGTTGCATTTGTGGATGGCCAAGTCCTAATGTGGCCAAAGGGAAAGACCATAGATGATGCAGTAGTGATTGGAGAGCAAGAGGGAGGTTTGTATAAATTGAAGGAACAACCTGAACATGCCATGGTGCATGAATCCATGGAGCCAAGTGAACTTTGGCATAGAAGACTTGCTCATATGCACTATAGGGCACTTCCAATTGCAAGCAACGCTGTAGAGGGTCTTCCTAAAATCAAGACCAAACATGAAGGTGTTTGCAAAGGATGTGCAAAAGGTAAGAACATTAAAAAGGCTTTCCCAAGCAGTGAAAGCAAGGCAAAGGATATCCTGGAAATCATCCACTCAGATGTATGTGGTCCTATGTCATCCAGTTCTATTAGTGGGTATGTTTACTATGTCTCATTTATTGATGACTTCTCCAGGAAGACTTGGGTATACTTCTTGAAGAACAAAGATGAGGTGTTTGTTAAGTTCAAGGAATTCAAAACCTTGATGGAGAATCAAACTGACAAGAAGATCAAAACATTCAAATCCGACAATGGTGGAGAATTCACCTCGAGTGACTTCAAGAAGCTTTGTAGTGATTCAGGGATTAAGAGGGAGTTGACTGCTCCCTATAATCCTCAACAGAATGGAGTTGCAGAAAGGAAGAACAGAACAATCATGGAAGCAGCAAGGGCAATGTTGCATGACCAAGACCTACCTATGCATCTATGGGCAGAAGCAACTAGAACAACTGTATATGTGCAGAACAAAGCACCCCACAAGATATTGGACAACAAGACACCAGAAGAAATCTTTTCTGGTAAGAAACCTGAAGTCAGCGATCTCAGAATATTTGGTTGTCCAGTATACACTCATGGCCCAAAGGAAAAGAGGACTAAACTAGATCCTTGAGGAAAGAAGGGTATCTTTGTGGGTTACAGTGAAAGCTCGAAGGCTTACAGATTATACTTTCCAGGGTTCAAGAAGATTGATGACAGCAAGGATGAATATAAATTCAAGGACAGGTAATCCAGGAAGCAAAGATCAAGAGGGAGCACACTCCAGCAGCTTCTGCAAGGATGCGGATTTTCAGAGGGAGTTGACCATCTTCCTACATTCCACAACAGAAAGGTGTAGAAGAAGCTACTTCAGCAGCTCCTGCCAGGAAGCAAAGACTCAGAGGGAGTCCACCCAACAAACAAACAAAGATAAGTATTTCAATTATCATTTCTTGCCTATTTTTGTTTAAATAATATTATGCTTAGGAGATGTATTTTGCATATTAGAATGATTGCATTAATGAACAGGATACTACTAATATGCATGTGATGGGTAAGTGGCCTATAGCACTGTACAACATTCCAGTGCTACTTATCTAGAATGAAACCTCTTTGCTGACATGTTGGGAGTACTGCAAACTCTTAACAATGTTCTGGTAGAGACTGGAAGGCATCTAGAAAGTTGTGGAACATGGATAAATGTTGTATTGAAGCATTGGCTAAGATAACTGCATGACATATTTCTTTATGTGTAAAGAATCTGTTCTGAAAATTATGAGATGTTTATAATCATGCAATTTAACTTGTTTCGTAGGAAAGACCGTATATCTTCACCTACAAAAGGACTACAACATTTGTTCCAGCAACAAAGATATCTATTGAAGATATTGAAGATATTGACAATTTGAAGTTCCCAGGATCTGGGATGAAGAAATGGAATGCCATGATCCGTCGATCATGAAGAAGATGTTTGGGATGCAGTCTCAAGACCTGACAGGGAGTCACATGTGTGCAGATTGAAGAAAGCCTTGTATGGCTTGTAGCAAGCTCCCAGAACTTGGTGTGATACAAAGAGGAAGCTTGCTGCCGAGTTCGATATGAAAGATTTGGGAATGATGCATTATTTCCTAGGTATGGAGGTGTGGCAGAGTGCAGGTGGGATCTTCCTTGGTCAAGGAAAGTACACAGTAGATATCCTGAAGAGATTCAGGATGATGGATTGCAAGGCCATGGCCACACCTATGGCATCGAATATGAAGCTTCTATGTGATGCTTCATCTGAGCCGGTTGATGTCTTTATGTATCGTTAGATGATTGGGTCCTTGATGTACCTGACGAACACAAGACCAGATATTTGCTTTGCGGTGAACACATTGAATCAGTTCCTGACAGATCCGAGGAGTGTTCATCTGGTTACTGTAAAGCATGTTCTGAGGTACCTGAAGGGTACAGTGGATTATGGGCTCAAGTATGAGGCGAATCAAAAGTTTAACCTGCAGGGTTATGTTGGTTCAGATTGGGTTGGCAATGTTGCAGATAGGAAGAGCACATCTGGGTGCTGCTTCAGTATGGGATCAGGTGTGATCTCTTGGTTTAGCAGGAAGCAGTCCTGCGTAGCACTGAGTACAGATGAGGCAGAGTATGTTGCAGCTTGTTCAGCTAGTTGTGAAGCAGTATGGCTCCGGAAGCTACTGTCTGAGTTATTTGATCTCCCGTTGGATGCTACTGGTATCTTCTGTGATAACCAGAGTTGTGTGAAGCTGTCTGAAAACCCAGTGTTTCATGACAGGTCGAAACACATAGAGATCAAATATCACTATATCAGGGATATGGTGCAGAGAGGAGCTGTGAAGCTCCTGTATGTTGCGATGGACGAGCAGATTGCAGATGTGTTGACGAAGCCACTAGCCAGGGTGAAGTTCGAGTACTTCAGGGAGAGTCTTAGCGTTCTTCAGATCGATGACACTTCGAGGAAGAAGTGATGGACACATTTGCTAAAGCCATTCCAAGCATGTTGGAAGGAGGATCCTTTACATGGCTGTGGATGTAAGCGTTGGATGATGAGCATCAGGATGATGTTCTGGTTTCTGCTTTGATATGATCAGTTGGATCATTTATATGTATGTATGCATCATGTTGGATGCTGGATATGATCAGTTGGATCATTTATATGTATATGTATGTACGCATTATGTTGGATGTTGGATATGATCATTTGGATCATTTATATGTATGTACGCATTATGTTGGATGTTGGATATGATCATTTGGATCATTTATATGTATGTATGCATCGTGTTGGATGTTGGATATGATCAGTTGGATCATTTATATGTATGTATGCATCATGTTGGATGCTGGATATGATCAGTAGGATCATTTGTATGTATTTTGTATATGCATCATGTTGGATGCTTGGACCATGTATCTGTATATGTATCAGGTGGATACATTGTATGATCTGGTGGATCATGTATGGTGATATGTATCATGTATTTGTATTTGTATCAGGTGGATACACTGTATGATCAGGTGGATCATGTATGATGATATGTATCACGTAGATACTTGGTATGCATCAGGTAGATGCATTGTATGATCAAGATGATCATGGATGACGAGCTTCAGGATGTTGCTCCAGATGACATGCAGCAGGATGTTGCAGTGATGATGATCAGGATGATCATGTGTACATTAGGATGATGTATGGTGAGTATCAGGTTGATACTCTATGGCCGTGGATCATGTTGTGCAGATGAGCATATAATTTGGCCCTAGGAGATTTGCAGATAGTCTTTCGAGGTTTTGCCTATGGCATATAATTTGGCCCTGGGATATCTGGCAAATGCTCTTTCGAGGTTTTGCTCTAGGAGGACATATAATTTGGCCCTGGGAGATCTGCAGATCGTCTTTTGAGGTTTTGCCTATGGCATATAATCTGGCCCTGGAATATCTGGCAGATGCTCTTTCGATTTTGTCCTATGGCATATAATATGTCCCTGGGAGATCCGATAGGTTGGGCTGTGTGCCCGTAATAAGTCATGGGATGCTCTTGCGAGGTTTTGCCATGACCACATATAATCTGTCCCTGGGAGATCCTATAGGTAGAGTTTTGTGCTAGTAACAGCCTGGGATGCTTTTGCGAGGTTTTGTGGTGAGGTCACATATAATATGGCCATGGGAGATCCTATAGGTAGAGTTGTGTGCTCGTAACAGCCTGGGATGCTCTTTCGAGGTTTTGTGACGCACGTAATAAGTCCTGAGGATTCCACAGTATGGCCAGTGATGACGAAGACCTGCAGGTGGTGGGCCTACATCCAGTATGAAAAAGGACTGGCTCTGTAGAACTTCCTATGACGAGTAGCGTCAGAGATTGGTTGAGATAGCAGCAGCAGTGACGATGATGATGACGATGATCCCGAGAAGAAGACTTGTCTAGCATATCTGTGTCGAGAAATACCTTCCTAGTTAAGAGGAAGTGTTGATGTATATGTAACTTCGGAATGCATTTCATCTATGTATTTCATATATATTTATTGTACCCTTATTAGAGATGTGTTATTCCTCTATAAGGAAGTGTCGTCATGTGTATTGACAAGTGTCGCAAGTGTGTGCACTTGGCGACGGGTTATTAGACCACCATGTGTGGGGTCCGCCCTGAAATATATATTATATTGTGGATGTACCTAGCTAGACAAGTCGGCCCCATAAGGTCACTGGGCAAACAGGTTAGTATAAATGGAAATCGAGAGATCTCTATTTTGATCATTCAGAAAGTCACACTTTTCTCACTCAGAAAGTGGCGCACTAGTGAGGAGGAGGATCATCTACTACTAGGAGACTATCTCAAGTGTATTTTGGTTGTACTTTGGTTGAGCCATTGCTCTCTCTATCTCTGAGGAAGTTGTGGGGTTTTTCACCTTAGGGTTTTCCCCACGGAAAGTCTGTGTCTCTTGTCTCTCATGTTTTTGATTCTTGTGATGCTTGTCATGCTTATTGTGATTGCTCTACATTGATATACTGTATATGTTATTCTCTCAATGAAGATTCTAGAGTATTGTGAATTAATGCTCTAAATTTAACACATATGAAAAAAACAGGATTGCAATCAAATATTTTTCATGGATGACTTGATCACTTCATTGCACAAGATCTCTAATGGCAAAACCTTGGCCTTGATTATACAAGATTAAGTGGGAGTTTGTTAAGAATATAATGCTAAGTTTAAAGACAAATGCTCTCTTGATGTGTATATTAACTAAGGCTTCATTAGGTTTATCCCCAAATGGGAAGCCCTTATGTTGATCAATAATTAAAGGCCAATCACACTTCTAAATACTTCTTATAAGAAATTGGCCAAAGCCCTAGGCCTTTGTCTCCATCACATTTTACCTAATATTGTTAGGCCAAAAAAATTGGTTGCATCATTGGTCAATGTTTTTTAGATAGAATATGTGGGACGATATAGAGTATATCATGCCTCAAGCTTAGATTCTTGTTTCATTAAGATTGATATTGAGAAGGCTCATGATTGGGTTAAGTGAGCCTTCATCATTGCTATGTTAAGAGCCTTAGGATTTGGCTTTGCCTACACTAGTGCTATGTAGACTTTTTTGTAGTAGTCTCTACTTGCATATTCATCAACAGATGCAAGTCCGAGGAAGTCGATTTGTTTCATTCCATTAGGCAAGGATGTCCATTAACCCTGACTTTACATGCTTTTTCCCATTGTAGCTTTGAGTTACTTGATATGTTGTAGGGTCAACATGGGCATATCAAAGGCATCTTGTTCCCTAAACTTGATTTTAACCAATGAGTTAACAATCACTTTGTTGTTCATTATTTTTTGACAATTTCTTAGGACCAAATCTCACAGGACAACACAATGGAAAGCATAGATACATTTTGTCTCATCTTATGTTCTATCATTCAGAGGAATAAAAATTGTGTTATTCACAAAACCAATGTCCAATTACATTTTAGGTTGTTATTCATAATTGGACCCAAATCCAATGAGGCAAGGCTTTCAAATTTTTGGGTATTCCTTTTGCATTTATAGGCTCTACCAAAGGTTTGAGCGAAGCAATGGTGCAAATGGTGGAAAATAAATTATAAATATCTCACAAAACCTTTGGTCGTCATTGTTATGTTTTAGTTCTGCACCAAAATTATGGGAATGACACGTACTACTTTTGTCAGGTTTCCTCTAATTTAGATTATTAGTGCTTGGAAAAGCCTTCCTTTGAGCCAACAACTCTAACGGTAAAGGTTTCACATAGTAAAGTGGGATATCCGTTGCACTCCTCATGAATATAATGACTTCGATATATTATCAAAACAAGGATTCAAGTACAAGCTCTATATGCTAAATAGTTGGTGTGCACTATAAGTAGGAATGAAAAATGGAGAGTTTTGTGCAAGCATTGTATCAAATAAGGAGCTTCATTAAGCAAAAAGAATTAAGCAAGGTATTTCTTTACAAACCCTAGTGGTCACATTTGCTCATGTTTAAATGATTGGCGGCACATCTATGATCCAAAGTATCTACAAGGCATGGGAGTTTGTTAAGTCATTCCTTTCATGGAGGGATCTTTCATTGTGACTTGGCTTGTCTTTTTATGATCATTGCTTTTGGTGGGCTCCCCTAGTTAAGGTAAGTTGTTGGTCAAATCAACTTGGTTATGAACCCTAGAATTATTCAAAAGCAATATACAAATGAGTAAAGAACTTGTTGATAGTCAAATGAGGGAATGGGCCCCTTGTCTAGAGCTTAAACACAACTTCAAAATGGCCAATATCAGTTCGTTCATCTTGGAACATATGTAGGGCCTCCAAGTACACTAGGCTTGGTAGCAAAATTGAAAATGGAGACGAGTAACAACATTTACCATATATATGCTTGTCACAAACTACAAATGGCTCTGATTCACATCTAAGTTGGAAGGTCGTCTAAACAAAGTTTGGAATATAAAGTCCATGCAAAAAGAGAGATTGTTAACTAACACTCATGGAAGTCAATCTTGGAGCCAAAGAAGGCCCTCTTTAGATGGTTTCTTTGTAAGGATTGTAGTGGACAAAACATTAGAATATCTAGGATTGCAAAAATCACATTGTCCCTAGAGTGAGCAAGCTCATACCTTCAAACAATGTTTCTAGTTTTGTCCCTTAGCCATGGTCATTAGGACATGGGTTCAAATTCTATATCAGGAATACCTCACTACCTCAATTTCATGGAACTTGGTTGCCATATTAGGCAACTCCCCTTGGTCTCTTGAATTTCATTCTTATTGGTTATTAGACCATGTTAAAGAGCCTCACTTTAATTGGAAGAAACATGATGGCATGTTGTTTAATGGCAAATGCTTCAAGCAATTTCTCATGGTATGATGATGCCTTGACATGTGTCGATCTATTGTTGCAAATTATAGTGCAAGCATAAAAGATTTGCATGGAAATAGAGCATTTATAGCAGCGCTCAACTTTTTGAAGTGGGGCCCCTTGTACTATGAGTTAGGGGCCAACTTGCCCACTACGATGCCCATTCATCATAGTCTCACCACGGTGACAACACGCCTCACCACAAAGAATGCAAGCAACTTAGAAAGCATAGGAAAAGAGGGCATAGATGGCCTCCTACCTTGGAAAAACCAATTTGCAATTTTCAACTTTAGCCTTGGCCACATCAGAGAACCCCGAGCCTCCCAAAGAGGCTAACGATGGATGCGATCAACCCATTGATGATGCTCCCCTAGTGACTTGATGGGGCCTCACCCCCAATGACCATGATGACACCCCACCTCCCATCGATATTCTTGTTTCTTAATGTTCATGTTGAGTTCTATGCATGGTGTTTTTTAGATATTGTAACTATGTTATTTGGACTCAATTTATTGTAGTGCCTTATATTTAGGTGTTTTAGCATTAGCCAAATCACACTTGAGTTTTATAGACTTTTGCTATTGCTCATGGAGCTTGCATCTACAACCCACCTCTTTTGTATTAAAGTTATGTGCATAACTGTCTATTTATAGTTAAGGCAAGCCATGCGAGGCAAGCTAGACCAATGAAATCAAGGCATTGTTATAGCCCCTGCTAAGGTTTGATCCTCACAAGAAGTGGTCAGTGTGCTCCCCTTACGAAGGCCATTATTCCACTTAAGGGTCGTTACTTAAGTTGGGTTGTGTACAATTTAAGTAGTGTCCCACATCTCGCCACTAAAATATTAAGGAAGCATCCTACAAAAATAGTTAAAGATTGCTTTCATGTGAAGATTTCCTTTATTGCTACCCCTTGTCCTTTAGTCAAGCATGTCTCATCCATCATACCCAAGTTTTATTCCTAAAAAAAATTTCAACAATGGGAAGTCATCTCCTTAGGCCAAGATATAAACCTATTCTTTTTTTCTTTTACTTTTTTGTTTCCCTTGCAAATTTTCGATTTATTGGTGAGCATATTGTTTCAAATTTCTTAGTCTTTTTACAATTTTGGATTTATTTTCATTGTACTTGCGTTTACACATGCGATTAGGACATCCCAAGGGATTATCTTATGATTTCCTTGATTTAAGTATCAAGCCAAGGGATCCTTGTGCACTCCTGTCACTAAGGTTTTGGTCATGAGGTATATGTTGAGGTATATGTTGAGCAATGTGCACTAATATTTCTATACAGATACATCTTAAACCCATAATTCACCTTGAAGTTGGGACAACAACATCACCCTAGGTGCTTTAAATATAAAAGATCATTATTCGCCTACATCACATTCTTAGCCTAATTTTACTAAACATTTCTCTACATGTTTTCAGCACAACCTCACTGAGGTGTTGGCTCACCCAACTAATAGCTAAGCAACATGTTTGTGTCCCTCTTTTACTATAATATTTAGGCTATTCTTGAAGGAGACATTATTACCCTCCCTTGCAACACAACTTTGTCAATGTATTAGTGTTGGTATCACTAACAATGTTATATCATATGTTATGTTTCAAATTTCAGATATGTTGCAAGTTACAAGGAAGAATGAATATTACTTTAAAATTTTGAATGACCTCGTATATCTTTAAATTTAAGAAATGCATGTTTTTGTATTTATGAGATGTCTACTTCCGTATTTTAGTCGTACTAGAATTTCTATTTACGTCTTTTGTCTGTATCGAATAGTATTCACATTCATATTCATACTTAAATATTGCTACTATGCTCTATAGGTTAGATGCTAGATGTTTAATAATTCATATTTTTTTAATCCACTTGGAGATGCATATAGCCTCTAAATAGTATTGGAACATCGTTATACTATTGTGTCACAACTATAATCATGTAAAAAACTTCTTGAGCTTTCTATTAGGGTATTCATAACCATTGACTACAAAACACATTGTGATAAATAATTATTTATTTTCTTATTTAAATTGTATATAATTATTGTTTATTAAATTGTAAATGGCCCATATAGATTGACTTCGGTGTTTTTAAAAGAAATAAAAAATAGTTTTACTTCATTCATGTTACATGCACAAAATTTTGAATGGAAGCAATGTCCATGAACAAACAATTAGAAATAAATTTCTACCTAGTGTCGATTTTGATATTATTGCGCAAACTAGTTCTCATTTAGGTTGTTGTTGATGTTAAGGTGAATAATTAGATTTTTTCTATAAAGTTCACTAACGAATGTCATCAAAGTCGCTTCCAAGAATTTCAAAATTCAAATGTATTTTGGCTTTGAATTTTATATAATTGGATCAATTGAAAATGCCCTTTGGCTCAATGTTATGAGCTCTATATCAAATTCTTCAACTCGGTTTTTAGGATCCCCTTATAATTGCATATTTCTTATACTACTAGAGGTCAATTAAATTCTCTTTGGCTTTAGATAGCCAATATTAGAAATCACATTAGTACAATGATGTTACACTTGCACTTAGGTCAGGCCTACAATATAGCATCATCAAACTTATTTGGAATTTCCTTCCTTTGGTTCATGACCTCATATTGTTGGTTTGACTTTCAAGTTGGACTATTAATCAATTGTGTGCAAACAAAATTTCATATAGGCATTCATGGAAACTCACACCATGGCCTTGGTTATCCTATAAGATGAGGTCTAAAAATTGAGACCTTCAAAAAAATTACATAGTAAAAATAATCATCATTAAAGTTTAGTAAAAAAATATTGAAATTCAAACAATCAATTATGTTTTTATTTATGTTTTCATTTGAATTTATTTATTAAAAAAAGTCTATAAGTTAGTTATATAGATAGATAAATAGATATAGCCCACTAAGTTAGTGCATTCAGTTCAAACGAACTACGTCAAAGTAAAGTTTGTCATGAGGTCTATGACTCTCTAATCAAGGAGATGTTCGAGTTCAATAGAGTCTTGTTGGGTTACTAGCAACTACTGTGGCTGGTTGTTGAGCAGCTCTCCATCTGAATATTTCAAGGAAGAGGGGGGATCCCGTGAGGTTAGCTCAAGCATTTTGAAGTCCTTGTTTCAAGGTGTGTTTGCCAAGAGATCACAAGTTAAAATTCAAGGGAGTCTTCACGGGTCACCAACAACTCCCATGGATAGCAGTTGATTGTCTTCTAATCATAAATTCTATGGAGTGCTCCACAAAATTAAAAAGTTAAAATTGAAACTATTCTAAGCATTGAAAGTAAATGCAAAAATTGAAATTTTCAAAAGTAATCTAATTTAAGAAATAGAAATGGAAACTACACTCATTGGGACAGCAAATTAATAAAATATAGTCGTGAAAAAAAACTACGCTAGATTGTTGTGTAAAGTATACTATTTAAAGGAATGGGGAATGAGCATGGAGTGATTGTATATTTGTTTGTGTTTTGGTTTTACACGACACAAAATGGAAGTCACAACCAACCTACAAGAAAACTTCCAAGCAAAGAAAGAAGAACTTGCTCAAACCAAACGAACAAAGCAAGAAACTAAGTTATAAGTGTGCAAATGTTTTTGCAACTTTGGGTTGGCAAACATTCATCCTACATAGGTCTCAAGGGATTCTAAAGCTAGGAAGCATGCAATGATCAATTCACGAAACTTGAGACCAAATCCATTTTTTCATTTTAATGAAGGAGTACAACAATAGAAAATTCGTGTTTAAACCAAGTTATAAACAAATCAATGACTAAAAGACAATAAGTATGTAAATAGTTAATGATTCATTGGTAATCTATTCTATCATTCTATTTATCGGTGACTAAAAGAAAATAAGTATGCAAATAGTTAAAGATTGATAGTTAATATATTCTATCATTCCTTTTATCAATGCCTATCTATTGTTATCTAAGTGAACCAATGAAATGAATCCTTGATAGCCCTATTGGGGAGCTACAAGCATCAATTCAATGGTCGAAAGAAGATTAAGACCCCAAATGAACCCCAAATGAACGATGGTCAAGTAGATCCAAACCATCGTAATGCCTTGGAAACCTCAAAACTTGTTTCGTAACCCTACCAAAACATAAATTTGTGTTTAAACCAAGTTATAAACAAATCAATGACTAAAAGACATTAAGTATGTAAATAGTTAAGGATTCATTCGTAATCTATTCTATCATTCTATTTATCAGTGACTAAAAGCAAATAAGTACGCAAATAGTTAAAGATTGATAGTTAATATATTCTATCATTCCTTTTATCAATGCCTATCTATTGTTATCTAAGTGAACCAGTGAAATGAATCCTTGATAGCCCTATTGGGGAGCTACAAGCATCAATTCAATGGTCGAAAGAAGATTAAGACCCCAAATGAACGATGGTCAAGTAGATCCAAACCATCGTAATGCCTTGGAAACCTCAAAACTTGTTTCGTAACCCTACCAAAACATATCTAAAAATTTGAAAGAGAATGAAATGTAAAATTGTTGCAATTAATCTACTAATCTAGAAACGACTAACAAACTAAGTAAAAGAAACTTGATTTTGATTTTGGTTGTTGCTTTAAAAGATTCCAAGGAAGAAAGGAAATATGGCTTCTTTCGTACCCGAATCAATTATTAGGTACAATTTGTTTTTGTGAGATTGAAATGAAATTTAAGCCTACCAAAATCAACCAAAAGTTTGTTGTCATAATAAATGAAAACTTATTAAGGTGGTGAATGCATATAAGCATCTTCCACAATCTATCCAAGGTTGATAGATTGCACAACTTACTACTCTTACACTCCTAGAGAAGATGCACAAACTTCAACCTATAAACAACTTGAAAACATAAGGAAAACCCTGCTTAACATATCAAAGTTTGTAATTGCCACCACTAAAATCTAAGTAAGATAGTGAAATTAAGTATTCAATTTTGGCAATCTAGACTAAGCTAATAAACTATCCAATTTATAAATCATGTCTTCCTAAAATAATGCACAAACTTAAGCTATTAACATCGTGAGAACAAAAATGAAACCTTCATATACTAAAAAGCAAGAATCTAACATAAATATTACAATGTTCTAACTTTCCTTCATCAAAATGTCCTTCATATTACAAAAGTTGCCTTTTATTTATAAGCTCCAAAGAGAGTAGTTCAATCCTCTAGCTGTAAGTTTTAAACCTTAACAGTGAAGTACAAACTTATACGATTCTTAAGCATTAACAGAAAATACACAATGGCACACACATTACACAGAGATTTTCACCTGGAAACCCTTAACCGGGAAAAAAACCAGCAAAACTTAGAGCCGCACTGCTCCTTTTTCATTATATGTTTTATTTAACCATGTACAATACAATAAATGGTATTCCGCAGCATCTAAAACCCTAATTCGTTTACCCGAAATTAGGTTACAACCCTAATCCCTTTTACCGGGATTAGATAGAGTACAATGGGTCAAAAAACGCGAAAAAGCAAAAAAGCAACCCAAAAAATTTTGCAGCGGACTCCGGGGGCCTAACGGTCCGAAACGAAGGGGGTGGGCCCTGTCGGGCTACCACCCCCTCTAAACCCCCCCTCCGGACGCGCCCGGCGCAGGCGAATCACTAGTGCCGTAGGGATCGTGTTGTACACGCAGCGACCATGTGAAGAGATATAACATACCCAACACTAGCTAAGGTAAAAAACTAACCTTGGGTTGAAGTCATCTCAACCCTTTGTGAAAATCAAATCTTTTGAAAAGATTCATCTTATCCCTCCATAAAAATATAACCCTTACCCCATTTTAGATTATAAAGCAATAAAAGTATGCCTCATTAAGTAGGATTTGGATCTTAGATTATAAAACAATAAAAGTATGCCTCATTAAGTAGGATTTGGAAAGTCTCCCCTTACATATTTTCCCATCAACTAAAATCTGCGACACATATAAATCCATAAACAAAATCGTCTCCGTATTACAAAACAATATAATATGGCGCACAACCTTACTATAAAACAAACAACAAACTATTTACTAAGGTTATTGGATAAAGGCATATGTGCAAAATGTGAATCCATGTATGGGTATGAACACTTTATAAAAGATAGAATCGCCCATATGTTTGGGAAAACGAAACCCCCTCTATGTGATATAACAAGTATAGTTTTGTATGCAAATTACCATTAAATAAAGGGTGCCTCTCCACTTTACATCAATGGTAATTCCCTTCAAATTTATTTAACTCTCTTTATTCATATATACATATATATATATATAAAGAAATTTAAATTTTAGTTAAATAAAGAAAGTTAACTTTATTTATATATATAACATTAAACCTAGCACAAAAGGTTAGCTTAATTTGTAGATGCTTTCATACTAAGCCCACAGAGAGTTTATGATTAAATCTCATCTAATCCTCTTTCGGGTACCAATCGACTATGCCACTAGCAATTAATCCGCCTTCCATTTAAAAATTCCAAAGAAGAAGTTGGCGAAATACAAAAATTCTAGCTTGATACCCAACTCTTCACTTAAATGTGAAAAATGGGTGATATCAGCACCATACATAATAATGATAGGAATGCAAGTAATGATTGAAACACACAACTCCATTAGATTTTTTTTAAATACAAAACCCCTTTAAGATTGGATAAAAACACCTCCTTCATATTTGAGAATAAGCGCAAGCTCCCCTTCTACAATAAATAAAACTTTAGAACTTTATCTCGAAAAAAAAAGTATCCCCCTCTATCACATTGGAATCAATAAGATCCATGATGAAACTTTATGTAATAATTCTCCTCCCATGATGAAACACTTAAAAAAATATCATTTGAATCTTTATAAGAGATGATAAAAATATTTTTATCATACTGTGAAAAGTAACTTGCATTTGTTCAAGATGTCGTGACTTTGTTAAATTGGCAAATTGAAGGGGTTTGTCTGATTCAAACCCACCTTTGCTTCTCTTCTTTATTTAATTTCCTACTTTAAGGTTTGATAATCAAATTTGCTAAAGCATTCCCCCCTTTAAGAGCATGTAGGACATGAGGATGGTATGTTGCAAGCCAGAGAGAGGTCACAACCTCTTCTCTCTTCTATTACTATTTTTTAAACATCACAACCAACAATGGGCAATCGTGGATGAAAAGTGAGAGAGGAGTGGGATCCCACATGGAGGATCAAGTCAATGGAAGGAAGTGTAGAGAAAGATGTACTAATAAGGAAGATAACCAGACTAACACAAATGTGAGGGATGGATGGGGTGGAGTTAAGTTTTGCTAAGAGAAGGCAACTAAGAGTGTGCTAAAGAGAAAAGAACCCAAGAACATGAGAGTGCAATAATTATGGCACGGGTAAGTTAAAATCACTTTTATAAAAAATGACTGAAAAATTGAGCGAGTATTACAAATGAGAGTCTGTATATATATACACAACAAGGAATACAACACTTTCCCAAAGAAGGATATCAACCTACATTGACTAGGTCCCCTTAGCCTATAATACAAATATATGTAATATTACCAGGTTGGTCATGGCCAAAAGTGAAGATTAAACCCATAATTTCAACATCCCCCCTAATTTTGAACAAAGGACCACAGAGAGAAGAACCCAAGAACATGAGAGTGCAATAATTATGGCGCGGGTAAGTTAAAATCACTTTTATAAAAAATGACTGAAAATTTGAGCGAGTATTACAAATGAGAGTCTGTATATATATATACACAACAAGGAATACAACACTTTCCCAAAGAAGGATATCAACCTACGTTGACTAGGTCCCCTTAGCCTATAATACAAATATATGTAATATTACCAGGTTGGTCATGGCCAAAAGTGAAGATTAAACCCATAATTTCAACATCACCCCTAATTTTGAACAAGGGACCACAAAGAGAAGACATTACATCACAATATTGGCCCTTAATGTTGAACAAGGACCACATAGAGAAATCATTACAGATCACCCCCCTAATTTTGAACAAGGGACCACAGAGAGAAGACATTACATCACAATATCGGTCCTTAATGTTGAACGAGGACCACATAGAGAAATCATTACAAATCACCCCCCTTGAATGCCATATCACTCCCTAAAGTATCTAGCGGGATCTTTGGCAGCAAAAATTATGTGCTGGAGTGTCAGTGGTGGATGAAGGTTATGGTCCATGGGCATATCATCGACCATGGTGAGAAGGACCCCTAGAGGAGGATTCTAATGATGTTTTGATGGGCCTACAAGAAAATCAACATCCTCTACAAGTGTGGATATGGCCCATTTAGACAGAGGCCTTAACACAGCCAAAGGAATAGTAGATGGCATAAATGGATCAATTAGGCAGTCGCCATCATCATCTAGTGGAGGAGTGCCATCATTGAATTGCTCATTTAGTGGAGTGCCATCACTAAACAGTGCATCGAATGCAGAAGCACTGGAAGGAACATCTTATATAGGAAAAGAGACTTCTGCAAATTTGGCATCTAAGGATTTCATCAATAAGGTTTTCATCAATCCCAACCACTTACCCAAAAACTATAGGAGAAGTGCTTAAGGAAGCACTATTACAGGCAAAGAGAGCACCAACATCATAATTTGAAGGAGAAAGATCCATTGAAAGACGATGCAAATCATCTAAAAGAAGTAATGGAAAAGAACCTAGTGGACAATGAGTAGTAACGTCATCAAAGGTGGCATCTTTAAATTCAATCACTTAGCGAGTTGAAGGATGATATAGACAATATCCCTAAAAAGCTTTGATTTATCCCACCAGAGTGTAGCAATGATTTGGAGATATTGATGTGCTTTGTTGTCCATTAAGAGTATGGCCCATGCACTTGATCTAAAAATTCTAAAATGCAACAATGAAAGTTTGTCTGCATACCACTTCTCATAGGGAGTCACACCTTGAACAACACTAATCATCTAATTGATGATGTGGGCAATACAAAAAATTGTGTCCCCAATGAATGTAAGCTTCATTTGTTTGGAGTGAAGCATGCATTGAGCCATCTCCATAATAGCCCTATTCCTCTATTTAACTACTCTAGTTTAATATGGATTGTAGGGAATGGTTCTCTACCAAGAAATGCCATGAGAAACAAGAAATAAGTAAAAAGCATTATTAGCATATTCTCCTCCACCATCAACCTAATACACTTAATTTTTCTCTTGCTTTGATTTTCCACCAAGGATTTAAATTCTTTGAATTTCCCAAACACTTCAACATTGGATTTAATGGTATATATCCAAAGCAAGTAAGAAAAATCATCAATGAAGGTGAGGAAGTACATGGGTCCCCCAAGAGAATGGATTACCATATGCCCACGAATATCACTATAAATCAGCTCAAGAAGTTGAAAAACTTGCCTCGCTTAGTCCTTAGGAAAGGACTCTTCATGGTGTTTCCCCAACACACCCTTCATAAACACCAGAGGTGGTTCATTTTGTAGAAGGTCATCAACCATATGCATTCAGCTTATATGTCACAAATATCTAAAATTGGTATGACCCATTTGTTGATGCCATAGCATATGATGGTGTCATCAACATTGGATACCATGGGAACAAACCCCTTTGAAGTATCCTTCCCTAACTTTTACATATGATCAAATTCATCAAAATAACCCTATGCAACCAATTTAAAACCAGCACTTGTGTCCTTTACAACCCATCCTCCTTGTACCAATTCCACATTTTATTGGTGTGTGTGATGTGGTAAGTAGAGAGAAGCTCTTGTCCAACTTCTAGAACACGGAAGACATCTCCAAACTTAACAGTGTTGATGATTACATCACCATAACCTAAACTTGTAGGGTGGAGTCATCACCAATATTTATCCATTGTGTTATTGTCAATCATCAGACATCAGGCATTGATGTTTGGTCATATGCCTAGTAGTGCCAAAATCCATGATCCATTCCTCCAAAGAAGTGGAGGACCAAGATGTTGCATAGAAGAATGTGTATCATGAGAAGATCCAACAATTTGATCAAAAATATTCGAGTTATCTATTGTTTATCTTGCAAGTTCTTCAATTTTTTGAAGATGAATGATGTAAGATTTCAAGGTTTGTCCCTCCTTATGACAGTAGTTGCATATGAGTTTCTTCTTTTTGGAGAGTTTCCAGTTCCCCCCTTACCTCGTTTGGCCTCATGCTTAGATGGGGTCAAGATAGCCTTTGGATGGGCGTGAACTCGAGCGAGTAATCTGCCCATATTCCTCAAAGTAACTCAATGCCAAATAAGATTAGCAAAAGCCTCCTCAAGAAGAGTTGTGTAACCCTTAACAAATAAAAGGATATTATAAGATATGATAGAAAAGTATTAAAATGTTGAAGAAAGATCAATATTCATAACAATCCTTCAATTTTTGTCTTTCCTCCTTTCCTCCTAATGTAATGATGCCAACCTTCAAGTTCTTCAACCTTGCCATATAACCCTAGACGTTGTCAAAGTCACCCAGCTTGAGATTGGAAAGCTCGTATCAAGTCTATTAACCTGAGTGCTAGTCATTGTGTCAATGTGAATGTAGAATACAAAAATAAACCTATACTATAATAATAAACCATATTAAATAACCCAAAGTCACATGTCTAAATGAATGTCTATTTAAGTAATGTGACCATCCAATGTATACTTATAAACAACATCACATGATATTGTAATCAACTCTTATTATATATTCAATACATTATATTTATATGTATGAATTCTTTTATGTTATCCCATTTATTTTGTATATTTACTTGATGAACCAATCGGTTCACTATATTGGTCTCAAAACCCAACTTGGGATGATATTCATGATATAACCCATTAACCTGTAGTCAAATCTTCTTGTGAGTAAACAGAGTTGTGGCTAAGACATGTTATGCATCCATCATTGCAAGCTTGTGGCTTGTGACCAATCTGTTTCCAAAAACACTTATCACAAAAATCTGTGTTGCAAATTTGAAGAGAAAACTACAAATAATTGCAAGTAAAATTCAAGTTTAATTCAAACATTGTCTACAAAATCAATCCATCTTTTGGTGATTTTTTTTCTATTGCAAAGAAAATAGAGACACAAACACCAAGTAAGCTGAGTTGTCCCAATTCAATAGAAGTAGAGAAGATTAGTCGCACATCAACAAGACAATAGTTGTGTGAACATCCACCGTCGCTTAACAATTCCACACACCATGGGTAAACCACCAAATTCTACCGCCAATCAATAGGCTGCATATCGAGTGATAAATACGACTAGGGGTGACTTGCATGAGAATTGGGCCTTAGCATTTCATAAATTGTTTGGACTTCAAAATCATTTATGCCCTGAGGTCACCATAAAACGCTCTACACGAACAATATGAAGTCAAATTGATCATTGCCAAAATTAGTAATTAAGACAGCAGGCAACCATAATCCACACACAACATATAATAAGGATTAATCATGACGGGTGAGATTAGTCATTTCTCCTTTTGCAATAAATGGAATTTTCTATGCCATCGGGGAAGGTGGGTCATGCCAACTTCAAAAACTATTAAGGCCATACGACGTGTCTCACCGTTGGAAACATATTTTGGTTATTGGTCAACGAAAGAAAAGATTATAAAGTCATGAGGGTGATAACATACGGTTAATTATATAAGTTATTATTCTAATCTACATAATTTAAATATTCTATTATACCCATTTTTCAGAAATCCCACGGCCACTCTGCTTCTAATGCCATTGAGATGGAAAAATATTGAGCACCAAGTCAAAAAATAATTGCTCCCGAAGCTGGGACACCCCTCCAAAGTGTTCCATCAAAAATGTCAGAAGTACCACATGTGCCTCCAAATGTATGAACAAGGAGGGCACTCATCACATGGAAACTATAAATCACTGATAAAATCCAATCCAAGTGTTAGACCATATAATGTATGACTTAGGTAAATACCTTCATAAATGCAAACATTAACTTAAAAGGCTATTAAATGCACTTTTCTAATAACTCACTAATTAATTATCCCAATAATCTTAGAATTACCATGGTGTAACTATAATTGATCCAAATTTTCATGTTTGACCTTTACAACAAAGCATATTTCCTAAGTTTCCAAGGTGAGGATAACGAAGTGAATGTGATGTTAGGGAGAGTGTGTTCATGAATTGACTATCATAGAAATGTGATTGAGTGCTAGGTCTACCTCTTAGTTTTCAAGAGCTAGAGGTTAATGATTTTTCTTCCTTGTGTGTCTTAGAAGGGAGTGATTTTGTACCCTTTCCTTGCACATCTTTATTGCAATCCCTTTTTTAATCTTTTTTTTTATCATTATCCCTTTTTTTGGCTTTAGTCCCTTTGCTTTTAGATTTGCCTCTGAAAATTTGGGACATAGGTAACCTAGCTTCTGTAAGGGAGCATTGCTCATGTATACAGCATTTAACATTTTAGCTTCACTTCCCTTCGAGTATTTGACTCTTTTGACTTTTCTTAGGCATTCAAGCATGGGAATAGTATAGAGACCATGGTACATAACATATGATAACTCAATTACGAAAGGAGGGCATGATGAAAATGGATGGAATGGCTAGTGAAATGACATGATATGAAAAATGACTAGATGAAATGTTGTGAATAACATTAAATGAGGGTCACAATTACTTGGATCCCTATGGATACACCTAATTCATAAGTTTACACACTTAATTTAAGAAAGAATTATAACCACACCATAATGCATCCTTAGCTATGAGACGACCATCTAAGATACATGAGTCATTATTGACCAACACCGATGACCCCCTATGGTCATGTCCACACATAAGAAAGCATTAACCATAAATCAACTAGAGAGGATATGTCATAACATTGGTGCAAACTGTATGTCCCCATCAATCTCTGGCACATGGCACATATCATGGTGAACTAAGCAAGTTGAAAGTGTTTATGTCAAATATCCATGGGAAAACCATAGATCTCATATGTGGAATTGTTGGATGAGATTGAAGAAGATCACAAAGGCAATAATGATCAAGTCACCCCATACATGTCAGCGGGTAACATCTAGCTCCAACTGTAAAACATGTACTCAAGGATAGAGTGCATGAAACCTCAAAAGCCTCCAATACTCCAAACTTTGTGGTGCAAGAAACACGAACAGCATTTTGTCATAGAAGAGCTTATCAATGACCTGCTCCTGCTAATACTCAAATCAAAACATCAGTACAACATGGGGAAATGATCCCCCCGGAATATATGTATAATATATATATAAACCAAAAGCAAATAAAGCATAAAGTAAACCTATCAAATGCAATGCATGAAATCAAAAATGCACCAAGTATGACTATCACTCAATATGCATATAAACAAGAAATCATAATGCTCATGCTAAAGAGCTTATTCATTATCCTACCTACCTACTCTAACTTATGAACAAGAGGATGCTTAGTAAAGTTAAATTTCCAATGAAGCAACCTTAGAATCTCATTTATGCCATGGCTTCCTCCCTTGTGTTTGTTGATGGACCAAGACAAGACAATATCAATCATCAAATGAGTATATGCAAAAATCTCCATAAGTTCAATCCAAACACTAAGCAACTAAGTTCAAGAGACAATATCTTGGATTGGAATCCCTATAGGCAACTAAGTTCAAGAGACATGGCCAAACACTAGGATAAGGATAGGTATTGAACTAAGTTCAAACTGAAGAAATTTGTGAAAGAAATGCTTACAACTTAATCACAGCATCCATGGATATACAAAATCAAGAAACAGACACCATGATTTAAAGCCTTTAAGATGACTTGCAAGTAAATTTGAAATGGACAACAAAATATGCAATTCAATGAACCACCATGCTTGTTCTATTGTTGGAGTTGCCAATAGAAAAGAGTCATAGATTCAAAAAAAACCTACAAGAAAGCAAATATAACTATGAAAATGAAAATATGTTAATGTGGTTAAATGCAATGAAAATTCCAACAACTTAATTGATAATGCTTAATGAAAGAAACTGAAAAAATACAAGTAAGCCATATGTGAATGATTCAAAGTGAGTCAGTTACTTGTTTTAACCATCAACATAAAAAGATGCCATTAGATTAGTTGATAGTTTACAAAAAATTAAAATCCCTTTAGACTACTAGTTAGATGTGTAAATGGTGAATTTATGCCATGTAATAAAAGACAAAGCAAATCTAAAATTTATAAGGAAATATTTGAAGAATGTTGTAAAATGAAGACCATTTGAACATAAACAACTCAAAAACAATTAACTTATTTAACCCAACATAGATATGAAAAATATGAACCATGGGCTAAATAGAAATAAATCCAGAAAAAATATTCACAAGTGCTTGCAAAAATAAAACATACCATAACTTATGCTAAAGATTGACTCTATGAAGAAAAGTAAGCATGAATGGTACAGCAAAGTCCAGGTGAAGTGTTTCCCTCTTAAAGAAGGTATTAGTGGATTATTTCCTTAACTTTGTTCAAATATTATAAACTTAGTGAAAAATAATTTCAAGGATTTAAGAAAATTATTAGAAAATGATTTAGATGGCCATAAGAAAGAATGAAAACTCTTGACTAGTGCCTAATGTCCATAGGAAAGGGCATGGGATCATTAAGAAACAAGGGAAGATTTGGAAATCAAAGAGCTGGAGGGGGGTAGAATTGCTCACACCCTTGTCCTAGACTTTGATAGCCAAATGTTTTGTTTCTTTTCAAATCTATGAAAATCCCAAGAGTTGAAGATCTCCACAAAAACCTGCATGCAAGATCTAGCAATCCTACTAGAAAAGTCTAGGAATTTAGTACTAAGAGTAATAGTTCAAGTGTTGAAATGAAAGCAACTTACTAAACAACTAGCACTAAACTTTAAATAAAATTACCTCAACCTTGCTATGCATAAGTCATTTCTTGAAGAAGAAATCAACATTTGAGCATCTAGCACTTAGATCTTCAACTTAGTTCTACAAAATTCATCACATATCCTAACACTAGGACAAAAGAACCCAAGCATAGCAAGAGTACTTTATTCTCCAAGTTCTAGCAAAGAGTACAATGAGAGATGAGAGAGTTGCTAAATCCTCCAAAGACTTGGTCAAAACTAGCAACCTTAGATCTTGACCACTCGTTGATGTAACAACCTCATTGACAAGTCGAAACTAAAACTCACTTTTCAATACAAGTGGACAAAGAGAGGAGTGCTCTCATCAAAACCAATGTAAACTGATGAATGCTCTAGGATAAGGTGCCACGTGTGGACCAAATAAGTGAGGCACTTCATAAATCGAGTGGTCTAAAAAACGGTGAATGCTTCAAGGTGGTAGTTTTGAAATTGTCAAATTCCTCAATATTTATCATATTTTCTATTATAACCACTTTTCAAAAATCCCACAACCACTCTACTTCTAATGTCATTGAGATGGCAAAATTTTGGGCACTCTGTCAAAAAATATTTGCTCCTAAAGCTAAGACACCCCTCTAAATAAAGTGTCCCGTCAAATATATCAAAAGGTACCTTCTGTGCCTCCAAATGTGTGTACAAGTAGGGCATTCATTACATGCAGACTATACATCATCAATAAAATCCAATCCAAGTGTTAGACCATATGGTGTATGACTTAAGAAAATACCTTCATATATGCAAACGCTAACATAAAAGCGATTAAGTGCACTTTTCTAATAACTCACTAATTAATTATCCCAATAACCTTAGAATTGCCATGGTGTAACTATAATTGATCTAGATTTTCATGTTTTACCTTTACAACTAAGTATATTTCCATCCAAGGAAAAAAACTAAGTATATTTCTTAAGTTTTTAAGTAAGGTGAGGGTGATGAAGTGAATGTGATGTTAGGGAGAGGATGTTCGCGAATTGACCGTCATAGAAATGTGATTGAGTGTTAGGTCTACTTCTTAGCTTTCAAGACCTAGAGGTTAATGGGTTTTTTCCTCGTGTGTGCCTTGGAAGGGAGTGAATTTTTTCTCGAGTTACCCTTTCCTTGCACCTCTTTTGAGATCCCTTTTTTTATCTTTTTTTTTTATCATTAGCCCCTTTTTGGGCTTAGTCCCTTTGCTTTAGATTTGGCTTTCATAACTTGAGACATAGGGAACTTGGCTTTTGCAAGGGGGCATTGCTCATGTATACAACATTTATTATTTTAGCTTCACTTCCTTTAGAGTACTTGACTCTTTTGATTTTGCTTAAGCATTCGTACATGGGAATAGCATAGAGACCATGGTACATAACATATGATAAGTCAATTGAGGGGAAATGATGGAAATGGATGGAATGGCTAGTGAAATGACATGATATGAAAAATGGCTAGGTGAAATGTTGTGAATGACATTAAATGAGGGTCACAATTACTTGGATCCCTAGGGATACCCCTGATTCATAAGCTTACACACTTAATTTAAGAAAGAATTATAACCACGCCATAATGCATCCTTAGCTATGAGACACACATCTAAGATACATGAGTCATTATAGACTAACACTGTTGACCCCCTATGGTCATGTCCACACATAAGAAAGCATTAACCATAAATCAACTAGAGAGGATATGTCATAACATTGGTGCAAACTGTATGTCTCCATCAATCTCTGGCACATGGCACATATCATGGTGAACTGAGCAAGCAAAAAGTGCTTCTGTCAAATATCCATGGGCAAACCATAGATCTCGTCTATGGTATTGTTGGATGAGATGGAAGATCACATAGGCAATAATGATCAAGGCACCCCATACATGTCAAGGGGTAACAAGTTTGATACAACTATGATTATCACATCATATCACCACAAGATCCAACTCTTGATTAAACAACTATGCAAGTAACTTGTGAAGTTAGATGGCCTCACATCTAGCAGTATTCGCTAAAAGACCCCATCCTTTGCCTTTAAGAAGTAGATCCATGTCTTGCGAGAGAAATCATCAATAAACGAAACGTAATAATACATGCTTCTTAAGATTGATGCTACTAACATCGATCCACAAACATCCAAATGCACTAGGTATAGAATCTCCTTAGACCTATGCTCATTGCTTGGAAAAGTAGCCTTGTCATGCTTGTCAAGCATGCACCCTCTACATACTCCCTACTACTCAATGTTGAACTCTATAAGACCTATGATTATCTCCCTCATAATAGGCAATGCTTTATGATGCATCTTTTGCATCCTCTTATGCCACAACTATAACAAGTTGCCACTATTATGAACCAAGGCTCGAATAGGTTTACCCTGAAACCTATATAGATTGCCTTCCCTAACCCCTATCACTCATTCTACTTTTGGGCGAGATACCTTTGGTCTAATAAGGACATGTTGGTTCTTGAACTCTACTACATAACCCTTATCTTCCCATAACCAAAATTGAAAGAAATTATTCGTAAGACCTAGAACAAACAAAACATCATCAAAGTCTAAAGAGTTGCCTAGTTGGAATGAAAGGAAATGATACCAACTCTTGCTACTGAGTACTTGGCATCATCACCAAGCTCTACCTAAACCCCTAAGTTTTGTTCTTTTAGATTGGTAAAACATTATCGAGCTAACATCTTGTGTCGAGAAGCCCCATTTTCAACATACCAAGCATCCCTCGAAACCATGCTGGTAGAATCGAAAGATACCATCAAGAAATCCTTCTCAAATTTGGTGGCAAACGCATTCATCTGAGTTTTTGCAGATGTTGCCACTTGCTTCTATTGTTGCTTTCCTTTTCCCTTCTTCTTGTCTAGACACTATGAGGCATAATGCCCATGCTTGTGACAAGTGAAGCATTTGACCTTACTCAAGTCCTTCTTTCCTGGCTATGAGATTGATTCCTCATTCTTACCTCTGCCCTTCTTGGATTATCCAAATAGGTCTTAGTTATCATCACCCACCCTTATTGGTGGCCTTTGACTCCATCTAGTCTCCTCCTAGATACAATCATCCCACAATCTTCCAAGAGAAGATGTTCATAAGCACAAATACCTTGGACAAATGTTTCCCATGAAGCTAAGAATCAATTTAGTGCCATGTTCACTAGCTCTAAGTCTTCAATCTTCTCACCAAATTCTGCAAGTTGATCAAGAATCTACATGACCTTCATAAAGTAACCACAAATTGTGTATGATCTAGTCATATTTATAGCTCTGAGTTTGTTCCACGATATTATCTTTTTCTTTATGTTCTCACTCTAGTAAAGGCTAGCCACAACATCATGCATCTCCTTTGTCATTTTCTTCTGGGATATGTGAGTAATCAAATGATCCTTTATAGCATCCAAGATCATCCGCTTGGCCTTCACTTCTTTCTACTTGTGAGCTACCAACTACTACAAATCTGTAGGCAAAGTCACAACTTCTTTTGACAATATCCCAAAAAGATCATTCTCTTACAATAAGAAAGTAAACATGACTTTCCAATGCAAGAAGTTTGAGGCAACTTCCAATCAATCCTCAAACCTGGGGCTAACTGGTGCCATCTCTAAGATCTAATACACAAACTCCCAGATCTGATTAGAGAGTAAACACAACCTCTAAAATGCTCTAATTGATGGTCTCTATTTCCAACAATTGATCTACTGTAGCAAACTCTTGAGAATCTCTATCAAAGAAAGCTCTAAAATACCATATTAAAAATTTCAAAGCTAGATGATTGATGTCCTTATTTTCTCAAAACAAACAAATCAAACTAAGTTTATTTAACTGCAAAATATCAATTTATAAATGTAGATAGCGAAAGCATAAATGAAATACACATACACGGACGTTTTGTCCTTCAAATCAGCTTCTCATTCCTTATATCAAAGCGTACAAGGTGACTTTTGCAACATGCTAAACCAACAGTTGTACAATCAACAAAAACCACCTCAAACTAAGGCGTATACCTTGCATAAGAGGGGAAAAGCTACAGCAGTACAAACTACTCTTTTCTTGGTTGTTTTGGACCTCTCTCCTCAACCGCTAAAACATATCCTGGCAACAAACAAAGACATTGTACAACCTGCTCTGAAGGTGTACGTCGCACATGAAGGAAAACAACGACTGCTAAGGCTACTAGTCAACCCTCTCTTCCCTCCCAGATGCAATTTGGCCCTTCTTCAATTTGCTTGCTCTACTCGACTCTTTCAACCTCTCTATCTTGTCTATCTTTTATGCTTTGTAGAAACAACTCCTTAACCCTAACTGCCACCTATCTCAATCTTGAGATGTACGATTGAGATTAAATCTAGTCTAGGTCATTATAATGTATCAAATACACTTTATTAGACTCCTGAGAATCAACTTCTAAGCAATAGACTTTCACTTTTCCTAAGTGACAATATAGAAATATTAACCACTCTTCCCAAGTGGTCACTTTATGAAATTTCTCAAACCACTTCCTACACATTCACGCTGAAACCTATGCAAGAAGTTATTGTCCGAGCTACATTTCTCAACATGGAGAATGCAAATCAAACTTTTAAAATCAGATTACTATGCATGGCATTAGACCTACATACAAAAAATGAAAGGCATCCACTAGGATGGGGAGACAACGAGTACATGTCTCTACAACGAAGAGATGTGGGGCGCATCTCCTAGTGTTGGGGATGCATCCCTTGGCAACACAATACCTACGTGTTAGAGATTAACTTGTCTTATTTGAAAGCCATGATAAAAATTCACAACAAGTTGTAGAGAACAACGAAAGAAGGCCTCAAACCCTATCATTCAAAACCTAACTCAAAAAGTCTAAACGCACAATGGTGGATCAGAAAACAAACAGAGAACTCAAACTTCATAAAGAAAAAAGAAAATAACTAACCAAAAGTTTGATAAGTTACAGCAAGGAGAGAAATTGAAGAGATTTAAAAGCCTCACACAAAAGAAGAAAGCACAGTCATAAGAGGAATCATGCCAAAAGCTAAAACTACGATGCCTATACAAACAAGTTTCCCTGAATCAAGTCATTGCTATGAGAGAATATAGACCAGGAGGCCAATTGCTAGATAAGAAAAGCATGGAAGAAACACCTAGCAAAGAGATAAAGTATTGTCCCTACTCGATGTGAGAAATACTGAAAACATGGAAATTAAGTATCACTTTGTTGCTGCAAACTTGAAAAGAAATTGAAGATAGCATTGCCCTCAACTTCTTTGAATCTAATTCCCCTTCCTTCAAACATTGTTCCCTTAGCTTTGCTACTCTAACTGTTGACAATTCTTAAAAACCCTAATACCTCCTATTTGCCCAATACTTATTTCAAATAGGAAGGTGACACTATGAGAAGATTTCCATAAGTGCACACCATATCTAATTGTCTATCACAATCCAATTATGCCTATCAGAATTGTCAAATCATCTGATAAAGTATTCTGAGATCAAGAATATCCTAAATCCAATTCTGTGGAACTTTAATGGGACTTGTCTAGCTTATTCATTATATTTAACTTTGAAGTAAATATCTTCAAAAACAAAAGAGGTCTGTGTGTGCACATATGAATATTGATGGTGTTTTAGATATAATGGTATCCAAACAAATACATTTCACTGAAAAACAGCATCCCAAAGAATAAATAATACCTGCAAACAAGGTACTGCTTCACATTCATTTTCCTCGAGGCGATATTCATGCATCACCCAATCACTTCGTTCACCTTGTGGAGCTCGGCCTCTGTAGAAAACTAGTGTCTTTTTTATTCCTATTGTGCTTGCCCGAGAGTAAATTTTACGATCCCTTCCTGTGGCTTTCCAATACCCAGCTTCAGTAGCCCTATTAGTGCGTGAACCATTGGGGTACTTCCTATCACGAGGACTAAAGAAATACCACTCCATGTCAGTACTGGGCAGGAACGATTTCTCTGTAAAATTGCAAAAGATTCAAGCGTGAGCCATTGTGTACTCATTACTGAATTTTACTTGTCATATAATCAGTTCAGGTACATGTGCAACATCATGTTTCTTCACACCAACATTTAATTTACAGGGATGATTCATATGCAACACATGCAAGCTCATTTCAAAGCCAATTTTTTTAACACCAAAATTTAGTTTACAGGAATAATCAGTGCAGAATTGCACAAGGTTCTTTTCAATCATGAGTCATTGTGCACTAACTACTGAATTGCAGTTAGCATGAAAATATTTGGGAAACTATGCAACATTAAGTCATTATATGTCTTCTTACTAGAATTTTCACACTTCTGCAAACCCAATATCCAATTAACAACTGTTACTGAAAAACTGAGCATAACTGTTATGGAAAACTTGATAATCTGCATCAGTCCACAGTCATTATTACTGGTATATATATTATATGCTAAGAAGCTGTGAACTGTAACAGAAAACTTGATAAGCTGAATCAGTCCACAGTAATTATTATTAATTTACATATTCTACACTAGGAAGCTGTGAAAATAATACGTGTTCAATGCCGTACTATCAAATTTCAACCACCAGTGGGAATAGGCAAATCATTCTTTGGAGTAATACTACTGAAGTCTATTATAGGTATCTAACTGTAAATGCTAAAAGTTAAAGAGCCACTGTGGTGGAATGTTCTATTTTAGTTTACTTTAACACAAGCTACGATAATGAAAAAGTTACTGTCTCTACATTTACCAGAATTTACTACTAGAAGCACTAGGAATGTGTAAGCATTTACTATTTACAAAAATTGACTTGAACATGACTAGCTATAGAAACCTGCAAGGTGTCCAGTTGTATACGCACTGAAATTTTCATTAACATAACTAGGTTTGGCAAACAGTTGGGTCTTTGAATGTCCCCTTCTTGGAACCTACTTAGCAGAGCCACCTGCTCAGATTCAAAGTCACCCTCTGGAATATGTTTTCACCCTATTGACATTCTATGTAACCAGTTAAATAAAATGGGGCAGTCATTCAATGTACTACTATCAGAATTATTTCTAACATAACCACCCAAGGAACTTGATGGAGAAATTCTGTGAACTACTATCCAAAGACAGATTAGGTAGGATGGTAACAAGAAAGCTGCCAATGATCAGGGGAAGTCAACAGGACGGATGATGGCTCCGATCAGATAGTTGAGGATATATCTGACCTTGAGTTTGAACAAGACATGAATTCAAATAATGAGATTGGCTGGGTCGCAATTTGTCCATCATTCTGTGTCTCTGTTGACTGTATGTATACACTTGAGGTATGCATGAAAGAGCCAACTAATTTGGTCATATGTGAGGACTCATGTATCCTATTTAGATGTATGGGGCCTGACATTAATCTGCAACAAGATTGGCATTAATGTGATAAATGATGGGTTGTTATAACGGAATTATTAAGTTTGATTAGATGAGAATATATATTTAAAGTTAAACAGGTGAGACTGTGCAGAGTCCCACTTTCAAGATTACTTGAACCTTGCCAACTAAGGTAATTTTCGAGTTAATCCATGGACTATGATTTCTGAAAACTCGTTTGATCTACCCATATGTTGAAATTTATTTTGAACTCCCCTTGTGTTGGGATTGTAGGAAATTCAGTCTTTATATCCATATCATGTATTTTTGCTGAAGTTTGTTGGAATATTTTAATGTTTATATTTGTACTGCATTTCCATTGAAGGAGCATCAATGTGGGGTCGGTACGGTTGACTTGTGTCCTTGATGGTCTTGTTGAAAACACAGTAACCCATATACATACATGGTTGTTTCAATCACCAGAACATTAGATAAGATCACACATTGTATCATTGTTTGAGTCTATGAATATTTTCTGCTCAAGACACCGCACACGGTATGTTGGCTTCTCATATGTTGTTCGTTTATAATATGATTTGGGTTGATATTTCATGTGGGTGAATTAATAACACTTCAACAATGTTATGCACTGTTTTTGACGAGGATAATTAAAGTACCCACATAGAGAACTTGTGGCTCCGATGTATGGATTGGGGAAGGCATATGTTGCCCAAAGTGTTTTCAGCACCTGCAAAATTGATTTGTGGGAGGTTAAGGATCTGGAAGGGAACGATGAAGGTGTTGCGGATCGGCAAGGCATCTGCAATGTCATTTGTGGACGAGGGCCAATAGTAAATCTGCAATGAAGTATTGTGATTGAAGAAATCACCCGCAATGGAAGGCTTCAGGACTGCAACTATTGTGCTCAACTTCCGTTTCTCCCAGTGTCTATATCAATTATGGAGGCGCAGTGCCTACTTGAGACTGTTCTAGTAAGGCAACTGTAAATAACGCGTACATGTATAATGGGAAAGTTGAGCCTTTGTGACAGATAGAAGGTTTTGGTGAGATCTGCCACAAAGCCTTTACATTCCTTTTATACATGTATGACTCATTTACAGTTTCGTTACAAAAACTGTCACAAGTAGCGGCACGCCACCATAACTAATACAGACATTGGGGATAATGGAAATTCAACATAACTCTTCCGTTTCCAATAGCAGCCACAAGGGGTAGTGAACAGCTTACCTCAAAGTTCCAACGAAAAACTTTACTGCAGATTTACTATTGACCTGTATCCACAGATGCCTTGGCAATACCCAAAGCACCTTCATGTGTACCTGTTCCCTTGTGCATTCTCAACCTTCCACAAAGCAATTTCGAGGAAGCTGAAGACTTGTGAATAACGTATGCCTGCCACAATCCAATACTGTACTTCAATAACATCGCCTGTGTTCTTATGACCGACTGTTATATCCTCTGTTCCTATAACCTACAGTTACATCCTCTGTTCCTAACATCTGCAGTTACTAGGGTTTAAGTTAAAGAGTGAAATACATTAACAAGTAGACTACTAATGAAATCTACTTTAACATGACCTGTGAAAATGAATCAGAAAGGCAATCCACAGACCATCGTTTTACCAAAAACACACTCAGTTATTGACATCAGCTCAGTTCGCCATTCAACTTACCAGTCTACCATATGGTAAACCCACTTATGGGTCAAAAAGTAGGTCTGAAATTTCCTTAAAGAAGCCTTGAGAACTAATCCCTGGGAGAAATCACATCAAAAACATACTCGACTTACCACTATTTAGCGAGATCACATGAATCTGTCAGTCAGAAAAAGGAAATTGAAGTTACCAGGCAAATCCCAGGGTTCGCATTTGTAAAGGTCGACCTCGGTAATAACCTCGAGCTCTGCTGCTTTGAGGCCATGACTGAGCTTTCCCTTGAGATAGCAGGAGATAAGTTCCTCGTCCGTAGGATGGAACCTGAAACCCGGAGGTAACGCAAATGTTCCCATGGGCAACGAAAGGGATGTCGATAATCCCCTCTACCAAATATTAAACTGTCTATCAAGTCTTGCAGGTGGAATCAAATTCCAACCCCTCATATTCACAGAAACAAACAAAGACACAACCAGGGCTCTGCTCTCCACTTCTTTCTCCTCTGTTCGATAATATCTGTCCAGGGTTCAATAATATCTCTGCCCACCGACTATTTGTATGTGTCTCCGCCTACCCCAACCGACATACGATGACGGATACGTAGAGCATCCGTATTTGTAGAATAATAAAGGCCGATGAAATCTCAGCCATATATTTATCCACACGTGTTGCTCTTCATAGATTTTTGGGACCAGTCACGTGTTGCTCTTTATCCGTATTTTGGATGGATAGCTTCAACGAACTCGTCGCGCTTCTATTGAACCAAATTGGGATATGTTGATGAAAGCTTCTCGTCAACAGAACCGTTGTTTGCATTTTACAACTAGCAATAATTTTATTCTATTTTAAAACATTTTATATTCTTTTTAATTGCAACAACACCTCTTCGTGTTGTCATGACCAAATAGACGTCAGTTTGAAAGGCGCTTTATTTGGATTTCACACTAACGACGATAATTTTCTATTTTAAAACCTTTACCTATATATTTATTTTACTTATTTTGGCAATACTTCATGTTGTCCTCGACAGTCTCCATATGTTTAGGGTTTTAAAGAGTGTTTTCTTTTTTTTTCCAGAGAAAAAAACTATTATTGATATTCATAGTGAATCAAATAGTACAAAGAAGAAGTCATGATTCATATCAATGAATCATTTACTGTTCCATCAAAAAATGTCCGCACGACAAACCGCTATATGAACATACCAGGATGTCAACGAATCTCAGAGAATGTGCAGAGATCGCAAAACATAAGACATACAAAACCCAGGTCTTCAAAAAGACATAAACCGAAGACAAAATAGAAATGTTCAGTCTAGAAAGAAAAAGGAGCCACAATCCAGCATACTGTTATCACACCATTCCTCCCATATCAAATGACCTTCAGAGCCTGCTAGGGCATGCTTTGAGAGCTTGTCAGCTAATGAATTTTGTTCCCGAAATATGTGTTCAAACTTAATGCTTTGTTGTTTTGAAATTTCAAGAAGAGTCCTGGATGCCCAATGTCTCAAATTCAGAACATTGAGCTTAAATTCGCCAGCCACCCATTTGATGGTGACCCTTGAATCACCATATACCTTTAAGTTGACCAAACCAAAAATGTTTGCGACCCTTAGCACGCACCAGAGTGCCATTAATTCAGCCTTCATGTTTGTACCAGGTCCACAGTTAAGCTTAACAGTGAAAAAATGAGAATCATTGAGATAAATTACGCCTCCAACAGCACAAATACCCGATTGTGATGCTCCGTCAAAGAAAAGTACAGGCTGGTCCACTGTGAGATTGAAAATACTAACTCTGTCAGTCTTCAACTTTTGCTTATCAATCTTACATAGAGAGAGCATTTTTGAAGAGTGTTTTCTTATTTTAAAGATGTTATCTTAATAAATATTTAAGGAGTAAATTAAACGTAAGACGTTTTGCATTATTTTTTAAGAGTGTTTTCTTACTTTAAAGATGTTATATTAATAATAAATATATAATGAGTAAATTAAATGTAAGATGTTTTACATTATTTTTTGTGATTTTTTGGTCTAATTTTTATTGGAATTGTTAAAATTGTAGATATACAATGTTGAAATTGCATAATTTGGTGTACATGAGTTTTGGATGTAATTTCAATAATGAAAACTAGTGTAAATTAAAAAATGCAAAAGGTATAATAACCATTTATTTTGGCAATACTTCATTTCCATATGTTTAGAGTTCTGAAGAGTGTTTTCTTAGTTTAAAAGATGTTATTTTAATAAATATTTTAGGAGTAAGTGATTCTTTTTGGTCAAAATTTTATTAGAATTGTTAAAATTGTAGATATATATTGTTGAAATTGCATAATTTAGTGTACATGGGTTTTGGAGGGCACTAAATCCATTTTTGTAATCAAAAATGCAATTTTAACAATGAGAACTCGCCCCTAGATAAAATAAGGTTGATGCGATTCTATGAATCTAATATTGGGAAAGGAAAAATGAAAATGGGAGATGATTTTTTAATGTTTTGAAGGAATCTATAAGGACAAACTAGTGTCCTAACAGAAGTCATTGCCTCATATTGTTGTTGGTCCTTATGGTTGGCAAGAATGAAATGATCTTCCAAAATAAGGAGATTCTCTGATACAAGTCAAACATCAAATTTGATATGCTTAAGTAGAAATACGGAAACCTAAAAAAGAAAAAGAGCCTTGGAATTATGAAATCATATGATATTGACAAAACAAAGACTTGGAGATATTTGAAGGAGCTTATTAAGGGACTCCCAAAGGTTTGTGGAGTGAGGGAGGCATTTTATACTTAAGATAATATCATTGCATGTCTTTTAAATCGGTGATTAAAAAAAAACTAATAATATGGTTGAATTATATGCTCTATAATTACTATTAAAAATTGTTTAAAAAAAATTTCAGCAATGTTCAAATATTTTTCAACTCCAAACTCAATATAAAGTGGGAAAATGGAAAATATAAGATGGAAAACTTATTACTACTCCCCATCCTGGATAAAGTTGGAAAGGTAAAGACTCAATTTATAAATGTTTTATTCTTACTTGTATTTAGAAAATGAAATAAAAAAGCAAATAACCTCTCCCAAAAAGGCTCTATTACTCCAAGAGGGCATACAAGAGGGCATGGCATGTTGAATATAGTTAAAGAGGATGACAACATTCACTTCTAGTTGTCCATTGGTTGTAGTTTGGGTGGTTGGAAGGAATGATTGTTGCCCTCCCCACCCAAGTTCAATTCTTGTAAGTGACGTGATGCTCTTGTTGAGCCCTTATTGTAATGATTGTATTTGTGGTCGTACATTGATTATCTACTTGGAATAGCAGGTGTTGGCATTCTCCTAGTGGACTAGCCTTCTAACAAATGGCGAACCTCCATTTAAAAAAAAACATTCACTCCTAATCACGGTCTTTACCCTTTTTAAATGAGAGAGGTGGATGAAACCTTCCTACATTTAAGAAGTTTTTAAATGTATTTATATGTCATTGGTAACTACCTCATGGAATGTTTCAAAGTTTTTTGTTTTTATTTAAGCTTAGCATCCTAAAGTATGAGTCATCACTCCTAGTCACGATCTTTACCATTTTTAAATGATAAAAGCGGATGAAACCTTCCTACATGTAAGAAGTGTTTAAATGTATTTATATGTCATTGGTAACTATTGCATGGAAAGTTTCAAAGTTTTTTTATTTTATTTAAGCTTAGCGTCCTTCCTACATGTAAGAAGTGTTTAAATGTATTTATATGTCATTGGTAACTATTTCATGGAATGTTTCAAAGTTTTTTGTTTTTATTTAAGCTTAGCGTCCTAAAGTATGAATCATTGGAATGGACATATATAAAGAGTTTTTTTATTGATGCAGTGGCATAAGAGACCTAGTCCTCTAAAAGCATTAAAATAATCTTTTATATATTATTTCATTTCTCCTTATTATATTGAATATATGCTTTTGTCTTTTGCAAAAAAAATTAATTAGAATTATCATCAAAGCTTTTAATTTAGAGGCTTATTGTGATGTTCATGGATGTCATAATCCATGGACATCCAAAATATTCATAATCCAGTTTTGTTGATAAAGGGGAAGACACAAAATTTGTTAGGTAGTAATTTCCATTGGATTGATAGAAAAATAACTAGACATATTTTACTAAACCATCCACAAGACCAAATGTTTACATTTTTTTTTGGATAACATATATAAGGGAAAACCCTTGGGTACTTTCCCTTATTTTGAGGATGGTATAGAGGGTAAACCTTGCAACAATATACTCTTTACGAGCTTAATATGTCACCATCTAAAATAGAACTTGGGTGGGGAGGATAACACTCCATCCCACAACCACTCTAGCTAGACCCAATTTACAAAGACTAAATGTCCATATGGGAAAAAAGAGTGTACATTTTTTGCAACATTTTTCAATAAAGTGTAATAACAAGACCCAAATCATGGACTTGGTTTACTCTACTAGAATAGGTTACTCAACCTACTAATTGATCCTCATAAAACGTTAATTCCTAATCTTTGTATGCCAATTAGACCTCTACCTAAAATGATATTGCCTAGAGATATCCCCTCTAATATAAGTCTCAGGTTCTCCAACTTGTCCTTTAAAACATGAACCACTATGAAGATTATGTCCATTAAAACATGAACCACTATGAAGATTATGTGAAAAGGAAAAGATCGCATAATGTAACTTATTGGTGATTTCTTTGATGAATTGATAGAGAAATAAAAGAATGAATATATAATCTTATATTGTGGCCTGTAGCTTGGGAAGGGGAAACACTTCATCTATCAAAACCCATGGGTGAATGCAACATGTATCCTTAAGAAAATAAAACAAATACAATTTAAGATATTGTGTATTCTTATACTTGGTCGAAAATGTGAAACTTGGAAGCCATAAGCGAAAGAAAATTACCATTTGCCACTCAAATTTATTAATTCGAGGTAAAGGGTGAGGCCCCTTCGGGTGGGCCCCCTAGCTGTTATCCGTTGAAAAAAAAAACGAGGTGGATAATCTTGTTCTTCCATATTTTTCAACCAGTGGTGTTGTTCTAATTCCTCGTACCGCCCCCTCAAAGTAAAAAAGAAAACGAAAAAAATTGTACGATAATGAATTAAAAGCAAATATGTTTAAAGTGTTTCATTGAACTTATTATGTGCGTCACTCCACAGTACTAAACTTGAAGAATGTAAAGCACTTAGACATATAGACTTAGGTTTGTTTAAGTTTTATTAAAAACAACAACAAAGCAAGTATCAATTTTAGGTTATGACATAACCATGGTTTAGATATATTATCAGTATAGATTCATCTTAAATCCAGATCTACCAAATAACGAGAGGGATCAAGGATCTACCAAGTAGCGAGAGGGATCAAATTTCTTTAAGTGTAGAGTGTGTTCTATAAAATTTAAAATTGAGCTGGCATATGTTATCCAAAAGTTATTTTTATTTTCATTTAATTTTTGTACGTTATGACAACATCTCCCCTATATTGAACTATAAATCACCGATGCAATTTAGATCTATCTTAGTTTTAATGTCTAAATATTGAATCTAATAATATTTGAATAGATTTATTCAAAGCTATAAAAAATTACATTGACAAGGTGGCATAGCATGACATTAAAATAGATATATTCCAGAAGATTATAGGCATTAATACTATTTATATGATAATAAATAAGAATTATGAAGACCACGGCATATCAAACCATCGTAAGAAACAACACTCATATTATTTTTTAAATTGGCCATCCTCGACCAGTGGTGCGTCTGAAAATAGAAAATTTGAAGACTTTTTTCACAAATCTCTCTTTTTTCAAATAAATAGGACCCACAATAAGCTAGCAGATCAGTTGTCGAAGAAAGTTGTGGGGTCTTTGTAAGGGGTCATTTTCTTTGAGGAGTTTCATGACTTTTTAAAGGTTGATGAGGGCTTATTCTTCATTTTCTAGATGTTTAGCGGGCTCTTCTTGGTTTCGTGTGTTATTGGTCTTTTTGGTCCTTGTGGGTTGTTTTCTACCCTATACAAAAGGGCTTGTGGGTATGTTGTTCTTTATGGGCTGATTGTGAAAGAAGCCATATTTTTTATTTTCTTGATGCCTCTGGCATAAGAACATTTCGGTTCCTTTTTTATTTCTATAGAGTGCCCTATCTAAAGGTTTTTTTTTGTTTTTTTGTCTCTAGTCACAGTAGAGAGTTTAAGATGTGCTCCTTCTGTTGTATTTAGTGGTTGGGTTCATTCCTTGGAGGTTTGAGGGAAAGGCTACTTTCTCGATTTTTGTAAACATAACTTTGATTTAAACCAAGTTAGTGATTTTTTGGTCTAAACAAGATTTTTTTTAAATTGCAGGTACAAAAAAGTTATAAATAAATAATATTTTTATGGGATAATCAAACTATGTTTTACCAATTGAACCTGTAACAAAATCTATTGATATTAATAATTTGGCGGTTTAATCAACTATGTACAATGCGACTTAATTTTAGTTGGTTCACCAAGAAGCGAGGATTGAATTGAATGCACGTGACAGTGACACCAATCTTTGCTCTTGTTTGGTTAATTGAGTTGAAAATAGATAAGAATTTAATAAAACCAAGTGGCATTAAATTAAAATATTTCCTTTATTGTTTAAAGGTAACCCATGCGATTTACGTCATAAAGACCTCCAGATCCTTCAGGTCTTATCCTTCGGTAACCCATGTGATTACTCGTGGTGGAAGAGTATTTTTTTGTGTTAATATCTCCACATCATTTTTATCTTAACTCCGGGTCTAGGAGATCCGTACTTCACGTGCGTTCGAAGATTGTGAAATTCAAGGTTGTATTTTTTTATTATTATTACAAATATATAGGAGTTGACGACACACATTAAACATATTACATATAATAGCAGGAATAATGCCATTAAAATCTTGGCCATCCTTGAACATTTTCTTCAAGATTTAGGATCAAAAAAGGAAAGAAGGATGACAATAGTGTTCATTAATAGATCGGGATTGTTGGTCTTATTTTGATGGGGCATTACAAGAGATGTTAGTATAAGAGGAGTTGGAGGCATTATATATTTTTTCGATTCACAATGGATAAAGTTCGCAGCTCTCCTAGGGAGGAGTACAAATAACCATGCATAGATGTTGGCATTAAAACTAGTTATGATTGAGACCCTCTCTAAGGGAGTGAAAAAGATTCAAGTCTTTGGGAATTCTATGTTAGTGATAGAGTGGATGAGGTATAAGAGAGCACCCAAAAATAGTGTGTTGAAGCCATTATTTGAGGAGTTGTCTAGGTTGGTTGATTCCTTTCAAGATATAAAATATCAACATTTTTTTAGAGGAAGGAACAATGTGGCAGATCGCCTTTCTAAGGAAGGGCTTTAGGTCGGAGAGGGTTTATGGAAAAATGGGATAAGACTAATGATACAGTCAGTGAGCATGATCCTAGTCCGCATCCTGGATGAATGGTCCATGTCTTCAATGAAAGGAGCATCTAGAGGTCTCTTGGAAGTGTTGGTTTTAATGATACATCTGCCTTGGAGTTTTAGACTCTGAATATCTTTCTTTTTGCAACAATGTTTTTTGTTGTTGTTAAACTTTGCTATTTTGAATGTTGTTTTGGACTGAAAATGAAAAGTTTGTAGTTAGACTTTTTTTGTGATGGAATATGGTTGTAATATACCAATTTTTTAGTTTCCATTGTTGAAACTAGATGTAAAAATGAAGGAAATATCCTGTGTAATGGCCTTATAGGCCCATGAACAATGTGGTTCATTTCAATATAATGAATTGCAAAAAAAAATTACGTGGCAAAAAAACAGGGAATAATGATTTTTCATTTTAGTGGAGATTTTATTTGTCACTTTATCTATCTATTTATCTATATCACTCCATGTAGGTTTTTAAACTTAGTAAACTTGTGAATTTATATATTTCTCTAATATTCTAATTATGCATTCGAAGATTGTGAAATTCAAGGTTGTGATTTTTTATTATTATTCCAAATATATAGGAGTTGATGATGCACATTAAACATATTACATAGAATAGCAGGAATAATGCCACTAAAATTTTGGCCATATTCGAACATTTTCCTCAAGATTCAGGACCAAAAAAAGAAAGAAGGATTACAATAGAGCTCATTGATAGATCAGGTTGTTGGTGTTATTTTGATGGGGCATTACAAGGGATTTCAGTATAGGAGGAATGCTAGGTATAACTTATGAATTGATAAATTTCATTAATCAAGCTCTTTATTTATACAATGGTCAAGTGACTCTTGGACTTCGGATTCCAAGATATTCGTTGGATTCCCTTTGACTCCTCACCTTCCTATAGTATTTACAATATTTACACAATGGTTTAAATCACAATCCTGGAGGATTAGATTTCCAACATTCCCCCCCTTAATCCAAAGGGGTGTTTGTAACTCTGAGCATGGTTCTAAACTTTTCTCGTCCAAGTGCTTTGGTGAAGATGTATGTAATTTTCCCATTCATGGAACAATGATGTAAATGAACCGTCTTGGCCACTACACGATGTCGAATCAAATGATACTTTGTGTTGATGTACTTGGTTCGATCGTGGAATCTGGGGTTCTTGGCCAACTTGATTGCAGAAATATTGTCAATCAAAAGTGGAGTGGAGTTTTCTTTTTTCTCCTGCAAATATTCAAGTATCTTCCTAAGCCACACAATCTATTTCGTTGCTTCTGCAGTAGCCACATATTCTGTCTCTGTTGTCGAATCTACTGGAACTTATTGTTTACGTGATCTCCAGTATATAGTTGTTGATCCAAGACTCATCGTGTATCCAGAAGTGGAAACTCATGTTTCTTTGTCGCCATTGAATTATGAATCAAAGTTCCCAATGAGTTTGAATTCTTCCACCTTAGAGTACTTGAGTCCAAAGTCTTGAGTCCCTTTCAAGTATCTTAGAACTCTTTTTGCAGTAGACTAGTGTCCTTCACAAGGTTTGTGCATTAAACTTGAAAGGATTCCAACAACATAAGAAATGTCTAGTATGGTGGTGGTAAGGTAGATAAGGCTTCCTACAAGCTGTCGGTACTTGGTCGCATCCTCAAATTATTTTCCTTCACTTTATGTGAGCTTCAACTTTTGTTCCATTGGAATTGAGAGAGGGTTGCATTTTGTCATGTCAAATTTGTTCAGCAGTTCTCTAATATACTTCTTCTGAGAGATGAATATGTACATAAGATGTTGAGTCATTTCAATTCCCAAGTAGTAGTGAAGATGTTCCTGTTATCACACCATAGTAGCAGGGCTACTATTCTTGTACAGCAGATATCTGCACATTCTAGAGCTTCCTTTATTCCAGAGCATGGCTATGTATTTTGGATCACTCATGATCAGAGCAGTACACTATTCAGCCAGTTCCTTTACATTTGAGATGTTGAGATGAGCATCTATATTGGATCACTATCAAATTGTGGACAGCAGTTGTATTCCCCATGCCATGACTGAGTTTCAGGACACTCAGAGAGATGACCGATGTAGCCATTATACCATTGGTACAGAGCAGACAGTAGTGCCCAGAGTTACAGCAGCAGTCTCAGAGGACAGATGATGGTACAGGTTGATGAGCTTTCAGGTATATGACTCAGCAGGTATATCGTGGTGTTATGGTTAGATTGCTTTTATACTTATTCTTATAGCATGTCTTAGCACTTAGTGTCATGATCTGGCGATCATATAGATATATGGACCTGGTTGATCTATTATATATATTATATTGTCCCTACTCAGACTTAGAAGTTCACTATTCATACTCATTGGTACATACCCTCCCTAGGGAGAATAGAGGTGATCATTACACCATACTTTGGCTTGCTAGTGTTGGCTCCATCATTTCATTGTCTTCATCCATCCATGGCCTACCTTTTAGATTATCACCCGGACTTACTACTTGACTAGTGGCATGGAGGACTTTTCCCCACTGTAGCCTCTGTATTGGATGAGCTTCCCTGTTTATTGTGTCTCGGTTCTGAGTTGGTGACAAAACTTACCTATGGTGAGTTGGAGTTCCTTGAGAATTCCCCCTAGTCACTAAAGTTGTGTTGGCTAAACCTGAAACTTTTAGTGCTGCCATGAATACAAAATTTGGAAAAATAAAATGCTATATCTTGTATGAAAAGCCCATTCATGCAATGTGTTTCTAAACACACATGAATGAGAGGCATGCCAAATGAACATGGCAATGAAAATAAAATGTTATATATTTTGGAAAATAAATACCTAGGTAAACAAGCTGTCCATGACACACCTAGAAGTGCTCAGGTAAACAAGTGCCTTAAAAACACACCTGCAGCAGAAAGCCTAAAAAAAAAATGTAAATCTATGCAATGTGTTTGTAAACACACATAGATCAAGGCTATGGAAACTTCAGGCCCAAAAGCAATAGAACTTAAATGCTATATCTAAACAATTGCTGGCCTTATTTGTATTATGGATTGTGCGCATCTGTGAAGGTGAATAAACCCTCTTTAAACAACTCATCCATTTGTGAGACACCGCCATTCCCTATGTTATTGCTCATTCAGTATATACTATGGTGTATTCCCTTTCCCTGGCCAAAGTGTCACAAAGTCGAGACAGTTAAAGTCATCCCTTAGCCTAGCCAGTTAATTTAAGCCTTCACCCTTCACTAGCAAATTGATCACAACTATGAAATGAGTATGATCCTGAAAGTCTAGTCTGAGTAATAGTAATAATTAACGACACTATATATTTGGATTTAGATCGCCAGTCATGATTACTCTGTGTTATAATTGTTATTTGAATAAGTTGTAGAGCATATATTAACCTTGACACTTTGCAGCAGCTATTGATGATGATCTGAGTTATATTTGGTCTTGGTTAGACCTAGTTTGACCATGGAGGACCATGGGACATGAGATGTTGGACCTTATGATGATATGGATAGATGATATATGGTCTATGTATACATACATGATGACTCTATGCAGCAGCTACAGGGTTATGATGATGATTCTGGGGTTACAGCAGTGTTTGTATATGTACAGCGCATTATTATTGGCCTTGATCCGGTATATTGGATATTTATTTTGATCATGCAGAGATTCATATGGTGTATGAGTACACATCTTGGATGGATTTGGACCTTCTGAGTCCAATGGGACAGTTTGTTTTCAGTTTCGGGCACTTACAGTGATGATTTAGCCTCAGTAGGCTGTCCTAGTGCAGTTTTGGTCTGTCGGAGGCCCTGTCGGAGCAGATGTGATTTTTATCCGGTTGACCTAGGGCGCTGATGATGGAGGGGGTGGTCCAGCCACTTGTTTTTACCATATTACCCCCCTCCCGGACACATTGGTGCCCTCACCTTGACAGCGCCAGCACTCCAGGAGGCTGTTTGGGGCAGTTTCACGCTTCCCGAGGCATTTCAGGATTGGTAGAAATGGCTATTGAGGAAATCGATTTGGGCTACTGAGGCAAAGTTATGGCATGGGATGATCAGTGATGATAGATCGGGACCTTCCACACCATCTCCAGCAGTTTCAGCTTCATCGGGGCCCGCATCCATCACTTATGGCACTTTCTGTGGATTTTTGAGGTCTTTTGAGGACCACGACTTCACTATGGAGGCACGATTTGGTACTTTCATGATTATTTATTGATTATTGTGCTATGGGGATTGACCAAGGAGGGATAAAATTACCCCTTGGACCCACCATAAGCCTCTTATGATATTTTGTCATCATGACTTGGTGGGATTCCCCTCTTATAGGGCGATTTTGTCCACTTATATTATATTTTATTAGTGATCCATGTATTTCATTGTTGAGCTCATCTCAACCATTGATTAAACATTTGTATCTTTTAATCTTAGCCACTCATTCAAAAAGTGGTTAGGGTTTTGGTGCCTCTCCTTCCTATTTAAAGGAGAGAGCCTCTCATTGTAAAGGCACCTTTGGAGCTCTGGAATATTGGAATAGAAGATTTTTTGTGGAGCACATCTCTCTTGCATTGTGGATTCTCTTGCATATTGAATATACAGTATCTCTTCTATGTATCATTGTGGATTTTGGTGCTTTTGCTAACCTTTTGACAGGAAAGTCGAATTGGAGAGAGGAGGGCGACTTCATGAGGGTTATTGTTGGAGGGATCCACATATTCTCTCTTGGGTTGATCTTGTGACAGGGAGTATCATTATTGTATCTTCGTGACATAGTTGATGCTTTCTATTACATCTTTCTACCATTTTCATAATCATCTTGCTTGACTTGTTTCTTTGATCTTGTCTTGTAGGAGGAGGACGATTTGGCTATCTTGGAGAAGGGCGATTTGGTTGGAACACTTGGATCTCACTCTTGAATATACACATAGGAGAATGCTATCAACTTGCAAGGTGGCCATAAGCAATTGAGGTAAGATCTACAAGGTATGTGCCTCTTTCATCCATTCTATCTTCATTGGTCATAAAACCCTAATTAAATCAAAACCCCAATTTTGGTATTTCTTAGATCTACTTAGATCTAGCCTTGCAATTGAAAAGATATTAAAAACCCACCTCTATAGGATCCACCCCTAGTTGGATCTATAGTTTGGTGGTGATTGGCTAAAAATTGACACACTTTTCAATGCAAAAAGCCTTCTTGAACCTAAATCGATTTTCCTAAGAGAAGCTTGTTGGGTTAGATCTAGCACATGGGTAGGTGAGATCCCACTTGATTTGACATCTAGACATTTGATAACCTATACCCATATCTTTACTTTGGTGAAAACTACCTTGTGGACATCTCTCCATGATTTAAGGGGTTGAAACCCCCTTTTGACCTTCTTGGCATCTTAAAACTTAGATCTACTAAGATCTAGCCATTGGATTCACTTGAAACTTTGAAGGAACATAGATCGGGGTACTAACATCCCGGATCTACATTTTGGTGGGCATTGGACTTGATTTGGTCCACCAAAACCCATTTTTGGACCCTCCTTGAGCAAATCGCACCCCCTTGATTTTTTGAGTTGGTCCACTTCTAGGAAGTGGGTGTTGGAGATTTTCGTGGATTTGGAATGACCATGCTTTGAAACCTAGGTCTATACTATCTTTTTGTCACGATCCGCTTTGGGGGTTGCATTCCTTGTTTCAAGGGATTGTGGTCCACTTAGGGTAATCACATAAAAACCTAGATCTAGTAAGATCCAACCATTGGATCTCCTTCAATCAACTTGACTTGGCTTCTAGGTGTCCCGATCTACACTTTGACATATTTCTTGACCCCATTAGCCCATCCAATAAGGCACTAGTCCTTCTCCAAGCAAATCGCACTCCTTGGGATTTGTGTCAAACCCTAGATCTAGTACATGGGTACTCCTATAACCAACTCAAACTCATAGATCTAGCCTACATCTAACCTATAGTACCAACCTCACACCTAACTTCACCTTGTGGGCCTACCTAGAACCATTTCACACTTCCCAAGAACATTGGACCCACTTGTGTAAACACATGGTACTACACCTAGTTATCATACCCCATCATGTGGCCTAAACCATACATAGGTTGAAACACTAACAATCTCTTACATCACCCTCAACCATACCTTAACCCTTAGGTCCACTTAGCCTTGCATTGGTTTCCGTAACTCATTACTTATCTACCCTTAGAAACCTTTGTTTGGATCCAATCAACTGTGATTGGGGTATAGGGTCTCCCCCTCGGTCTAGTTACACCTTGACCTAAAGCGAAGAGTGCCTCAGTTGACGTGACTCCCACATTGCATTGGGAACCGTGGCATCTCTTGGGTCACCTCTTTAGTTGCCTGACTCCTCTACCGTCCCGGATGGGATACCTCTAGGGGCAACTACAAGTTGTGTGATAACAGTTCCATATCAGTCATTTCAAATCCTTTCTTCAAATCTTTCTTTATGGATGCTATATAACTTTCATTCTTCCCTCTCATCAAAAGGTCATCTACATACACTACAAGAAGCACAACAGATCTTCCAACTTTCTTTACAAATAATGTTGTATAATCAAGATTATAATGTTCGAAATTAAGCTTTAGAAGATGCTCAGTTAGCTTTTCATACCATGCTCGCGGTGCTTGTTTCAGCCCATACAAGGACTTGACAAGTTTGCATACCTTGTGTTCTTGTCCCTTCACAACAAAACCTTTTGGTTGAGACATGAAAACATTTTCTTTAAAGTCTCCATTCAAGAATGTTGTTTTTACATCCATTTGATGAATTTTCCATCCATTTTGTGCAGCCAAGGAGAGTAAAGTCGGATGGTATCCCATTTTGTTGTGGGGGAGAGCATTTCTTCATAGTCAATTCCTTCTTTTTGTGCATAAACTTTTTCCACGAGCCTTGCTTTTTTATTGTCAAGTGAGCCATCTGATTTGTATTTGTTCTCACAAGGGGAAAAAGTCATTTTTGCGACGAAAAGTTTCGATGTTTTGCTAAAAAACATTGTTTCACATACCGTCGAAATTGTGACGAAAAGCTCGATTTTTGTTCAAATTCCCACATCGATATCCCGTCTTTCCCAATGTTCGTCGGAATTGCGAGAAAAATTGGGATTTTCATCGCAATTTCGACAGTATGTGAAACGACATTTTTTTCACAAAATGTCGAAACTTTTCGTCACAAAAATGACTTTTTCCACTAGTATCTTGTATACCCACTTGCTTCAAATTGGTTTGGTTCCGATTGGAGGGTCAACCAGCTTCCAGGTTCCATTCTTTATGAGTGCATCATACTCATTCTGCATGGCTTCTTTCCACTCATCACGAGTAGTAGCCTCTTCAAAGGAAGTTGGTTAAAAGTTAGCAGAAAAAATCAATTCACAATCAAATGAGACATACATGTCATCACCTAAGTTATCTGCATTTCCTCCATCTTCTTATCTGGTTGAGCTTCTCATTCCTGTCTTTCCAACTTCATATGAATAGACACTTTCAAGTGTCTTTGTGGCCCATTTCAGAATCTTCCTTGATGGCCCAAGTTGATCAGCTAGTGGTGCTTCATTCTATTCAAGGTTCAGTCTTCCAATCCTCTCAATCACATCATCTAGTCAAGTCTCCTATTCATGTGAGGTGGTGGGAATTTATTCTTCATGAGTTTCTTCATGAGGGGGTGTTGGTGCTGCTTCAAAAGGAAATTCCATAGATTGATCCAAGATAGGGATCCCCCCTTCAAGATGTGGAATTTCATTATCAAATTCATAATATGTCTTTAGATGGGAAAACTTCTCCAAACAATCAAGCTGTCTTTCAATAGACTAGTCATTTTTATTAGTTTCAAGAAAAATGACATCTCTGGAAACAACAAACTTCTTGTTTACCTCATCATAAAGACGATATGCCTTGGAGGTTTCTGAGTACCCCAAGAAAATACATCTTCGACTTCTAGCACCAAGCTTGTTTTTTTGCTCCTTTGGTATCAAGGCATAGCATGGATCTAGGTGAAGCAACCAGCAATTAAACAAAGGCCACGTATTCCTATCACATGCTCAATATTCTTGACTTAAGGTGGATAAAGAGGATTTTAGTCATAGAAGACTCATTAATTATAGTCAAACACTTGCATTGTTCAACAACACCGAAGGACTACAAACTTGTAAGGCTAGTTCTTATAATACATAAGGAGGCAAATATATATGAATTAGTTGAATTTTATCATGTGTCGAGGACTTGGAATTGTCAAGCATACGTCTTGCCAAACATGCCTCTTGTATGGAGGGGATAAATCTAAGGACAAATGGTGTGAATTCCATATCATATATCCCATAATTAGTTATTTGATGTTTAATATAAAGTTCCCAGTGAATAACACATTCCATGACAAATTGTGGACAATTTTCATTATGAAGAGATGGGTATTAATGACTTAGGGCTTCGAGGTACCCTCACACACATTGCATCCAACGGAAGAGCAGGCTCATATATGGTTTGGCATCAAAAAGATGGATGAAGATGGGTGCTTTGTGTAGGACTCGAGCCTTTTGCTCTAGAGTTGATGTGTTGATCAAGGTTTGGATTTCTCGACAAATTGGGACTAGTCTTGACTTGAACTTATATGCTGGAGGAGAATGCATGAATTTGAGCATGGTGGAGCACTCTCATCTTAGTCGTTGTTTTTTTGTGTGAGGTTGCATACCTTTGCCAATTTTTGAGGAGGGATGAGAAACTTTTGGTTGATAATCAAGTGGCCATCTCCAATTTAAGAAATAGAGGTGCCTCTCAAGATGAAGCCTAAAACATATGACATGCCAAGATTTTGGAGATTTTGACACAACAAATGAGGCAAATTGAGAACTTAGAAGTTGACTACAACATGCTATACCAATTGGTGGTAAGCTTGGCAAGGAGCTCATAGTTTGCAGTTTCCCCCACAAGAATGTCAATTGGATTTTCCCTTGAATCTACAAAAGAAGAAGATTTAGTCTAGAAAGCCCTATGAGATGTGGAATCCAAGCCCCCATCATAGGATAAGTATGAAGTTCACAACTAGCATGACTTTTTTAAAACCAAGTTTTAGTTATGTTTTGCAATATACTTTTGATATTGAACCAGTGCTTTAAGATCTATACCAATAGGTTTTTATGCTACTTCTTTGTGAAAGATAGAGTAATCCAATATGTAATCAATAGTATGGAATTTTGGATATTTTAAAAAAAATTGGCTTAGAAAAAACCATATTTTTTTTACATAACTTAATTGCAAAACTTTTTTATTATATGTTTCAAAAATTCAAAAAACTATAAAACATAATTTTATAATTTAACAATTCAAACTATCTTTCTTTTGGCAAGTATTTAATTATAAAAATGCATTTTAAAAATTATAATTTGAATTTTTTTATTTAATAAATTTAATTATTTTAAATAAAGTTCCATATCATTCTCCTAGAACATATCTAGATATTTTGAACAAATATCTTATATAAATATAATAAAATAACTAAACGGTATCAGTTGTTGTTTTGAGCAAATTAAAGTGAGAAAACAATAATTAGTTGTTGTTTTACATCTGCTATCATGTCATGGTGTGTAATGTCCCCAATTTTGAATTTTTTCCCAATTTGGCCAATTTTCGAACCTTGGACTAGTGAAGCTCCAAACTATCCCCAAATGATCCCAATTGGTTTTGAATTATGTCCAGAGTGGATTGAGGTGTATTATGACACCCTAATACAACTATTATATGCTTGGACACCTTCTAAGTACTTCAGCAACTTGCATTTACAATTGGAGAATGAAAGGAAAAATTACTACGAAAATCGATGTTGAAACCCCCAAGGGTAGATGGCTCCAAAAGACTCCTAATGACTTCGAATTGGGACTGAGAGTGTTTGAAGGGTATTAGGACGTAAAAATGAACCTAATGGTTTCTTAGACACTATCAAAAGACTTCTACAACATTCATTTAAGTTCAGGAAAATAGGGAAATTTGCTAGTAAATTCGAGGTTCAAATCCCCCAAGGGTAGAGGTCACTAATGGCTTCCCAAATGCAGTAAGAACCTCCCAAATTTCAGAACAAAGACATGGATTAGTTATATGACTACATTTGGAACCCAAATGCATCATTAATAAGTTCCTAAAGGCTGCTGTAACTCCCATAAATCAGAGATTGGTAAACATGTCTTAACATAGGGGGAAATGAGAGAAAAACTCTATAACTTCCTATGAAATTTGTGAGAAATGTTACAAGGACTTGCATAAGGTGTATGAAAATTCTTCATTATATTAATGGATCTCCAAACAACAATAAAACCATAGAATTTACTGATACAAGTCGATACCAAAAAACTTCAAGCTCTCTCAACAAGATATATGGGAAAATGGCTCAAATCTCTTCCTTGAATGTAAATATCACTTGAAATACATAATGTTTAGATATGTGGCTCCCCTTATATGATTATTATAGAGATATATAACATCTAACATGTCCATGAAGTCGAAATAGCAGTCCTTCACTAACTATGTGCAACAATAAGTGCGTTATGCAAAAGATATGGGGGAAATGGCACCATTCATACATAGTTTGGCATTTTTACATGTTTTACTTGGATAATCGACTTGAGGTTCATATGAGCATCAAATACAGAGTTCATAAATCATATTACAAATAAATGGGGCACCTTAGACTTCCACAAAGAGATCAGCATCTCACCATGTGCGCCCTTCCTCCAAGAGCAAGAATATAGAGAGAAAAGTGAGAGAGATGTGGGAACAAGTTGAAGGAGAAATGGTCACAAGAAACTTGTATCTTCAACTTGCAACAAATGAATCCATTGTAGCTCCAAATGAAATTTCTGAATGGCCTCTCCAATTTCCAATTAGGATGGGAATCTTTCACCCTTGAAATTGGTACTAAGGCAAGTAGAGTAAACACTCCACTAGCATGGACAAGCTATGCTCTCCAATTTGCAAATGAGAAATGATCAAAATTTTCTCTCTTTATTTCCTCTTGTATTTTATTAACCTCCCAAGGCATCCTTAGCTCAAATTCCATCCAAGAGACTCATCCCAACTCAAGTTAGGGAGAGATTCCCATGAATGCCACTTGTCCAACTTTTCCTAGCTCTCCTCTTCCATCCATATGAATGGGGGACTCTTGGCTGCCCTAAATCCCCTTGTGTACCCTCTTGGAGGCTATTTTTAGCCCTGACATGTCATATATATCAGATGTCAGCAATCAGGTCTGAAATTTGTCATAAGTGTCATACAATCTTCATCATTGTTGTCATATGAGTTAAGGAATCTAGCTCCAAGTGTCACAATTTTTCTAAGATGCCTCTTCCTCTTCCATGGGAGTTTCTCTTCCACTCCAATTCGACCTTACATGATTCATTCCATGAATAATACCTCTTCAACTCCCCCAAGTATGTTACCCTTCATCTTGAACTCGAATTGGTGAGAGAATAATGCCAAGTGTAGTGGGGAATCTTGCCACATGTGGGTCCCACAACCTCTTATCTGCCCTCATGATCCAATGCCACCTTATTTTCTTTGTATTATTTTTTATTTGACCCATTTAATGTGAATTTGTAAGTCTAATGTCATTTTGGGTCTTGTAGCTCCCTTATTCCAACTTTTAATGCTCCCACCCCCAACTTAGGGAACTAGTAATTTTCCTCCATGATAGTTCATTTGGATGGGTATATTACAAACTCTGAATTGGGAATTTTCTCTTAATGTGACCCACCTTGTCCATTTGGATCTAATTTTACATTATTACTAACTTGGACATCATTCTTGGCAATTATTTGACCCTTAGCACCAATTTGACAAACTATCATGAGTATGGCCAAGTGGCTTAGGCCATTGTGACCAAATGCAAAATTTGGGGACATGACATGGTGGCATGGTGTAGCCAAAATTGGGAACATTGGCATCCATCAATCGATATAGCCGAGTATGAAGTTCAAATAGGTTGTGTAATATATGAACAGAGCAACATAGTATGAGTTACATGATATGATTGAATATGAAGTAATCAAATAGGGATATGCTTTGAAACATCGACAATTTAAATGATTATCATGAAAATTTGTAAAGATTTTTATTCTAATTTTAATATTTTTAAATATGTTAAATAAATATCACTTTCAACTTTAAAATTAGAATTATCTTACTTTTGATTTATATTATAATTATATACCACTTTTCACTTAGTTTTAAATTTGTATTTTTTCTAAAGTCAACTCTTCATTTCCTTATTTTTAATATGACAATTTAAGAAATATCTTGAAAGATAACATTTTATAAAAGAATATCTTCACTTTTGTATCACACTATAAATAATAATCACATTATTCATATTAAAATGGGCATTGGCAAAGGGGATTGCTTAAAAGCATAGCTTCTAGCGATACGTTGTCTGTTATGGTTCGCTTGCATGAGGGGTTACATTACTTTGTCCATCTTTGGTGATTCCCAGGTTGTTACTAATTAGTTCAACATAAAATATAATATCGATGTCATGTTATTGGACCCATGGCTTAAAGAGGTGGGAAGTTTAAAGGCCTCCTTTGCACAGATTTGTTGTAAGGATATCTATCGGGAAGCAAATATGGAGGCTGAACGTTTGTCAAAGAAAGTTGTTGGGCCTATGGACGGGTACCTTCACTATGTTCAATATTTGGACAACATGGTAGTGGATCAGGGCACAATGAGGGCCATATAAGGGATGTGGTCCTTTGTTTTTTTATTTGCTCCTATGTGTTTTAAATTGCTAGTCATGGTTTTTTGTTGTGGAGGTAGAAGCTTGTACTACTTTGTGATGTTGGAAATGGTACTTAGATGTTTAGATATATTTCAGTCCAGTTGTTTTTTTTTAGACAAAAGCATTGGGAAGTTTAATTAATAGCCGGTGAATCAGCCACCGTGTGCTTGGGTACATAAATATCAGTATCTGAATCAACAAAATTCTTAGGCTTAAGCTGCCCAGAGGTTTCAGAATTAAGTAGCAAAATTACAGTGGACTGAATTGTGATACAAGAAATAGCAAAGAGAACATAGTAGAGATCTGAGCAGGGTCTAAGCGCCATTAAGCTTTTCCAGGATCTTCTGGACGGCAGCTTCCAGTGCTGCAATTCTGTTCCCGAAATTCCCTTCAGTATTGGCCTGGTCTTTGAAATGGGTGTACACCACCTCTTCAAAATAGGAGACTTCTCCTTTGGAATCTTTGATTTCCTCCTTGATGCCCTGTAGATCCTTATTGAACTTTCGCCATTTCTGGAATTCCTCTGCATTGTGGGCATTCTGTCGGCCCTCATTCTCCTCTGACTTTGTTTTAAGTATGTCGATTGAATTTTGCAGGTCGTCCAGTCTGTCCTCCAGCGTTTTGCCTCCTGATGTTGAGCCCACCGACGCCATGTTGTGCTACGCAGTCGGATCCTGATCTTCTTGGTTCTTCTACTCGAGTTCTTGCTTCTGTTACTAGCACTGGCGCATTGGAGAGATCTGTTCCCAGTCGTCCTGATTATATAGGAGATGAGTCGCTCTGGCTGGTCACGGGTCTCAGAGCCACCGTCCGGGAGTAGCAGTCTGAAGTGGGGATTATCCTCGATGGCAATCTTGACCATCTCGCAAATCGGATCCGCGAGATTCTTAGCAATCCAGCAGAAAATCGATGTCAGGATCTTGTTTGTCTTAAGGGATAGAGCAATAAGATTCTCTGTCATTAATCGACAAAATACTCCTGCCCAGGAGCACGGCTCTGTTGGCCTCTGAATCAGCCAGTCCGTTAAGATCACGAGGAACATGATAAAAGTTAATTTTAATGAACTTGGGACATCATCAAGAAAATTCTACGCAGGACCCGAGAAAGATTTAGCTGAGGGGGTGGCTTGTTCAAGTTCATGGCTTGAATAATAATCCTTGAGTCTCCGAAAACGGTGAGCTCGGGAATATCCTTATCAATGGCTTGCTTTAGCCCTTGCCAGAGAGCCAGTACTTCCGCATTATTATTGGTGTCCGTCCCTATGCCCCAGGCAAAGGAAGTGAGGATTTCATTATGAGGGTTGAAAAGGATTCCCCCCACTCCAGCTTTTCTTGGGTTGCCCTTAGAGGCCCCATCAAAGAACAGGCAGTGCTCCTTTATTGTCGATCTCCAATTTTTGAACTCGGTTGCACTCATTCTAATTTCCCAGTTTTCGTGAGAGATGGATGAGATTGCATCGGAGTCATCTTTAAGATTAAATTTAGCTATCCAGTTTGCCTCAACAGGACTGAGACTTCTAGTGTTGGTGATAGTTTTGGATTCCACTGCTTCCCCCAACAAGGCCACGCAAGTGGTAGCTACCCTGGAACTTGAGGTTGCTTTATCTCTAAATAAACGGCTATTGCGTTCCAGCCAGATCTTCCAGCATATAACTTTTGGACTCCACATCCAGAGGGATTTGAGGCGGTTTTTCTTAAGAAGATCAAAAGGGGAGTTTTTACTCCAGTTGCCAAAAAGATCCGGAAGGTTCTCAAAACTGTCAAGGTTCCCATGACCAAGGAGAACCTGATGCCAGACCTCTTTGGAGAAAGGACACATTAGCAGAAGATGAGATATTGTTTCTTCATCAGAAAGGCACAGGGGGAATCTTGAAGGCCCTTCCAGACCTCGTCTCTTTAGCGTGTCTCCTGTTAAGATGCTGTTATGTGCAACCATCCAGCAGAAAAGATCTATTTTTGGAATGAATGGTGAATTCCAGATGAAATTCCACTTGGCAGGATTATTGGGTGCTTGATGCATCGTTTGAAGAGATCTATACCCTTCAGCAGCTGTATAGCTACCAGATTCGTAGCCCCATCCTCTTTTGTCTTTGGTAGACTCAGAAATGGGGGCTTTCCCTTGAAGCAATTGTAACAGAATCTCAGCTTCCCCAAGAAGGTTATCAGGGACCTCTCCTAGTTTCCAGTCAGTCCAACTTTTTTTTCCTTCTTCCTCCCAACTGGATATGTCCCAAAGTGTAGCTATGTTTCTGTGCTGCATCCATACTTTCAGGTTTCCAATATTATTTGCTTCACCTATGGGCTGGTCTCCCATAATAGAGTCCTTCCAAATGTTTATCTTTTTCCCATTACCAGGGATCCAGTAAAGGAGGCTAGCAAAATGATCCCGAACCTTGTTGCAGAGTGTGAAAATTGAGGATCCTTTCTTTCTTTGAGGTGGCTTATCGAGGCAGTTTAATCTAGGGCCAGGGAAGTATTTTTTCCTTATGACTTTTTTGCTCCAAGTCTCTCGGCCTGACACTAGTTTCCAGAGAATTTTTGCTCCCATGGCCATATTTTGTCTAGCCATACTTCTGAACTGAAGTCCTCCTTCCTTGTAGGGCTTTTGAATTTTGTCCCATCCTACCAGATGGAGTCTGTGGTTGTTTCCTTTTCCTCCTTCCCATAGGAATTTCCTGATTAGTTTCTCCATTTTCCCAATGATCAGAGAAGGGGCGAGGAGGATGGAAGTTTGATAAATCGGAATGCTCATCAGGACCGATTTTATTAGGACAGTCTTTCCGGCCTGATTTAGCCAATTAGAGCCCCAGTTTTGAATTCGACTTTTAATTTTGTCCAGAATAGGATTCCATTGGTTTGCTTTGGGGATGCCTTTAGCAATTGGAACCCCCAGATAGGTGATGGATTCCCATTCATGAACTGCTTCCATTTCTAAGATTCGAGCAATATCCCCCAGTTCTCTTGGGGTGCAATTCCAGCCATAAATATTGCTTTTTTGGAAGTTGATCTTACTGCCGGAGATCTGTCTGTAGGTATCCAGCTCATGTTTGAACCTTCTTGCTACATGGGTACTAGCTACGCCCAGCAATAGCGTGTCATCTGCAAATTGAGCATGGTTGATTTTGTTCACATTAGTTGCCAAATGGAGACCTGGGAGAACATTCCGTTGCTGGGCTTTAATCAGTTGGAAGCTTAGGACCGAGGCTTGGATTGCATAGAGCAAAGGGGATAGAGGGCAGCCTTGTCTAAGGCCCCGGGTGGCTTGAAAGAAATCAGTGGGGCGGCCATTGACCAGCGGAGCAATCCAAGGGGAGCTTATACAACCTTGGATCCAATTAGCAAAGGATTCTGAGAACCCAAGTTTCTTCATGACCAGGAGCAGGAAATTATGGTTGACTCTGTCGAAGGCGTTTGCTAAATCAAGCTTGATCACCATGCCTCCTTCTTTAGAGTGGTGGCTGGAGTGTATGGCCTCTTGGACCAGCAAAATATTGTCTTGAATCTGTCGGCCTTTTATGAAGCCTCCTTGGTTTTCAGGGATTATACGAGGCAGGACTTTTTTGAGCCTGTTAGCTATGATTTTGGTTACAATTTTGTAGCTCATATTGCAGAGGGAGATGGGTCTGAATCTGGAAAAATGAATGGCCCCTTTATCTTTTGGAATCAGCGTTAGGAAAGCAGAGTTCGTGCTTCCCCCTAATTTGTTGGTTTTTTGCGAATGTCTCACCATTCTCAGAAGATCCAATTTAATCAGATCCCAGCAGTTGGTGTAGAATCTTGCAGTGAATCCATCCGGGCCTGGTGCACTGTCAGGTTTCATTCTGAAGAGGGCTAATTTTAGTTCTTTCATGGATATGGGAGCAGTGAGGAAGATGTTGTCAAAATTTTGGACCAGGGTTGGGATGGTATCAAATGGGTAATCAAGGGGATTCGGGGGTAGTTCAATAGGAGCTGAGAAAAGGTCTTTGAAGGTGTTGTAAGCGGCTTTTTTGATATCTTTGAAATTATTGTAGATGGTTCCTTGGTAGTTGATCTCTTTGACTGCTTTATAGTTCTTTTTGGCCTCCGCTTGTTTGTGGAAGAATGAGGTGTTTTTGTCTCCACATTCCAGCCACAGGCTCCTAGATTTTTGACGCCAATATTCTTCTTCTACCCTGCAAGCTTGGAAGAAATGCTTTTGAAGTTCCGTTTCAGCGACTTGGGTCTGAGGGGTGGGGTTGATTGATTCCAGGGAGAGTTGAAGGTCTTCCAGAACTTTTTGGGATTCAATTCTGCCAGTGGTAGGAGAGGTGATACTCTTTGCCCAGGCTTTAAGGTCCGATTTCAGTCTTTTGATTTTCTGTTCCCAAGAATAAGAAGGAGAACCAGGGATATGGACTGACCAAGAGTTACAGACGACATGATGGAAGTTCTCATGGTGAAGCCAAAGAGGGCTAAATCGGAAAGGGATAGGGCCCATATTAGTTTCAGAAGATAACTCCAGCAGGATTGGTTTGTGATCCGAGATGCAGTTAGGGAGGATTTTGGAAGTTGCTAACAGTCCGAGCATTAAGAAGTCAGAGTGGATTAGGAATCTGCCAAGCCTAGCCGCTATGTGACCCGGGCCGATTCTTTTGTTAGTCCAGGTGAAATTTCCTACCAACGGTTTGATATCTAAGAGGTCCCATCCCATAATAAGATCCTCAACCCATTCTCTGGATTGGTCTCTTATTGGGGAGCCTCCTTTTTTTTCGTCAGCGGACAGGGTTACATTGAGATCTCCTGCTAGGATAATATTATTAGGTTCTTTCATGGATAAATAGGAATCCAATGACTCCCAGCATTGAGCTTTGTCAGGGGCCAGATTGGGAACATAGAGATTGAAAAGACTTACTTGAATTCCAGAGTCAATATGCTGAAGTTTGGTGTAGATCCAATGCGTGCTGCAGTGATCAGTGATGAGGATGAACTTAGAATCGTCCCATAGTGTGGCGATTCCTCCCGATGCTCCTCTTGAGCTGATAGCTTTCCCCGGACCCTTCTTCCAGAATTTAAGGGCGACTTGATGGAGGCTTAAGTCCTCCAATTTCGTCTCCTGGATTAAGAGAATGTCAGGCTTGTTGATTTTGATGATGTCCTTCATAGCTTCTTGCTTAGCTTTGGTGCCTAGACCTCTGCAATTCCAGGAGGCGAGTCGCATTTAAACTTTCTTGGGAGTGGGGGCCCTTTTACGGCCCTTGCCTTGCTTTGATCTGGTAATCATTGAATCGATGGTTTGCTGTGCTCCTTTGTTAATATCTTGAATGGCTTTCTCTTCCCTGTGTTTTTTTTTGGATTTGCGACCTAGAACTTTGGCAGGCTGATTGGGGGTGGCATGAGAGCTGCTAGAATCTGAGGCCTCTTCATCTGTGCACCCCCCTGATTCAGAATCCAGTATGGCAGGTTCATGATCCAGATCTTTTGGGGTCTTTGGATCAGATAGGAGTTTCGGGGAGTCCGGAGATTGATTGTCTGTTTGATCTTGGGATGGCTTTCCCATGTTATACCCTTGGGGGATTTCTCCAGCTTCAAGGCTATCTTCATGGTTAGTATTTGTATTGACCAGGCCGATTATTTCTATATCTGAGTCCTGAGAGTGATTTACCTTGCTCGATGTGGGAGCATTGGTCTGATCAGCTGCTATTTTCCCCTTTTCTGTCTCTTTGGATTTGATGGGTTCTTTTGTCGGTGGATTTTGTCTAGTATTCATGGATCTTTTTTCAGGAATCTTGGCTGATGTTTTAGATTTCTTGACCTGCTGCCAACCCTCATTCTCCTCCTGGGACTGGGCTTTAGGGAAAGATCTTTGAAAATGTCCATGCTCATGGCAGAGTCTGCACTTAAATGGCAGTTGCTCATAATCCAGTTTTTGATAATGACTCCAGGGACCGATCGATATTTTGATTGCTTCTGGTAGTCCTGCTTCTAGATCAACCTCCACACAGATTCGGGCACACGAGTATTGCCCCTTTGGGTCAGCTTTATCTATGTACCTTCCCAGGCGGTTTCCAATCTTTTCCAGCGCATCAAGGTTCCAGCAGTGTGCAGGCAGGTTTGGGAGCCTTACCCAGACCGGTACCTCCTTTGGAAAGTCAATGCTTGGATCAAAATCCGGGGTCCATCTGTTGAGGTAGAGTCCTTGAGCCCCCATGAAATAGGGGCCATTTCTGAAGATTAGGTCTCTGTCTTCTTTTGAGATGAATTCAAAAATGTAAAATCCTCTTCCTACTGGGTAGCACGTTACACTGTGTTTCAGATGAGGCCTCCAATTCCGTTGTATCCAATCATCTGTAGTTCTCGCCGTTGGCCACAGACCCATGAATTGGCCTACCAGTCCACGAGATGAGAGGGCGAGAGCAGTTTTAATGGCGTTTTCCGGTGGGAGTTCGATTTCAGGTATCTCGTCCAATTTTTTGATGAATTTGGGAATCGCAATGGTCACCGGTTTCTTACCACGCGAGTTAGTAAGAAGCTTGAAGGCCTCTTCCGCAGAGATGGAAGGGGAGGGAGGGGGGGACCCTCCCCCAGGCACAGCCATGGCGGCTGCAGTCGCGAACCAGAGAGCGGCAGAAACCCTAGAGCAGGGTCGCAGCTCGCAAAAAACCTTAACCTCTAAGTTTCGGTCCAGTTGTTATCATAGTCAACTATGGACTTATCGTGGGATGTATTAAGTTGAACTATACTTGTTCATGAACACATGGATGTAACTTTGATTTTCTTACTGAAAATAACAAGTTATGTTTTTTTTCCTCTAAAAAAAAATCATTATTACAACAATGTTTGAGATTTCTATGAAACAAATCTCATCACTAGTGTGTATTTTATTATTTTATTGGTAAATTTTTATTATAACTTTTTGGCTATGATCTCATATAGCTTGGGGGTTTCGTGGAATTGTTTCATCACTAGTGTATATTTTATGATTTTATTGGTAAATTTTATTATTACTTTTGGCTATGATTTCATATAGCTTGGGGTTTCGTGGAAAGAATTTTCAATCAAATAGTTGGCAAGTACAATGGTATATTTAGTTATGTAGTTTTTGTAGATGTTTTTTTGGTTTAAAATTGGCTTCTATTCTTGAATTACTAATTATAGGTTTGATATATTTGAAATTTGATTTTTATAGTTAGTGAATTTGAAATATTTATAGTTGAATATGTTAGCTAACTTGTGGATGTAGTTGATGTGTATATGTTTCTTAAGCTTGAGGAGAAATTTCTATGGAAGTTGTGTTATTTAAACCATGAAAATGAAATGCTAATTTTATTGGAGAAAAACATATTGGTTTCTCTATCAGAGGAAGTTGGGTTATTTTAATTTGCACTTCCAGGATAGCGTAGGTTATCCATAGGGGGTAGTGGGTTCCTTACTTTCATTTGAAATTTATTAGTTTCACTTTTATTTTGCTATAGATTTTCCATTCAGTTTGTAAATTGGCTATGACAATCTCAATGCTAGTATTTGTAGACTATAGCTTCGAGGTTGAGCTGATAACAACAAAAAAATTAATGGTAATTCCTAAGTTTTAAAATCACATGGTCTAAAATGTGATTGTGGCCTGCATTAGTAACATGCACAACCAAATCACACTTGCACAATGTACAGGGCTTGACTTGATCACGATTGTTCAACGGAAAACTGTGATCACACCTATAAATGGTAAAAAAAATATTAATACGAAGATCTAGAAAATAAGAGTGATTACATAACGTTAATACTCTAAAAATTATTCATGGTTCATTGTCTAAGTAATGTAAGAAATATTGTTATGTTCATTATGTCAGCTATAGTTAATCCACCTAGAGTGTATGAGACATCATCCCCTCTTTATCCCCTATTTATAACATGTGTGCCTAATGGTTAAGAACATGTGTTTCCTCCTCAAAGGTCACATGTTCAAATCCATAGGGGGTTAGGGTATGTACACCTTTATAGACTAAAGCAATCCAATTGTTGCATGAGGGGGTCCCTTGTACCACAAAGAAGGGGGTCGCTTACACCAGTTTAGTATCTATTTTGGTTGTGGCCTTAAAAATGGGTTATTATTATTATATAAATGAGATTAATTTGAATAAGCATATTGTCTTGTCCATTTAATATATCATAAAAGGAGGTTGCCCCTTTGAAGAGGTTTCTTATACATTGACTCTCTATCATTCTCAAGGCCTATAATTACTTAATTCTTTTTTTTCATGCTATTTGGGGTATTTAGTACATAACATTTGGTATCAAAGCAAACAATCTTTGGTTTTGCTCCTTCAATTGAGTTAATGTACCATTTTCATTGTGAATTTTTTTTGGGAAGTTTTGGTAAATAATTTTTTTAGGGTGCAAAGAGGAAATTAGGTAGTACATTGGGTAAAAAGCTCAAGTTTTTGTTCACTATAAGTTTGGAGTTACAAATTGTGGAAGTTAGGGTTCTTTTACTATCATAGAACTAGTCCCAAATATATGTTTATGGTAAAATAGTAATATCCGATAACTTAGACCTCCAAACCAAGTGCCACTAGTGGGTTTGGAAATAAGATGGATTGAATTGTTTCATATCTAAGTTTTAGACTTGAATTTGTGACATGTGACCGACTGCATAGGTTCACTCCCGTATAAAGTGCTGAAATCAACCAATTTTGTGGAAAACGTAACTTTTCTAGGCACATCCAAAATCAATGAGACCTATGGCACTAGAAATAAGACATACCAAGCTAATGCAGTTGAAATTTCAAACTCAAAGGTGCATTAAAGTAGGAGACAAGATAGATACAAGGTTTTCCTATGAGATAATCCTCAAATAAGGACTTAAGAAGGTGTACTAACTTGAAACTTTCATGAATTATGATTAGAAGAGTTACTTGAGGTGACTTAAATATTATGGTAAAGATAAAATACATGAGAATTATAGGTAAATTATTTTGGCCCACATGGAAAAGGGTAGTGGGAAAAATTCTACGTTGGTTAAACCTCTAAAGATCTCATTCATGACTCGTGAAGAAAGTGAAGACTTAAAGAACCAAGTATACAACTTGCAGAGCCAACTTAAGGATTCGAATAACAAGATGTTGAAAAATGTTGATTATACGCATTTTTAGGAAAACAACAATAAGGAACTGGAAAAGATGAAACAACTACAATGTAGTATGGAGCAAAAGATGGTACAATTGAAAAATAACATGGAACAAAAGATGGAATAATTACAAAATACATGAAAGTGGTATTCATACATACTTGAGATGAGATTCTCCCTAAAAGTGATAAGGTTACTCAAGAAAATCATGAAAATAAAGATATAAAAATTATAGTTGAACAACTTTCCACTAATAATCATATGCTATAAGGATTAGACTTTGATATTCGAGCTAATTATGGATGGGTTCCTAAGGGTATCCACTCTCCGAAGGTTGAATTAAGAATTTGTTATGTAAGAAATTTCTTTACATGAGTGAAACAAATAGAGCAAAAATTTGAATTGCATGTGATTATGGATTATAGGTAAATATTATTTTGGCCCACATGGCAAAAGATGGTGGCAAAAATTATACACTAGCTAAGCCTCTAAAGATCTCATCCATGACTCATGAATAAAGTGAAGACTTAGAGAACCAGGTCTCCAAATTGCGAAACCAACTTAAAGATTTGAATAACACGATGTTGGAAAAGGTTGATTATACATTTTTTTAGAAAAATAACAACAAGCAACTAGAACAAAAGATGGAACAATTGCAATATAGTATGGAGCAAAAGATGGTACAATTGCAAAATAGTATGGGACAAAAGAACGTAATTACAAAATCTATGAAAGCGATGTTCATACATACCCTAGATGAGATTCTCCATAAAAGTGATAAGGTTACTGAAGGCAATCATGGAAATAAATATATACAAATCCATGTTGAACAACCTTCCACCAATAATCATACACTAGAAGGATTTAAGTCTAATATTGGAGCTAATCATGGATGGGTTCCTAAGGGTATCCACATTCCAAGGTTGAATTAAGAAAGGTTGATGTACGTGGGTGAACCAAATAGAACAATCTTTTGAATTGCATAAGATTATGAATTATAAGACAAGCATTTCCTTAGCAATTATATATTTTGAGACAAAACCATATCAATGGTTTGATTGGTATTTAAAATGAACCGACATTGTTATAATTATACTTGGGGTTTATTTACAAAGGACCTAGAAGTGTAGTATGGAAAAGTTGGGAACAATACTATTTTAGGCAATTAAGATGAATCAAACACTTGGGTTATGTTGAGGATTATAATTCAAAATTTTAGATATTGGCCACAAGGATGTATAACATAATGAACATATGTTGGAATCTCATATGGACATATTAAAAGAAGACTAAAAACATTGTTATACAACAAATTTCAAAAAAGAGCATGAAAGGAGCATAAATAGATCAGAAAGAGTTCTCCACGACTTGGATGAATAAAATAGATAAATAGAAAGCCTCTTCAAGGGGGAAACCTCTTTATACAATGTACTAAGTACACAATACAAGACAAGACAATACAAGACACTCAAATGAAAAGATATCCTTCCTATATATACGAGATGAAGAGGTACAATTACAACTCAATGACCCATGTACCCATAAAGTTCCAAAATTTTCCAGCGAAAATTGGATCTCTATCACTTACAATAATCTCAGATTTCCATGTAACTTTTGAACTATTTCCATAAAGGCTGCAGCTGTTGTACTTGCATTCAAAGCGTGAGAGAGTGCAAAAAAATGTGCATACTTCGTGAGTCTATCAACAACCACCATAATAACATTCTTTCCTTTTGACTTGGGTAGACCTGTGATAAAATCCATTGATACTTCCTCCCAACACTGGCAAGGTATGTCTAATGGTTGTAGAAGTCTTGGGGTCTTAATTATTTCAACCTTATTCCGTTGACGAACCGAAAATTCGACCACGAACCTTTGAACATTAGATTTAAGACCTTCCCAAAAAATTCCTTCTTGACCCTGTGGTAAGTTTTTAGGAATCCAGAGTGCCCACCTATAGGAGATGTGTGTAATTCCAAGAGGACCCTTTGTTTGAGTTGGGAGTTTTTGCATAAATATAAGCGATCCTTATACCACAGTGAATCATTTTTCCACGCAAAAGCATCTGATACACTGGGATCGTTCTTTATCTTTTGAATGAGAGTCCACACAGATAGGTCATTTTTCCATTCTTCCCTTGCTACTACTATCCAATCAAGTTGTAGAATGGAAATTACACAGAGTAATGCCCCAACATCTTCATCTTTTATGTAAAGCGCATCTTCCATCACATTCTGTTTCCCTTTTCGATAGATGATTTCAATGTCATATCCCAACATCTTGGTTACCCATTTTTGTTGCTCTTCCGAAGATAGTCTCTGTTCTAAGAAGTATTTAAGACTATCATGATATGTTTTGACCTTGAAGTGCTTACCTATTAGGTATGGATGCCATTTCTTAAGAGCATGTAGTATTGTCAACATTTCCTTCTCATGAATGGGCTTCTGTAAGTGCTTTCCCTTGATTGGATGAATTGTGAAAGCAAGCGGGTGTTCTTCTTGCATTAGAACAACACCAATTCCATTTCCTGAAGCATCACATTCCACAATAAAGGTTTTTGTGAACTCTGGTGTGGCCAAAACAAGAAATTTGCACATTGCCTCTTTAAGTTGTTCAAAATCTTGAGTTGCCTCTGGATTCCAAGAAAATGCATCTTTCTTCAATAAACTTGTTAGAGGTGTTGTTATTCTTCCATAGTTCCAAACGAACTTGCAGTAGTACCCTATCAGACCTAGGAATCCTCAAATATTCTTCAAGGTTTTGGGAATCGGCCTGTCCATCATGGCTTTAATTATGTTGGGGTCTACCTTGACACCTTCATGAGATACAATATGACCCAAATACTCTACCTCCTTTACCCCAAAGAAACATTTGGACGGTTTTTCATATAGTTGTTTCTCCTTTAATAGTTGTAGTACCCTGTCAACATGTTGAACATGTTCTTCGCAAGACTTTCTATAGATTAGTATCTCATCAAAGAACACTAGCACAAATTTTGTAAGTAAAGGCTTGAAAATGGAATTCATCAAACCTTGAAATATGGAAGGCGCATTCATGAGACCAAATGTCATGACCAAAAATTCATAATGACCTTCATGAGTTCTGAATGTTTTTTTTGGGATGTCTTCATCCTTCATTCTAATATGATGATACCCAAAATGGAGATCCAACTTTGTGAAGAAAACTGCTCCATGTAATTCATGTAACAATTCATCAATGACATGAATGGGAAACTTATCTTTAATGGTAATCTTGTTGATCTCTCTATAATCTGGACACATACACCATGATCCATTTGGCTTGTGTACCATTACCACTGGTGCATAGTAAGAAATTTGGCTAGGCCTAATTATGCCGGCCTCTAACATGTCTTCAACCATACGCTCAATCTCACTCTTCTAGACATAGGGGTATCGGTAAGGTCTGATGTTAGGAGGAATACTTCCTAGAATTAAGTGAATAGCATGATCAAAATCTCGAACAGGTGGAAGACCTTTTGGAATATCTTCAAATACCTTGGAATGCTTATTAATGACCTTTTGGAGATATGGGGAAATATGAGACTTAGATGTTTGAACATCTAATGAGCATAATTGTGCGATTACACCTTGATGTCCCTTTTTCATCAGTTTTGTCATACCATTAGAGCTTACCTGCTTGGTTTCCCTATGATACCATTTAGCTCATATTCTTTTCCTTCCCATAAAAATTTCGTGAAAAGCTTCTGAAAATTAAAAGCCATTGTTCCCAATGATTGTAACCATCGAACTCCTAAGACAACATCAACACCCCCCATCGGAATAGAAATCATCGAACTATTCAATACATATTCCCCCATAGTAAGATTGATATTAGGGCATTTCCCCGAGCAATTGATAGTTCCTCCATTTGCAATTATTACTTGAAACTCTGGTGTTGGATATACAAATCAATTGAGAGCTTTGGCTAATTTACAATGAATGAAATTATGAGTACTGCCCAACTGAATCAACGTTGTTACCTTTTTATTTTTATTTTTGATATATCCTTCGATCTTGAGAGTTTGACGAGTGCTAATACCAGCCAATGCATGACAGTATATGGTGGGAGTAATCTCTTCGGAAGTAGTATCTTCTATTTCTGCATCTTTAGAAGGTTCCTGTTCTTTTGGTTCTTCCTCTTCACAATCTATGTAGAATAATTTCTTCTCACCACACTTATGTCCCTTACTATATTTGCTGTCACAATTAAAGCATGGGCCTTTTTCTCTTTGTTCCTCTAGTTGTTGAGGTGTCAACCTTTGAGGTAGGTTAGAAGAAGGAACATTATTCTCTCGGTATGTGTTGGAGGTCGTCTTTCTAGTAGCCAACGTCATATTTTTACTTTCAACCTTCATTGCCATTATGAAATCCTTATCCAAGCATGATGGTTCAAAGATATGCACCTCATGTTGAATATTATCCTTCAAGGTTCCCATAAAGAGATCCAACATATTATCTTTTGAAATGTTCTTCACTCTAAGACTTAGCTTCTGAAACTGTTTGATGTGCTCTATAACTAGACCTTTTTGCTTGAGATTTATTAACTAGTTAAAGAAGGTGTTGTTATTAATAATCCTATAATGTGCAATCAATTCTTCGGTGAATATATACCAAGATATAATAGATTCCTTTTTACGGTCACAAAGCCATTGGTACCATACAAATTGATCTGGATCTAAATATATCGATGCAATAGTTACCTTTTGCAAAGTTGGAACCTGGTGTAGATCAAATAATTGATCCATTTGGAATATCCATGTTATTGGATCATTACCATCAAACTTTGTCATGTCAATCTTGGGAAGTTGGTTACCCCTTGGTGACCATCCCTGATGACTTCCATTACTAGAATAATTTCCTCTTGGAATATTCTTATTCATGGAATGTTTTTCAACGTGGAAATTATCTTTATCCTCCCGAGTATCCTGGAACACATCATCACCTGTAGGGGGAGTATCCCTTAAATTTTGTATGAAAAGCAATATTGTTCAGCTTCTCCTCTAACTTGAGTAAATCAGTTGTTCTCACTGAACCTTTCATATTTTCCTCCATTTTATTCAACTTCTCCTCTAAATTAACTAAATCAACTTGTTTCACAACCCCTTTAATCATATCTTCCAACTGGGACACTCGAAAAGATAGGTCTTCCCTTTCATCGTACGTCGGAGATGGATCCTATGGTGGTTTGAGGGGAGTGTGAGTTTTTACAATTCCTTTTGGTGACATTTTGAACAATATAAATAGATATCACACCCTAAGTTTCACCACAATTATATCCTTCTACTCAAAGTTATTCAAATTTAAAATGGCGTACCTTTTTCAAACCCTGATTGGAAGATTGTTTTATGACTGACTTGGAACTGAGGTAAATTTGCAATTTGTGCTCCTATGGGTCTAAAAATTTGGCCTTATGTATCCTTACGTGTCCTTTTTCCAATGCTGTAGGTCTGGCCTAATTCTTATGTACCAATAAGAAGTTATTGTGAATCTCCCAACACTTCTTATTTTTGGTCTTTCCAGAAGAGCGAACTTGTACGGTCTTCCACGTGTCCAATATTTTGGATCTGAGGATGAAAACCCTACCATAGATACTGTGGTCTCTCTTATTTCTGATGCAACATGTCTCACTCAATTTGGATCTTTCATGCCCCAAATATGACCTTTTTCCCGATAACGCCTGTTTAAGACTAGTTTTTTGAGTAGTGAAAAACCCTAGATTCCAAGGCGAATATCTCCGAAGCTGTAAGGTTCCAGGATCTGACCACATATAGTTCAGCCTGTTTTGGAGATGGATTTTGAGTCTCACTTTCTGAAACCTTCTAGAAACAAATTTACAGTGAAAATGCCAATATGACTTGTTTTGAAGAAACCAGTCCCGAGGAAAGAGCTTTGATACCAAATGTTATGCAACAAATTTCCAAAAAGAGCATTAAAGGAGCATAAATAGATAAAAAAGAGTACTCCACGACTTGAATGAAGAAAATAGATGAATAGAAATCCTCATCGAGGGGTAAACCTCCTTATACAAAGTAATAAGTACACACGACAAGACAAGACGAGACACTCAAATGCAAATATCTCCTTCCTATATATAGGAGATGAAGAGGTACAATTAAAACTCATTGACCCAAGTCGATAGAACTAATATAACCATACTAATGACAATTACCACTAATGGACCAAAGCCGACATCAAAACTAATGTAATGCACCACAATATGGGGGGAAGTGTGCCCCCATTTAGGGATTAACAAACATGAGCTTCACCTAAAACATCCAAAAAAGGTTGATGAAGTTATGTAATTTTCTCATCGTATTTAAGCCAAGAATATGGATACCTACAAGTCTACCATTGGAACATCTGTAGGAAGTAGATATAGATTTGTTCCTTGTAGGGCAAGCACTCCTCAACCCACTCAAATATTATAGAAGGAAATGGATGAAAGACGAGCAAAGGACTATGCTTTGGTTGTAACACCAAATGGTCCAAGGGGATAATTGTCAAGAAACAAAATTATTCACATTAGAAAATAATGATGAGGAGGAAATGGAGGCACCACCACAAATGAGTGAGGAAGAAATTGTGAACCTATAAGAGCAGGAAAAGATGTGGAAATTTTAGATAACATAGATGAAGATGCCAATTGTGAGATACTAATTCATGCATTGGCAGGTGTATAAGCACCTCAAACCCTCAATATCATAGGATTCATCGCAAAGCAAAAAGTCATAGTACTTGTCGATTTAGGTGGTACTCACAACTTCAATGATAAAAAAGATAACATAGTGTCTCATTTGTTGTGTGTGTGTAGTAAAAAAAATTCAAGTATTGGTTTCTAATGGGGGAGTATTGAATGTGGAGGAAAATGCCATAACATCAAACTTATTGTGGGAGAATATAACATATAAAGCCCCACATATACCATTCCTAATGGAGCAATAGATGTGGTTCTAGGGATTAATTGTTGAAAATTTTGGGTAAAATTTCTACAGACTATAATGATTTATTCATAATATTCAAAGTAGAGGGAATTGAATATGAATTGAAACATGTCAAAATATCCACCCTCTTCTATTATCAACTCACAAATAATGGAGAAGCTCCTAAAAAAGGGTTTGTAGTGGAGTTATTGCTAGACTTTCTTTTATAGAAATGAATAAAGAAGATGAAAATATTCCATTAGAATTAAAAGTACATAGGAAAACATCATAGTGTCTTTCAAGAAATTTCTAAAGGGTAACCTCTATCTAGAGATCATGAACATCAAATTGAGCTCATAATTTGAAGTACACCTCCTAATAAAATACATTATGGATATCCATATCAACAAAAGATTGATATGCAGAAAATTGTTAAAATTTCGTTGAGCTTTGATCTTCAATTATTTTAGATGCAGAAACTGGAAACAATGAGACAATTCAATCATAACACAAGATATACCCTGGGGAAAATCCTAAAAAACAACGAGAACAAAAACCCAACAAATCTTCTCAGTATAATATAATGGATAGCAAAGAATGTCTTTCTTTTACAACATAGCAGATTGCTTTCGGAAGATAAGTGATCACCAAACACTCTTGGTGAAGAGACGGAAGCAATAGAGAAGAGAGATCAATCAGATGTGTTTTCCAATGTGTCCAACACATCAATAACAAGCAATAAAAATAGCATGCACAAAGAGAAGCGCCTTGCCTTCAATGGAGAAGAGAATTCGCTTCACATTGAATTCATCAATCCCATATAATATATTTATACATTCTTCTCATGCATCTGCTTCTTCTAACTTCAGGATGAACTCACCCTCATTTTGGATGTACCAACCTTGCATGAAGAAGTGTGCCCCACTTCTCATGCAGTGCATTAACTCAGTGAACTGTTTCTTAGGATGAACTCGCCTCTTAACTGAAAATTTTCCCACTTAATTAGGTGGCCAACTTAAGTGCCGTCATGCAAGTGTCGCAAATCAAGTATCATCTTTTAGTTTAACATATGCGTCGTCATGCAATAACACTTAGTTAACTAGATCGACTTTGTTGTCACTTAGTTAACTCTCTTTAACCGATTCTTTCTTGATAACATCATTGTAGTGATCAATTCAAGTTCTCCTTGATTTACTGAAGTTTCATCTTTTAGTTAACTAGTCCTTCTTATTTAACACTTAGTTAACAAGAAGGGTCAAGGTTGGCTCTCAAAAGATTGAAGTTATCACAAAATAACTCATTCTTAAGAATGTTGAGAATCTTAGAGGATGCATGTGTCTTACATGATATCATAAAAATGTGTTAAGAATTATGAATGCATTGCATGCCTACTCACATCTCTCTTGAAGAAAAAATCATTTGTATGGAAGGAAGAGGCCACGGTAGAATTCTCACACTTAAAGGATGCTATGACATCTACACTAGTGTTGGCAACATCTGATTTTGTTTTAAAAAATCATAGTCGACTGTGTGATTCAGGACAAGGAATTAGAGCAATATTGATGTAATAGGGGACACCATTGACTTTCAAATGTAAACAACTCGAGGGAAAGGAGTTGGTAAAATCTACTCATAAACAAGAAATTCCAGTTATTTTGCATGAAATCATGAAATGACAAAAATATCTCATTGGAAGGCATTTTAAAGTTAACATAGACCATGACAACCTAAAGTACTTTTTGGAGCAAAGGTTTCCATTAGAAGAGTAATGAAAATGGGTGGCTGAAATGGAAGGGTTTGATTTTGAAAAATATACAAAAACATGAACAAGAATGTGGTAGCAGATGCCCTATCCATAATATAAGATGCAACCAATTTATACCATTACATATTACATTATTTTGTGGTTGGAAGAAGTTCACGATTGAATGTAAAGAATATACCAGTACTAGACAAAAGATACAATTTCTATAAGAAGTGAAGAATTTAGTGCATTCTCTTTCTCTTTGAAATATAACAATTATGGAGTACCTAATCAAGTGGAAGAATATATCTCCATAAAAAGCTACATGGAAAGATGAGCATTCTATTAGTTTTTCAGAAATTTCAATCTGATCTAGGATCTAACTGAGAGAATAACATGTACAACATATCTACAACATATCAATCATGGACACAATAATGCAAGCACACAAGAGACACAAAGTTTCACCGGGGAAAACCAAGAAGGTGAAAAACCCCGCAACTTCCTCAGAGATAGATAGAGAAATGATACAAACCAAGTACAAGAGATAGTCCTCCTAGCAGCGGCTTCTCCTCCTCCACAAGTGCGCCACTCTCCAATGAGTGTGTGAGTGAGAAAGTGAATGATCAAATAGAGTGCCTCCCGCACTCTATTTATACTTGACTTGACTTGACTAATAACCTTTACTAGGTCGGCCTTAACTTAACCACATAACATAATGCTGACAGGGTCGACCCCCACTAGGGTGGTCCTGTATTGGAGAAAACTCACTATGGCTTGGGAATACCACAACAGATAGATGACTACCAGAAATCTACTCAATTCTCAAAGCAATGCTATTATAAATGACAATGTTAAAGTAATGAAGAAAATTAACCAACATCGATCCAAACGTTTGATGTAGATCCCCGTTGGAGATTTCAATCCACACACTTGTAATCTGCAAATTAGTCTTGACAGCTAATATCTAACAAGTACATATAATATATAATTGACATTAACATTATCAATAACAATGGTCCATAATATCATAAGCAAACGCAACCCAATGTATAATAAACAACATTCACACCATGAATGGACAAGAATATGAGTATTTCTATTAATGAACAAGAAGAAGTACAAAGTGATACGACCTCTTGCCGGCAACCAATCTGAACCAAGATCTAGATCAATCCACTTGTGCCTCCACCACTTCAATCCTCCATGAATGGCAAACTCAAACTAGAAGGAGTTTGGAAGGTGAATGTAAGGGGTTCACAACTACAAGGATCAATGAGTGCAGACTCAAGATAGGGCAAAAATCCACTAGAGTTCCTTTAGTATTCTCTTCTTCCTCCCATCCATAATCCATATGTGCTCAATATATAGTCCTCTCAAAGGTAGGTGAAAGGACACATCGAGGCGTTACTCGGGCAGATGGAGAGCCAAAGGTCACCCAATGACCTCTTTTTGGGAGTAAAAAGTAATTAATAGTGGTTTTTACCATTTTACACGCTACCCGCGGGCTATAGGGATGCAACTCGTGGGTACGCCTGCTATAAGGATGCAACAGGCGGGTAGGAATAAAAATAGGGCAAACTGGTATCACTGAAGGATAAAAATGGATCTGAGTCACTGAAATGGATCCTATAGGCCAAAGAATGCTGATGCTCACAGGGTGGAAGATTGCTGTGTAACAGATGCCCCCTAATGTGTGAGGTCAGAGACTGAAATGTGCTACGATGGACGAAATACATTATAAAACTCAGAAGTGGAGTGATGGAGACACAAGTGGAAAGAACAGCTCACTCGTCATAATACAATAGTATCTCTGAATACATGTCGGTATAGTACAACAATCTGATACAATGGCCATGAATAGGCAATACATAATGGATACATGTCATAAGTGATCATAGCCATGATCCCTCTACAGTAAAATATGGTCTTCTGTTGAAAAGAAGACAACTGGTGCAAACTGGAGGTACAAACTGCTGAAATCTGAGAGGTGATATCTCAGATGTAAAGTCAAAGTCATATGTAGCATACTGAATGCCACAATTGCCTGGGTCCTCTACACAAGTCTTCGATGGTGCAAGTCCCATCAAGTGAATAAAGGAGTTGGGGTCGAACCTGATGAGACATCGTCTGATTACCGGTCAATGATGTATACTGTTAACAGACGTGAGATGACCCACCAATAATGAAAATGGGCATCAAGGCACAGAGCACAATCATCAGAGTGTGAATAAATGGGTTGAAGTTGAACACTAGGATGAATCCATCGATCAGGGGACATTGATGTATTCCCAAAACTGTTGATGGAAAGAGAACCTGCCACTAATGACTGCAAGCCTCAAGGTACTCAATCGAACTCTAAGCCTCAAGTCCCAGAATAAATGAGTTGAAGTCGACGGAACGAGACTCGCTGGAAGGAGGGAATTAAGGCATCCCCCATCAACCAGCACGAGGTACTAGCAATGCTGAAATATTTGGAAGATCTCAGGTGAAATGGACTGACTCAATAAGGATGGCCGACATGAAATAGTCAAGAGATCTGAGGAGTGGCCGACACTGGTTTCAGGACTTCCTTTGAACAAGAGCATGAGTAGATGGATAGACTCAGGCAGCATAGACTCGACATAAACTATGCAATGCAGGAGGCATTACAGAGGGCTCCATAATGACTGGAAGCTTAACCAATCGGTGGAGAAAACTGAGAAACAAGTACAGCTCCTAAGGCCCAACTATAGTCCCGACTCATAATATACGGAGCGGAATGAATGCTTTGTTCAAAGGCGACACAACAACTGCCAACAAGAAATAGTGACCATAGTCCCGTTCGACTTTTTGGAATATTTGATTTTTTTGTCTTTTTCATATTTGGGAAAATCTTGAAAAAGAATAAAATTGCTTATAGTACAACAAGTGAGGGAACGAGTGTCAAATAGCTAGCAGACTAGTCCCAAGCAGTGGAACAAACCTATGCTCAATGCAAGGAAGTGCGTGCAGGATGTGGACACTCGGGGGTATGTTCCCTCAGGGTCAAAAGGGTCATCAAATTGTGAAGGGAAAATATATAAGCTCTGCAGGGCTCGACAGGGAGAAGTGCTCAGGCACCAGGCTAACAATTGAGTAAGCGGGAGCCGGCACAAGGCTCAAGCGGCAAGCAGGATGATGCAATGCAATCACAATATGATATAACTGAAGGGAGTCCTTACGGGAGATGACCAGCATAAGACAAAGTAGAGTATGAGTCTTTATCGCAATGTTATGGCGCGACTACAAAGGACTCCCAATCCTAAGGACAAACAACGGCATGGGAACCAAAATGCATAAGGGGTTCTAACTAGGGTACCCATGTTTGGGAAATCCCTACCGCCACATGATGACACTTCTATAGCAGTGTGAAGGTTCCGTGTCAATCACGAAGCGGGGTCACACCTAGGGTTTATGTAAATGATCAAGAGGTCAAATGCATAATGCATGCAAAAATGGCATCTAACCTATATGCCAGGTGTGAAATATACCTGCCGTAGGTGTGAAATGGTTTAGAACAACTCTCGCCGAGGAAATCTGTTGAAAAAACACTACTCCATGACACGATATTAGTTCATACTGGCTCAAAATGGCAAAAACTATAGAAAAGTGGGTCCATAAAATTATAAATAGTAATCAAATTTTCCAAATTACAATTCATTTGCACTATTCACAAATTTGGAGTTTAGTGGTAAGTTTTCACCTGAAACTTCAGTTGCCGATCGTGGGAGCTACAAGTGACCGTTCAGCGAACCGTCCGGAGCAGGTTGGTGGTTACTGCCATACCTTTCATTTTAATGCTTTTATTTCAATTTTTGTCGGTGGATTTTTTAGTTTGACCAAGCCCTAGATGGTTTCGGCGCTACCCGCGGGCTATAAGTATGCGGGTCGCGGGTAGGGCACCAAACGCGTAGTCAAAAAATCGACTCCCCGCGTCTACCCGCCACTGTCTATAATGTTGCCTGTGGGTACGACCGTGAAGAAAGTTTTAATCATAAATCTGACCAAAATTCACTTGCTTTGCACTCCAGGATGGTTCTAGAGTGGATGGAGAGAGAGCATGACGAGGTTGATGAGGCCGTGCGAAATAATTTGCAAGCACAACAAGCATTGCAAGCATGTGGCTTATATAAATACTGGAGTTTAGGGGGTTTAAGGGCCCAAAACCTACTACTCCGTCATTTGATAAACTACTGGGATGTGGATGCTCAACACTTCATCCTCAATGGGAAAACACTGACATTGGAAGTAGAGGATATCTATTTCATTACCGGTTTGTCCCGTAGAGGGGAGGTGGCTAGTCTTCGGTCACGGACCGTGGGTGGTGGGATCACTGTGCAAGACTACATAGTACGGTATTGTCCCACCAACACACGACCGGTGGGAAGTCAAGTGCTAGTCAATGCCATAACGGATCTGAGTACAAAGATCATTGTGGCTACTCTAGTGCGGATCACGGGATCCAAAGCACTGCATCAGGCATCCAGACCGGTGATGTTCTATGCATCACAATGCTTGCAGCCTACTATATTCGACTGGTGTACTACTCTGCTGGTGTCTATGAAGACATAACTGATGGAATGCAAAGAGGGTAAGGCCAAAAAATTTGGGTATGGTAGCATCCTCTGCAGTTTCTTCTTTGAGAGGGTTCCGGGACTTAGCCCGAGGGTGGATGTCCCTCCTCACAGTCTCCGTGATCCAACCCTGACCCGATGGGATGAGATTTTGACATGACAGGGTGGTGGCCGTCTGGCGTCACCATATACTGAGGAGTTCTTCCGTTGGTGGAACCGACAGGTGATCACTATAGAGGACTATCCCTATGTGGGGATAGACTTCAGACATGACCGTGACATGCCACTCCCACTAGGCGCAGCTTTCGGAGACATCGGTGAGTACTCTTTTGGTTTTGTGTTTATTAAATTTTTATGGATTTTTTTATTATAGTTGAAATGCAAAAAATCTTTTTGGTGGTAATGTCACGTGCTAATGGGTGACTGTTTGCTCAAAGACAAAGGCCCAGTGAGACCCGAGGGATTCCCGAGACATGGTCATCAGGGTAGAGATTGTTAAATTTTTAGTATTAAATCACAATACTATAGGATCTTTGCTGAGAGAATAACATCTACAGTATATCAATGCATGACAATCATAATATGACAAGCATCACAAGCATCACAAGAATCAAAAGCATAGAGACAAGAGACACAGAGTTTCCGTGGGGAAAACCCTAAGGTGAAAAACCCCACAACTTCCTCAGAGATAGAGAGAGCAACGACTCAACCAAAAATACAACCAAATAACACTGAGATAGTCTCCTAGCAGATGATCCTCCTCCTCCTCACTAGTGCGCTACTTTTCAGAGAGAGAGATAGTTGCTTTTCCGAGTGAGTAAAATAAAGATCTCCTATCTCTATTTATACTCACCTTTTTGCCCAGTGACCTACTGGGGCCGACTTGTCTACTTGGATACATCCACATTATATTATATATTAATTAGGGCCGACCCCATAAGGTGGTCTAATAACCCATCGGCAAGTACACACACTTGCGACACTTGTCAATCCACATGACGACACTTCCTTATAGAGGAATAACACATCTCTTATAAGGGTACAATAAATATATATATAATACACAGATGATCCCTTGGAGGCTCTGAAGTTGTAACAGATTACGCGAAGGAGGCAACTGAAGTATTGCCTCAACTTTGAGAGGATTGACTCTAATACCCTCTCGCGAAACTATGAATCCTAGAAGGCGACCAGTCCTAACAGCGAAGATGCATTTGTTTGGATTCAATTGAATTTTGTAATGGATACATCGTTTGAGAATCATACGGAGGTGCTTGGGGTGGTCCATTCTCTTGCGAGAATGGCCAACAAGATCTTCCAAGAAAACTTCCATAATCATCTTAAGATCGTGAAAGGAATAGGTAATGGCTCGCTGAAAAGTAGCTCCGGTGTTTTTAAGGCCGAAGGGCATTTTTCGATATGCAAATGTTCCCCATGGACAAATAAATGCTGTCTTATGCTGGTCGGCGGGTTTGATTTGAATCTGATTATAACCCGAGAATCCATCCATGAATGAAAAAATCTCACTCCCCGCACAAGCATCCAATATTTGATCAATGAATGGCGTGGGGAAGTTGTCTTTTGGACATGCACGGTTCAAATCTCTGAAATCAGTGCATACACGGATCGTTCCCTGCTTCTTATCCACAGGAACGGGGTTTGACACCCATTCGGTAAGGGGAACGGGGTAGATGAAACCAACTTTGAGCAGTTTCTCCACCTCTACCTTAATAGCAGCAACCTTCCTAGGGTTCACAGCACGTAAGCGTTGTCGAACCGCTTTAGCATCAGGATACGTTCTAATCTCGTGTTCAACAATGCGAGGGTCTATTCCTGGCATCTCCTCGTATGACCAGGCGAAAGCTTCCCGAAGTTCTGTAAACAAGTCAGTGTACATAGCAATCTCCTCAGGAGTGCAATCGGCACCGACGTAAACGTTCTCCACCTTTCCGGGAATGCGAGAGATGTTGATCGAAATGGTTGGGGAAGTATTGGCCATATTCCCCTCCATGAAAACATCATGCGACTCCAAAAGAGCCACAGGGTGACCAACCATCTCTGCTAGAGTCATCCTAAACGCCTCCTGCTCAACGAGCTCGAGGTTGGGAAGGAAATAAGAGCGATGGTGCATATCTTCCCAAGGCCTTTCACTACCACACATGGCCTCGAGGATAGCTTCATCAGATGGTAAAGTATCATTAAGGCAATCGTGGGAACAAGATGAGTTGGCTGCCAAAAATGGCAACGTAATGGGATCTTCTTCAACTGTCTGGGAAGAAGAGAGATCCGAATCTGCAGTGGTTTGTTGTATATGCTCGTAAGCAAGCTCCGCTACAGATAAAGGCATAGACATCCCGACATGCGCAATGTCTCCAGACGTGGAATTCGTGGATGGTAAAATCCACGGATCATTTGAATAGGAGGTTCGGAATAACATATTATTCGAAGGAGGAGGCGCATTGTCGGAAAAGGTTCCAATAAAATTCACAGGTGCAAAATGGTTAAAAGTTCCCATCAATGAGGGGTACATTCCAACACCTATGTTCCCAGTTGCCGGCTGAGAATTAGAAACTTGCGGGACTACGGATCCCGTGGATGCTGTGGAAGGAGTGCCAACATAATCCAGCTGATTGATCGTCACAATCTTGCCTTCATGGGGAAAGCAGATAACTCTAAATACAGTAGACGCAACAGCCTTCATAGCGTACATCCAGTTCCAACCCAGTAAAAGGTTGTAGTCGATGGGCGCATCAACCACTTCAACTTCAATAGGCACTGACTTACCTCCCAAAGAGACAACAAGGGAAGGGATAATTCCATGCGGCGTAAAAGATCTACCGTCGAATGCAGTGAGTGTAGTTCTAGACGCGAGCAGAGGAGGAGAGCCAAGATCTTTCCAACAAGCTAACGACATTACTGACATGGAGGCACCTTCATCAACCATAGTACGTTTGACGAAGCTCTTAAGGCAAACCACCTGGATTTGAAAAGCCATGTGGTAAGGTAAGCGAGGCTGGACATCGGTAGTATCGAACTTGATAACACTAGGATTTCCCCCATCTTGAACTCCTAACGCACTCAAAAGGGCATGCTTTTGAGAAGGACAGGCTTGCAAAACCTCAAGAGCCGACATGGCACACGGAGTTTGGCCCAAATCTTCCACGTTGGAGTAGTTATGGGCGGCTCAAGCATTAGGATTATGCGTGGAGCGCTTGAGAACACCTTTCGGTATCTGCGGCATAATGGAAGGCTTCTCGATATGCAAGGAATTTTCAGGTGGAGGGGGAGGCTCACTCCCCAAATTGGGTTGTGGTGCACCATAATCGCGTTGACGAGTAGCAACATAAACCTCCGACTGAACCATATTCACACATCCATAACCACTAGTATTGGAAGAAGACGTTGCCGTTTCATTAGTACTATAACCAGTGGTGGGAGCATACGAAGCCATGTTTTAATGATGAGGAAGGGGATCCTTCAACACAGCTGGGCTCTGTGCCAAATGCTTCGATTCTTCTTCAATTCGAGGACATAACTGAGTAAGATGATCCTCCCCACAAAGCTTGCAAGGGAATTTCACCTTACGCCTAGGTTTACGATCCTCGCCAGCATTACCCGCCTTCCCAAGGAGGGTTTTCATTCTCTTTACGAGGAGTATTACGATTGCTATTGTTATTACTTCCATTGTTTCCACCCCTACGATTATTTCTCCCCTTTTTCTTACCACCAGGTTGCTGGTTACCCGACGGTTTCGTTGATTGCACATTGTGTATATCAGACGACGGAGTGGAAGTGGACAAGGTCTGAACCTGTCCGGGAGCAGACTGGTTTAGCGACAAATTTTGCATTTGATTAGCTACCAAGTCTACAGGGCGAGTGCATGCAGACCCCACGATGCCATCGGCATGTGGTCCAGGAACTGACGTAGTCTCATGTCTTGTTCTCGGTGCATCAGGAATAATGTCAAACAAAATGCCAGACTAGGAATAAAGTAGATCTAACTGCTGGACTTTCAAGATAGCTTGTTCCTTGGTCACAATGACGGACATCGACACATCCTTAGCAATGTATGGAAGTAAAGACTTAAGGAACCATTCCAACAAGAACTCTGGAGTAATGTTGGCTTTCACTAATCTCTTCCACCGACGCCACTCTTGAACGTGGTCAGAAATATGTGTGGCCTTATTCTGACGGAAGGTGGACAACAACTCAGTACCAATATCATAATGAACTGACAACTGGAAATGGTCTAAGAAAACCAAAGCAATCTCGTTGAATCCCCTATAGGTGTTTCTAGGCAACTCCACATACTACTTCGCGGCTGCCCCCATGAGGGTGCGTTGAAATAGTCGTAATCTAATGGAATCATGATTCAAAGAGTTGGAGGAGCACCAAAGGTGAAATGTCGTGACATGATCTCCCGGGTCCTCACCACTTTTCCCCTCAAACTTCAGAATGTCCAAAGGGAGCTTGGTAGGGACCGAGGGCCAAGTAGGGTCGTGACACACCGGATCATTCACGAGCTTCAAAAGATCCGGGAGATTCAAGCGTGCAAGGAACGGGAGCTGCAGCTGGAAAGCGGGATTATAAGCTCCCATAAAAGGTTGGTTAAACGAAACTGTGTTATAAGATGGACCAAAAGCTTGACCATGAGGATTAAACTGCTGATAAGAAGGACCTGATGGACCATAAGCTTTCCCATGGCCATAGGGTTGATAATTTCTTCTTGCCTGACCCATTTGAGAGTAAGCAGGTGTAGCTAGGGTTTTCACCCTAGCTTGTGCAAATGAGCACCTACTAAGGAGAAGGGACTCCTTAGTAGCAGTTCAATAAACAGTAATTAAAAGACAATACATTGAAATGGAAATTATTCTAAACATGTGCATGAGACATAAGAGACAAGAAATAATAAATGGTTTTCTTTTGTATTGAAATTTTACCTTAAGTGTAGAGGTTGGTGAAGTTCTTGCAATGATCCAAGAGGGTTGCTCCAAACTCCAACTTTGCTCCTTCTCTTTCTCCAATGGTGGAAATGGGCCAAAAGGGGCTCTCAATGGTGAAAGTAGCTCAAGGGTGAGCTAGGGTTTCAAGAGAGATTTTGGCAGAGTAAGGGTATTCTTGATTGTGGATATGAAATGAGGGGTCTCCATCACCTATTTATAGGTTTTTGGTGGTGGAGTGCTGGCCCATGGTTTTGGGAACCATATGGTTTAGGTCAGCTGTATAGGTTTTTTTCCTCCTTTTTTATCCTTTTCCTCATTTTTTTATATTTTTTATTCCCTTTTTAGAGGGTTTTTGCTATTTTGGAGGAATTTTGGATATTTTTGGGGGAAAAAGAGGTTTTTTAGCCTTTTTTAGCCTTTTTTGATGGTTTTGTGGCCTTTTGGAGGCTTTTTAATGGGATTTGAGGGCTTTGAAGGCAAATATGGTAGAAAATATGGAAAAATGAGTCATGTGATGGGTAGATGAGGTAGTGAGCACTTTTTGGGTGTTAACAGCAGGTATATGCGTGTTTTGAGCACCATATTGGGGTGGTGGGTGATAGTAGTGGCCAGCACCGACTGTGTTGTAGTAAGGGTTTCCACCATGAGTATGGGGCATGTATGTACTATTCATAGCGGGAACCGTGTTGTAATGACCATAATGGTATGGTATGTTCCCACCCCCAGCATTAGGATTAACTTGAGCAGTCGTGTGGTGGCCAAAAGCATGAGAAGTGTGCCCAGCCCCAACATTAGTGTGATTAGTAGTAGGGTTGGTGGTGTGATGTCCATGCGTGTAACGTCCCCTCCCATCATACCAGCATGATCGAGAGGACGCGGTGCTAAAACCGGGCAATTAGCCCCATTTACTTCTAACTAAGCATTCACACAGTATAAAAAATTCATATGGAAATGTAAAATTATAAGAAAACACAGCGGAATTAAATTCATTAGCACATCCATAATACATTCAAGATAATCATCAAAGAAATAATTGCAAAGTTAAACACAAGAGAATACTTATCTTGACAAAGTAGTCCCAAGCAACTGGCTATGCAACTGCAACGTTCCACCCAACCATAGGCCAATTGTGCTTATCAACCACTTGATACAACTGCCACCCCCGAGCTGGGCATGATCTCTACAAGGAACTAGGGAACAACAGACTCACACATAGCCAAGCATACACCAAGATGAGCCAAGCCAATCTGCAATTGGGTTTATCAGGCTGCTAGGACATGGAAGGGAAGAATTGCTAAGCTAGTCTGCTCAACCACAGAGCTATGGATACCCCTTCCAGATCTATTCAGCTTGGCACTCACAATGCCTGCACACGCAACACAAGGAAGTATTCTCTTCACTGCCACATAGTCCCTCAAGCCATACCTTCCTTTCTAGTGCTCTCAGGGTGTGCATAGAAAAGTAGCCAAAGCCCTCTTGATCTTCTTGAGAGGTTACTCCCTCTACTAGGTTTATCAAGCCAATTCTGTCCACTACCAGTCCAAGGTTCTTGCTCACAGGTTCAAATCAAAACCAGGATGCACATCACAATAGAACCACACTTATTGGGCATGGTAAAACGTTTTTACAGTGAGATACCCAAAGATGGGGTTTTCATTAGCTTCAAGAAAACTTGGGAAACCCAAAAACGAAACTGGAAGATGGGGAACAACACTGGGAAGCCAAATCCGTTTTTAGAAAAACATCCATGGACATTCTGGGGCAAAAACGGTCTCCATAACAGTCCCCAAATCGTGGCCCTTCTCTCCCAGCTACTGTATATGCAAAAACGAACTCCCAGGCATGGAAAAATGCAGAGAATGGATGAAAAACGTGTAGGGAAAGACCCAGCTAGCTCCAACTGCGTGAGAGATGAAAGACTGATTGTTCAGAATGGCTTTGGGCACCATTTCGTGGGTGTTTTCTTGCCCAAGGAGACAAAACACGATTTCCCAGGTTGATGGCTTGCCCATGCACGAAATTGCCTGCCATACCTCTTCATTCCCAAAGCATTAACTGCCTCAACCAATTCTTGGAAGAATTAAATGATTGGGTCCATAACCCAAAATGGGTAGTTGGTGGTTTATGGGTTTTCTCATTGACACATGGATTAACACCATTGGCTCAAGGGTTTGAATAATTTCCCTCCCTATTCCTTGTAGAATCATGCCCCATCTCTTTTGTTGCATTGCATAGCTAGTTGTGGGTTTTTCCATTAAAATTCGTATTTACATGATGTCTTATTTACATTGTGCCCATCTCGTACAAGAGCCATAGGCATCTATTTTTAATTGCCGATACATAAAATGCTAAATCAATGGTGGGGCCTTGGCCTTGAGCTCCTCACCATGATCAAATTACAATATTTACATCATTTACGATTTAATATAAAGGGGGTCAAAATGGGGACATTACATTCTCCTCCCCTTACATTAGCACTGTCCTCAGTGCTCATCAAAATTGAACAAAAATGGATATGCCACCTTCATGGCATCCTCCAGCTCCCATGTAGCCTCATCGGGACCGTAGTGCTTCCATTGCACCTTACCTGTCCGATGGCTCGGTTCTAGAGCAATGTTACCTTCTTGTCTAGGATGCACAATGGATCGGTTTGGAATTCTCCCTCGGGTTCCACCTGGATCACATCCCAATTAATCACATGGTTAGGATCATGTACATATTTCTTAAGCAAAGAGACATGAAAAACATTATGAGCTTTAGTGCTAGCAGGCAATGCAAGTCTATATGCAACTGGTCCTATTCTTTCAAGCAATTGAAATGGCCCACAATATCTAGGCGATAGCTTGGCACAGCTCCCAAGCTTCAAGGAACTCTTCCTTGATCTCACTCTAAGATATACATGATCCCCAACACTGAATTGTTAAAATTCAATATGCTAAGACAGAAAATAGCAGCATTACATTCTATTTCACAATAATAGCATATACAGGATAGCATATACAGGATCACTGAAGAAACAACAAGCATAGCATAAACACAAGAGACACAGATTTATCCTGGGAAACCCTCATGGGGTAGAAAACCCAGCAAAGCTTTCCTCAATAAGATGATAAACCAAAATACAAGATGTGCTCCCTCCTTCTAATCCTCCTTAGTAAATCTCCCAGACAAGTGCTCCTCTTTTCAAGTGTGTGAGTGTATCAAATGAGGAACACACCTCCTCTATTTATACACTACTTTGACATATATTTTACACAAGTACATGTAGGCTCGTATTTAACCATTAAGTTAAATACCCTATTATAACTGACTGGGCCGACCCCCACATGGTGGGTCTAATAAACCTAGTTTCCACAACTCCTCGGAGGAATAAACATCTCCGGATACATAATAGAATCACCTCGGAGGGATGGAACATCTCCGGAATAAATAATGTACAAATATAATATTCTTAGAAGTTACAATATTCAACACTCCCCCTTAACAAGAAGGATATTATAACAACATCTGCAGGAGCAAGGAGTCATTGACTACATCATCTATATATCATCGGAAGCTTTCTTTAATTCATCATCATCAGTAACTCAACTAGTTACTGGAACATCAACATCATCAGAGTTGATATTACTCGATCATCAGCATTGTCATCATCATCATCATCACACGATCATACGATAATCAGCATCGTCATCACACGATCATCAGCATCGTCATCACACGATCATCAGCATCGTCATCACATGATCATCAGCATCGTCATCACACGATCATCAGCATCGTCATCACACGATCATCAGCATCGTCATCACACAATCAGCAGCATCGTCATCATACGATCAGCATCGTCATCATACGATTAGCATCGTCATCACACGATCAGCAACATCGTCATCATATGATCAACATCGTCATCACATGATTGGCAGCATCGTCATCACACGATCAGCATCGTCATCATGCGATCAACATCGTCATCACACGATCAGCAGCATCGTCATCACACGATCAGCAGCATCGTCATCACACGATCAACATCGTCATCATACGATTAGCATACACGATCGGCAGCATTGTCATCACACGATCATATTACAGGATGATCAATCCTGCTCTCTTTAGGACATAGGTCCATGGATGATGCAATCGAGATCAAGTTCCAGGATGATCAATCCTTATCTCTTTAAGACAAGTCTCATGTCTAGGGACGATCCAATCCCAACCACAGTGCCAGTCCTTTTTCATACTGGATGTGACCTAGATCAGATCTAGGATTTACCACCACAGAGCCAGTCCTTTTTCATACTGGATGTGTCACATCTACAGAGCCAGCCCTGTTTCATGTTGGATGTGTCACATCTACAGAGCCAGCCCTGTTTCATGCTGGATGTATCACATCTACAGAGCCAGCCCTGTTTCATGCTGGATGTATCACATCTACAGAGCCAGCCCTGTTTCATGCTGGATGTATCACATCTACAGAGCCAGCCCTGTTTCATGCTGGATGTATCACATCTACAGAGCCATCCCTGTTTCATGCTGGATGTATCACATCTACAGAGCCAGCCCTGTTTCATGCTGGATGTATCATATCTACAGAGCCATCCCTGTTTCATGCTGGATGTATCACATCTACAGAGCCAGCCCTGTTTCATGCTGGATGTATCACATCTACAGAGCCAGCCCTGTTTCATGCTGGATGTATCATATCTACAGAGCCAGCCCTGTTTCATGCTGGATGTATCACATCCACAGAGCCAGCCCTGTTTCATGCTGGATGTATCATATCTACAGAGCCAGCCCTGTTTCATGCTGGATGTAACCTAGAACAATTCTAGGATTTGTCATGTACATTTTGAACCGAGGTCCAGGGACGATCCAGTCCTATCATGTACCTTTTGAACCGAAGTCTAGGGGCGATCCAGTCCTATCATGTACCTTTTGAACCGAAGTCCAGGGACGATCCAGTCCTATCATGTACCTTTTGAACCGAAGTCCAGGGACGATCCAGTCCTATCATTCAATTCTCGGAGACCTCATGTCTACGGCTCAATTCAAAGGACCATAGTCCGAGGACGATCCAATCCCCTTACCTATTCATTCAGGATTTAGTTCTCGGAGACATCATGTCTACGGCTCAATTCAAAGGACTAAAGTCCGAGGACGATCCAATCCCCTTACCTGTTCATTCAGGATTTTGTTCTCGGAGACATACGTCTACGGCTCTCTTTAGGACTGAATTCCAGGGATGATCCAATCCCCTCAAGTCCACCAAGGACTTCATTCTCGAAGACATACGTCTACGGCTCTCTTTAGGACTGGAGTCCAGGGATGATCCAATCCCCTCAAGTCCACCAAGGACTTCATTCTCGAAGACATATGTCTACGGCTCTCTTTAGGACCGAAGTCCAGGGATGATCCAATCCCCTCAAGTCCACCAAGGACTTCATTCTCGAAGACATACGTCTACATCTCTCTTTAGGACTGAAGTCCAGGGATGATCCAATCCCCTCAAGTCCACCAAGGACTTCATTCTCGAAGACATATGTCTATGGCTCTCTTTAGGACTGAAGTCCAGGGATGATCCAATCCCCTCAAGTCCACCAAGGACTTCATTCTCGAAGACATACATCTACGGCTCTCTTTAGGACTGAAGTCCAGGGATGATCCAATCCCCTCAAGTCCACCAAGGACTTCATTCTCGAAGACATACGTCTACGAATCTCTTTAGGACTGAAGTCCAGGGATGATCCAATCCCCTCAAGTCCACCAAGGACTTCATTCTCGAAGACATACGTCTACGGCTCTTCTTTCGGATTGAAGTCCAGGGATGATCCAATCCCCTCACATGTTTACCAAGAACTTCATCAAAACATGTGTCAATCATGTATCCTCATCATCAAAACATGTATATTAAAACATGTATCCTCATCATCAAAACATGTATCCTCATCATCAAAACATGTATAACAAAACATGTATCCTCCCCATCAAAACATGCATAACATCTATCATCAAAAGCATGTATACATCTATCATCAAAAGAAAAAATATAAGATTCCTAAATCTAAATAATTCTAAGTAGCTAGGTGCAGTAAATAGGTAACCTCATCATTGATGAGACAGACTTGTTATCAGATACTATGCTACTCCCCCTTTCGAGGAGGGTCCTTCTGGACTATACCAAGCTTGTCTCGGAAGTATTCAAACTTTACTCGAGACAGAGGTTTAGTCAAGATATTAGCAATCTGATCCTCAGTGCTTATATACTTGAGCTTGATAGCTCCTCTCTGCACCATATCTCGTATTATAGAAGTATCGGATCTCTATGTGTTTTTGACTTATTGTGGAATACAAGATTTTCTATCTTGATGCAGTTTTGAATGTCACACATAATCATAGTGGAATTCATTTCTAAGTCAAACACTCCATATAATAGCTTCTGAAGCCACACTGCTTCACAGCTGGCAGAGCAGACAGCTATATATATATTCTGCTTCAGCAGTACTGAGAGCCACACTAGAATGTTCCTTGCTGAACCATGAGATCATGGCAGATTCAAGACTATAATATCCAGCTGATGTACTCTTTCTGTCTGAGGCACTTCCTGCCCAATCAGAATCTGAGTAACCATGTAAACGGAGTTCATGACCTCCAAGATAATATAGACCAAAATCTAATGTACCTTTTAGGTACCTCACTACATGCTTTGTAGTTATTAAGTGAACCTTTCTAGGTTCTACTAGATATTGACTTAGGGTATTTGCAGCAAAGCATATATCTGGCCTAGTATTTGTTATATACATCAATGACCCAATGATTTGTCTATATAGGGTTAGGTCCACTAAATACGATGAGTCATTAACTAACAACTTCAAGTTGGAGTCCATGGGAGTGGCCATGGCTTTATACTCCAACATATCAAATCTTTTTAGAGACTTCACAACATACTTACTTTGAATTAAAAGATTCCTTTTGGATCTTGCCATACTTCTAGACCTAAGAAGTAGTGCATTAATCCGAGATCTTTCATTTTTCATTTCTGCAACCATTTTCATGACCTGTTTCTCATTCCTTGTCAGAAAGAGATCATCGTCATACAATAATGGTATGATATGTTCATCATCCACAACCTTAAGGTAAAAGTTATGAACAACTTTACTTCTGGTAAAGCCCAAGCTTTGTCATGAAGCTGTCAATTGTCCATTATTCACACTCAGCATTGAGTGATCTTCTGCATATCTATCTGTGCCATCTCTCGTCAGATGGGTCTACTAATATGAGCCTCAAAATCATTCGAACTCTGTGGTGAGTTCTTTCTTGCATCCATGTCATATGTGTATAGAAGCCATATTCAACCTTGTAGCAAAGGTTGAGATCCACATCACCCATGGTGATCATTAAGCTCATCAATTGATTATCGATCCTGGGAACCCATACAGAATTTGATTCACACTTCTTCTTTAATTACACCATTAAGAGAATGGTCTTATCTAGCCACTTGGAGCAAACATCTCATCATGATTCTCTTCCTTCTTTCTAAGAGAATCTTCTAGCCACAAGCCTTCTATAGTGTGTTTCTTTTGTTGAACATCCATCGCTTGTTCAGTGTTCATCATTCATCATGATCTTTCCTACAAATCAAAATTAAGTACATGATTAGTAATACTTCATAATCATCAAATCATATTGACATGATAACCTATTATGCATACAGATATCATTTACATAGTTATGCAACTATTTTGACCAATACTTTGGCACACCACTTTCCCATATCCTGTATGCATATAGTGGCTATCTAGATGCCTTCCATCTCTACCAGAACATACTATTGAGAGTGTGCATAGCTCTCAGCATGTCAGCAAAGAGGTTTCATTCTAGACAAGAAACAATGGAATGTTTGTCCAACTTACCAATCATATGCATATTAGTAGTATACTGTTCAATGCTTTATGAATGTTTACACTCAGCATGATATATTCTAGGAATACAAATATGCATACAAGCAATATCATTTACTATTTCTAATAACAACTCAAATACTTATCTTTTATGTTTGTGTGGTTTCCTCCCGCTTGATCTTCTGTATGTCTTCTGAACTTCTATTCATTCTATACCACTGTGCATGCTCAAGTGTACACTAGTGTCATCCTCATGATCTCATACACAAACATACATTCATTAGTATATTCTCAATATTATCAAAACATTCTAATTCTAAATAATCTTGAATATGTACAGTCATGATCATTAGTATTCATGGTTTCAAGGAAGTCTTCTTTTACTCATGCATATTCTTGTTTGATCTAGTTAGTTAAATCATCAACCAAGATAAGAGACATAATATGCATAAACCCTTGATTACTAACCAATCATACCAAGTATACTTACACAAGGTAAGATTCTAACATGACATAGGAAAACATACCTGGATTAGTATACCTGCTTAGTTATGTACAACATACCTAGAGATCCTGAGCTAGAACCTGCATGTCTCGTAGGTTAAACATAATATAACAAAGTCATACATACCTCGTGAGTCTTTGTCTTCATGTTGTCATTGTCATGGAACTTGATTTGTCTTTTGTAATGTACTTGAACCTCCTTAATTCATACCTGTCGAGACTTTTTGTAGTCTTCTTATGTAAGGCCTTAGCCTCAACTCCCCTTGAAACTTGATCTGGAGCTTGATTAGGGTTTGCTAAAGAAACCCTAAAAATTCAATCTTTGACTTTCATACTTCTGAATGGATGGAAGAATGTGTCTTGCTGAGCTGATCAACCTAGCATTCTTCAATTTTGAAATCTCCAAAATTTGACCCCTCAAAATTGCCTTCGAAACTTCTGGATCTTCTGGAGAGGAACCCGAACTAGGGTTTGATGAAGCCCACCCTTCTGTCCAATCAAAAGGTTCGATCCAAGGATCTAAACTCTTATTTTTCTGAGGATCTTCCAGCCGTGGTTACAGACTTCAAAAAATTCCAACTTTCTCCGAAACCCTAAATTCCGGAAGCCATGAATATAGGTGCTAAAAATAATTCTTTTTTGACAGAAATATGCACCTGATTGCTTCTGCTATAAATGTGAAATTTTTGCTCCACAGGGTCTGAAAACTTTTTCTGCAGTAGCCTGACCTGTCATCTTTCCATCCTGATAGGTCTGACCTCAATTGGATTTTCTGAGAGAGAGTTATGCCAAGTGTCGCAACGTGACCTGTTTATGGGATAAAACAGGAGAGCAAACTTGTAAGGCATGCCACGTGTCACTGTTTGATCTTCGGCCTTTGAAAACGTTTCTTGAGATAGCTCGCCCTGTTATCTTTCCATCCTGATAGGTTTGACCTCAATTGGACTCTCTGAGAGAGAGTTATGCCACGTGTCGCAACGTGACCTGTTTATGGGATAAAACAGGAGAATGAACTTGTACGGCATGCCACGTGTCACTGGTTCACCTTCGGCCTCTGAAAATTTTTTCTGAGATAGTACAGTCTGTGTACTACCTGTCACTTTTTACGAAATTTCATTTGGAGCTTCCTAGCCCAAGTTATGACCTTTTTTCCAAGGTCACCTGATTTTGACTAAGATCTGGAAGAGGCAGAAACCCTAACTTGTACTTATCATAACTCATAAAGTACAACGAATCTGAGGGTGCCCTTTGGACATAAGGTACCTGGGGATGTTATATTCGACCTGTAAATGTTTCAGACCCTGACCCTTCGCAGAAATGGATTTATAGCGAAAGTTCCATGATGACTGGTTTTTGCTATGTAAAACCCTAACCTTCAAATTGTCGGAAGTAAAGCAAGTGTCGTAAGTGCCATACCTTGTCTTCCTTCAGGTTAGCTCTGAATCCATGTTAAAATTCAATATGCTAAGATAGAAAATAGCAGCATTACATTCTATTTCACAATAATAGCATATACAGGATCACTGAAGAAACAACAAGCATAGCATAAACACAAGAGACACAGATTTATCCTGGGAAACCCTCATGGGGTAGAAAACCCAGCAAAGATTTCCTCAATAAGATGATAAACCAAAATACAAGATGTGCTTCCTCCTTCTAATCCTCCTTAGCAAATCTCCCAGACAAGTGCTCCTCTTTTCAAGTGTGTGAGTGTATAAAATGAGGAACACACCTCCTCTATTTATACACTACTTTGACATATATTTTACACAAGTACATGTAGGCTCGTATTCAACCATTAAGTTAAATACCCTATTATAACTGACTGGGCCGACCCCCACATGGTGGGTCTAATAACCCTAGTTGCCACAACTCCTCGGAGGAATAAACATCTCCGGATACATAATAGAATCACCTCGGAGGGATGGAACATCTCCGGAATAAATAATGTACAAATATAATATTCTTAGAAGTTACAATATTCAACATGAATTCCCTATGCACTCTATGTTTATCTGCATAGATTTTCTGTCTATCCTGGGCTACTTTTAAATTTTGTCTAATCTTGGCAACCTCTTGCTCCATTTCCTTAAGCAATTCTGGCCCAAGTACAATTCTGTTCACGGGATTGTCCCAAGTCACTGGTGTCCTACACCTTCTGCCGTACAAAGCCTCATAAGGGCTCATTCCCAATGATGCTTGTTGCCCATTGTTATATGCAAATTCTACTAAGTGTAGATAATCTTCCCACTTGGATGGTTTGTCCATTACATACATGCGGAGCATGTCTTCAAGCACCCTATTTACTCTTTCGGTTTGCCCATCTGTTTGAGGATGGTATGCGGTACTAAAGCTTAGCTGTGTACCCAAATCTGTAAAGAGACCTTTCCAAAAATTGGAAGTGAACTTGGTATCCCTGTCAGAAATTATTGCCTTAGGCAACCCATGTAATCTGAAAATTTCCTTCATGAAAATATTTTCAATGGCATCGGCTTTATATGTGGACTTAACCGGTATAAAATGTGCTGCTTTTGTTAACTTGTCCACCACAACCATGATGGAATCATGTTGTCTCTTAGTCATTGGAAATCCTGTAATAAAATCCATGGGTATTACTTCCCATTTCCATTCTGGAATTGGCACTGGAAGCAATAAACCTGCTGGATGTTGGTGTTCACTCTTCACCTGTTGACATTCCATGCACTTAGAAATGTATTCAGCGACATCCTTCTTCATGCCTGGCCAGAAATAATATTTTCTTGCTGTAGCAATTGTTTTCTGATATCCTGGGTGACCAGAGTATGGAGCTTTATGGATCTCATCCATAACCATTCTCCTTAAATTTGCTTCATTTGGAATATAGACTCTATTCTTATAAGTAAGAAGTTCGCCTTCTTTCAAATTATAGCCCTCATACTTCTTTTCAAGGTTTTGCTGTTGCAATTTTCCCTTTATCTGCTCATACACTTCATCCTCAACCATATGGTTAACAATCTGCTGCTTCAAATCTGGTTGGCAAGTACTAAGCGCTGCCACATACATTTCACGTATCTTCCTGCTGAGTGCATCAGCCACCTTGTTTTCTTTCCCTTTTATGTGTTTGATTTCAAAATCAAATTCACACAAAAATTCCAACCATCTAGCTTGCCTAGCATTTAAAGTTGGCTGATCAAACAAGTATTTCAGACCACAATGGTCTGTCCTTAACTCGAATTTCCTTCCCATTAAGTAATGCCTTCACATCTTTAAAGCATGTACTATGGCTGCAAGTTCTATATCATGAGTAGCATAGTTCTTCTCATGCTCTTTCAACTTTCTTGACTCATAGCATATCACGTGGTTGTCTTGCATAAGAACTCCTCCAAGTCCTTGATTGCATGCATCGGTACACACCACAAAGTCTTTTTCTGGGTCTGCAATTTTCAAAATTGGTGCACTTGTAAGAAGATTCTTCAACCATTGAAAACTTTCCTCACATCTTGGTGACCATTCAAACTTTATCCCCTTCTTTTGCAAAGAAGTGATCGGGTTTGCAACCTTGGAGAATCCTTCGATAAACCTCCTGTAGTAACCAGCAAGGCCCATAAAAGATATCACATCAGTCACATTCCTTGGAGTTGGCCAATTCATAATGGCTTCAATCTTCTCAGGGTCTACGGATATTCCTTCGTCGGAGATGATGTGACCCAAATAATGAATTCTATCTTTATAAAAGTCACATTTGCTCAACTTGGCATATAGCTTATGCTCCCTTAGTAATGCATTGTCATTCTCAAATGTTCTTCATGCTCTTCTTCATTCTTAGACTAGATGAGAATGTCGTCTAGGAATACAAGAACAAACTTGTCCAAATATTTGCTAAAAACATTATTCATGAGACACATGAATGTAGTTGGTGCATTTGTGAGACCAAATGGTACCACTACAAACTCATAGTGTCCATACCTTGTTCTAAAGGCTGTCTTATGAATATCTTCTTCTTTGATTCTTACCTGATGGTAACCAGACCTCAAGTCAATCTTTGAAAATACCTTTGCTCCTCTCATTTGGTCAAAAATGTCATCAATTCGGGGCAATGGGTATTTGTTCTTTACAGTGACTTTGTTCAACTGCCTGTAGTCAATACATAACCTAAGTGTTCCATCTTTCTTTTTCACAAATAGAACAGGTGCTCCCCACGAGGACACACTTGGCCTAATATATTTCTTTTCCAGCAACTCTTGTAATTGCATCTTCAATTCTAGCAATTCCGGTGTACTCATCCTTAGGGTGTTTTAGACACTGGTGCCACTCCTGGCACAAGTTCAATTGTAAAGTCAATGTCTCTCTTTGGAGGAAGTCTTGGGATCTCATCAGGAAAAACATCCCTGAATTCTTGCAATACATGATAGTCCTCCAATTTAAGAGTTTCACTCTCTGCTGCCTCTAAAACGTGGGCTGCATACAGTTGACATCCCTTCCTACAGAACTTCTTAAGTTGCATGGCTGAAACCTGTCTAACAGAAGTCACCTTTGGAATGCCTTTTACAACCCTCGGGTTTCCTTCTTCGTCCATGCATTCAATGTCTTATTGTAGCAGTCAAGTTTAACCCTGTGTGCTTCTAACCAATCCATTCCAATGAGAATATCGTCGGAACCTAGTGGCAAAATATTCAGATCTTCATAGGTGAATAGCCCATCCATCTCTAATGGACATTTCTCTACTATTTCACTAACTTTTCTCTTGGTTCGAGTGGCTAGTTGAACTAACCATGATTTACTATGCTTTAATTTCTTGAAAGCACAAATCTCAACAATTCTAGGAGTGACATAACTGTGAGTAGATCCAGGATCAATCAAAATAGAAACATATTGCTTAGCAATCTTACCTTCAACTTCAACCACAGTTGACTGATGATCTGCTTGGCGGTCGTCTACTGCTGCATAGGTTCTAGGGATTGTCCTTGCCACTTGACCCATAGTTCCAGCTCCTTGGATGTTGTGAAGTTGATTTGCATTCCCATTCCTATGTGGACAGTTCCTAAGCACGTGGTCTCCTCCACAACCCCAACATTGAAGTGGATCTCTTGGCTTGTCTCCCATCATCCTAGTTGGCTTAGTCACAACCTGTGATGGTTTCCTTTGTTGATTCCGGAATTGAGGAGGCTTGAACCCCTTCTTCCTTTGATCAAACTTTTCGTTTTTCCTATCCTTCCATGCCTTATGGAATTCCGGTTTGCTTCTGTTCTGATCAAAGCAATACTTGGCCTTTCTTATGGCCTCCTCTAGAGTTCGAGGTTCATCAAACTCAATTCTGTCTTTATATGACTGGGGCATTCCACTTAGGAAACGCTGAATTTTGACCTTATCATCTCGAATATACTTGACATACCTCAGTAGCTCCAAGAACTTGTTTGCATATTCTTCCATGGTCAATTGTCCCATTCTCAGCTCATGGAACTCTTTGATCTTATCATCATAGTACCTATCAGAGAGGTACTTCTGCTTGAAGTATTTCTTGAACTGCTTCCACACAATATTCCTTTCATTGATCTTCTTCACTTGCCTGGTGTGTTCCCACCATATAAATGCTCTTCCATTCAAGTTGAAGATGACTACCCTTGCCTTCATATTTCCCGAGTAGTCTTGGACTTGGAAATACTTTCTCATCCCAAGAAGCCAAGCCTCAGCTTCTTGACCGGACTTTATCTCTCCATCAAATGTAGGAGGTTTTGCCTTCTTAAATTCCCCATGTGAATTGTTCTTGTAGTGCTTCTTCCTCTTACTCATGCAAGATGAAGAGCTTGAACCCTCAATGGATTCTTCAGAGTCAGATGATTCATTAGAGGAGGTTTATGGAGTATATGTTCTGTTTGTAGAAACTCTTCTTGGGCTATTGGCCCTCTTGCGGGAATTCCTTCTAGAGCTACTCCCACCCCTTTCTAGATTTGATATCTGATGCCCAGAGTTTATTTGCCTTTGGATGTCTGTCAAACTCTTTAGCATGGCTGCATTCAGCTGATTTTGTTCTTCTTGAGCTTTAATCATCCTTTCATTATCTTCCCTATAGCTTTGCAACTCCACCTTGAGGCTTCTCATGGTGGCTGCAATACCTGGAGGAGTCTCTTGATTTCTTCTCCCATTAGATTCTGTTTCAGCATTTTCAACATGTATGTTCTCCCCCATGGCATCTGTCTCAGGCTCATAGGGATCTTGTGCATCATCCATGATATTGATTTTCTTGGCCCAACCAAGATTCAAAACTCTCTGACTGTATTATCTAGAGTGCTACCCTTCTGTAACTATGATTCTGTGAAATGTGTTCATCAACACAATTGTTAGCTGCATTATATTCTCAGAATTCACAAATTACTTCATGCACGTGGGAAAATATTACGTTGACAATTTGTCAAATCATAGAATTCTCTTACAACCAACGACATACGAGATGAAAAACAAAAAGGGGGTCAAGGGGGCTTGCCCCCTTGTGGCTGCTGCAACGGGCGGTTTGCTGAACGCTCTCGCAATTGCGGAGCAATTCGCCGAATGCTTCCGCAATTGCGGAGCGATTTGGCGAATGCTCCCGCAGTTGCGGAGCCATTCGGTGAAGGCTGCCGCAGTTGCGGAGCCATTCGGCGAAGGCTCCCGCAGTCGCAGAGCCATTCGACGAAGGCTCCCACGGTTTCAGGGCGGTTCACGGCTTTCCTCCGTTGCGGGGCGGTTTGCCGAACGCTTCCGCAGTTTCGGGGAGGTTCGCGGAAGCCTTCCGCAATTGCAGAACGATTCACCGAAGTCTTCCGCAGTTGCGGAACAATTCGCCGAAGTCTTCCGCAGTTGCGGAATGATTCGTCGAAGTCTTTCGCAGTTGCGGAATGATTCGCCAAAGCCTTCCGCAGTTGCGGAATGATTCGCCGAAGTCTTTCGCAGTTGCGGAAGAGAATTCCTTCCGCAAATTTCAGAACGATTTCCCGAACTCTTCCGCGTTGCGGAACGATTTGCGGAATCTTTTCGCAGTTTCGGGACAACTTCCCGAATTCTTCCCGAAACAGACTTAAACAAAATTTTCAAAAACATTTTAGGAAATTTTTTGAAATCTTTCTTACTTTCAGGGATGAATGCTGCTCAGTAGGAGGTAACTTTACCCCTGCAACTATCCAACTTAGCCAGTTTAGGCCCATAGAGGTCCAATGCTGCAACCAGCAACTCTGATACCAAAATGTAACGTCCCCTCCCATCATACCAGCATGATCGAGAGGACGTGGTGCTAAAACCGGGCAATTATCCCCATTTACTTCTAACTAAGCATTCACACAGTATAAAAAATTCATATGGAAATGTAAAATTATAAGAAAACACAGCGAAATTAAATACATTAGCACATCCATAATACATTCAAGATAATCATCAAAGAAATAATTGCAAAGTTAAACACGAGAGAATACTTATCTTGACAAAGTAGTCCCAAGCAACTGGCTATGCAACTGCAACATTCCACCCAACCATAGGCCAGTTGTGCTTATCAACCACTTGATACAACTGCCACCCCCGAGCTGGGCATGATCTCTACAGGGAACCGGGGAACAACAGACTCACACATAGCCAAGCATACACCAAGATGAGCCAAGCCAATCTGCAATTGGGTTTATCAGGCTGCTAGGACATGGAAGGGAAGAATTGCTAAGCTAGTATGCTCAACCACAGAGCTATGGATACCCCTCCCAGATCTATTCAGCTTGGCACTCACAATGCCTACACACCCAACACAAGGAAGTATTCTCTTCACTGCCACACAGTCCCTCAAGCCATACCTTCCTTTCTAGTGCTCTCAGGGTGTGCATAGAAATGTAGCCAAAGCCCTCTTGATCTTCTTGAGAGGTTACTCCCTCTACTAGGTTTATCAAGCCAATTCTGTCCACTACCAGTCCAAGGTTCTTGCTCACAGGTTCAAATCAAAACCAGGATGCACATCACAATAGAACCACACTTATTGGGCATGGTAAAACGTTTTTACAGTGAGATACCCAAAGATGGGGTTTTCATTAGCTTCAAGAAAACGTGGGAAACCCAAAAACGAAACTGGAAGATGGGGAACAACACTGGGAAGCCAAATCCGTTTTTAGAAAAACGTCCATGGACATTCTGGGGCAAAAATGGTCTCCATAACAGTCCCCAAATCGTGGCGTGAGAGATGAAAGACTGATTGTTCAGAATGGCTTTGGGCACCATTTCGTGGGTGTTTTCTTGCCCAAGGAGACAAAACACGATTTCCCAGGTTGATGGCTTGCCCATGCACAAAATTGGCTGCCATACCTCTTCATTCCCAAGGCATTAACTGCCTCAACCAATTCTTGGAAGAATTAAATGATTGGGTCCATAACCCAAAATGGGTAGTTGGTGGTTTATGGGTTTTCTCATTGACACATGGATTAACACCATTGGCTCAAGGGTTTGAATAATTTTCCTCCCTATTCCTTGTAAAATCATGCCCCATCTCTTTTGTTGCATTGCATAGCTAGTTGTGGGTTTTTCCATTAAAATTCGTATTTACATGATGTCTTATTTACATTGTGCCCATCTCGCACAAGAGCCATAGGCATCTATTTTTAATTGCCGATACATAAAATGCTAAATCAATGGTGGGGCCTTGGTCTTGAGCTCCTCACCATGATCAAATTACAATATTTACATCATTTACGATTTAATACAAAGGGGGTCAAAATGGGGACATTACAATGCGGATAGGAAATATTCCCACCCCCTACATTAGCATTACTAGTGGCGGTAGTGGACGCAAAATTATGCGGTATGTGTCCACCCCCGTGGTTGGGAGGAACGGTATCATGTGCAAAAGTAGTCCTGGGTTGACAAGTAACGACACGTGTATTAAGTTCTGGATAGCAAGTCGCATTCCGAACAACATTCCGGTTAGGTTGGGTATTACTAGGAGGTGGTCGTGTTCCAACATTAGTATGGTGAGGAATCTGGCCAGTCCCCATACTATGTGAGTGGGTGGACAACGTAGTGCCCCCAGCGAGGGAAGTGCCCCCAGTGGGTATAGTATGGCTAACACTTTGACTAGTGCCAGCGTGAGTACCAACCGTAGTGGAAGGTTCAATAGTGCTATGACTAGGCATACCAAAAGAGAGTGCGGTGGGGTTGATCATAGGGCCAGTATCATCATGAGTCTTAGGCCTCCCGTATCTATAATTGTGTGGAAACGAAGGAACGAAAGGCTCGTCCTGTTCTTCCTCCTCGGGTAAGTTGGGCATCCCGTAAAGATAATTATCCGGATTCGAAGGATCAAACAGATCCCGGTCAAATAGATTAGGCCAAACAAAACCAGGTTGAGTCTCAGGTGGATCACCTCCCCAATCCTCATGAGGAGTATGGGGATTGGAAGTATGTTCAGCTCTACCCGAAGGAGTAGAACGATCTTGCCCAATATCGGGATGTGCAGCCATGTAGTCTTCAACGTAAGTCACGTAAGAATCTGAAGACTCAGAGGGATCCCTCCGGTGTCCTCTAGCAATACGACGTGTAACCTCGAGTGGATTTAAACCAGCCAATCGACAGGACTGGCGGAGAGTAGGGCTCCGCACCACGATATCTCTGGAGATAGTCACAATGTCCCCTAAAGGCCAACTATCGATAAAAAACAGTTAATCAAAAGCACACACCTAGAGAAACTACAGCCAAGAGCAGACAAATAGAGTGGATAAATGAGCTCCCGACACTAGAGCCAGTATGTCTCGCCTAGGAGAGGCTTGAGACTCCCAAACTATAGCCAGACGTAATAGAATCAATTATAGAGACACCTAGGCTTCACTGTGTCGACAGGGTCAAGTCCACTGCACGAACACAACTGTGCTGTCCAATCCCTATCTAACTCAGGACACAAACAACATAACCACTGCAAGTACCCTGTGCGGTACCTAGGTAAGGAAATTGTGTTCACCGCAATATAACCAATGCTCAGGGGGACAGTTGCAGGTGGGACTCGTCGTATGGGCAGGGTATATAAGCCCGAATCACAAGAGGACGAACCTCCGGTACCCCCAGATACGAACAAATCTTGGATATATCTCCCACGTTCAGCCGGTATCAGAGGGATATTTCCTCAACCAACCTCCCGTGACCTCGTGCTTAACTCTGGATTGAGTAGAGCTTCCTGAGAACACCGATCTATACCATGGATTCCTCCACTCCCTGGTCAGACACCTAATGTTTTGTCTAGTAGTCGTTGATTGTTAACTCACAATGATCTATTCCAAGACTCTAAACCTATGCTAGTTGGTGTACCCTATAAATAAAATCAGTCTAATCAATTTTAAGATTAAGCGTTAATTTTAGTGGCTGTGGTTACTCAAGGGATATGATCGTGAAACTAGTGATGTGTAGACTCAATAGGATGCAACATCGTCCAATCATAGACTCATCTATCCAATAAAATAATGTCACTAATATGCAAAATCAACCAACAATTCTGAAATAAAGATGCAATCTTTTATCTTTTCGATGCACAAGCAGAACCTAAAATGAAGGCAACAAGCACTCAATGCAAGATGCAGTACATGGAAATAAAATATTTTTGTATTTTCGCTTATAAACAAGAAGGAAAATGCAAAAACTAAATGAATATTTTTGTATTTTTTCAATATAAATGGAATGAAAAAATGCAAGCAAAATCCTACTATTTAGTCACTGAAGTGCCGAGAAGATCACTAAGACAACTCAGCAGATCCTAAACAGCAAGACTCAGTCAAAGGAATGAGCTCAAAAGGAAGAAACCAAGAGGCTAAAACCAAAGATTGGTAAAAAACCAAGAAGGCTCAACCAAGAGAAACGAAGAGATCTAGTCACAACCAAGGCATGAAACAGTCAAGAAAGAGGCCAACAAAGACTCAGGAACCAACCAAACTCACCCAGCAACAACCAATAGTCATAAACCAACAAAAGCCGGAGTTACACGCTACTGTCGAAGGAAATCCTGTGGGTACCCGCGAGCAGTAGAGTAAACAGAGGCGGGTAGACACGGGCAGAACTAAGCCAGCCTGCGGGTGAGGAAAGGAAAATGGGAAAACAGAGAGTCTAGAGGCTCAGAAAAAGCAAGTTTTGTACAGTGTATCTTAACGGCCAATCAGTGACACAGAGCTTCGATAAACAACAACTGTAATTATGGACTAATGCTCAAAAATTTTCCCAAACATGGATGTTTTCCCCAGCGAAGTCGCCATTTCTGTATTGGAGAAAACTCACTATGGCTTGGGAATACCACAACAGACAGATGACTACCATAAATCTACTCAATTCTCAAAGCAATGCTATTATAAATGATAATGTTAAAGTAATGGAGAAAATTAACCAACCTCGATCCAAACGTTTGATGTAGATCCTCGTTGGAGCTTTCAATCCATGCACTTGTAATATGCAAATTAGTCTTGACAGCCAATATCTAACAAGTACATATAATATATAATTGACATTAACATTATCAATAACAATAGTCCATAATATCATAAGCAAACGCAACCCAATGTATAATAAACAACATTCACACCATGAATGGATGAGAATATGAGTATTTCTATTAATGAACAAGAAGAAGTACAAAGTGATACAACCTCTTGCCGGCAACCAATCTGAACCAAGATCTAGATCAATCCACTTGTGCCTCCACCACTTCAATCCTCCATGAATGGAAAACTCAAACTAGAAGGATTTTGGAAGGTGAACATAAGGGGCTCACAACTACAAGGATCAATGAGTGCAGACTCAAGATAGGGAAAAAATCCACTAGAGTTCCTTTACTATTCTCTTCTTCCTCCTGTCCATAAGCCATATGTGCTCAATATATGGTTCTCTCAAAGGTAGGTGAAAGGACACATCGAGGCGTTACTCGGGTAGATGGAGAGCCAAAGGTCACCTAATGACCGCTTTTTGGGAGTAACAAGTAATTAATAGTGGTTTTTACCATTTTACATGCTACTCGCGGGCTATAGGGATGCAACTCACGGGTACGCCTGCTACAAGGATGCAATAGGCGAGTAGGAATAAAAATAGGGAAAATTGGTATCACTGAAGGATAAAAATGGATCTGAGTCACTGAAATGGATCCTACAGGCCAAAGAATGCTGATGCTCACAGGGTGGAATATTTCTGTGTAACAGGTCTAATAACTCTTTTACCCACATGACTCATACAGGGCCGACCCCATCAAGGTGGTCTAATAACCCACCAAGTATAAGTTACGGCACTTACAGTATAAATGACGACACTTCCGTATAGAGGAATAATAACATCTTTATAGGAATACAAACACTTCCGTATAGAGGAATAATAACATCTCTATAGGAATACAATATACATAGGTGAAATACATTATGAAGTTACAATTACATAAACACTCCCTCTTAACTAGGAAGGTATTTCTCGACACAGATCTGCTAGCACAAGTCTTCTTCTCTGGATCATCGTCACTGGATAATCGTCATTGAATCATAATCATCGTCACAGCTGTCGCTATCTCAATCAATCTCTGAATCTACTCATCATAGGAAGTTCTACAGAGCCAGTCCTTTTTCATACTGGATGTAGGCCCGCCACCTATAGGTCTTCATCATCACTGGCCATACTGTGGAATCCTCAGGACGTATTACGTGCGTCACAAAACCTCGCAAGAGCATCCATGTTGTTACGAGCACATGGCTCTACCTGTCGGATCTCCCAGGGCCGTATTATATGTGACTGTCACAAAACCTTAAAAGAGTATCTTGACTAGCAAGAACTCTAAAGAGCATCCGAGGCATTTTACGTGACTAGCACAACCTGTCCAGATCTCCAGGGCGTATTACATGTGACCATGGAAAAACCTCGAAAGAGCATCCTAGGACTGATTACGAGCGCACAACTCAACCTATCGGATCTCCCAGGGCCGGATTATATGCCATAGGACAAAACCTCGAAAGAGCATCTGCCAGATATCCCAGGGACAGATTACATGCCATAGGCAAGACCTCGAAAGACTATCTGCAAATCTCCCAGGGCCAGATTATATGTCCTCCCAAAGCAAAACCTCGAAAGAGCGTTTGCCAGATATCCCAGGGCCACATTACCTGCCATAGGCAAAACCTCGAAAGACTATCTGCAAACCTCCCAGGGTTGGATTATATGCTTATCTGCACAAAATGTTCCACGGCCACAGAGTATCAACTTGATACTCACCATACATCATCTTGATGTCCACATGATCATCCTGATCATCATCAATGCATCGTCCTGATGCATGTCATCTGGAGCAACATCCTGAAGCTCATCATCCATGATCATCATGGTCATACAATACATCCACCTGATGCATACACTGTATCTGCCTGATACATATCATCATACATGATCTACCTGATCATATAATGTATCCACCTGATACACATACAATTACATGATCCACCCGATCATATAATGTCTCTACTTGATATATACATGATCTACCTGATCATACAATGTATCCACCTGATACATACATAAGTACATGATCTACTCTATCATACAATGTATCCACCTGGTACATAAATACATGATCCACCTGATCATATCAAGCATCCAACATGATGCATATACAAATACATGATCAAACTGATCAAAGCATCCAACTGATGCATATACAGAGTAGTAACTGGAGCATCATCCTGATGCTCATCATCCAGCGCTTACATCCACAGCCATGGGAAGGATCCTCCTCTCACCATGCTTGGAATGGATCCTGCAAATGTGTCCATCACTTCTTCCTCGAAGTGTCGTCAATCTGAAGAACACCAAGCCTCTCTCTGAAGTACTCAAACTTCACTTTGTCTAGTGGTTTCGTCAACACATCTGCAATATGCTCATCCGTCGCAACATACGAGAGCTTCACTGCTCCTCTCTGCACCATATCCCTGATATAATGATATTTGATGTCAATGTGCTTCGACCTGTCGTGGAACACCGGGTTCTCAGACAAATTCACACAACTCTCGTTGTCACAAAAGATACCAGTAGCCTCCAGCGGGAGATCAAATAACTCAGATAGTAGCTTCCAGAGCCATACTGCCTCATAACTAGCCGAACATGCTGCAACATACTCTACCTCGGCTGTACTCAGTGCTACGCAGGATTGCTTCTTGCTAAACCAAGAGATCACACCTGATCCCATATTGAAGCAGCACCTAGATGTGCTCTTCCTATTTGCAGCACTGCCTGCCCAGTCCGAATCAACATAACCCTGCAGGTTAAACTTTTGATTCACATCATACTTGAGCCCATAGTCAATTGTACCCTTCAGGTACCTCAGAATATGCTTTACAGCAATAAGGTGAACACCTCTGGGATCCGTCAGGAACTGGCTCAATGTGTTCACTGCAAAGCAAATATCTGGTCTAGTGTTTGTCAGGTACATCAAGGACCCAATCATCTGACGATACACAGTGACATCAACCGGATCAGATGAAGCATCACACAGAAGCTTCAGGTTCGATGCCATAGATGTGGCCATGGCCTTGCAGTCCATCATCCTGAACCTCTTCAGGATCTCTACTGCATACTTCCCTTGTCCAAGGAATATTCCATCTGCACTCTGCCACACCTCCATGCCTATAAAGTAGTGCATCATCCCCAAGTCCTGCATCTCGAACTCGGCAGCAAGCTTCCTCTTGGTATCGACAATCAATCCATCCTCACCTGTAACAAACAGGTCATCCACATACAAAAGTAGTATCATAGGATTGCCTTCCTCAACCTTGTAGTAAAGGTTGGAATCTTCTTTACTCTTGGTAAAGCCCAAACTGGATAGAAAGCTATCTATCCTACCATACCAAGTCCTAGGAGCTTGCTTCAAGCCATACAAGGCTTTCTTCAACCTACACACATATGACTCCCTGTCATGTGTCTCAAAACCAAGTGGCCGCTCCACATACACTTCCTCCTTGACTACACCATTCAAGAAAGCTGTCTTGACATCCATCTGGTGTATCTTCCATTTCATCACTGCAGCCAGAGCAAGTACTGATCTAATGGAAGTGTATCTAGCTACAGGAGCAAAAGTCTCTTCATAGTCTATTCCCTCTTTCTGGGAGAAGCCATGAGTTGCAAACCTCGCTTTGTATTTCTCTATGCTACCATATGCAGCATGCTTGATCTTATAGATCCACTTGGAAGTCACAACAGACTTCCCTTCAGGTCTTGGGACTGCATCCCAAACGTCATTTCTTCATGATCAACTGGTACTCCTCGATCATGGCATTCTTCCCGAATCTTGGGAACTTCAATATATAACTTTGTTGCTAAACAAATGTTGTAGTCCTTCTTTTGTAGGTGATGGTATACGATCTTTCCTACAAAACAAGTTAAATTGCATGTTTAGAAACATCTCATAGTTTTCAGAACAAATTCTTACACATAAATAAATATGTCATACAATCATGCAATTATCTTAGCCAATGCTTCAATACAACATTTATCCATATCCCGTAGCTTTCTAGATGCCTTCCAATCTCTACTAGAACATTGTTAAGAGTGTGGACAACTCCCAACATGTCAACAAAGAGGTTTCATTCTAGATAAGTAGCAATGGAATGTTGTACAGTGCCATAGGCCACTTACCCATCACATGCATATTAGTAGTATACTGTTCATTAATGTAATTATTCTAATATGCATAATACACACCCTAAGTCTAGGAACATAATCATATACATCATTGAACAATATTATTTAAACAAACAAATATGCAAGAAATGACAATTCAAATACTTATCTTTGTTTGGTTTGTAGGGTTGACTCCCTCTTAGTCTTTGCTTCCTTTCTGCAACTCCATTCTGATGTGGATTGTGAGAAGTGGTCAAATCCCTCTGAATGTCTGCATCCTTGCAGAAACTACTGGAGTGTGCTCCCTCTTGATCTTTGCTTCCTGGATTACCTGTCCTTGAACTTATATCCATCCTCGATCACTATGCATGCTTACCAGTATCATCATTGTGTTACCCTCGAGATCTCATACATAATCATACATTCATTAGTATAATCTCAATACTATCAAAACACAATAATCTTAAACATGTATAGTCATGATCATTTCAAACACAGATAATAGGCATTAGCATTCAATGTTTTAGGGAAGACTTTTCTTACTCATGCATATTCATATTTGACCATAGAACTCTTCTGGTTAGTCATATCATGAATCAAGGTAAGAGACATAATATGCATAAACCCTAGATTACTTAAATTTCTAACTTCATAAATAATCATTATCAATCATGCCATGTATACTTATATAAGAGATCCTAACACAAGGGAGGATTCTTACTTGATATAGGAAAAACATACCTGGTTATCATATTTGCTAGTTATGTCTAGCAATGTCTTCTTGTTCTCTTCAATGACTTGTGCTAGTAACTTGCATATCTCATAGGTTAAGCATTGTAGAACCAAATTATACATACCTCGTAAGTAGAGCTTCTATGTGATCCATGACAATGGATGAATCTTTGTCTTCATGTCACCATGGTCATATGTTCTTGAACTAGAACATGATTTGTCTTTCTTGATGTACCTTTCATGTTAGCGGACAACATCAACCTCATACAACACCACAATGCATTAGTAAAATCATAAGTGTGAAAACCCTAATCAATGAATATATGCATTCATAATTTTATTAAGGTGATACGACAAGTCTAAAGTTAATCAAGATTGTACTAACCTTAATGAAGACAAAGATACCATAAACTTAATCATGAACAGATCTTGAAACATACCTGGATAAGTCATACCTGTCGAGATTGCTTGTAATCTTCTTATGTAAGGCCTTAGCCTCATCTCCCTATGAAACAAGAACTTCTTCACTTATGCAGGTGACCAATCCATTCTCTTCTAGGATTAACCCAATCCACTTGATTTGCAGAAACTGGATCTGGAGCTGGATTAGGGTTTGTCAGAGAAACCCTAAAAATTCAAACTTTGAATTTCAAACTTCTGAAAGGATTTAAAGATGCGCCTTGATGAGCTGATCAAGCTGGTATACTCAGAATTTGAAAACTACAAAGTTTCACCCCTCAAAATTGCCTTTGAAACTTCCGGATCTTCTAGACAAGATCCCGAACTAGGGTTTGAAAAATCCCACCCTTCTGCCCAACCAAAAGGTTCGATCCAAATCTCTAAACTTTTATTTTTCTGAGGAGCTTCCAGCCGTGGTCACAGACTTCAGAAATTCCAACTTTTGCAGAAGCCCTAATTTTCCACTTTTCCAATCAAAGTCCTGAACTAGGGTTTGATCAAGCCCGGCCTTCTGACCAACCAAAAAATTCAATCTTGGTCTCTAAATTTTGATTTTTATGAGGAGCATCCAGCCGTGGTCTCTGATACAAAAATTCCAACATTCTCCGAAACCCTAAATTCCCGGAGCTATGAATGAAGGTGCTCAAAATCCAATTCTGTTTTGACAGAAATATGTACCTGATTGTTTCTGGTGTAACTCCGAAATTTCAGATCTACAGAGTCTGAAAATTCTTCCTATGGTATCCCGACCTGTTATCTTTCCAACCCCATAGGTCTGACCTCAATTGGATTCTCTGAGAGAGAGTTATGCCAAGTGTTGCAACGTGACCTGGTTATGGGATAAAACAGGAGAGCGAACTTGTACGGCGTGCCACGTGTTACTGGTTCAGTTTCGGCCTTTGAAAAAATTTCTTGAGAAAGTACAGTCCATGCCCTACCTGTCACTTTTTACGAAATTTCATTTGGAGCTTCCTAGCCCAAGTTATGACTTTTTTTCCTAGGTCACCTGTTTATGACTGAGATATGGAAGAGGCAGAAACCCTAGATTGTACATATCATAACTCACAAGGTACAACGAATTAGAGGTTGTCCTTTGGACACAAGGTACATGGGGATCTTATCTTGAACCTGTAATATTTTTAGATCCTGAAACCTCGGCGAAATGAATTTATGGCGAAAGTGCTACGATGAATGGTTTTTGCTATATCAAGCCCTAGATTCGCAAGTGCAACAAGTGTCATAAATGCCATACCATGCCTTCTTTCAGGCTAGCTCTGATACCATGTTAGTTTTTCAGAAATTTCAATATGATCTAGGATCTAATTGAGATAATAACATGTACAACATATCTACAACATATCTACAGCATATCAATCATGGACACAATAATGCAAGCACACAAGAGACACAGAGTTTCACCGGGGAAAACCAAGAATGTAAAAAACCCTGCAACTTCCTCAAAGATAGATAGAGCAATGATACAACCCAAGTACAAGAGATAGTCCTCCTAGCAGCAGCTTCTCCTCCTCCACAAGTGCGCCACTCTCCAATGAGTGTGTGAGTGAGAAAGTGAATGATCAAATAGAGTGCCTCCCACACTTTATTTATACTTGACTTGACTTGCCTAATAACCTTTACTAGGTCGGCCTTAACTTAACCACATAACATAATGATGATAGGGCCGACCCCCACTAGGGTGGTCTAATAACCCTTTTACCCACAAGACTCATACAGGGCCGACCCCATCAAGGTGGTCTAATAACCCATCAAGTATAAGTTACGACACTTACAATATAAATGACGACACTTCCGTATAGAGGAATAATAACATCTCTATATGAATACAAACACTTCCGTATAGAGGAATAATAACATCTCTATAGGAATACAATATACATAGGTGAAATACATTCCGAAGTTACAATTACATCAACACATTCATGAAGAAACACCTTTATTTACAAGCTTTAAAGGAAAACATTTTTAAAATAGGGGGGCTATATTAGAGTCCTAAACCTACTTCATTATTATTAAATTTGTTATAGTTAGGTTATCCTAGAGTGTAGGATACAAATAAAGGAGTTGTTTTGAATAAACATCTTGTCTTGTGCATTTCATATATTGTAAAAAGAGGTTGTCCCCCTGAAGAGGATTCTTATTCATTGATTATATCATTCTCAAGTTGTGCAATTACTTATTCTTTCTATTTTTACGATATTGGAGGTCTTTGGTATACAAGCACACACACATACACACGTTTGTGTGTGTGTGCATGCGTGCGTGTAGACACACATACATACATATTCCTCTAAGTTTTTGTATTAATTAGTGTAGCTGATATTTTTGTATTAATTATCATAACTTTTGTTTTTTTCGTGTTCACTGCCATACCTAAGAAAAGAAATCCTTAAGAATTCATAGTTTCATGTACACACACATGTACATATATACATATACATACATATGCATATATACATATACATCCATATGTATATGTATATGCATACATATACATATATTATATTATATTATATATTATATACATATACATACTTCTGAATGTCTTGTTTTGTCGAATGGGATAGGACAAGTCAATGTTATTAGAAGAGAAGTTGGTCAGAGTATAAAAGAAGTTGGAAGATTTAATGACAAGAAAGGATGCCCCCCTCCTAAGGAAAATGGGACTAGACTTGGATCCATTTTTAAAGAAGGCAAAGAGGCTATTAATACATGCAATTCTTTGGGTTTTCTAGAATTTGATTCTTTGTAGAGAAGAGAGAGTGATAGGGTGAGTGGTATGAGGGGATGTACAGAAGATTGACTAAGATTGACTTGAGATATTCTAGGTAAGATTTTGTTAGCTTGAAATTAATCTTGGGACATCTAGTGGAGAGTGGAGATAAACTAAGGGTAAATCATGTCAAGCGAGGTTGGAAGTGCATGAGGGATCATAAAGATAAAGTCAAACTAGTTTTAGGAGAAGTCGTGATTGTGGAGCAATTTTTGGATACATGGTATAAGACCCTTACATGCAAGTTTTTGCTAAGAACGTTTATGAGTGTGCTCCACTTCAATGGATATATAAGGTTTCGACGGTAGAACTCTTAGGTATGTTCCAGTTCATTATTTTCTAGTCTGGGGTTGGTTGGATTTTATGTCTAGGATTGAGAATGATTTGAAGAAGATTGATAGGGTAGGCTAGTTACGAGGATCATCATCTTTGGTTATAAGGAGAGGGAAACCAGTTTTTAATAGCAAACAAATACCTTTGTGACTAAAACAATATGAGTCAAGTTATTAGGGCCACCACTGGAATTATGGTCATATAGGGTCTTTAGAGTGATAAGGGACAATATGGGTAGATTCTTGGAAGTGGATAAGGGGTTTAAATGAAATTCTTTGAGAATAATAACTCGAATCCTGGTTGAGATGAACTTGAAGTGGTAAGATGTTGGAGATTGGGAGGTGGAAATGCAAATAGGTGGTGGATTTAATGATAGTTTCATTTTGATATTCAAGGTGTCAAATACATTGGTATGTCATTGAGGACTATTTTTAAAGGCTCTCTGAGTAATAATGGAGGCATAGATTGCCTCTAAAAGAAGAGATATGTAAGCATGTAATTCTGGTTGTAGTGGGGGAAGGATCCACTTCTTTAGATAGTACCAATAGACTTTTAGTAAACTCAATGCTAAAAAACTACCAGTTCAACCTAACCATCTTTTAGTTGGGGGAGATTCAAACGTATCTTATGCAATGTAAGCTCTACTAGAGTTTCTAACAAGAACTCATCCAAAGGTTGTAGTCAAAACTTGAGGGGAGATCCAATAAGAGGTTATGTTGATGGAACTAGGTCAAGAACCAACCATCTATTTTTGGGATAAGTCATTTCCTAGATTCATTATAGTTTTAATCTTTGTAGACATAAATACCAATATAACATTGTTTGTGATGGATGGTCATCTTTGGAAGAACTCACTAAGAAATAAAAAAATAGTCCTTATGCCAAGGGTTATGTGGGGGTAAGCCATAATGATATGAAGAGGATTCTACACCCTCCTAGAGGAGTATATTTTAAGGAAAATTTACTATCAACAAATCCCTTTTCTAATCAGAGTTCTAAATGGAAATGTGCAATACTAGATGTATGTGATTCCTTCACCTCATCAGGGGAATTGGAGAACCCTACAATATCTAGATACAATTTAAGATCTGTAAAATAAGTTGGTAGGTTTTGGAGAAGGTATCGAGGGAAGTTTAAGAAGTACTAGGGAATGGATGTGTCTTAGTTGTTGGGTAAGAAATTGTTCCTCTCAATATCCTAAGATAAAGGAATCATGGAAATCCAATTCAGTAAACAACAAACAATTAGAGGGCCCTTATAGCAAGGTAGGACTTGGGTAGGTGTTGGAAATTATCATTTTTGTATTGAACACTAAAGGGTTGGAAACTGCCTCTGAAAGCATTCGCTAGAGAGGTTAACAATCATGAACAAACTATACATATTTATGTTACAAGAAATTATTAGGGATGGAAAAAATTGCTTGGGTATTTAAGCTTAGTGTCGATGGATTAGGACTTGTTATTATTTGATGCTAATGGAAGTTCAAGTGGATTAATTTTAGGGTGGAGGAATTCAATGTCTCTATTTATATCCTCTCTTCATGTCTCGGTTATCTAGATGAAATTTCAAGCTTTAAACTTGGGAAAGGTATTATTAAAGGTTAACTTGTATGGTCCTTATGTCAAGATGAGACCTTTTTGGGAGGTTTTCTTTGAGGAATAATTTATAAAAAAATAAGATGTAATTGTAGGCATGTATATCCATTTTAACTTAAAGAGAGATGAAGTATGGGTAAGGGGTTCTAGAAAAGATGAATTAGGAGTTTTTTTTATAAATTAAAAGTACAGGGCTAGTGGATATAGAGATCATCAAGTTGGTCCCTACCTAGAGAAACTTTATAACATATGAAGCTTCCATATCAAATATATTAGGCATGTTTATAGTTTCTGAAGGGTTGGAGGAAATAATTAGGTCTCGGGTTGGCTTGGAGGGAGACGCAAACCATCTTCCCATTTTTCTCTAGCTATAAAAGGAATCTAATTAGCCTACTAGTTTGTTTAAATTAAACCCAACATGGTTAGAATATGAGAAGTGTGTGAACTTGGTCAAGATAAAATGGAAGAGATATGATGAGAATCTTGGGCACTCAACCACCTTCCAGTTTGAAGATAACTTAAAGCAAGTTAAAAAAGTGGTAATGGCATGGAAACATAATAAGTTTGAAAATTATGAATGAGATTTGATAGAAGTGGGAGCTCATATAACACATATATTTTATTAGGATAGGGAATGATTCTTCTTACGAGAGATTGAGATAATCTAAAGAGGTTGGACTGGAAATAGACATAACTATTAGAATGGAAATAATAACAATGGATAATAAAAAACAAGGAAACCTAGATAGAAAAAGGCAATGAAAATATCAATTTTTTTCATAAATTTGCTAATCATAAAAGGAATGTGAATATTACATGGGAGATGGATAAAGTTTATCGGAGCAAAGTTAGGGAGTTCAAGGAGATAGAAACATTCAAAGTGGATAATTCTAGTGCCTTATATAAGGAGGTAGTAAGGGCCAATATAGCAAAAATAATGAAAATGACATCCTTTTTTCCAAGCTTTGTTAATGAGGAGGAAAATGAGACTTTAACGAAAGAAAACTCAAAGAAAGAGTTAAAAATAGTTTTGAAGAGCTAATGCTCGAATGATTGGCCTATGGAATTCTACATAAGGCTATATGATTTGTTTGAAGATAATATCTTAAGAGTAATAAAAAAATATAGGTGAATAGGAAGAATCTTTGGAGCCTTCAATTTCTTGTTTATAGCACTGATTCTTAAGAAGGATAAGCCATTTTATTTTGGTGAGTTTAACCCTATATCCATGTGTAACCAAAATTATAAAACAATATAAAAAAGTGTTAAGATAATTGTCTCTAATACCATATCTCATGAGTAGTTTAGTTTTTAAATGGAAGATAAATTCAGGACATAGTTGGGGTGGTGTAGGAAGTTATTCATTCAATTAAGACTAATTTCAGTTGTGGTATTAAGATTTGAGATTTCAAAGGATTATGATAGGTCAATTTGTATATGCCTAAGATTGGTGCTTTTATATATCAGTTTAATTTGTCAATGGTTCATTGGGTTGTTGGTTGTTTGTCTTCGATGTCTTTTGCAGTTCTCATCAATGGTTTGGCCTCTATATTCTTATTCCCTTATAGAGGGTTGACACAAGGATTCCCTTTGTCCCCTCTTCTATTTTTAATCATTGGTGGAGGACTAAATAGGGAAATCATGGACTTAAAGATATCAAGGATGATTAGTGGAATTAAGATTGGAGGATCTTTCTGCCTGATTCACTTGTTGTTCATAAAAAATGTGATTAGTGGAAATAAGGTTGGAAGATCTTTCTTCCTGACTCACTTGTTGTTCATAAATGATGTTATTCTCTTCTATAATGGTTATTAAGGAATGATAAATATTTAAAAGAGATCCCATATATATATATATATATATATATATAGAAAAGCAAAGAGGATGGAGGTCAATCTACAAAAATATTAATTCTCTTTTATTGGTGTAAATGAAGCACAAGGAAAGCAATTGGCTCAATTCTTTCCCTTTAAGACAATAATCTTTGAGGAGGACCTGAAATATATTCAATTCATCTTAAATCCAAATGTCTATAGTACTAAAGATTAGTTTTGGATTGTAGAGAATATTTAAAGTGTATAAGCATCTAGTATAGTCATTGCCTATCAATAGGCAGTAGCTCGACTTTAGTCAAGTTGATTTTGGAAGCAATTATAGTTTACTAAAATTCCTTAGAATTTATTCCCTCAAGTATTTTGGAGCATTTTGGAGCTAATTAGAAGAAAATGATTTTATTTTCTTATGGAGAAGCAAAAGGCACAAATATGGTTTACCTTTAATGAAATGGAAGGAATTAGCAAATCCCAAAGAAGCTAGGACTTGGGGTCCATAAAACATACAATAGCCTAAAAAAGTTGGGAGTTGGGGGTTTAAAAACATACATTTCTTTATTAAGTCGCTAATACCAATTAGTATGTGATTGTTGATGAGATATGATAGTCTATGGCAACACAATGTTCTCCAAAAGTATATAGAGCCACTCTCTTAAAGATTATATCAAAAGTAGGGGAAAATCAATCACCAAGGTGTCTATAATTTGTAAAGCACTAGTTCATAGTTTTCCTTTCTAATGAAATTAAGTTAGCTTGGAGGGTTGGTAATGCTGAAACGGTAAGGGTGGAAGCAAATTCTTAAACAGGTAGTGGAAATGATTACAAAGTGTTTGAGGAGGTTCTAGAAGCATTGCATGTGAGATGAATTGTCACTTTGTCATAGGTAGCACACCCCTAGATTAATACTTTACAAAGACATTGATGGGATAGATCTATTATGCTAGGTCTAAAAGGAGGTTTGGGTGTTTGATGGAATGCCTTTTTGTTGAAGTTACAACACAACCTATTTGACTTAGAGATTAACTTGATACACTCATTTAGTAAAAAAATATGGGTTTAGGAGATTACACCACATGATTGGGCTATAAATATATGTTTCCCGAGGTCATTGAAGGTGAGGTACTATGGTGGTGGAAGTCATTGTGGAAAGTGATGTTTCTTATGAAACAATGATATTTATTTGGTTTGAATTCAAGAACACATATTTGACATGGAAAGTATTGCAAAGGATATGCAATAAATGACTGGCTAGTGGAATTTGTGCACAATTGATGTTGAACATATATTGCACCTATTAATAAGCTACCTCTATATAGGGGTGATTTGGATGGAAGTGGAAAAACTATTAAGGGTAGTTGGGTTATAAATAGGGAACTCTATTGAGGAAGTGCTAAAAGCTTGGTTTGATAGGAGGGAGTTAAAAAACCATTGGTATTTACCCTCTATGTTGCATGGGGGACTTAGCTCCAAAGGAATACTACTTTGTTTCAAAATAAAGATGTGCTCACTTTTCAACATTTTGTTAATATTTGTTTCAATTATGAGGGAGTTAGGTCTAAATGTAAAGAGAAAAACCAAAGGAAAGTTGGGGAGATATGTATAGACAAAATAAAAGCGTGGGGATTTTTTGATGGAGCTAGCGAAGGGACCCCGAGTCTATGTGGAGCAGGAAGAATTTTATTTATCTTGCAAGATCATTTATATAGGTTCAAAGCTGGTATCAAGGAAGGGACACACAAATTTACAAAAATAAAAGCTCTTAAACTCCTTGTAAAAATTGTTGCCAATTATCATGTTATTTAGTTGTAGATATTTGGTGATTCTCAATTGGTAATAAACTGGATGAATGGTCTTAGTAGGAGCAATAATATTCTTCTCATGCCTATTGTTCTCAGGTTTTCCAAATGGTAAACAATTTTGAGCTCCTCTCTTTCTCATAGGTCTATAGGGAACACAATTCTAATATATTCTTTGGATTTGGAGGCTTAACGATGGTCATGTGTACTATGAAGCTAACAAAGTATGGGGGGGATCCATCTCCATCTATTTCCTTTTCACTATTGGAAGTGAAGGTTATGGGGATTAGTAGTGACTAGGCCAATTCTATTATGGGATTCATGGCCCTTTCTATGATATCTCTTTGATAGTCTGGTATTTTTCTTTTGCTTTAGAAACTAAAATTGTAATAGAATTCATGATACTCATTTTGAGGTTTTCTCAAAATTGGTTTGACGGTGTCACCTTTAATGTCTTGAAGATAAATTATTGGGAGGTTGCATGCAAATGTTTTGTGGGACTTTCTTAGATGTTTTAACTACCAAACTTGTTTGCTATTGGATATGTACTATGTGCCATGAGAACCTACAATAAGTAATTGTCTTATATTATAATATATATATAAAACAAAGAAATTAAAATTAAAATTGATAATTCAAAATAAAATGAAATGAAAGAGTACAATCAAATTGCATTTTCCAACAAAAAGTCAAGTGAAAAAGACTCTTTGAATGTTTGAATTGAATAATAAATAATGATAAATACCTATGTGTTTTGATATATGTAATTTCATGATTTTCTACTGTTTATCTATTTTATTTAAATTTAGATTTTTCATGTTCATAATTTTTTTATATGTATATTCTAAATTCAATAAAATTTGTAGAAAATTCAAAAATGTCAATTTTTTTGCTAGTACAATTTTTAATACATTCATATTTTGCATATCATCCAAATTTGATGTATGTCAAAATTATTTAATGGTAAAATAATAGGTCCATTTTAAAAAATAGCAAAAAATAAAACGTTAAAATGTTTTTTACATATAATGTAGTGTTTTCATACAAATTCCAACAGTAATTTAGAGAATCTTTGAAGATTCCCTTTTTTCACAAAGTTCTTATCCACACCACAACAATGTTGTCCTTGCTTGTTCCTTCTTCCTTCCTTATATCCCAATCATTTGTTTGTTCATAGTGGCAATGCCTATAGCAGAATATTCACAACACTTTTCCTTTTCATTCATTTGTCACCCTAGTTTCTTCATGAAAAACAAATGGCAGTTTATTGGTTTGGATAAAATGGTCATTTTTATTTATTTAAAAAAGTAAGAATGACAATCAATGGATTCTATTACTTATTTATTTCACTTCAAATGGAACAACCATTCCACTTCATTCAAAAGTTAGAATAACAATTAATGTTTTGCCTTTTTGTTTTTGATCATTTGCTTTATTTTATATAGATGGACATTTTTATTGTAAAATTGAATAATGTTTTCTTCACAGGGCAAAATGACACTTAACTGTTTTGCAATTTCCTTATTCTTATTTTTACTTAAGATGGAATGATATGGTTTTCATTGTTCCTCTTCTTTTTTTCCTTGCGTTCTACTTCTCAAGACATAATGACATACTCTCTTTAAAAAGTATAATAGAAGTTAGAATTTTCCAAGTTTTCTACTTTAGAATAGATGTTGATGTCACTCATTATGCTTTCTTCACAACATGAAATGTCACATCATTCATTTCACTTGTACTTGAATATCCTCTTTTTGTTTCCACATCAATCATTCCACTTACTCCATTAGAACAAACAATGACACTTAAACTCTTCCCCCCAAAAATGGATTTGGGTCTCAACTGTCACATTTAATCTTGTTGCTTTCCTTACTAAAGACATAATGGAAAAGCACTATTATTTTTTTCCAGAAAGGTGATATTTATGTTTTCTTTGGATACTTAGCTTATTGTTTTTAGGAAATATGAATTTTATTTTATTTTTAGTATTTTGTTGGATATTCTAAAAGCTTGTTTAATTGCTCCCAGGCAAACCTGGTGCTCCAACGTGGCTCCAACCCACATGAGTTGCAACTTTCTCTCTACAATGTCACCTTTTTACATAGTAAGAGTGATCAAGTCTAGTCCATGAATATTATTAACAATGTTAATTTGACCCCCAACAACTACCACCAACCATCACAATCTACCAAAATTACTCACTGTAATACGAAAATTTTGAACAATCTACCCCAAATGCCACAATGTTGTAACTTATGCTCAAATACCACTATGGGATGTACATGAGCCCTTATATTGAGGTGCATGGCACCAGTTCATTAAAATACAACAATGACATTAATTCTAATTGTCAGTGCAATGTTCAAAAACATGGATATCATACTATGGCAATTAAATATGAGATACAATTACCCATATGTGGGTGCCAACCATCGATATTGGCCCCTCCCTCAACGAGTATGACCATTGTCAGCATAATATGTGGTCAGGGAGAATGCATAGACATCATGTCGGGGTTTAAGTGGACGCAGGGCATCTAACATAAGCATACCAATTCAAAGTAGATGAGTTTAATTTAGAAGCAAGCGTCAAACATGAGAATAACGGAGTAGTGATAATGGGAATTGAGGCGATCCCAAACACAAAGGACTAGAATCAGATTGTCATGGCAACCAATTCCAAGTTAATGCGAGGATTTTAAGGAATCCCAGCTAATGAATTGATGCTCTGGTATTTGGTTGAGGGTAGAAGCAACAATGTGGAGAGGGAGGCGGAATTGACTAGAAGGAATAGCAAAGGATTTTCCCTCACAGTGTCTGGCACCGTTCTGTGGATAACCATGACACCCCATCAGTGAGCCAGATGTGGGTGTGGATGAAGTGGGAGACACCATCCATAAATAGAGCCTCGGCATAATTTATGGAGGAGGTCGCGTATCATATAGAACAGGTGATTAAGGCCATGGAAGCATGTTCTCTTGACAAACAGAAGAGGAGCAACCAACCCAGGCCATAAGCTATCCCTATTGGAATGTTAGGAAAATTCTTGTGCGCATATTGATGGAGAGGGAATTCATGAAGGCAGAGACACTAATTTTTTTTGCAAGGATTCATAACGAGCTGGACAACATTCATCAACATCTGGATGATTTGGAAGAGGCTGTGAGTGCCCCATTTCAGGTAGCAACTGGCCGATAAAATTCCAATGACACTCATATATCTATTGCTTCAAATGAAAAACACCCAGAATGGTGAAAGTAGGTTCATATTTATCTATGTTTTGAAAATGTAGTTATGAAGTAGAATGCAATTTCTCTTTATGTTCAACACTAGACAGTCTAACCCTTTTTTGGTTAGACCAGAAAAGGCATGGTTTCCCACTTATGGAAATATGTGAATCTGTTTTAAATCTGACAAAGCTTGATCTGTTGGTTGACCAAGTTTCCCCAGTGGCAGGTCAACCACAAAAGTTTTGGATTCATGTATAGATTACAAAAAAAAATTATTATATACAGTTTAAAAATACTATATGCAATACCATTCATTCAAAATGAATAACTTGCAAGTAACATTTATTTATCCATTGAACTCATCACATGAAATCAATTGCAGATACCATAATAATAGAATACAACATACAACATACCATTAAGAAAATAAGTGTATTCAACAAATATTGCACATGGTGAATGATTGCGTAGGAACAATATACCACCTAGTCATAGGCATCTACTAGAGATTCTACCTCTAAGTTAGGATATGAGACAAACAGGGAACAAATTTTATGACTAGCGTTCTCTTTGTAAACATAGTCTAGACAATGTTTCATGATCAAGTTGTCAAATTATTTGAATGATATCCTATTGTTGTTCAAACTGGTATAGATTCATGCAACACCCATTAACATCACTCACTCATCATACATGTATTTCCTTGCTACCAACAATCAGACCAGATTGACCATTCAACCTTTAGACTTCTTACTGCATGGGAAACCCTTAACAATCAAGGTACAAATCTAGCATGAAAATCCCAACCAAGCTTCTTTACATGGGAAACCCTTAACACTCAAGGTACAAATCTAGTATGAAAATCCCAACCAAGCTACAAGTCTAGTAAGGTCTTGTGTTCAAGTAGCTCTATTCATCAAGTAATACCAACTATAATTTCCTAATAGTTATCTTTGAGTAGTGAATCAACTCTCTAGAAATATTAATACTTTACATGGGGTATATAATTATAAAAAACATCCCTTCCATGTTTAGATGCTCACAATGATCATGATATTTGGGTTTTGTGCCTGCATCCATGTGGTTCACATTAGCATAATGGTAGAGGAATAAATATGAAAGGTAGTCAAGTAAGAAGAAACAAAAATGATAGTTCATGAATAAATATATGCTTGTACTGCATGGGTAAATGTCATGTTAAAATATTTCTCAAGCTATGTGACACTAACACTTTCTTCTTTTTGTCCCCTCCACCACTTGCCATACTCTAGGCCCCCTCTTGCTACTAATAAGTCATTTCATTGTATATTTTTATTTTAATATATTTCAAATTAGATCAAAATGACATTAGATGTTCCAAACATAAGAAAAGTTAAAATGCTTTAAATATCTAATTATTATCAATTGGTGCCTTATCCTTGGGTTCCCATTAGAAACATATGGTGTTTTCTATACAAATCCCACTTATCTTAATACCCAAGCAAAATATCCACATATGCATAGCATTTAGAATTCATATTGTGTACAATGTAGGGATACAAAAAATGGGGTATTGCAATCCATCCGTGTTGAGGGATAGGCCAGGGAAGGAGAAAATGTGGTAGATTTATTGAGTATGAGGATGATATTGTTGGTCACAATGAAGAATGAAATGACAATATTTTAGAATATTAGGGAGATGTATGTGAGTGATAGATAGTTTGTGCAAAATATAGAGATGGGTAATAACCCAACATTGTAGGAACACAACATCATTCCTTGATTATTTCATGTAGGATATATATTTGTTTAAAAGCAAACAACTGTGCATCCTTAGATGTATTATGACGAAGAATTTGATCATATAAGCACATGTGACAAACTTAATGGACATATTGGGTGTGTTAAGCTATAAATAGTATTGGAAGAGTTATATTACTACTCAAATGAAGGATTGAGTAGGTTTGAGGATTTGTTAGATGTTGAAGGCATAGAGTTATAATACAAGATTGTAGACACTATTGTGATTCATAATAAGGTGCTAGTTGAGGACATAATTTAGTGGGTTTTGTACTTCAAATACCAAGGACACACCTTATATTTCATGCAATAATTGTTGCGATTAACCAATTTTCAAATATGGGGCATTTTTTACCTTGCAAGAAGACCAATAATTCAACTTATTTAATTGAGTCGTTCTTGAAGGAGATTGTGTCAATATTCCATGGATTGCTAAAGTACATACACAAGATTTTTGAATTATTTTTGGATATATTTATGTGATAACATGGGATTGAATATGTATTATGTTTCATTATATCATCTTGTTGTTAGGGAAAATTTCATATGGCTTGGGTGAGGCCACCAACATCTTGGGGGTAACAGACATACATTTAAGGTTACGCAAATACAACATTTAAGCAAAAGTTTTAGGGTTTAAGAGGGTATATACCTTACTATAGAAGGTTGATTCAAACCTCTCCTTGAGTCCTCCTCTTGCTCTCCAATCAAGGAACCTGCAAAAACATTCCAAAAAAACCTTCCGCAAACCAATTTGACTACAAATAAGTAATTGACATTTAAAAGAGCATAAAACATCAAATTGTAATCAAATCTGAGATATACATGAAGAAATCTATTTGGAAAGGGAATAATTTCTAATCTTTCATTAATGAATTAATCAAGTACATAATGTTACCTTCATTCAATCAAGGCACTTCATGAAACCTCAATTCTAGATCTCCTGCTTCTCTTCTCCAAGGATCCCAACCTCTGATCAGATGTATAAGGGTTTGTGACCAACTAGGGCACAAGTGATGGGGATGGGAGTCAAAATTACTCCAGCATAACATTACATGGGCCAAGATTCCTCTTCATGGCCCTTCTCTCTCTCTTTTATAGTGAAAGAAGAAGGTTTGGTCGATGAGGGAGTAGTTATGACTGGGGGAGGAGGTTCCCAAACCACCCAAACCACCCAATTTTCGAGAATTTTAATATTTTTTGGGTTTTATTGAGGCACATGCTGGTGCAATATAGAGCAATGTGCGCACAACACGCAGGTCATCCATGTGCAACTTGCGCGTGGGTGAAAAAATGAGGAAAAATTGCCTTTTGTAGTCTGTTTTAGGGGTTTTTTTGGTCTCCAAATGTGTTCATAAGCTCCCAAACTACTGAATGGCCCATGAATGAGTTAAGTCCATCCAACTAAGGTCCAAAATATGGATCTTCCATCCATTGTGTCCTTTTGTGTGACCCACAGCAGCCTCATGAAGTGTTATCATGAGAGCATAACATCCAAGTGTCGTCACAGATGGAGAAGTGCCAAATTTGTTTATAACACATCCTTAAACAAATGTAGTGTACCAAAATTTGAGTAATATTCTAAGACATTTTGTTGAATCAAGGTAAAATAATGGGATCGTGTACTAGCACATTTAAAGTGTTTGTATAATATTTGGATGAATAAATCGACAAGATTTACTCCTTTTAAGATAGTGTAATGTACACAGGGAGGATAATATGGGTTACCTATGGAGGTAGCCAAGGGGATAATGAATGTATTGTGAATAGGCCCAATTGGTAGTTGGTGGGTAATAACTACGCCCATTAGGTAGTTAGAAGAAATACTATAATAATAAGGGGAAGTGGGCATAGGAATACTCATGAGAAAGTAAAAATACAAAGGAGTATCATTCTATTCGACAAATTAGATGTGAGTATTCTATTGTGACAAGCATGGTTTGTGGAGTGATTCCTTCCAGGAGGAAGAATTCATGGTGTTTCCCTATCTCAAGGATTTTGATATTAATAAAGTGTGATCATTTTTTAATATCATAGTTTGTGATTTAATAAACACTTGTTTATCTTGTGTGTGATTTTATATTCATATCAAAGCTATATAATATTGGTATCAAAGCCCTTCCTTGGGATAAAAAGTGGCCTTTTTTTTTCTTTTGCAGATTTTTCAAGGAAGAAATAAGGATGACAACATTCAATTCGAGTTGTGAAGCTTTTTGTGTAGAATATAAAGAAACCAATATATATGAGTTCCTCTTGCTAAGATAGCCTATTTGGAGAAAACAAATGTCCAAATCAGAGTACAATAAGTGGAGTTATCAGTATCACTGATTTAAAATCAATTTGTTTTAGGTTTTTTCCAATGATGACCACATGGACTGCAAATTAGATATATTTTGATAAAGTGCCTAGATTTCTATCAAACCAATGCTAGTGGATGTAGAACAACAATGGAATTTCATAATTGTTATCATATTATAAATTTCGAGCAATATTAATGGGGTTATGATCATTTCAAATTTGTCACCTCAAAACCCTTGCTACACAAGGGAGATACATTGAAAAGTAAGTTAATTATTTGAACCCTAGTTTTGTTGTGGGTTTTCTTGAAAGAAAAATGTATTTTACCAAAAAATCGGATGGTCTCAGTGTTGAAGAAAACATAAAGTATGCATAGTCATTATGGAAAATCATCAGAGACGTGGACTATGCCTTGAATTAAAATGAGATGTCGCCAGATGGTGGTGATCATTTAACCATGACAAGATGAAGGCACTTTCAGATGAAGCATATGAACAAGTACTTTTAGATTGGTGGTCTTATATTGTGAATAAGTTTCAAGAAATCAATAAGAGTTTATTTTCATGCACAAACTTCGTATAATGGGTTTTTGGATGTATTTTGTAGTAAAATGTTATTATATCTATAAACTCTAGTAGCAAGCATAATTTTATCAATGATATTTGGCTATAAGGTTGAAAGTACTGGCAAAGCTTATTCAAAGCACATAGGTTGAGGGTGAAAATATTCAAATTTTTAAAGATTTGAATTTTACCATGGATAAATATGTGTTGCATTGAAATTCTCATGCATATATATGGATGATGTGGATATTGTTTTGGGATATCCTTGGATGGACTTAGTTGGTACAATTAATATCAATATGCAAAAGTTGAAGTGTATGAAGCTTTGGTATGAGAAGAAGAAAATTACATTGCATGATATTTCTCTTACTAAACAAGAAGGGATCAAGAGGTAACATAAAAAATGCCTTGCAAGTAAAATAGTTGAAGTACCTATCGACATAGAAAACGAAGAGTTCAAGGTTGAATGAGAAGAATGGGATACATAAGCACATGAAGAAAAGCCTTGAGAAGGGCATAAAAATAGGGAAGAATCTAAGGGGATACATGACTCAAAGGAACCATATGTTAAAGAGGAAAATACCAACTCAAAGGAACCACATGTTAAAGAGACAAAGACCAAAGAACCAATAGCTAAGGGTGTTGTATATTGGCACTCACACCACCTAAATTAAAAATAGTCATTAAGGCAAGGTCGTGAGCATCGACACACTTACTATGGACAGACATGGAACAAGAAAGGAAACCAATATGGGGGCACATGGAGAACTCAAAGCAATGCATGGAGATATCAAAGTAGCATAACTACAACATGGAACCAAGGGAAAAACCATAATCAATATCGAGGTGGCAAGGAATAAGTTGGACCCATGTCCACATTTCACTAGTATGGATGCATGCTTGTGCTTGGTACTAGTTGACCAAAGGAAAAACCATAATCAAGATCAATATGGAAAGGAAGCAATTGGACCCCATGTCCACATATCAATATGATGGATGTATGCTTGTGCTTGATACCAACTGATATATAAGGTTGTTGGTTGTTGTATATTTCCACCCACACCACCCATAGAAACAACAATAATTAAGGCAAGGTCTTGAGCATCAACATACTTACTATGAACAAACATGGAACCAAAAAGGAAAATAGTATGGAGGCACATGGAGAACTCAAACAATGCATGAATATATCAAAGTAGCACAACTATAACATGGAACCAATGGAACAGCCAGAATCAAGATCGAGGTGGAAAGGAAGTAGTTGGACCTCATGTCCACATTTCACTAGGATGGATGCATGCTTGTGCTTGGCACCAATTCACTACATTGATTAGAAGATCATATTTTATGGTTTCCTCCCATGTTCTGAGGACAAAAAATGAAGAGGGGGATGGAGTGTAATGTACATAAGGATGATAATATGGGGTACCCAAGGGGACAATGAATGTGTTGCGAATAGGTCCACTTGGTAGTTGGTGGGTAATAAATATGCCCACTAGGTCACTAGGTAGTTAGAAGAAATAATATAATAATGACTAGTTGGCATAGGAACACTCGTGATAAAGTATAAATACACGAGTATCATTGCATTGGGCAAGTTGGATATGAGTATTCTATTGTAACAAGCATGGCTTGTTGAGTGATTCCTTTCGTAATGAATAATTGATGGTCTTTCCCTATCTCAAGGGTTTTAATATTAATAAATTGGCGAGCATTTATGAATATCATAGTCTGTGTTTAATAAAATCTTAGTTATCTTGTGTATGATTTTATATTCATATCAAAGGTATATAATAGATAGTGTATGTGAGTAATACAAAAGGTGTGGAATACTTTATAAATTTTCCAATTGAATTAAAGAGAAGGAACCATGCATAATATCTTATAGAGAATATGGAACATATATATGCGTAGGTCCAAAAAACGTTGTAGGAAAATAGTGCACCGTTTAAGCAAAGTGAAAATGCCAACATTGATTAAAGACATTTGAAGTTGGAGATTAAGTGATGGTGCACTTTACGAAAGGGTGTTATCCTAGAGGCACATATAGTAGTTAAATCTTAAAAAGATAAGACCATATAAGATTCAAAGTAAGTTCAATGATAATAGCTATGGATTTGAATGGTTAGAACAGTTTGACATTTCACCGATTTTTCATGTTGTAGACTTGTATTCATAAAAAAAGAAGAGAATGTGCAGATGAAGAATAAGATATCATCAAAGGTGATCTAACAAAACAAACATTGATAAAGAATTCGTAAGATATAGAAAAGGTGTTATGAGAGAAGGTAATTTAGAACAAGAATGATGAGTATGACCGATGCTTAGTGAAGTAGAGAGGTAGGCTAGAGGATGATGCATTTATTTTTTGAGAAGAATATCATGAGCTAAAGGGAATAATTGAGTAAGTGGTGTGAGTTAGCAGAATGACTTAGCGTTTTTTTCTTGCAAGGAGAAATTGATGCAATGGCATATAAAGAAAGACAAATTATAAGCACAAGGAGTGTTAGTTTTTCAGAATTTACTTCAATCTGATCTAGGATCTTAACTGAGAGAACAACATGTACAACATATCTATAGCATATTAATCATGGACACAATAATGCAAGCACACAAGAGACACATAGTTTACTTGGGGAAAACCATAAAGGTGAAAAACCCCAATAACTTCCTCAGAGATAGATAGAGAAATGATATAGCCCAAGCATAAGAGATAGACATCTCCTAGCAGCAGCTTCTCCTCCTCCACAAGTGCGCCACTCTCCAAAGAGTGTGTGAGAGAATAGAATGATAAAATAGAGTGCCTCCTGCACTCTATTTATACTTGACCTGACTTGCCTAATAACCTTTACTAGGTCGGCCTCAACTTAACCACATAACACAATGCTGACTGGGCCGACACCCAATAGGGTGGTCTAATAACCCTTTGACCCACATGGCCGACCCCCAATAGGGTGGTCTAATAACCATTTGAACCACATGACTTATACATTGCCGACCCCAACAAGGTGGTCTTATAACACATCAAGTATAAGTTACGACACTTACAATATAAATGACGACACTTCCGTATAGAGGAATAATAACATCTCTATAGGAATACAATATACATATATGAAATACATTCCGAAGTTACATATACATCAACAAGGAGGAGTTGATGTAGTGTCCATTATATCTTGCTTTTCATATACTTTTTCTACATAGTAGATTAAATTATCCTTTTTAGCCAAAGTCATCGACATTTCATTCAAGAATTTATGTTTAAGAACATTCACTTCAAAAGTATAGGGTTTTCTTTATCAAAATATGAAGAAAATTATGGACAAGTTCCATAAAAAATTTAGAAATAAGACATTGATATTATACATAGTTTTAAATTTCGTTGAATACATGCTTAAGCAATAAGGTCTAGAAAATGTTATGCTTGTATTAATACAAGGTGGAGTACATAACTCATTACACAGAATAAAAAAAGATTTACAAATACTAAAAAAATAGTAAATACATATATGAAAAATCCATACAAAATACCATTATTAGTATTCATCAATTCATTCAGAATACGCGGGACGGATTATGTTATACAGATTTTAATTCAAAATCTTATTATATATTTACAAAATATCATGATAAGATGAGATCGATAATGTAGATTGTCATAGATTATTTATATGTCTAAAGTCACAAATTTATTGTTAATTGCAATTCAAAATTGTTGAATTGGTTAGTGCAAGCAGAGTTAGATCATTTTCTTTTACCCAAATGATGGGTAAATTATTTGGTTTAAAATTATTCACACAATGATGATTCAAAAAGACTTGGCAATCCACATTTTGGCTTGAAAAGTTTTGTCAATATATAACATTTATTTCATATGCTATTAGTTAGTTATTTTGTTGCTTGCAATAGTAATTGGCTCTTTTGTTGTGGATTCATATGTGTATCTTCCTACTTATCAATGTGTGGTGGAAAGTACTTAGACTTGGTGATATGAAGAGTAATTTTATTTGATAATAAAGAAATTAGATACACATCTTTCATGCCTTGCGAATTTTCAACAAGCCTTGAGAATGCCCAACATCTTCATGCATACATGTTTCCTTGTCGATCCTCAACTTCCCACAAAGCAATTTTGAAGGTGTTGAAAACTTCCACAACACTTTCTTGCTAATATCACCTCTCTTGCCATAACTTCTTGTTATATCCTCTATTATAACCATACAACCAAAAATAAAAAATAAATACATCCATATGACAAAGATCTTATTCGATATGTAGTGGAATGAGCATTAAGTGGAGTTATTGTCAATTCCTCTAGTTGATAGCTCATTGTGATGTTCATGGAAGTCATAGATCCTGCATAGGCTTATGCAAGCCCCCAAAACTCATAATCCATTATTGTTGATGTGGGAGAGGGTGCAAAATTTGTTATATAGCAATTATTGTTGGATAAATGTTAGTGGGTATATAAGTATCCACTCTAATTCAAATCTTAGCTTCTCCAACTTGATCTTTATTACAGTCACTTGAATTCTCGTAAATACCACGAATATGAAAATACTTATTGTTATATCCTCTATTATAACCATACAACCAAAAATAAAAAATAAATACATCCATATGACAAAGATCTTATTCGATATGTAGTGGAATGAGCATTAAGTGGAGTTATTGTCAATTCCTTTAGTTGATAGCTCATTGTGATGTTCATGGAAGTCATAGATCCTGCATAGGCTTATGCAAGCCCCCAAAACTCATAATCCATTATTGTCGATGTGGGAGAGGGTGCAAAATTTGTTATATAGCAATTATTGTTGGATAAATGTTAGTGGGTATATAAGTATCCACTCTAATTCAAATCTTAGCTTCTCCAACTTGATCTTTATTACAGTCACTTGAATTCTCATAAATACCACGAATAGGAAAATATTGCATAGTGTTACTTAGTTGCTAAGATTTGAATCAACTTATTACTTTCATTGCGTGAGTGAAAGAGAAAAAAATAATGCCATAGAATGGCATGGAAAGCATTATCATCACTCCCATGGCTTGGGAAATGGAGACACTTCCCATGTCAAAGACCATGGGTGAATGCAATATGTATCATTTATATTTATAACAAGAATGAGTATATTTCCATATTATAAAGAATTGCAACCATACTAGTCAATGATGCAATATGAAATGATTATTGTATCTAAGCTTAAAAACTAGAGTTTTTTCAATCAAAGAGAGTCCAAAAAGGGATAGGTATCCTTTGTAGAGGATATCATAGGATTGCTACAAGTATATAATCGAAAGAAAAAATCTAGAATAAGAACAGTCTTGCAAAACATAATACTAGAGTTTAATGAAAAGAGTGCTTGTTCTCTGAATCTTCCAACCCGACAGTCACATGCTAAAGTCCTTGAAGTTCCAGGTCCATGGCTTCAAACTATTGATGTATAGTTTCCAAATTTCCTCCTCTTATAACTTACAAAGTGTATAGCCCAAATAAATTATGAGATTAGAGGCAATTGATTGAGAACCCTTGTTGAGATTGCATACCATATTATGAAGCATAGAACACTATGCTTCCAACACTTGAATTTGTCTTTTTTGTGTATGACCGTATCCAATATCACTATGTTATGAGAGATGCATTGGGGTTCATTTTTGTGAACTATATTTTTCACTAAGAAAAATGAAGTTTCATTGTCATAGATGTACTTCTCATGATGACATAGGATCCTTTAAATGCTCCAAATGTTCCTTTGAAATTTCCCATGGCACCCAGGACAATTCACAATGTTAATCCAATACTCCTCATTGCATACACTAGACCACCCAAGAGAGGCAACGCTAAGACATAGGATGAGCCAACTAAACCAATCCCAATAACTAGTGACCAAGGTGGGACTACCAATCGAAAGCCCCAAAATATTCTCAAATTGTTGGACTTTAACTGACCAATAAAGACATGAAAGGAACCAACCAAACAAAAAACACAAAGACCAAACTATCAATAACCAAATCAAAATGAAATGTAATGAAACCCCATCCCATTGCAACCGATTCAAATCTCTAAATTAAAGACCATTGGATAAACCATCATTGGACAGGAACAACAATGCAAGATCTAAGAAAATTACCTGCAATTCTAATGATGTTAGGTGAAACCCACTAAGGTTGATTGACCCGCCAATACCTAAACCAAAATCCAATATCCCACTTGCAAGCCTATTATTTAACTTATACGGCTCAAAACAATGGCAGGGGATAGCTCTTAGCATGTGTGGTGCCATACTAAGGGTGTGCTAAGCTATAATCATCCTTATACAATTGCATTTTAGGGATTTGAATGCCACTCTACATGTTGCATTACATGATTTCACCATTGAATATAACATGTGCTCGATCAAAGTGGTTAAAGACATAGGGGATATGTTGAAATAAGGTCTCCTCCTCTCTTTTTAAAACACCTTCCTTTAGTATTGGGGCATGGTTGGCATGGATATACACCTAATGATTAAGATCATGGGGAACATGATAGAACAAAATGACCTCAAAACGAGGTGCTTTCATTTTTACTCTAGCAATTGGATGAGTTATAGTGCCTAGTAGAGACATGTTCCACTTGTTCATTAGTTTAATGACTATGGTTGAATCCCTAATGGCTATTATGGATTTGACATGAGTCGAGTCAAGAAGTTTAAGTCCCTAAAGAAGGGTGTTTGCTTCATCTCGATTGTTGGTATTTATTCCAAGGCCCCATTCATAGTTGTTAAGCCCTATATATTCTGACATTGCATTTCTATTATTATATGCGTATTGTCTATATTGGTATAATCATTTGTCTATATTGGTATAATCATTCCAAGGTATACTCATATAAATATTACCCTTATGAGATCTAGTTTTAGGATCATCTCATCTTGTCTTGTGCATTTGATACATTGTATAAGGAGGTTTCCCTCTAGAAGAGGCTTCTTGTTCATCTCTTTAGTTCGTTCTCAAGGTGTCGGGTTACTCTTTCTTTCTACTTTTATGCTATTTTGGGAATTTGGTGCATAACATTTGGTATCAAAGCCTTTTTTCTATAACATTTTTTAGGGACGTCTTATACAAAAAAAATTGGAGGATCCTTAGAGGACATAGTGAAGTATCTGTGGTAAAATGTTTAGGTCCTAGTTCATTATAAGTTTGGAGTTATAGTCTGTGGAATTTAGGGTTTTTGACTAATCCAAAAACTAGTCTCAAACAAGTGTTATGGGTAAAATTATTATATCTAAAGCTTGAGAGATCCAAATTAAGTGCCACATGTTGCATTAGAAGGAAGGTAAACCATGATGATTGTGGTAAAAATTGCAAAAGTAGAAAAGGAAAATCAGAGAAGAACTCTGGTAAATATCAATGGGATCTGATGGAAAGAGGTTGAGTAAAATGACTTCACCAAACAAACCTCCCAAAATATCAACCATGACTGATGAATAAAATGAAGAAATGTGTAACCATATATCCACTTTGGAGGCAAAGGTTGAGGAATTTAATTATAGGTCAGTGGCACATGTTTAATTGGTAAACAAAAAAAAGGATATAGAAAGTGAGTTGAAAAAAGAGGATCTTGAAGTAATGAAGGGGGTAATTTTGAATGAGATGATACATCTCTTTCCTCATAATTCAACTCCTCGAAAAGAGGAAAATGACAACAAGAGGGACTTGTCCCAGTCATAGATTGAGAAAATTGAAAAACAGTTGGAGAATAAGAGGTTCAAGTCCTTGACATTTGATCATCCGTCACATCATCATGGGTTCAACTTAAGACCAAGGAACTAATTCGTTATCAAGATTGATATGAGAAAGTTTGATGGCAATGATCCAATAACACAAATATCCCAAATGCAGTAATTCTTTGATCTACATTGAGTGTGAACTTTACAAAAAGGTAACTATTGCATCCTTGTATTTAGAACCTGATCAATTTGTATGGTACCAATGGATTTGTAACCATAAAAAGGACTCTATTGTCTCTTGGTCTATATTTATGCATGGATTGATAGAATATTATGGGGATATTAAGAGCAACACCTTCTTTAGACAATTGATAAATCTCATGCAAAAAAGTCTAGTTACAAAGCACATTAAGCAGTTTCAGAAGTTGAGTCTTAGGCTGAAGAATATTCCAAAGGATAATTTATTGGATCTCTTTATGGGCACTTTAAAAGAGATAATTCAACATGGGGTATGTCTCTTTGAGCCTAAACAATTGGAGAATGATTTTAGCTTGGAAAGGAAAGTTGAAATGAAAGTAAAAATATGGCGACTAGAAGGGTTGCTACTAACACCAATGGAGAAGGAAATGTTTCCTCCCCAACCTCACTAAGCCTACAAGGTTAAGGCCTCAACAAGTGGAGGAAAGAAGAGCAAAGGGACTATGTTTCAATTGTGATAGCAAGTACAGTAAAGGGCATAAGTGTAAAGAGAAAAAACCATTTTACATAGATTGTGAAGAGGAAGAAGATCCAAAACCAAAAAAGTATCAAGAGGTATATTTAGAAGATACTACTCCAACCATATCATGTCATGCATTGGTCGGCATTAGAACTCCTCAAAATATCAATATAGAAAGATATATCAAAAAGAAAAAGGTAGCAGTGTTGATTGATTCTTGTAGTACCCATAACTTCATTAATTGCAAACAAGCCAAACTTCTCAATTGCTTTGTATATCCATCACCAGCCAATTTCAAGAAATGATTGCAGATGGAGGTACCATGAATTGTTTAAGGAAGTGTCATAGTATTAAGCTTACTATGTGAGAGTATTGATTGGATAGTCCAATGATTACAATCCAAATGGGTGGCGTTGATGTTGTACTAGGGGTCCAATGGCTAAAATCATTGGGATTAACAACTCTTAATTTTCATGAGATTATTTTTAGTATGAAAGGAAATTGAACTCAGAGGTATTCTAGGGTTATAAGCTCTAACAACATGAAAAAATTGCTAAAAAGGGAAAACATGGAGTAATTGCTCAATTCCGCTGGCAAGATGTTCAAGCACAAATACCCTTCATTATAGTGGACATGTAACAAGTTATTGAAAATATTTCCAAGGTATTTGGAGAGATGCCTAGCGGTATTCGACCTACTTGAGATCATGACCATGCTATTCACTTGTGACCAGGAGGTGTTCCACCTAACTTTAGACCCTACATGTACCCATATGCATAAAAGAGTGAGATTGAAAATATGGTTCAAGAAATGATAGATGTAGGCACCATTCAACTTAGCCAAAGTGCTTTGCACTAGTTGTGATGGTTTGCAAAATCAAATTTCATAGCATATGTGTCTAGATTATAAAGAGCTCAATGAGATGACCATTAAAGATACGTTTCCTATTCATGTCATTAATGAATTATTAGATGAATTGCATGGAGAAGTTTTCTTTCCCAAGTTCGATCTCTATTCTAGATATCATCAAATCAAAATGAGAAAATAAGACATTATGAAAAACAACCTTCAGAACAAATGAAGGTCATTGTGAACTTTTGGTGATGCCTTTTGGCCTTACCAATGCACCTTTCACATTTGAAATCTTGATAAATTATATTTTTAAACCCTTCTTAAAAAAAATTGTGTTAGTATTTTTTAATGATATACTAATCTAAATCTTGGGAAGAGCATGTACAACATGTTGATAGGATCTTAATACAATTGGAGGAGAACCAACTATATGCCGATCCTTCTAAGTGTGCCTTTGGGGTTCAATGAGTGGAATATTTGGGTCATATGGTATCTAATGAAGGTGTCAAGTTGTACCCTAACAAAATTAAGGCTATCATGGAATGACCAATTTCTAAAATATTGAAGAATATTAGAGGATTCCTAGGATTGACAAGATACTACCGCAAGTTTGTCAATAATTATGGTCAAATAGCAAAACCTCTAACATGGTTAATGAAAAAAGAGGCATTATTGGAATCCGGAAGAAACCAAAGCTTTCGAAAAACTTAGAGTGGTTATGTGTACAAATCCTATATTGGCCATGCCTAACTTCACAAAAACCTTCATTGTGGAATGTGATGCCTCGAGGCATGGCGTTGGTACAATTTTAATGCATGAAGGAAGGCCTCTTGCCTTTGAAAGTTGCCAACTTAAAGGAAAAACCTTACTCAAACCAATTTATGAAAAGGAAATGTTGGAAATACTTCATGCAATTAAGAAATGGCATCCTTACCTTATAGGAAGACACTTTAGGGTAAGAACAGATCATGATAGTCTTAAGTATTTCTTGGAATAAATATTATTTTTATAAGAGCAACAAAATTGGGTTACAAATATGTTCGGTTATAACTTTGAAATTATCTACAAAAAAAGAAAATAGAATGTGGTGGTAGATTCAATTTCAAGAAAATAAGATAACACATGGGGCTTACTATGTGCTATTTCCATTAAGCAATCTGATTGGGTGGAAGAATAAAGGACATAATGAAAGCAAGATCAGAAAGCATGCAAGATAATTAAACAACTACAAGAAGACCGTAGTTCACTAGATAAGTTTGTGTTGAGGAATGATTCACTATGGTACCAAGATTGTTAAATTTTCTGAATTTACTTCAATCTGATATAGGATCTTAACTGAGAGAACAACATGTACAGCATATCTACAGCATATCAATCATGGAGACAATAATGCAAGCACACAAGAGACACAAAGATTTACTTGGGGAAAACCATAAAGGTGAAAAACCCCAATAACTTCCTCAGAGATAGATAGAGCAATGATACAACCAACCATGAGAGATTGACATAACCTAGCAGCAGATCCTCCTCCTCCATAAGTGCGCCACTCCTCCTTGAGTGCATGTGTGAGAAGTGAGTGAGTAAATAGAGTGCCTCCCGCACTCTATTTATACTTGACTTGACTTGCCTTTTTACCTAACTCATGTAGGCTCGAACTTAACCACATAATATAATGTTGACTGGGCCGACCCCCAATAGGGTGGTCTAATAACCCTTTGACCCACATGACTTATACAGGGCCGACCCCAAACAAGGTGGTCTAATAACCCATCAAGTATAAGTTACGACACTTCCGTATAGAGGAATAATAACATCTCTATAGGAATACAATATACATATATGTGAAATACATTCCGAAGTTACATATACATCAACACTCCATCTTAACTAGGAAGGTATTTCTCATCACAGTTCTTCTAGCACAAGTCATCTTCTCTGGATCATCGTCACTGGATAATCGTCATCGAGTCATCATCATCATCACTGCTGCTGCTATCTCAATCAATCTCTGAATCTACTCGTCATAGGAAGTTCTACAGAGCCAGTCCTTTTTCATACTGGATGTAGGCCCACCACCTGCAGGTCTTCATCATCACTGGCCATACTGTGGAATCCTCAGGACTTATTACGTGCGTCACAAAACCTTGAAAGAGCATCCCAGGATGTTACGGGTACACAACTCCGACCTGTAGGATCTCCCAGGGCGCTATTACATGTGACCCCACCACAAAACCTCGAAAGAGCATCCCAGGATGTTATGGGTACACAACTCCGACCTGTAGGATCTCCCAGGGCGCTATTATATGTGGTCATGGCAAAACCTCGCAAGAGCATCCTAGGACTGATTACAGGCACACAGCCCAACCTATCGGATCTCCCAGGGCGCTATTACATGCCATAGGACAAAACCTCGCAAGAGCATCTGCCAGATATCCCAGGGCGCTATTACATGCCATAGGCAAAACCTCGAAAGACTATCTGCAGATCTCCCAGGGCACCGAATTACATGTCCTCCCAGAGAAAAACCTCGAAAGAGCATTTGCCAGATGTCCCAGGGCACCGATATTACATGCCATAGGTAAAACCTCGAAAGACCATCTGCAAATCTCCCAGGGCACCGGATTACATGCTCATCTGCACAACCTGATCCACAGCCATAGAGTATCAACCTGATACTCACCATACATCATCCTGATGTATCCATGATCATCCTGATCATCATCACTGCAACGTCCTGCTGCATGTCATCTAGAGCAACATCCTGAAGCTCGTCATCCATGATCATCTTGATCATCACTGCAACGTCCTGCTGCATGTCATCTAGAGCAACATCCTGAAGCTCATCATCCATGATCATCCTGATCATCACTGCAACGTCCTGCTGCATGTCATCTAGAGCAACATCCTGAAGCTCGTCATCCATGATCATCCTGATCATCAATGCATCTACCTGATGCATACCAAGTATCTACCTGATACATATCATCATACATGATCCTTCTGATCATACAATGTATCCACCTGATACAAATACAAATACATGATACATATCACCATACATGATCCACCTGATCATACAATGTATCCACCTGATACATATACAGATACATGATCCAAGCATCCAACATGATGCATATACAAAATACATACACATGATCCAACTGATCATATCCAGCATCCAACATGATGCATACATACATAAATGATCCAACTGATCATATCCAGCATCCAACATGATGCATACATACATAAATAATCCAACTGATCATATCCAGCATCCAACATGATGCGTACATACATATATAAAATGATCCAACTGATCATATCCAAGCAGAAACCAGAACATCATCCTGATGCTCATCATCCAGCGCTTACATCCACAGCCATGTGAAGGTTCCTCCTTTCAACATGCTTGGAATGGCTTCAGCAAATGTGTCCATCACTTCCTCCTCGAAGTGTCCTCGATCTGAAGAATGCCAAGCCTCTCTCTGAAGTACTCGAACTTCACCCTGGCTAGTGGCTTCGTCAGCACATCTGCAATCTGCTCATCTGTTGCAACATACAGGAGCTTCACAGCTCCTCTCTGCACCATATCCCTGATATAGTGATATTTGATCTCTATGTGTTTCGACCTGTCATGAAACACTGGGTTCTTGGACAGCTTCACACAACTCTGGTTATTACAGAAGATACCAGTAGCATCCAACGGGAGATCAAATAACTCAGACAGTAGATTTCGTAGCCGTACTGCCTCACAACTAGCTGAACAAGATGCAACATACTCTGCCTCAGCTGTACTCAGTGCTACGCAGGACTGCTTCCTGCTAAACCAAGAGATCACACCTGATCCCATACTGAAGCAGCACCCAGATGTGCTCTTCCTGTCTGCAGCACTGCCAGCCCAATCTGAATCAACATAACCCTGCAGGTTAAACTTTTGATTCACCTTATACTTGAGCCCATAATCCACTGTACCCTTCAGGTACCTCAGAACATGCTTTACAGCAACCAGGTGAATGCTCCTTGGATCTGTCAGGAACTGGCTCAATGTGTTCACAGCAAAGCAAATGTCTGGTCTCGTGTTCGTCAGGTACATTAAGGACCCAATCATCTGACGATACAAAGAGACATCAACTGGCTCAGATGAAGCATCACAAAGAAGCTTCAGATTTGATGCCATAGGTGTGGCCATGGCCTTGCAATCCATCATCCCGAACCTCTTCAGGATCTCTACTGCAAACTTCCCTTGTCCAAGGAAGATTCCATCTGCACTCTGCCACACCTCCATGTCAAAAACAAAATAGTGCATCATCCCCAAGTTCTTCATCTCGAACTCGGTAGTAAGCTTCCGCTGTGTGTCAGCAATCAATCTATCTTTATCTATAACAGATAGGTTATCCACATACAAAAGTAGTATCACTGGATTGCCTTCCTCAACCCTGTAGTAAAGGTTGGAATCCGCTTTACTCTTGGTAAAGCCCAAACTGGATAGAAAGCTGTCTATCCTACCATACCAAGTTCTGCACATATATGAATCCCTATCATGTGTCTCAGAACCAAGTGGCTGCACCACTTACACTTCTTCTTCAACTACACCATCCAAGAAAGTTGTATTGAAATCCATCTGGTGCATCTTCTATTTCATCACTTTTGTATTTCTCAATGCTGCCATCTGCAACATGCTTGATCTGATAGTTCTATTTGGAAGTCATAACAAACTTCCCTTCACATCTTGGGACTACATCCCAAACAATATTCTTCATGATCGACGGATCACGGCATTCCATTTCTTCATCCCAGATCCTGGGAACTTCAATATCTTCAATATTTTCAATATATATCTTTGTTGCTCGAACAAATGTTGTAGTCCTTTTGTAGGTGAAGATATGCGGTCTTTCCTACAAAACAGGTTAAATTGCATGATTAGAAACATCTCATAGTTTTCAGAACAAATTCTTACACATAAAGAAATATGTCATACAGTCATGCAATTATCTTAGCCAATGCTTCAATACAACATTTATCCATATCCCGTAACTTTCTAGATGCCTTCCAATCTCTACCAGAACATTGTTAAGAGTGTGCACAACTCCCAACATGTCAGCAAAGAGGTTTCATTCTAGATAAGTATCAATGGAATGTTGTACAGTGCCATAGGCCACTTACCCATGTATATTAGTAGTATACTGTTCATCAATGCAACTATTCTAATATGCACAATACATATCCTAAGTCTAGGAACATGAGCATATACATCATTGAACAGTTTTACTTAAACAAACAAATATGCAAGAAATGATAATTAAAATACTTATCTTTGTTTGTTCGTTGGGTGGACTCCCTCTGAGTCTTCGTTTCCTTGCAGGAGATGCTGGAGTCCTAATCTGAAGTAGCTTCTTCTACACCTTTCTGTTGTAGAAAGATGGTCAACTCCCTTTGAATATCTGCATCCTTTCATAAACCACTGGAGTGTACTCCGTCTTGATCTTTGCTTCCTGGATTACCTGTTCTTGAACTCATATTCATCCTTGGTCCCTATGCATGCTTATTAGTATCATGATTGTGTTATCCTTGTGATCTCATATAAAATCATACATTCATTAGTATACTATTAAAACACAATAATCTCAAGCATGTATAGTTATGATCATTTCAAACAAAAATAATAAGCATTAGCATTCAAGGTTTATGTAGGATTCTTATGGTTAGTCAAATCATAAGAGACATAACATGTAATTACTCAAACCCATGACTCTTTGGGTTAGTTGAATCATCAATCAGGATAAGAGATATAATATGCATAAAAACCTGTGATTATTCAAACCTATAACTCTTCGGGTTAGTTGAATCATCAATCAAGATAAGAGATATAATATGCATAAAACTTGTGATTATTCAAACCTATACCTTCATGATTCTTTTGGTCGGTCATATCATCAATTATGGTAAGAAACATAATATGCATACAACCATGATTATTCAAACCTATGACTCTTCGTGAATAATCATTATCAACAACACATTAGTATAAGATCCTAACACAAGGTAGGATTCTAGCTTGATATAAGAAAAACATACCTAGATTAGCATGCTAGCTATTTATGTCTAACATACCCGCATAATGTCTTCTGGTTCTCTTCAGTGACTTGTGCTAGTAACCTGCATGTCTCATAATTTAACCATTGTAGAAACAAGTTATACATACCTCGTAAATGGATCTTGTATGAGATCCATGACAATGGATGAATCTTTGTCCTCATGTTATCATGATCATATGTTCTTGGACCAGAACATGATTTGTCTTTCTTGGTCTACCTTTCATGTTAGTAGACAACATAAACCTCATACAACACCATAATGCATTAGTACAATCATAAGTGTCAACACCCTAACCAGTGAATATCTTCTATCATGCATTCATAATTTTGTTAAGGTTATACGACAAATCTAAAATCAAAATTGTACTAACCGTAATAACATGAAGACAAACATATCATAAACTTAATCATGGAAAAATATCGAAACATACCTCGATGAGTCATACCTGTCGAGATCGCTTGAAATCTCCTTATGTAAAGCCTTAGCCTTATCTCCCTCTGAAACAGGAACTTCTTCACTCATGCAGATGATCAATCCATCTTCTTCTAGGATTAACCCAATCCACTTGATTTGCAAGAACTGGACCTAGAGTTGGATATGGGTTTGTTAGAGAAACCCCAAAAATTCAAACTTTGAATTTCAAACTTCCAAAAGGATAGAAATATGCGCCTTGATGAGCTGATCAAGCTAGTATATTTAGAATTTGAAAACTGCAAAGTTTTACTCCTCAATTTTGCCTTTGAAACTTCCGGATTCACTGGACGTGACCCTAAACTGGGGTTTGATGAAGCCCACTCTTCTGCCCAATCAAAAGGTTTGATCCAAAGCTCTAAGCTTCTATTTTTCTGAGGAGCTTCCAGCCATGGTCACAGATTTCAAAAATTCCCATTTTTACAGAAGCCCTAATTTTTCCACTTTCCTGATCAAAGTCCTGAACTAGGGTCTGATCAAGCCCGGCCTTCTGCCCAACCAAAAATTCTGATATTGGTCTCTAAATTTTTATTTTGATGAGTAGCATTCAGCCGTGGTCTCCGATTACAAAAATTCCAACTTTCTCCAAAGCCCTAAATTCCGGAAGCCATGAATGAAGGTACCAAAAAATAATTCTGTTTTGACAAAAATATGTACCCGATTGTTTCTGGTGTAACTCCAAAATTTTTGATCGACAGGGTCTGAAAAAGTTTCCTGAGATAGCCTGACCTGTTAGCTTTCCATCCTGATAGGTCTGACCTCAATTGGATTTCCTGAGAGAGAGTTATGCCAAATGTCGCAACGTGACCTGTTTTGGGATAATGCAGGAGAGCGAACTTGTACGGCGTGCCACGTGTCACTGTTTCATCTTCGGCCTCTGAAAACATTTCTTGAGATAGCTATGCCTGTTATCTTTCCATCCTGACAGGTCTGACCTCAATTGGATTCTTTGAGAGAGAGTTATGCCAAGTGTCACAACGTGACCTGTTTATGGGATAATACAGGAGAGCGAAGTTGTACGGCATGCCACGTGTCACTGGTTCAACTTCGGCCTCTAAAAACGTTTCCTGGGATAGTACATTCTGTGTACTACCTGTCACATTTTACGAAATTTCATTTGGAGCTTCCTAGCCCAGGTTATGACCTTTTTCCCAAGGTCACCTGATTTTGACTCAGATCTGGAAGAGGCAGAAACCCTATATTGTACAGATCATAAATCACAAAGTACAACGAATTAGAGGTTTTCCTTTAGACACAAGGTACCTGGAGATTTAATATTCGTCCTGTAACAATTTCAGATCCGAAAAATTCGCCAAAACGGATTTATAGCGAAAGTTCTACGATGACTGGTTTTTGCTATATCAAGCCCTAGCATCGTAAGTGCAACAAGTGTCATACATGCCATATCATGCCTTCTTTCAGGCTAGCTCTGATACCATGTTAAATTTTCTGAATTTACTTCAATCTGATATAGGATCTTAACTGAGAGAACAACATGTACAGCATATCTACAGCATATCAATCATGGAGACAATAATGCAAGCACACAAGTGACACAAAGATTTACTTGGGGAAAACCATAAAGGTGAAAAACCCCAATAAATTCCTCAGAGATAGATAGAGCAATGATACAACCAACCATGAGAGATAGAAATAACCTAGCAGCAGATCCTCCTCCTCCATAAGTGCGCCACTCCTCCTTGAGTGCATGTGTGAGAAGTGAGTGAGTAAATAGAGTGCCTCCCGCACTCTATTTATACTTGACTTGACTTGCCTTTTTACCTAACTCATGTAGGCTCGAACTTAACCACATAATATAATGCTGACTGGGCTGACCCCCAATAGGGTGGTCTAATAACCCTTTGACCCACATGGCCGACCCCCAATAGGGTGGTCTAATAACCCTTTGACCCACATGACTTATACAGGGCCGACCCCAAACAATGTGGTCTAATAACCCATCAAGTATAAGTTACGACACTTCCGTATAGAGGAATAATAACATCTCTATAGGAATACAATATACATATATGTGAAATACATTCCGAAGTTACATATACATCAACAAATATTACCTATATATATGTAAGAATTCTCAAATAAAAAAGAAGTTCCTTATGGAATTGCACACTGCTCCTATTGGAGGACATTCAAGGTTCTTGAAAAATTACCACAACATCAAGAAGGATTTTTTTGGGAAGGTCTTAAAAATGATGTCCAAAATTTTGTGGCAATTTGATTTTCCAAAAGAACAAAGGGGAGACAATCGAAACACCATGTCTTATACAACCATTAGCCATACCAAGTTAGTATTGGGAAGAGGTCTCAATGGATTTTATGACATTTCTACAAAAGTCAGAAGGAAAGACTATCATCAAGGTATTAGTTGACCGACTCACAAAGTATGCTCATTTCTAGTTCTCTCTTTCTCATCCTTTTAAACCAAGTACAATAGTTGCAACATTTATGGAAACGTGTCAGAAGCTACATGGAATCCCCAAGATTATTGTAAGTGATAGAGATCCAATTTTCACTAGTAATTTTTGGAAGGAAATATTTTCTTGTTTGGGCAATTAGTTGGCTCACAACTCCTCTTACCATCCTCAATCTGATGGGGAGATTGAGATTGTGAATAAATTCTTAGAAGGATACTTTATTGCTTTGCATATGATAAACAAACAAAATGGGTTAAGTGGTCGCCCTTAATAGAATGGTGGTACAACACATCTTTCCATACTTCATAAAAAATGTCACCATTTATAACACTTTGTGCCTATCATCCTCCTTCCATCATATAATCCTTGAAAGAGAAAGTTAAGGTTCAAGAAGTGGAAGATCATATAGAGAACCAACAAGAGGTTCTCTAACTATTGAAATATAACATGGCTTTAACACAAAATAGGTTGGAACAACATGCATATTGTTACATCGTAATCTTCCACCCTGTGAGCATCAGCATTCTTTGGCTTGTAGGATCCATTTCAGTGATTCAGATCCACTTATATCCTTCAGACACTATTTTTCCATATTTTTATTCCTACCCGCATGTTGCATCATTATAGCATGCGTACCCGCGAGTTGCATCACTATAGCCCGCAGGTATCAAGTAAAATGGTAAAAATCACTAATTTATTACTTTTTACTCCCAAAAATCGGTCATTGGGTGACCTTTGGCTCTCCATTTTCCCGAGTAACGCCTCGATGTGTCCTTTCACCTACCTTTGAGAGGACTATATATTGAGCACATATGGCTTATGGACGGGAGGAAGAAGAGAATAGTAAGAGAACTCTAGTGGATTTTTTCCCTATCTTGAGTCTGCACTCATTGATCCTTGTAGTTGTGAACCCCTTATGTTCACCTTCCAAACTCCTTTCATAGTTTGAGTTTGCCATTCATGGAGGATTGAAGTGGTGGAGGCACAAGTGGATTGATCCAGATCTTGGTTCAGATTGGTTGTCGGCAAGAGGTCGTATCACTTTGTACTTCTTCTTGTTAATTAATAGAAATACTCATATTCTCGTCCATCATGTTGTCAATGTTGTTTATTATACATTGGGTTACATTTGCTTGTGATATTATGGACCATTGTTATTGATAATGTTAATGTCATTTATATATTATATGTACTTGTTGGATATTGGCTGTCAAGACTAATTTGCAGATTTCAAGTGCATGGATTGAAAGCTCCAACGCGGATCTACATCAAACGTTTGGATCGAGGTTGGTTACATTTCTCGATTATCTTAACATTGTCATTTATAATAGCATTGTTTTGAGAATTGAGTTGATTTCTGGTAGTCATCTATCTGTTGTGGTATTCCCAAGCCATAGTGAGTTTTCTCCAATACAGAAATGGCGACTCCGCTGGGAAAAACATCCATGTTTGGGAAATTTTTTGAGCATTAGTCCATAATTAGAGTTGTTGTTTATCAAAGCTCTATGTCATTGATTGGCTGTTAAGATACACCATAGAAAACTTGCTTTTTCTGAGCCCTTGGACTCTTTATTTTCCCATTTTCCTTTCCTCACCCGCGGGCTAGCTTAGCTCAGCTTGCGTATACCCGCCTCTGTTTTCTCTACTGCTCGCGGGTACCCACAGGTATTCCTTCGATAGTAGCGTACAACTCCGAATTTTGTTGGTTTATGGCTATTGGTTGTTGCTGGGTTGGATTTGGTTGTTCCCGAGTCTTTGTTGGCCTCTTTCTTGACTCTTTCATGCCTTGGTTATGACCAGAACTCTTCGTTTCTCTTGGTTGAGCCTTCTTGGTTTTTTACCAATCTTTGGATTTAGCCTCTTGGTTTTTTCCTTTTGAGCTCATTCCTTTGGTTGAGTCTTGCTGTTTAGGATCTGCTGGGTTGGCTTAGTAATCTTCTCGGCACTTCAGTGACTGAATAGTAGGATTTTGCTTGCATTTTTTCATTCCATTTATATTGAAAAAATACAAAAATATACATCTAGTTTTTTGCATTTTCCTTCTTGTTTATAAGCAAAAATACAAAAATATTTTACTATCATGTACTGCATCTTGCATTGAGTGCTTGTTGACTTCATTTAGGTTCTTCTTGTGCATCGAAAAGATAAAATATTGCATCTTTATTTCGGAATTGTTGGTTGATTTTGCATATTAGTGACATTGTTTTATTGGATAGATGAGTCTAGGATTGGACAATTTTGCATACTATTGAGTCTACACACCACTAGTTTCACGATCATATCCCTTGAGTAACCACAACCATTAAAATTAATGCTTAATCTTAAAATTGATTAGACTGATTTTATTTATAGGGTACACCAACTAGCATAGGTTTAGAGTCTTGGAATAGATCATTGTGAGTAAACGATCCAAGACTAGTAGATGAAACATTAGGTGTCTAACCAGGGAGTGGAGGAATCCATGGTATAGATCGGTGTTCTCAGGAATCTCTACTCAATCCAGAGTTAAGCACGAGGTCATGGGAGGTTGGTTGAGGAGATATCCCTCTGATACCAGCTGAACGTGGGAGTTATATCAAGGATTTGTTTGTATCTGGGGGTACCAGAGGTTCGTCCTCTTGTGCTTCGGGCTTAGCTACCCTGCCCATACAATGAGTCCCATCTACGACTGTCCCCCTGAGCATTGGTTATATTGCGGTGACCATAGTGCCTTACCTAGGTATCGCACAGGGTACTTGCAGTGGTTATGCTGTTTGTGTCCTGAGTCAGATAGGGATTGGACAGCACAGTTGTGTTCGTGCAGTGGACTTGACCCTGTACACGCAGTGAAGCCTGGGTGTCTCTATAACTGATTCTGTTACCTCCGGCTATAGTTTGGGAGTCTCAAGCCTCTCCTAGGTGAGACATACCGGCTCTAGTGTCGAGAGATCATTTAGCCACTCTGTTTGTCTGCTCTTGGTTGTAGTTTCTCTAGGTGTGTGCTTTTGATTTACTGTTTTTGATCGATAGTTGGCCTTTAGGGGACGTTTTGATTATATATTCTCTCTAGAGATATCGTGGCGCGGAGCCCTACTCTCCACTGATCCTGTAGATTGGCCAGCCTAGGGCCTGCCGAGATTTCACGCTGTGTTGATAGAGGACGCTGGAGGGCTCCCTCTGAGTCTTGAGACTCTTACAAGACTTACGTCCAAGACATTATGACTGCTCCACATTCCGATACTGAGGAAAAACCTTCGAATCCATCGGGTAGAGTTGACCACATTTTCGATCCCCATACTCCTCGTGAGGAGTGGGGAGGTGATCCACCTGAGACTCAACCTGGTTCTATTTGGCCTAATCCACTTGAACGAGATCCGTTTGATCCTTCGAATCTGGATAATTATCTTTACAGAATGCCCAACATACCCGAGGAAGAAGAACAGGACGATCCTTTCGTTCCTTCGTTTCCACGCAGCTATAGACACGGAATGCCAGAGTTACATGACGACACTGGCCCTACGATCAACCCAAACGCACTCTCTTTTGGTATGCTTAGTCATAGTACTGTTGAACCTTCCGCTATGTTTGGTAGTCACGCTGGCACCAGTCATGGTGTTAGCCATACTATACCCATTGGGGGCACTACCCTCGCTGGGGGCACTACGTTGTCCACCCACACACATAGTATGGAGACTGGTCATGTTCTTCCTAATAATGCTAATATTGGAAGAAGACCACCTCCTAGGATTGCCCAAACTAATAGGAATGTTGTTCGAAACACGACTCACCATCCACCACCTAATACACATGCCGCTACTCATCAACCCAGGACTACTTTTACGGATGTTAATGCTCCTCCCAATCATGGGGGTGGGAATATCTCCTATCCACATGGACATCATGCCACCATCCATGCTACTAGTAACACCAATGTTGGGGCTGGAAATACTTCTCATGCTTTTGGTCACCACACGACTGCTCAAGCTAATCCTAATGCTGGGGGTGGGAACATACCATACCATTACGATCATTACAACACGGTTCCCGCTATGAATAGTACATACATGCCCCATACTCATGGTGGCAACCCTTACTACAACACAGTCGGTGCTGGCCACCAGTATCACCCACCACCCCAATATGGTGCCCAAAACATGCATATGCCTGCTTACTCTCAAATGGGTCAGGCAGGAGGAGGTTATCAATCCTATGGCCATGGGCAAGCATATGGTCCGTCAGGTCCTTATCATCAACAGTTTAACCCTCATGGTCAAGCTTTCGGTCCATCTTATAACACGGTTCCGTTTAACCAACCTTTTATGGGGGCTTATAATCAAGCTTTCCAGCCTCAGCTCCTGTTCCTTGCACGCTTGAATCTCCCGGATCTTTCGAAGCTCACGAATGATCCGGTGTGTCACGACCCTACTTGGCCCTCGGTCCCTACCAAGATTCCTTCAGACATTCCAAAGTTTGAGGGGAAAGGTGGTGAGGAACCGGGAGATCATGTCACGACGTTTCACCTTTGGTGCTCCTCCAACTCTTTGAATCATGATTCCATTAGATTACGACTATTTCAACGCACCCTCATGGGGGCAGCCGCGAAGTGGTATGTGGAGTTTCCTGGAAACACCTATAGGGGATTCAACGAGATTGATTTGGTTTTCTTAGACCATTTCCAGTTACCGGTTCGTTATGATACTGGTACTGAGTTGTTGTCCACCTTCCGTCAAAATAAGGCCACGCATATTTCTGACCACGTTCAAGAGTGGCGTCGGTGGAAGAGATTAGTGAAAGCCAATATTCTTCCAGAGCTCCTGTTGGAATGTTTCCTCAAGTCTCTACTCCCATACATTGCTAAGGATGTTTCGATGTCCGACATTGTGACTGAGGAACAAGCTATCTTGAAAGTCTAGCAGTTAGATCTACTTTATTCTCAGTCTGGCATTTTGTATGACATTATTCCTGATGCACCGAGAACAAGACATGAGCCTACGTTAGTTCCTGGACCACATGCCGATGGCATCGTGGGGTCCGCATGCACTCGCCCTATAGACTTGGTAGCTAATCAAATGCAAAATTTGTCGCTAAACCAGATTGCTCCCGGACAGGTTCACACCTTGTCCACTTCCACTTCGTCGTCTGATGTACACAATGTGCAATCAACGAAACCGTCGGGTAACCAACAACCTGGTGGTAAGAAAAAGGGGAGAAATAATCATAGGGGTGGAAACAACGGAAGTAATAACAATAGTAATCATAATACTCCTCGTAAAGAGAATGCCAACCCTCCTCGGGAAGGCGGTAATGCTGGCGAGGATCGTAAACCTAGGCGTAAGGTGAAATTCCCTTGCAAGCTTTGTGGGGAGGGTCATCTTACTCACTTATGTCCTCGAATTGAAGAAGCATCGAAGCATTTGGCACAGAGCCCAGCTGTGTTGAAGGATCCCCTTCCCCATCATCAAAACATGGCTTCGCATGCTCCCACCACTGGTTATGGTACTAATGAAATGGCAACATCTTCTTCCAATACTAGTGGTTATGGATGTGTGAATATGGTTCAGTCGGAGGTTTGTGTTGCTACTCGTCCGCGCGATTATGGTGCACCACAACCTAATTTGGGGAATGAGCCTCCCCCTTCTCCTGACAATTCCTTGCATATCGAGAAGCCCTCCATTATGCCGCGGATACCGAAAGGTGTTCTCAAGCGCTCTACGCATAATCCTAATGCTCGAGCCGCCCATAACTACTCCATCGTAGAAGATTTGGGCCAAACTCCGTGTGCCATGTCAACTCTTGAAGTTTTGCAAGCCTGTCCTTCTCAAAAGCATGCCCTTTTGAGTGCGTTAGGAGTTCAGGATGGGGGAAATCCTAGTGTTATCAAGTTCGATACTACTGATGTCCAACCTCGCTTACCTTACCACCTGGCTTTTCAAATCCAGGTGGTTTGCCTTAAGAGCTTCGTCAAACGTACTATGGTTGATGAAGGTGCCTCCGCGTCAGTAATGTCGTTAGCTTGTTGGAAAGCTCTTGGCTCTCCTCCTCTACTCGCGTCTAGAACTACACTCACTGCATTCGACGGTAGATCTTTTATGCCACATAGAATTATCCCTTCCCTTGTTGTCTCCTTGGGAGGTAAGTCTGTGCCTATTGAAGTTGAAGTGGTTGATGTGCCCATCGACTACAACCTTTTACTGGGTCGGAACTGGATGTACGCTATGAAGGCTGTTGCGTCTACTGTATTTAGAGTTATCTGCTTTCCCCATGAGGGCAAGATTGTGACGATCGATCAACTGGATTATGTTGGCACTCCTTCCACAGCATCCACAGGATCCGTAGTCCCACAAGTTTCTAATTCTCAGGCGGCAACTGGGAACATAGGTGTTGGAATGTACCCCTCATTGATGGGAACTTTTAACCATTCTGCACCTGTGAATTTTATTGGAACCATTACTGACAATGCGTCTCCTCCTTCGAATAATATGTTATTCCGGACCTCCTATTTAGATGATCCGTGGACTTTACCGTCCATGAGTTCCACGTCTGGAGACATTGCGCATGTCGGAATGTCTATGCCTTTATCTGTAGCGGAGCTCACTTACGATCATATCCAACAAACCACTGCAGATCCAAATCTCTCTTCTTCCCAGATAGTTGAAGAAGATCCCGTTACGCTGCCAGTTTGGGCAGCCAACTAATCTTGCTCCTATGATTACCTTGATTATACCTTACCATCTGATGAAGCTATCCTCGAGGCCATGTGTGGTAGTGAGAGGCCTTGGGAAGATATGCACCATCGCTCTTATTTCCTTCCCAACCTCGAGCTCATTGAGCAAGAGGAGTTTAGGATGACTCTAGCAGAGATGGTTGGTCACCCTGTGGCTCTTTTGGAGTTGCATGATGTTTTTGTGGAGGAGAATATGGCCAATATTTCCCCAACCTCTTCGATCAACATCTCTCGCACTCCTGGAAAGATTGAGAACGTTTACATCGATGCTGATTGCACTCCTGAGGAGATCGTGATTTACACTGACTTGTTCACAGAATTCCGGGAAGCTTTCGCCTAGTCATACAAGGAGATGCCAGGAATAGACCCCCGCATTGTTGAACACGAGATTAGAACGTATCCTTATGCTAAATTGGTTCGACAACGCTTACGTGCTATGAACCCTAGGAAGGCTGCTGCTATTAAGGCAGAGGTGGAGAAACTACTCAAAGATGGTTTCATTTACCCCGTTCCCCTTACCGAATGGGTGTCAAACCCTGTTCATGTGGATAAGAAGCAGGGAACGATCCGTGTATGCACCGATTTTAAAGATTTGAACCGTGCATGTCCGAAAGACAACTTCCCCACGCCATTCATTGATCAAATATTGGATGCTTGTGCAGGGAGTGATATTTTTTCATTCATGGACGGCTTCTCAGGTTATAATCAGATTCAAATCAAACCCGCGGATCAACATAAGATGGCATTTATTTGTCCATGGGGAACGTTTTCATATCGAAAAATGCCCTTCGGCCTTAAAAACACCGGATCTACTTTTCAGCGAGCCATGACCTATGCCTTTCATGATCTTAAGATGATTATGGAAGTTTTATTGGATGATCTTGCTGGCCATTCTCACAAGAGAGTGGACCACCCCATGTTACTAGACAATCCACTCGACCGAAGGTGAGTCGGATCTCCCTAGCTCAATGCGAGTCTAGAACAAATTAGAACAGACTACAAACACGTTTCCTAGATCTACTTAAGGATCAAGTACTAGATGTCTTACCTCTTTGATTCTCTATCCTTTCTCCCAAATGTTGCTCCATGTCCCACGGTAGTCAGATCCAAGCTGCAAGACCTGTCAAGACACAGAAAAGAGGAACGAGTAAAGAGCATCTATACAATAAGAGATCTATGTAAATAGTTAAGCAGGTAAACAAGACAACATCATTACACATAAGAATGATATTGGTGGAAAGCATTTGTATTACTGCAAACAGAGGAGTACATGATAGAGATATAGAACTACAACCAATGACTTAATGTAGCAACCCTTCTCTACACAAGCTAATTTCCAAGCCCTTCCAAGGAAGCATGAATTCTCCAAGAGGTGAGTGAAGGTGTCTTGAGAGAGATTTCACCAGCATGTAGATACCATAGTCTTCCTTCCTTTGGTATGGGAGTAAGCCTCACTTATATAGGACTAAGTGGATGAGGTATGGATAGGATAGGTTGAAAGATGGTAGGAGAGAGATAGGGGATCTTCCCAATGAGTTAGGGGTCGAGTACCAGCTCTCCAAGAGATCAGGGATAAGCCCCCAAATGGGAAAGCTTCGAGAAAGATATCGAAATGGCTATTTTTTCCCATTAACAGACCTCGTCGCACCCTGCTATAGAGAAACCTGCGACGTCGCATGTTTCTAGTGTGCAACCTGTGACGACCTCTCAAAAGGTTGTACAAACTGAGTACAAATCCTCCCAAATGAGTACTTAGTCCAGATGACTTTAGGGATGTATACACTAAATCATGATGATGGGTAGATTTTAGGTGTAACAGAATGCCCCCCAAAGCATGAAGCTGTTAAGGATGTACAGGTAAAGTGCTTTGATAGAAAAAATGGCAAAAGACTTGTCGGATGAAGGACGCTGCTGCAGTACAACTGACTCTGAACTGACAATCTCATATGTAGTACAACATGGCTGTCGACCAATACATTGCAGATCCATGGGAGTAATGACCGATTGAACATAATCATGGCTACTAGACACAAGCGTAGATCCATGATGGGATGATAACACAGCCACAACGAATACAAAAGTGGATCCGTGTAATATGACTCAATACAAACTCCATCGCAACCTGGGTAAAACATGACTCCCCAGGGTCTTCAAGCTGAACTCGCAATGATACGAATCTATCCATGTGATTACAAATGTCTTGGCGTTGAACATGGTAGAAACCACCTGATTACCGGTCATTGATGTAAACCATTAACAAGCGTGAGGGAGATCACCATTAATGTCAATGATTCCCAAGGTATCACAGTACATATCATTGAGCGTGAATAAATGAGTTGACGTCGAACGCAAGATGAAATATTTCAATCAAGAGTCAATGATGTAAACTCATGATGAAAGCGAGGTAACTTGCCATTGAGGCATGCAGGGCCAATGTACTTGGTTGGTTTCTAGATTCAATCCTTGGATGATGAGTTGAAGTCGACAAGGATGAATCCGTCGAAGGAGGGCAATAATGAATCCCTCATCAATCGACACGAAACACGACAAAAGATGTGTAGAGTGGATTGGATGGTACAGTAACATGTGAGACTGACTCAAAGTAACAACGGCATGACGACGTGTGTACTGACTAAAAATGATGAGTGAATGCATTCTTGAACATGGGAATGGCATGACTTGGCAGTATTGACATGAGAATGATGCAAAATTCTAATGCAACTGATAGTGGAAGCTTTCTCCGAATGACTCAGAGGAGTAACAGGACTCAGAAAGTAAGCAGGGACTCATAGACAAACAGATGACCCAAGTATCGGTATGCAAATGCAGATGAGTGCCATGTTCGAGAACGAATATATACTGGCACTAAGGTATGTAACACAAACACTTTCCTTTTTCCCCATCATGAACGATGAGTGCCTCATGTGTTTTTTAACGAGCTTGATGAGGGTAACCAGATGCTCGGTATAGCTCATCTCATAGATGAGTCCAATCCCAAATATTTTTTGAACCTAGGATAGGAGGGGTTCATCCCATGATGGCCCCTTCAATGTGAAAATTTAACGAGTCCATAGAAGGCAAACCCGGTCGTCATTTCATATTTAGAGAGTCTGAAAAGAACTAAAGAAGACTCCAACGGTCCTTTTTCGTAAACTTAGCCTCATCGCCCGAAAAAGGATAAAACAACGCGGGAGAGGACTCTTCCAGTCATGATTGGATGGAGTATTCCTTTTTCGTAATTAGTGCCCGATGAGTCAAGTTTTCAGGTATTTGATAACCTTTTTTCCAGCAGCCAAACTCAAGCAATGGTGATGAAACATGCTCATTTGTGGGGGAAAATGTTTTACTTTAATTATTTAATGAAATTGTTTTATGATTATTCTTGGATGTTAGAATGCGTATCAAATAAACTGATTATATGGAAATCAAGCGTGATTGAGCAGGTTCAGGGTCATTCAAGGATGGACGTGTAGAAGATTAAAGGATCACCAAGCTCGGCGCCCTGTTTCCTGATTTATAGAGGACGCACTCCCACTTTCAAGAGGAATCGGCATTTAGACAACTAGTTAGGATCAACATTAAATCATATAAATATGGGCCTCTCGGGTAGCGAGAGGCCCCTGCTGTTATTTTGAGAAAAACATTGTTTTAATGTTTTCTGCCCTATCGATACTGCGAAGTACAGACCTTTGTTTTGACATGGATTCTATATTTTAAATACGAGATTGATGATTAATTCCAGCGAGTGTTTCTAAGTTTTATTCTCTCTTGAGTACGGGTTGGGGAGGGCCCCTCCAGCACATAGGTCAAGAGATTTCTATTTGCAGGTATGTCTTTCAATTATGTGTTTTACATTGATGAACAGTTCTATTACATATGGGAGTGCTTGAATGATTTATTATTTCTGTATTAGTTTATAATACATTATGTAGTACAACAGAACAGTTTCAATAGTCCTGTAGGTTCTTTCTTTCAATGCATATTCGAATCAACGATTGCATGTGTATTAGCTTTGCTTTCAATATCATGGTTTATATCTGAGGTTTTTGACTATTTCTCATCGTGATCAATTTCTTCAGTAGTAGATGGATAGCTTGAAACGATTGCACTTCAATTTTAGTCTTGGGATTTAAAATGGTTTAGATCAAAATTATAGTTTTAGGCATAAAATAACTACAGACCTTGTTTTCCCCAATCTTAGAATAGATCTGTTATGGCATGTTCATTTTTAGATTTATTATTCTGCATTAAGTAATTTTATAAGATCATCCCCTTTACTTTTAGCATTTTAATTATTTAAGATAGATTTACTGCTTTATTTCTTAGAACAGATTTACTGCTTTTGGTATCTTTATTTCTTAGAACAGGTTTACTGCTTTCAGCACTTTAATTCTTTTAATTAGATTTATTGCTTTCCCGTATTTAATTCCGTAGCATAACTAGTTTACATATTTAGTAGAAAACCTTTAGAACATCGATACTGACTTCCAACTGTGACAAAGATTATCCTATAAGAGCACAGATAGTGCATGCATCTCTAAAGTTTGTACGTTCCCCAGGTTGACATTTAAAGTAGGCTCTTGGTATAGCTGCCCTCATTAGGTATCCATATTAGGAGCTCACCACTTTTTGGCACCATTGACGGGGAGGTGCTAAATCTTTTAGGAGACATCACCTAAAAACCACAAAAAGAAAACAAAAATTACATAAAACAAAAACATAAATATCTGTACCAATGAATGCCTCGTCGGCAAAGGGATAGATTTGGCCGCTTTCTGCCCAAGAACCCCATGAGCAACAACGGTAATAACAGTTCTGACCATTCTCAGTTTGAATTGGTACACTCTCAAGACGAAACTGACCACACATATGACCCAAGCAGAGAAAACTTCACTACCAGTTCCAGCTCAAACACCTCAATGGAAAACGAAGAGGAGGAACCTAGGGAGCTTTTCACTTTTCCCATTAGCATACCTCTCGGAGATGCCAGAATGAAGAACATAAATCCTAATAATCTGCCAAACTTTCATGGTTTGACTTCAGAAGATCCTGACACATTCCTGTTTGAATTGGAGGTAGTTTGCAGATCATTTGATTACACTACTGATGCACAAAAGCTAAGGCTTTTTCCTTCCACACTGAAAGACCTATCACTTCGGTGGTTCATGAGCCTTGAAGGAAATAGTATCTTTAGCTGGGATCAAATGAAACAGTCATTCTTAGAAAAATATAGGGACTACTGCAAGGCCAAAGATACTAGGGATGAAATCTTTAGGATGCAACAAGGAGATAGAGAGTCATTAGAAGATTATGCCCAAAGATTTCAACTCAGCTACAAACGAGCCAGCCATTGCACATTGGATCCTGAATCACTAAAGCTTGTCCTTCTCAGAGGCGTAAAAGAGGAGAATTTTGAAGTCTTAAATCTCCTTAGAGATGGAGATATATTCCAAAAATATTTTGACCAGATCCTGCAAAGCTTCAAAAACTACTCAAGATCTAGGAAAACTAAGAATGGGACGAGAGATACACATACAACCACTGGTGGATCATCATCCTCAACACCAACACTTACAAAATCCGATTTAGGAAACCTGTTGGATGACATTAAAACTGACATACTGCAATCCCTAGCCATGCAACTTGATGCTCTTCAAATAAAAAAGAAAGAGGATGAAATTAACCAAGCCTTGGCAGTATTTTGTCCTCGTTGTAGAAAGAAGCATGAGAAGGAGCAGTGCACCTTGAACACAATAGAAGTATGTGGTCTCTACACCTATGACCATTCCACTGATAAATGTCCCCTCTTACCCTCATGTAAGGAAGCTATTCAAGACCCAGCAGCTGAAGGAACAGTAGAACAGCTCTGTTTTATAAATCAGAGGAGGAATAATTTTGTTAGGCCATATCAGTAGAGCAATCAAACTTACTATAATCATGGACAGCCAAATTGGAACTCTGCACCAACTCCATGGAAAGCACAACCAAGTCAAAACCAATGGCAACAAAACCATCAAGCATATCAACCATCCTATCAACAGCCATATTATCCACTGTCTTATCCTCAATACCCCCCACCTTTTCCATCCACCACAAATTATGCAAACTAGTACCCCCATCCATCAAATTGGAGGGTGCCATTACAACAACCACTCATTATGCCACCCCCACAACCTCAACCACCCCCCATACCTCCACCTATTCCAACCCAACCAATTCCAAATCCTAATAATAATAGACCCCCACAACAACAGCAGGCTTATAACACTGATATCACACAATTTCCAACTTATGTTGTAGACACCATAGAAATAAATGAAATAAACCTACGATCTGGAAAAACGTTGCAGAATACATCCCCACACAACATCCAACAACCTATACCTGAAGCTCAAGACCACACATCAGAACCCTATGTTCAGCATCCTGATGAACCAGAACCTCCCGAGGACGAAACCCAACCACTTCCACGCAACAAAAATCCCCCATTTCCAGAAAAAACTTGTCCAGAATACAAAAGAAGAGGAAGAGAATACAATCTTAAACGAATTCAAACACCTAAACATCCAAATCCTGATTTTACAAGCCATAAGGGATGTTCCCATCTGCAACAAATTCATTAGAGAAAATTGCCTAAAGAAGCCAGGAAGGAGGAAGCGTGACCCACCAACTATTAATGTAGTGGGACAATTGGCCGATTTGATGCTAGGTGTCATAATAAATCCTAAATATCTTGATCCTGGTAGTCCTGTAGTAAATGTCACCATAAATAACAAGCAAATAAATAAAAGCTTAATCGATTTAGGAGCTGCGATCAATGTCATGACTAAGGAAACCATGTTATACCTGGGACTCCAATCAATGGTAACACCAACCACAACAATACTCCAACTAGCAGACATGTCCACTGTGAAGCCCGAAGGAATGCTAGAAGACATTATGATCAATATCGAGTCCTGGGAATACCCAGCTGATTTTATAATAATCGAAATCAAAAGCAAACTTAGTGGCTATCCAATTATCCTGGGTATACCTTGGTTAGCAACTGCGGACGCTTACATAGGTTGCCGATCAGGAAATATGACAATCACCAGTGGACATACTAGGAAGAAAATCACAATCCACCCACCAACAATGAAATCTTTAGAGTTAGAAGATCAAAATTGGACTGATGATTACTAGAACACACTAAATCACAACCTCCGACCTATACTAACAATTGATGTTGCAATATCTTTAAAGGCAGTAGATGAAGATGGCCATATAGATAGATTTATACAAAATATATCTCCTAACAATTATTTTATTCAAGAATTTTCTTCTACAAAAACAGATGAAAGTTCAAAACAGAACATGGATGACTTATGGACAGAAGTACTGCCATAACAGATTGAGAAGGTAAAAGTCATGGAAATTCACCCTGGCAAAATAGTCAACATAAATTCCAATTTAGAACCGGAGCAAGAAGATAAATTGATGAAGATACTATCACAACAAAGTAAAGCATTTGCATGGACATATGCAGATATGAAAGGAATACATCATGATATCTGCAAACACTACATTTACATCAAAGAAGGTTCTACTCCCATCGGGCAACCACAAAGAAGGCTGAACCCTGCACTAAAAGACATAGTCAAAGTGGAATTACAAAATTTATTAGACGCAGGGTTCATCTATCCAATATCCGATAGTGAATGGGTCTCACCACTAGTCATAGTGCCCAAAAAAGGAGGCAAATGGAGAATTTGTGTGGACTACAGGGAGCTGAATAAATCAACAAAGAAAGATCATTTCCCACTTCCATTTATAGACCAAGTGCTGGATACATTATCTGGAAACAAGTACTTTTCATTCTTAGACGGTTTCAGTGGGTACAACCAAATTTTAATACACCCAGCTGATCAAGATAATATGACCTTCACATGCCCATGGGGAACTTACGCCTATAGGGTCCTACCCTTTGGTCTATGTAATGCCCCAACAACATTTCAAAGAGCCATACTGAGTATTTTCTCTGATTTTTTGAATAAAAAAATGGAAGTATTCATGGATGATTTCACACCTTATGGACAGAGCTTTGAGCAGGCATTGAAAAATATTGAATTAGTATTAAAAAAATGTATTGAAATGAGCTTGTGCCTAAGCAATTACAAATGCAGGATGTTAATGGAAGAAGGAATTGTTCCAGAACATCATATATCACAGAGAGGTATAGAGGTGGATCAAGCCAAAGTCTCAGTAATCAGAACACTGCCCCCACCTGTCAAACAAAGAGATGTGAGAAGCTTCCTTGGACAGATAGGTTACTACAGAAGGTTTATTGAGAATTATAGCAGAATTGCTGCTCCCATGTTTGCACTTCTCACAAAAGACAATGAGTTCATATGGACAAGCAACTGCATGTCAGCCTTTGAAAGTCTTAAACAAAAAACCATCACAGCACCAATACTTCAAGGACCAAACTGGGAAATTACATTTCACATTCACACCGATGCATCAGATAAAGCCATCGGATCTGTGCTTGGGCAAGAACAAGACAAGAAACCCTATGCCAGATACTATATAAGCAAAAATTTGGTTGGGGCAGAACTCAACTACACAGTCACAGAGAAGGAATTTCTTGCAGTCATACATGCAATCAATAAATTCAGGCATTACATTACAGGATACCAAAGTTTTATCCATACTGACCACTCAGCGATCATATATCTTATGAACAAGCCTAATACCAGTGCAAGAATTATTCGATGGATGCTACTTCTATAGGAATTCGACATCACTTTAATAGATAAACCAGGCAAGCATAATGTCGTAGCATACTTTTTGTCAAGAGTAACACATGGGAAAGATAATGAATTGGTCCAAGATAACTTCCCTGATGAGCACCTTTTTTCCATATCAATAAAAATCCCATGGTTTGCTGACATAGCAAACTATTTGGTATCCGGGAAGTTTCCAAAACATTACAGTTATAAAGAAAGGACAAAAGTAATAAGACAAAGTGCCACATATACATGGATAGAGGGCATGCTTTTTAAATAGGGACCAGATCAAGTACTTAGAAGGTGCATTAGGGAAGATGAGGTACATGACATAATGCATGCCACCCACAATGAACCCTGTGGAGGACACTACGCTGCAAAAAGGACAGCCTACAAGATCTTGAAAACAGGGTATTATTGGCCAACACTCCACATAGATGCTTATGAGTATGTGTCCCATTGTGACGATTGCCAGAGAATGGGAAAACCGACGCAAAAACAAGAAATGCCACTACATCCACAAATCTCTTTAGAGGCATTTGATAAGTGGGGATTCGACTTTGTTGGCCCATTCAACCCACAGTCCAATCAGAAGAGCTACATCCTTGTATGCACTGATTACCTTACAAAATGGACAGAGGTAGCAGCACTAGCTGCTGCAAATGAAACCAGTGTGGCCAAATTCTTTACTGAGCAGATCTTTCACAGATTTGGGGTGCTAAGAGAAGTAGTTTCTGATCAAGGACCACAATTCACATCAAATTTAATTGAAGACTTGATGAAAAGAAACAATGTAAAGCACAGACAGTCATCCTCCTACCACCCTCAAGGAAATGGTCAAGCTGAGGTAACCAACAGGGAATTAGAGGGAATCTTGACAAAAACTGTCCAACTTCACAAAAGGGATTGGGCTGACAGACTTAGTGAAGCAGTCTAGGCTTACAATACTACATGGAAAACAACAACAGGATTCACACCTTATGAATTGGTCTATGGGAAAAAGGTCATGATACCAATCGAATTTGAAGTAAAAACATTAAGAATTGCAGCCGATCTAAATATGAACCTATAAGACATTAAAAAAGAACACATGCTACAGCTAAATCAACTGGATGAACACCGCCAACAAGCACTTGCACATTCTGAAATCATCCAATAGCAAAGAAAGAAATGGCATGACCAACATTTGAAGGATAAGAAATTCAACGAAGGTGATTGGGCACTACTCTACGACTCCAGATTTCACACATTCAAAGGAAAGCTAACCACTAGATGGATTGGATCTTACATTATATAGAAAATTTATGACAATGGCGCTGTGAGAATTATTACAATTGATGATGATGAGTTCCCCATGATAGTGAATGGGCATCGCCTAAAAATATACAAAAAACCACAGTCCAAAGAAGAATTTACACAAGTACTCTACCAACAACAATTGATGCTGATAGAGCATGCTACAAATCAATGAAGTTCAACGCATATCATGAAAAAAAAAAGAAAAAAGAGAGAAAAAAAAAGAAAAAAAAAAAGAAAAAAGAAAAAAGAAAAAAGAGAAAATAGAAAAAAGAAAAAAATAGCACACAAAAGGTAACCGAAAATTTACAGGGCATTGACCACAATTCAAGCGAGGCTGCCATCTATTGAAGTGAGCCAGCGAAATAATTCAAGCGAGGGTGCCACCTATTCAAGAGAGCCAGCAAAAATTTCTACAACTACAGACACTCTACAATATCATCACAAGAAGCTGCCAACTATTCAAGCGAACCTGCAAAATAATTCAAGCGAGGGTGCCAACTATTCAAGCGAGCCTACAAAATGATTAGAGCGATGCTGCCATGTATTCAAGACAGCCAGTCACATATAGCCATTAAACCATCCAATAAGAAAAAACATCGCATGACTCGTATCCTCAACATGAACAACTTTCAAAAGAGGCAATGCAGCAAATTCAAAATGAAAAGAAACGGAAAAGCAGCTCACACGCGCAACTACTGACATGCACAAATCTACTACAGAATCCACCATCCATAAAAATCGCACCAGAGCATCAAAGCAGGTACGCATAAATACCAAGGTAATCTCTAACATAATTTTATTTTATGATTAAAGTAAAACATTATCCCACGCTACATGAGATTTTTGTCAGCTGAGGACAACTTCTACTCTAAATTGGCGGCATGGTGGAATGACCCTAAAAAGTCATGATCGCTACTTAAAATTCAGTCACCTCATCAAATCATGATTGCAACCTTCAGTATAGAGGTCGATCATGAGAAGACAGAGATCAATCATGGAAAATAGGGGATTAAAAGGGGCCGGTACAGGTATGATGGAAAGAACAGGTGCAGAAAGACAGCGAATTAGGGTGCATAATATTCCACGACTGCGCATATAAGTAACCACCCGGACTTCACGAGAAGCAACCACCATTTGTATTCCTCGAACCCGTAGGCAGATCCCAACCAAGTTGAAGGTATAAAACTGCATTCCAAAAGCCCTGGTTTTGTTTGATCATAAGAGAGGTTCTCAAAATGACAAAGGGTTTTAAAAAGAGTGAACCAGAGGATCACAACATCATATACCAGAACATGAGAGTCCTGCAGATCGTTCGCAGCGCAGGCTGGATGCCCTTCATCCTGGGTCTGAAAGGACATGATGCGGGGATAGCTTAGGAATTCGCAAGAAATTTCAAGCATATTAAAGATGAACAATACGTCACCTGGGTGAAGGGGTTACATATCAAGTTGGACTAGGAGACAATTGCCAAATTCACTGGCCTACAGAGGGGTTTGTATTGGAGCAGGGATGACAAGGAGGCAAACCAAGAAGCAAAAGCAACATTCTTTGAGCAAGGAGAGGTCTATGACGAGGAAAAAAATGGAGTCAAAACACTCTCCATGCCAGCGCCATGGGAGGACGTAGCTGAAATTGTTCTAAGGTACATCACATGCTCTGGTAGGTTAAGTTATGTTCCCATCTTTCATTTTCGGATCCTAGAATTGATAAGACACAGGACCCATCATCCCTCAAATAACAACATTAGTATCCCATTATACTTGCTCCTATCCCTATCGGAAATGAGCAAGAAGGTGGAGAAGGGTAAAGATGATGCCTTGGCCCATCATGGGCTAATCAAGATAATTGTTTGCGAGGAATTGAAGGCGCAGATACCAGAACTTTCATGGGAGGAATTCGTGCTGGTATCTGCAGAAGATGTTCAAAGGATGAGAAGTACACCCACAGCTAGCATACCACCTGGAGGAAGGAATGGAGCTGCCTCTGTATCAGGGGCGAAAAGGAAGATTGACCTGGACCATGTAGCAGAGACCCTAGTGGAAATAAAAAATTCAAGAGAGCACTCCCCCAGAGCAAAATCAGAAATTCCTGCCAAAAATAAAGAACCCAAGAGGAGGAGTACGAGATTCAACCAAACATCCCGAATCCGAACAGACAAGGAAAAGAGCAAAGAACCCAGTTCCATTGTTCAAAATGTGTTGGATGGGGACGATGATCAGTGGGTAGATCAGGAAGAGTCCAGGGAAGTTTTTAGGGGCGAAATTTCGCCAATTGGCTATTTTTTGGACTTTTTTTCAAAAAATAAATTCGCTATTTAGTCATTTTTAGTCTCTAATATCGCCTATATTTAAATAAAATATGTTTTTTTATCACAATATTCGCCAAAATTTAAAAGTTTCGGGAGTAAATTGTATGTTTCATATTTAAATATTCGCCTACCTATCTATATATATATATTTTCCAATCCAAAATAATCGCCTAGAATACTATAGTTAGGTATACTATTAGAATCCTTAAAAAATACCCTGACTGGAAGACCCCACTACAGAAGAGGAACAAGATGAAGAAATGCAGGACGGAGGGGAAGAAATGAATAAAGAAGCAGAAGAAATGGATAAGGGAGAAGAGCAGAACTTAGGAGAGCAAGGTAACTTCCAGGGAAATCCTCTAGCACAATATAACCTCGAGGTCGTCACCCAACTCGCCGAGGCACGAGCAGAATTGGAGAAGCTCAGAAATGAGTTGGAAGCATTAAGGATTGGGCCAGGAAGCCATCCTACACCTCGCCCGTTCTCAGCCGAGAAAACTCAAATACTGAAGATGCACCATGTAGATGAGCTACGACTGGCCGAGCGGAAGCATTTAGCGCTTCAAGAAAAGTTGGTGGAGGCACAAACCGAATTGGCCAAAAAGGACTAGGAGGTCACCAAATTAAAAGACGTTTTGGCCACTACTGCCGGTATATATGAAAAACTGAGGGACCTTAGACCCTCGTTGGCAATCTATGCAGTCTATATGCAGGAGAAATGGGGCGAATTCCAGCTTGAGAGGTTGAAGCAAGCACCCCCAAGGAGTTTATGGATGCATGTTTGAACTCCACAGAGCTGGAGAAAGACAAATTAAGTGAGTTCTTTTTGCATAACTTTGTGGTTTCTGGCTCGCCCAATTGGTCGCCAAACCCATATGTGGGCGATTTCCAGTTGAGGGCATTATGTTCGCGGATGAACCACAAAATTGAGCGAGCACATGATTGCCATCTCTATGTCGCATCCAAATCGAAAACCCCATTGATGATCAGACTTGAGCCAACTCACCCCGAGGGAATAATCTATAACCACAGGATCCTCACTCAGGACGAGGAACTGATACCCATTCTCCTCACAAAACAACAAGAGGCCGTGACTCATTTTGACATTACACTCCGCAGCATGCAGAAGAATGTTAATGAGTCCATTAAGGAAAGATGGAGCAGAGTGGAAAACGATCTGAAGAGGAGAGAACTCCACTCTCCCCTTAGGCTTGATGATGCCCTTTTCAAAGCCACACTCTACAAAGAATCCCTGCCAAGAAACCAACTTAGATGGATCGGGATGAGGCTGAATCCCCCATTCTTTCTTTCCCCAGTCACCAAGGAACAAATAAATGAAGAGGAAGAAAGGAGGACATGGACCAGGGAGGATCAGAACTTTGGGTATCAAAGGCAGGCATGGATCCCTAGGGTGGTAGCATGGGACATCAGGGAGGTCATCGATGAATTGAATAAGTCACCCAAGGATGGGTGAATCCTTTGATAACCTTTTTTCTAGCAGCCAAACTCAAGCAATGGTGATGAAACATGCTCATTTGTGGGGGAATTTTTTTTACTTTAATTATTTAATGAAATTGTTTTATGATTATTCTTGGATGTTAGAATGCGTATCAAATAAACTAATTATATGGAAATCAAGCGTGATTGAGCAGGTTCAGGGTCATTCAAGGATGGATGCGTAGAAGATTAAAGGATCACCAAGCTCGGTGCCCTGTTTCCTGATTTATAGAGGACACACTCCCACTTTCAAGAGGAATCGACATTTAGACAACTAGTTAGGATCAACATTAAATCATATAAATATGGGCCTCTTGGGTAGTGAGAGGCCCCTGCTGTTATTTTGAGAAAAAACTTTGTTTTAACGTTTTCTGCCCTATCGATACTGTGAAGTACAGACCTTTGTTTTGACATGGATTCTATATTTTAAATACGAGATTGATGATTAATTCCAGCCAGTGTTTCTAAGTTTTATTCTCTCCTGAGTACGGGTTGGGGAGGGCCCCTCCAACACGTAGGTCAGGAGATTTCTATTTGCAGGTATTTCTTTCAATTATGCGTTTTACATTGATGAACAGTTCTATTACATATGGGAGCGCTTGAATGATTTATTATTTCTGTAGTAGTTTATAATACATTATGTAGTACAACATAATAGTTTCAGTAGTCCCGTAGGTTCTTTCTTTCAACGCATATTCGAATCAACGATTGCATGTTTATCAGCTTTTCTTTCAATATCATGGTTTATATCTGAGGTTTTTGACTGTTTCTCATCGTGATCAATTTCTTTAGTAGTATATGGATAGCTTGAAATGATTGCACTTCAATTTTAGTCTTGGGATTTAAAATGGTTTAGATCAGAATTATAGTTTTAGGCATAAAATAACTACAGACCTTGTTTTCCCCAATCTTAGAATAGATCTGTTATGGCATGTTCATTTTTAGATTTATTATTCTGCATTAAGTAATTTTATAATATCATCCCCTTTACTTTCAACATTTTAATTATTTAAGATAGATTTACTGCTTTATTTCTTAGAACAGATTTACTGCTTTTGGTATCTTTATTTCTTAGAACAGGTTTACTGCTTTCAGCACTTTAATTCTTTTAATTAGATTTATTGCTTTCCAGTATTTAATTCCGTAGCATAACCAGTTTACATATTTAGTAGACAACCTTTATAACATCAATACCGACTTCCAACCGTGACATAGATTATCCTATAAGAGCACAGATAGTGCATGCATCTCTAAAGTTTGTACGTTTCCCAGGTTGACATTTAAAGTAGGCTCTTGGTATAGCTGCCCTTATTAGGCATCCATATTAGAAGCTCACTAGTGCCCCCTGGTCCGAAAAAGGGGTAAACTATCACCAGGAAGACGACCATTCAAATACTTTAACAAGCGTGAACGCGACAAGTTCGCTTGGCGATCTTTTCAATTTTAGGAAGTCTGAAAAGAGCTTAACTATGGACTCTGGGGGGTGTCCTTTTTCGTGGAAGTTTAACGAGCCTGGAAAAGTGATAAATCATAACTTGGTACTTGTTCTCATGGTTGGGTGAGTACGAGAACAAACGAAGAGTAAACTCATCCTCATGCAATAATTACGACTAACTAAAAACAATAATGACAAAAGGTTCAAAGGAGTGTTCATACCTGTAATTACCGTTGGTAATGCGAGAAACGCTACAAAAGACCACTTTACGACTCCTGTACACTAGAGAAAGTGTCAAATAGTCCCAAATATAATGACAAACGGTCGAAACTATAGTAAATGGCCGAAAAGCATCGAAATATTTGAAAAGGAATATTCCATTCTATTCTATAAATAGAAATATGGGCCAAAAATAGAAACATTGTTCAAATTGCCAATTTGGGTGGAGAAGTACCAATTTGGAGCCAAAACTTCCACCGTCGATTTCAGGAGCTACGATCCGCCATTTCACCAGTCGTCCGGACCAGGTAGGCCTAAATCTTGTCTTGCAACTTTGTAGTGGTTTACTTTTTGCATTTTTGTCCAGTTTTTGAGTTTTTTGATGATTTGGGGAGGGGCCATTGCGCCCTCGGCTCGTCGCCAGTGGCCCTTTCGGGACTCGCGATGAGACTGGGTCATCGCAAGCCTCGAAAATGGGACCTGCGACAACGTCGTGCTGTACCTGAAGGTACACTGGAACGGCGAAAACTCAAATCCCAAACATCAAACATGCTCCAAAAAATGAGTTTGTGCAAGTTGGAGAAGGACCTAACATGCTTTAAATGCCCCTTTTGGCAGGTTACCAGCAAGCAAAGATGGTATTATAGTGGCAAGAGAGAGAACATGAAGTGGATTAACAAGCCGCAAACCATCCACAATGTGTGGCTGCTTTGCGAAACTGTGGGTTGCTCAAATTATTCAAGATACAGGGGATGAGATCCCAGATACCATTCTTGACACACATGCTCCAGAGTTGGGATGCGGCCCAACAATACTTTGTCATAGGTGAGCATATCCTCACAATTGACATTGAGGATATCTACTTTCTGATCGATTTGTCCCGAAGAGGGGACGCTGTACAACTCACTGGGACACGGGCCAGTGACCGTACAATGGAGGACATGGTGGCACAACACTGCATAGCTTCTTCTCGTCCTTCCAGCGGGAAGATACTCATCAGAGATGTGGTGAGTCACCCGCTGCGGACCATACTGCTTACTATTACCAGGGTGGTAGGTAGCCAAGCCCCACATACGGCTACTCGGACTCAGATGTTGTATGCGGAAGACTGTATGTCTCCCATGGTGTTCAACTGGTGCGAGGGTCTCCTCGCCAACATCCGAGCTCAGTTGACCAAGTGTCGGCGTGGGGAGCTCAAGCAGTTTGGATACAGATCGATCATAGTGTCGTTCCTCTTGGAGCGAGTTCCTCTCTTATGCCCGCAGGTGGTACTATATGACATGGATCTGAGAGATCCTCACATGCTCAGGTGGGCAGAGGTGATGACCCGCCATGGTGGGGGTCCCATCATCAGTTTTGGTCCCGAGTTCTTTAGCTGGCTGGAAGGCCAGTTACTTATGGTCGAGGAATTTCCATACGATGGCACGGACTTTCGAGAGGATCCCAACTTGGTGCTACTAGAGAGTGCAACATGGGGTGATATCAGTAAGAACAAAACCCTTGTATTTTTTAGTTTTGTGAATTATATTATTTTTTTGATGTAGTGCTGACAAGTACATTATATGTGTGTGCAGATGTGGGTCTCGTGCGACCAGTAGATCTCTCCCTTCTGGCAAGGAGAGACAGAGGTGGTGAGGCAGTGGTTCCTTCAGTTGCCCATCCCGTCGCCGAGGAGATGGAGGAGGTGTATCGGAACCTATCCGGGATGACTGTGGAGGTGCCAGAGCAAGCCATTGACGACCTACCGAGGCCCATGCAGAGATTTGGGGTTGGAGCATCCATGTGCTTCAACTCCTTACTCCGCAAGGTGGCTTATACTGTAGACTGCTTTCTCACCCAGCGTCAGAGAGCTGTTAGGGGCAAGGGTGGTGTACGGGTCAGGCGTCCAGCCTGATTTCACTTTTAGACTTGTACTGAGAGCTTAGAGGCCTCATATTTTTGTACTTACTGAAAGCTATGATGCTTCATATTTTTGTAGAGACTCACTGAAAGCCATCGTGCTTAAGATTTTGTACCAGCACTACTTTTGAGCGATTTATATATATATACATTATTGGCGGTTTATACATTATGTGTTCTTCAAATGATTAGTGATGTGATATTGTTTATATGTTTGTTTCTGTACATTATTTTTACATGTTGTGAATGCTTTTACATATTATGAGTATTATGTGTGTGCAATGTACCAATCCAAAATGAAATTGGCCATGGAGTCTGTTAACACCCAAAAAGTGTTCACTACCTCATCTATCACATTATATGGCTCATTTGTCCATTTTTCTACCATTTCTCCCTTAAAATCCCAAAAAATCCCATTAAAATGCCTCCAAAAGGCCACAAAACCATCAAAATAGCCTAAAAAAGGCTAAAAAACCCCCTTTTCCTCCAAAAATAGCAAAAATCCCCTAAAAAGGGAATAAAAAATATAAAATAATGAGGAAAAGGAGAAAAAAACCCTATACAGCTGCATAAAACCATGTGTTTCCCAAAACCATGGGTCAGCACTCCACCACCAAAAAACTATAAATAGGTGATGGAGATCCCTTATTCCATATCCACAATCACAAGCACCCTTACTCTGCCAAAATCTCTCTCGAAACCCTAGTTCATCATTTGAACTATTTTCACCTTGAGAGCCACTTTTGGCCCATCCCCACCATTGGAGAAGGAGAAGGAGCATTCTGAAGCTTGGAGCATCCTCTTGGACACTGCAAAGGGCTTCATCAACCTCTACATTGGAGGTAATATTAATATAAAACCATTTTTTACATCTTTCATTTATGTCTCATGCAATGTTTAAAGTAGTTTTTTAATTGTTGTTTTAGCTTAATCATTTAATCATTATTGAACTGCTACTAAGGAGTCCATTCTCCTTAGTAGGTGCTCATTGGCACTAGCTAGGGGTAAAACCCTAGCTACAGTTTTGGCGACTCCCCTAGTTTTCGAATTTCTGGTTTCCGTTTTTTCTAAATTTTTCCTTTCGGCTGTCTCTTTCGGCCGCCGCATACCACGTTTTTTCCCTCTGCAGTCGCGTCCCGACCGTGCCTTTCCGGCCTTTACCTGCGATCCGACCGCGGCTCTCAGACTGCTTCCGACGCCCTGCCGGCGGATTCAAGTCTGTTACTAGCGATCCGACCGTGGCTAATCAGCCTGTTTGCCGCGATCTGACTGCGCCTGTCGGCCTTTTTCCCGCGTCGCGACTGCGGCTTTCTGCCTCTTTCGTGCGTCCCGACTGCGCCTGTTAGCCCTTCTGCCGCGACCCGACTGCGTCTTTTTGCCTGTTTCCTGCGTCCCGACTGCCTCTGTTGGCCCGATAGCCGCGACCTGACCGCCGCTGTTTCCCTTAAACCCGCGGTCGGCCTGTTCCAATTCGCCACAGACCCGCGGTCTGATTTCTGCTCTTTTCCTGTTTTGAGCCCAGCCCCTTTTGCTGCAATATTTTCTGCATCTGAACAACCCCCTGTCCCACCTGCAGCCTCACTACCTTACCAGCCTTTCTGCAATATAATTTCTGTTCCATTTACAGAATTCTTTTAAAAATTTTAGTGTTTTTTAAATTCAGAAAATTTTGCAAGTTAAACTTTCAATTTCCATATTATTGATAGATTGGAAGTTGCCCCCCTTGTGGCACTTCTATTTTTGGGTTCAACACCTCACGAGCACACACTCTGTCACATAAAATCAAGTGAGCCTTAAAAAGTACCTAACTAAACCAACATTCTAACCCCACTTGGGGAACACAAAAGAATCATTGTAGTTAGGTAGGATCAGGGGGATAGGCTTCCAATAACACCCCTTGGTTATTTCACTTGAGACATAGTTGTTGTCCAAATAGGGAACCAAAATCCCCTAGTACTTTTTGGTACGGTCACGACCAGTTTATCAGAGGGCCTCTCCCTTAGGAGGGTTGAAGTCGGGAGACTGGTTCCGGAGGCCTGAGTGGAATACCGCACTCCATTCAGTCACCGAAGGGCTACCTTTCGCGGTTCGCGGGATATCCCTGTATAGGGGTATTGCGGTCAACGAACTAAACGACAGATTCACCTTTCTGGACGTGTCATGAACGGGGTATCTTAGTTGCCATTCTTCTAGGATTGACTACCCGGTATCCCTCCCGGTAGGGGGATATCATAGCCACTTGGCTTTCCTACTCATATTGTCTGACTTGGATTTCATCACCTTGCAGAGGATATGTTTAGTTGAGTCAGAATACTTTTAGTTAGGTGTTTGCATGCTCCTTTACCTCCCTTTGGTCTAGTGAGTCCACCATTTTTTCTTTTTAGGAAACCTGCTGCTTGTTGGTATTCTGACCATCTTTGTTGACACTCCACCTATTGTAGCACAGCTGTTGCAGTGGGTGTTTTGAGTTGGTTGTTGGCCTGAGTGCCTTGTTTTTTAGCTCTCCTTCTGCACACTCGGTTGCATTAGGCCCTTTTTGAGCTGTTTTTACTCACCTCAACCCACAGAGATTAGACACCATCTGTCACCATTGAGTCCCCGAGACATTCTCGGCGCCTCAGGGGCGAGCCCCCACAGCACGGTTCTCTTGACACCACACGTCGTAGATTCCGATCATTATCCGTTGATACCACTCATCACCGATCTAGAGCCTTGTCACTTGACTCCACTCGTCAGCGACGTAGGTCTCCGTCACCCGATAGTGACGCACCTTACTTTACCTCAGATTTTGACGAAGAGTCTGAGAACCCTATTTACACTGCCCCTACTAGCCCCATGGCTGGCACGACTTCCACTCCGTTTGTCATAGGGACCATTGGTGGCACATCCACCACTACACCAGTTACTACACCTGTTTTGGGTATGCCCTCCATGGGGAACCCATCTACTGTACCCCTCACGGTACCTATTCCCGCAGCTGGAATACCTATCCCCACTACATCAGTGGCTCACACTACCAATGGTGGTGCTGGACCATCCTTCACTACCTCAGTCCCCCCACTTGGGGGCACCACCCTAAATCTTGCCCCTCCACTTGGGGGCACTGGCCCCAACTTGGTCCATAGCACTACTGTGTCGCAGCCTTCTTCCAGTTTGCCATTCATGGCTAGCCTCAACCTACCTGACCTGGCCAGATTGACCAACGATCCTATTCGACACGACCCCACGTGGCCTCATATGCCTACCAAGCTCCCCTCGGACATCCCTAAGTTCGAGGGCAAGGCCGGTGAGGACCCACAAAACCATATCATGTCTTTCCACCTATGGTGTTCCTCTAACTCCATCGTGGATGACTCTGTTCGCCTCCGTCTCTTACAGCGCACCTTTACTGGCTCTGCAGCCAAATGGTATATTGAGCAACCACATGGGACCCACGCCACCTTTGCCTCCCTTGCCTCTACCTTCCTGCAGTTCTTCCAGTTGCCTGTCCGCTATGACGCGGGCGTTGAGATCCTTCTATCTTGTAGACAAAACACGGCTACCCATATCACGGACCATATCCATGAGTGGCGTCGACGCCGTAGCTTATGCAAGATCAAACTAGACGACCGTATCTTCCTCGATTGGTTCCTCAAGTCCCTGCTTCCTGTTATTGCTAAGGATGTAGCCTCAGAAAGACCCCAGTCTGAAGAAGAGGCCATCCTTAAGGCACAACAGTTCGACCTCATTTACGCCCAGTCGGGTTACCTTTATACCATTATACCTGACGCCCCTCGCGGTGAGTCCTCCCATCATGATGCGCCGGGGGCATCCCACGCTGCAGATGGTATCATTGGCCGTGTTTCTTCGCATCCCCAACCGTTTTCTATAGCACATCCTACCTCTGGCCCCGACCTGTCGAGGGCTACCTCCCAGTCTGGAGCAACCAACTCGTATGCTCCCATGACACACCACCATTCCCATGGACCCTCATGTCCACCTCAGTGCTTCGGGTATGCGACCCCTGCTTATGCTCCTCCAGTCGCCCCTCAGCCTTACTACCATCAGCAGGCTGCCCCAGCTCCTGCGCCTTCACAAGCCCAACCCGCTTATTATACGCCCCAGGCAGCCCCTGCGGCACATCCACCACTTGCTCCGCAGTCCTATCAGCAACCCCCTCAAGTTGCTGCACCTGTTCAGCCTCAACCTGCTTATCATCCTCCGCAGACTGCTCCTGCACCTGCGCAACCTCAGAATCCACCTGCTGCCCAAGGGCAAGTTTACGCCCAACAGAACCCGCAGCAAAACCAGAATAACCAACGAAACCAGGGCCAACAGAACCGCGGCAAGGGCCGTAATCGGGGGAACAACCAACCTGCAGACCAAGCTGGGCAACCGGCGCATCCCCCCGACAACAACAACGCGGCCCCCGCTAATCAAAACCCTGATCGCCCGCCCAAACAGGCTAAAAACCCCAATTTGCGAACGAACCACCCTTGTTCTATTTGCGGGGTCTATGGACACTACACACACGCTTGCCCACATTTGGAGCGAGCTCGGCAGCTCTGGGTTGACGAGGCCCATCGCCAAGGGCATGCGGCTCCCCAAGCACCGCCCAACCCCCCCCAACCTCAGCAACCCCCTTTGGTGCTGCAAAACCCCTTACCAACCCAAGGCGTGGTGAACACTCAGCCGTTGGCCCCTCAAGCTAACGTGCAACCCCAACAACAACAGATCACTTACGCTGCCCCTGATCAACCCATGTTTGACTCAGGTACCCACCACTTGCTGATGATGTCATCTGCTGACGTCAACCTACAGACCCCTCGGAACCAATATGGCTCCACCTCTGAAGCCACTCCCACGGATAAAACTACTAACGCCCATCCCACCGATCAGGCGTTACGTATACCTCCGCCTCCCATAGACGGCGCTGCGAAAGCACCTCGTTTCCCACTTCGCCGAATCAACAATAACCCTAATGCGCGCGCTGCGTCAAACTACAACATCGTAGACGACCTAGCCCAATCTCCCGCAGCCATGTCTGCATTAGAAGTCTTGAAGAACTGCCCTTCCCAGCGCAAGACTTTACTTTCCGCCATTGGAGGGATTGACCCAACTGATTCGCATTTGATGGCATTTGATTTAGACCAGTCTGAACCACGCCTACCTTCTAGCTTAGCCTTCCAAGTTACTGTCTCCGTTAGGAACCTTGTTATCCATCGGTGCATCATCGATGAGGGTGCCTCCACATGCGTTATGTCTACATTCGTATGGCAGAAGCTAGGATCCCCTCCTCTCCAGCAGTCCACCACTGCGTTACGTGCCTACGACGGTCGTTCGGCCCAGCCCCAAGGCCTCCTACCCAACGTTCCCGTCCAGTTAGGTGGTAAAACAGTCCTTATTGACATAGAGGTAATCAATGCCCAATTGGATTACAACCTTCTACTTGGCCGCAGCTACATGTATGCCATGCGGGCGGTTGCCTCTTCTGTCTTTCGCACCATGATGTTCCCCCATGAAGGACGCGTGGTTAAGATTGACCAGCTCACCTACTATGATCCCAGTGCTCCGGCGGCACCAGAAAATGTTCTCCCCATGGTTGAACAACCTGTTTCTCCTGCCACTACCTCGTTTGTTTCCTCTACGGGGCCTGGAGTCTACTCGAACGCGCCGATGACCTCCACCTTTCAATCCATTCCTCCGCCGTCATCTACGCCCGAAATGTCTGATTTATGTACCTTGTCCCACGACAACCTACCACCTAACACTCAACCACCCTTGTTGCCAAAACCACCACTGGTCCCTAGCCACATTGGTGTTACACCGATCCATACGATCCCCTTCCTAGTCCCTCCATCGGGAGTAGTAAGCGCCCCGGTCATGGCTACCCTTAGCCTCCCTGGGTTAACCTTGGGATTACCTGTATGGTATCTTTCGCCTCCCGTTCGCCCGCCGACACCAGATGTCGTCCTCCAGCCGGTGCAACCCATGGCTACTACCACCCAGCCACCTCCCGGTGTCTCTACCCCTTCGTCCTCCACGACACCTCCTCCTACTCCCAAACCCACTGGGGGCAGAGGTCCCCAACCTTACACTGCCGTACCACCTCCAAAGACAGTCAAGAACCCTCCAGTGTTTCGTGCTCCTCCCAAATGCTCGCTGTGTGACGAGTTGGGCCATGCGACCCACCAATGCCCACAGTTACCCGCATTACAGAAGCACATGCAAATGCTCGATGATGACCCCAACATCCCAACTGTCGAACTAAACCCCACTCCTAAGCCTAAAGATAAGTCCCTACATACCAACCACTCCTGCGCCATCTGCGGTATTTACGGGCACTATTCACATCATTGTCCCGATCTCCCGGATTACAGAGCGGCTCTCTATGAGATGAACAATCTGGATCTTGAGACGGCACCACCTACCATTGAGGAGATCTACCCCCCAGACTCTTCACCTTCCGGAGAGGTTAATACCATCTATATGATCTCTTCCACCACTACCCCCTCGTCAACCGATTTGACGACGCAAACTTTCCGTACCGATGAGGAGATTCTTGAGGCCCTTACTGCCCCGGATTATCCCTGGGATGATATGCATCATCGTTCCTACTTCATCCCCGAAGCGTCTTCCTCTAGCTCCGCTACCCAATACGCGGTTGAATCCAAAGACTTCCTCCCCACCAAGGTCGACTGGTTCAAGGACCCTATTCCTGCTCCTGATGCCTTCGAGGAAGGTAACATGGCCAACATCTCACCTGTCATCCAAGTTGATATTGCTGCTCCAGGACATGCCCCTGAACTCATTACTTTAGGAGCATTCTGCAGTGAACAAGAGATTGAGGACTACATCCACCTTTTCAAAGAATTCCGTGATGTCTTTGCTTGGTCCTATACCGAAATGCCTGGTATTGACCCCGCCATTATAGAGCACCATATTGACACATGGCCTGATGTACCCCCCGTTCGTCAGAAACAAGATCCTCTTCCTCCCTCAAAATTTCCAGGATATGCCCCTGAACTCATCACTTTAGGAGCCTCCTGCAGCGAGCGGGAGATTGAGGATTATACACAACTCTTCCAAGAGTTCCGTGATGTCTTCGCTTGGCCCTCTCACGGAATGCCTGGGTTCGACACCGCCATTCTCAAACATCACATCGACACACGTCCAGCGGAACTCCATGTTCATACTGAAACCAACTCTGAAGGCCTCCCTTTACGCAACCCCCATGATGGGTTGCATCTTACGGAATCCCTATCCATAGAATAACTCGCGGCCCCCTTTTTGGTCCGCATTGTACATTTTGCTCTCTTTTTGTTTTTCACTTTTTTACCATCATCTTACATTCATCCTTTCTGCATGATTACAGATGGACCACCTCCCACCTTGTTACACTGGCTTCGCTGATGGCGCAAGCCGCTGGTCTCCCAACCTAGCTTCTGCAGCATGGGTCTTGTACTCCCCTTCCAACGAGATGATTCACCTTGACGGAATATGTATAGGCGCTGCTACCAATAACCAGGCGGAGTATGATGCTGTGACTGGTCTCTTGACTGCCGCCCTCCAAATGGGCATATGTCACCTTCATGTGTTCCTTGACTCCCAGCTACTTGTCTCCCAGCTCAACAATTGCTACCAGGTGCGTGATCCTTGCCTTTTTAGAAAATTCCTGCGCACAAAACAACTCAGTCGACAATTTGAATCCATCACATCCAACAACATAGTGTCGCAGACCATCACATCCTGTTCACACATGTCCCCAGAGCCCAAAATAGTGTCGCAGACCAAATGGCCAACAACATCCTAGATTGGCATATCAATCACACCATGTAACATCATGCATCACAATCCCATAGCATCTCATAAAAATATATAAAAACCCAAAAAGATTTGCATCGCATCCACATTTGCATCCATGTACATAAACCACATGCATATCCATACGGGCATCCACGTGCCTAAACATACATATATCATGTCGCATCACATAAAATACACAAGGGGCATCCATGTGCCTAACATCCTAACCTACTTGCATCCACGTGCAATGTAAACCTATCATAACTCATAAAGCGCATCCACGTGTCATGTTGGACCCACCACTATTTATAGTCAGTTGACTTTTTCTTGTTTTGGTCATTCTGGCCCCATACGGAGTTCGTTTTTCACACCGTTTCCACCACCGGAATCCACACGACGAGACCGTCATGATGGTCACCTCGTTGCATTATTTTTGTCCTGTCATTTTTTGCCCATTTTTCAGACGCCACTAGTCGTCTCGGTTTGCGTGCCACATCGGTCGTTCTCCGTTTTTCACATGTTTTATATCATCGGATTCATTTTTCCGAGCTGGTGATGATGCTTGAGATCATTTCTCGCTCTCACCTCCAGATTTTCTGGGCATTTTTTCAAAATGCCCCCGTCACCTCGGTTTGCGTGCCACATCGACCGTTACCCGTTTTTGACATCCTTTATATCGCCGGATTCATTTTTCCGAGCTCGTGATGATGCTTGAGATCATTTCTCGCTCTCACTTGGTACAATTTTCACATTGTGTCCCAACACCTTGTTGCCTCGGTTTGCGCGCCACATCGGCCGCTGTCGGACTGTTCCACTTTTTTACATGAGCCATTCACTCCTGTCACACTGCAAATATCTCGTTATTTTGCCACCATTTCATCTACCCCGCAAGGAGGTCCATCAGTGTTCCCACCTACCCTCGTTCTTGGTCATCACTACTAAACCTTGATTGAACACTTCCTCCTTGCCTGGCCATTCCTTTTGTTCGGTATAATTTTATCCCTTTTTCGGGCCGGACAAGTCCTTTACGAAAAAGGCACTTAGGGAGTTTCCGTTAAGCTCTTTTCTGACTCCTAAAAGAATGAAAAGATCGCCGAGCAATCTTGCTTCCTTTCATGCTCGTTAAAGTACCTGAAAGGGCGTCTATCTGGTATAAGTTTAACCCTTTTCCGGACCTGGTAGACTAATTACGAAAAAGGAATACTCTAGTCACACCGGCTAGAAGAGTTCTTCATTGCATCCTTTTATGCTTCTTTGGGCCTTGGAGACTAAATCTACGAAAAAGCAACCCCCTGGAGTCTTCTTACTTGCTTTCAGACTCTCTAAAATTGAAAGCAACCACGAGCATGCACTGTCCTGGGCTCGTAAAATCCACACGACAGTACCATTCCATCACTTCAGAGTCTTCTTATCGCTTCCAGACTCCTTAAAATTGAAAGCAACCACGAGCATGAACTGTCCTGGGCTCGTAAAATCCACACGACAGTACCATTTTACACACACTTCTTCTAGTTCATTAACCCATGAAGAAGTATCCTCCCGTGCCTCATGGCACTACGATCGATCATCTCGGCAGCACCCCCAATCAGGTCGCCTTTGTTCAGAGTATTCAGCAGTCTTCTGCCATTTTATACCAGCTTGAGTCTCCCTCAGCCAGTTATCCTCCCAAATCCATTACAGCTATGATCCCTTTCCCCTCAGTCAGTTTCATATGCTGCCCGATCATTTCCATTATCATACTCTAAACAAAGGAAGTTTGAGTCCACCCGCTCTACTTGCCCAGTTGTCCCCCCACAGTTTATCAGTCTTGCCATCAGCACTATCACATTTCGGTCTTGTACCTCGCGCTCCTGTCAAGGAAACATCATTGCCTTGATAGTTGCAGGTCTCCCTCTGTCGACGACAGCTCCTCTATTCCAGAGGATAGGCCCAGAGGTCCCTACGCCTTGGACTTATCACCATCTGTGGTAAGTGCCTACGGACCATTCTGAGAGGAGTCATCATTGCCTCTCTGAGTGGTTGTTCCTCACATGCTCGACTTCAGCACCTTGATCGCATCGTTGAGGATCGCGTAGGATTATATCCCATCAGTTTTTGTCGAAGACCCCGGATTTCCCCCGACTCTAGCACATTGGTGAGTCCCTTCGGAACACCCAGTTATATGTTCCCGTGGATGTCCGGGCTGCGTTAGGCTATTGTATTCGGAAGCCCTCCAGATATATGCTTCCTTGAGTACCCATTTCAGTTCCAGCTCAGTGTACCATTGAGGTTATTGCTCCCAGTCATTATGGTCTAGCAGCTCATCAGTTCCTCTGGTATCACACTCAGTAGCACTGTTGATTGTTCCAGTGCACCAGTTTTTCAGTTCACACATGATCAGCTCAGCAGTATGTCCCAGATTTGTGTCCCCTCTGGACTCTTATGATGTACACAGTGATCATGTATCTTACAGGTCCCCCTTTTTCGGGCCTCACAGTTATGTTTATGTATCTTGATACGAGCATGGGTATGCCCGCCTCGTCCATATATTGAGATTATACCTCAGTCAGTATTTGAGGTCATGTATATTTCAGGTCCCCATTTTTTGGACCCCATTGTTATTGTTACGTTATATCCTGATACGAGCATGGGAATGCCCGCCTCGTCCATATGATCAGATGATTCCTCATCCATTATTGAGGTTATGTACTTTTAGTTCTTGCAGTTGTTCGGGATCGTTGTTCCGAGCTTCAGTTTGTTTCTTCTCTTCTCTCCACATCCCAGGAAAACCATTCATGACTTATGATGTCCATCGGCCATACGATGAGCTCCTGACCTCGCACATCAGGGGGCAATCTGTTAACACCCAAAAAGTGTTCACTACCTCATCTACCACATTATATGGCTCATTTGTCCATTTTCCTACCATTTCTCCCTTAAAATCCCAAAAAATCCCATTAAAATGCCTCCAAAAGGCCACAAAACCATCAAAATAGCCTAAAAAAGGCTAAAAAACCCCCTTTTCCTCCAAAAATAGCAAAAATCCCCTAAAAAGGGAATAACAAATATAAAATAATGAGGAAAAGGAGAAAAAAACCCTATACAGCTGCATAAAACCATGTGTTTCCCAAAACCATGGGTCAGCACTCCACCACCAAAAAACTATAAATAGGTGATGGAGATCCCTTATTCCATATCCACAATCACAAGCACCCTTACTCTGCCAAAATCTCTCTCGAAACCCTAGTTCATCATTTGAACTATTTTCACCTTGAGAGCCACTTTTGGCCCATCCCCACCATTGGAGAAGGAGAAGGAGCATTCTGAAGCTTGGAGCATCCTCTTGGACACTGCAAAGGGCTTCATCAACCTCTACATTGGAGGTAATATTAATATAAAACCATTTTTTACATCTTTCATTTATGTCTCATGCAATGTTTAAAGTAGTTTTTTAATTGTTGTTTTAGCTTAATCATTTAATCATTATTGAACTGCTACTAAGGAGTCCATTCTCCTTAGTAGGTGCTCATTGGCACAAGCTAGGGGTAAAACCCTAGCTACAGAGTCAGCAACTGTGTTTGACTCTCATGGAATGTGCAGGTATTGAACAAATTCAAATGACCTTTCCAGGAGACGCACTCGTCTAAAGAGACAGAGTAAGATGGGATCACAGATGGCGTAGACCCGGTTAAGATGGGAAAAGACTAATTGAAAATCCATGTGGATGACAATGTGGTTCATACCCAAGGAAATGGCATCAGCTAGGGTTCCGATTACTGCCTGATATTCTGCGGCATTGTTGGTCGCAAACCCTAGGCAACTTCCTCCTGAGCTAATGAGCTCACCTATTGGGGAATATAGTACCCAGGCTGCCGAAGCAAGGTGAAGGGTATACTGGCTGGCGCCGTCCGCGAATCCATAGCACGTTGCCATCTGCACACGCAGACAGAACATGGTATGAGAAGCGGAAACAAGATCAAAATACACTCGAAAAGAAATGCGTCACACCACACAAAAACACAAAAACACGCCATGTACAGTATATACAAGCAAGTCTATGCATGAGAGATCAAGCGTAGTATCTCTTCAGGTAAATCCCATTGCGGGGTTCACCTAAAGAGATTCCATCATAATCTTCAAGCTCGTAGGCACCTTTTTCCAACACACATTTTATAATGTAGGGTCCATGCCACATGGACTCGAACTTTCCTGCTGCTAGTTTATCGTGTTTCTGGTCATAAGTGAGGACCAGGACCAGATCACCCTCGTTAAAGATACGAGGTTCAACCGACTTATTGTATTGGGCCTTGATGAGTTTCTTATGCGCTTCATTAGCAAGAGCGGCATCACGGCGATACTCGTCAAGCTTTGCTAGGTGCAAGAGACGTTCTTCCTCAGCAGTAGTGTTAGGAAGAAGTTCGACCACGAGCTGTAAAGACGGGATTTCACACTCTATCGGTAGAACGGCCTCCAATCCATATACCAATTGGAAGGGAGTGAAGCCTGTGGTGATTTTAACGGTAGTTTGGTAGGCCGATAATGCTGAAAAGAGCATATTATGCCAGTTGGACTTTTGTGTCCCTACCATCCTCTGGATCATAGTTTTCAAGACCTTGTTAATTGCCTCGACCTGTCCATTGGATTGCGGGTAGTAGGGTGTTGAGTTTTCATGGCAAAAACCCAACCTGTCGCTCAATTCATCAACCATACGGTTCTGAAAGTGAGAACCATGATCAGTAACTATGGCCTGTGGAACTCCAAACCATGCTATCACATGATTAAACATGAAGAGTGCGGTGGTTTTGCCATCGTTTTGGTATGTAGGCATAGCCTTGTCCCACTTTGTGAAGTAATCCACAACTACGATGATGTAACTATGACCCTCGGCTGAGGTAGGCTTACAGTGCATAAAATCGATGCCCCATTTTGCAAATGGGCCAACGACAATAACCAGATGTAGTGGGGCGGGATGAATGCGCTTCTTCGTGTGGAAGTGTTGGCAAGGAGGACATTTTTTAACGGCCTCAATACAATCTTTGAAGATAGTAGGCCAGTAATATCCTGCGCGCAAAATATTTTGGGCTGTAGCCATCCCAGAGAGATGACCGCCACATGCCCCATCGTGACAGTCATTCAGAACACGTTCAACCTCATCATGAGTGAGACAATGTCGAAGAATTGAATCGACACCACGGCGATACAAAGTATCATCAATGATTAAATAGTACTTTGCATGGTGACGAATCTTACGACGGTTGTCGCGAGAAAGTTGAGGATCGAAGCATTGGGTTTGAAGATATAACAGGATATCTCCATACCAGGGGTCAGTCATACTGATGAGAAACAATGATTCATCTGGAAATGAGTCATTGTGCTCAACTTCTGCATCAGGTCGGGGAAGGTCGCAAATGAGCTCAGCAAACACCAAAGACTTTTTAGACTTAGCTTTCTCGAAAAGAATATTGTATTCTTGTAGTATCACAATCCAGTGTGAATAGTTGCCCCCAAGCACTTGACGTGTCAGTACATGGTACATGGGGTTCGAGTCGGCAATGATAGTGGTGGTGCAGAGCAAAATGTAGTGATAGAACTTCTGGACGGCAATGACTGTTGCGAAAGCAAGTTTTTCAACATGTGAATATCTAGTGTCGGCGTCAGGTAGACCCTTACTTGCATAGTATATCACATGTTCCTGAGCGTTTTGATCCTCCTGTACCAAAACCATGGCGATAGTGGTAGCAGAAGAGACGATATATAAGATGTAATCTCGATAATAATTAGGTGGTTGGAGCACAGGGGCATGCGTGATGGCATGTTTGATACTGTCGAAGGATTTTTGAGCTTGATCATCTCAAATGAACGGGACGTCCTTCTTAAGCAGTCTCATATAGCCCTGGGTTTTCTCCATGAAATTACAAACAAAATGTTGTAAGTAAGTCGCCTTCCCTTGGAGACTTTGAAGTTCCATAACATCAGTCGGGGGTGGTAGGTTGATGATGGCCTCCACCTTTAAGGGATCAATGCGGATCCCATCCTTCGAAACGATAAATCCTAAGAGGCGTCCGGACTCAATGCAAAAGATACACTTGTGAGGATTCAGACGGATATTGTACCGTCTGCATCTGAGGAGAATGGCCGTCAGATGATCAATGTGGAACTCACGCTGCTTTGAATGAGCAGGGAGATCGTCCAAGTAGGGTTCCACAAAATCCTTAATATCGTGGAAGGCGTACGACATAGCCCACTGAAACGTGGCGCCAACATTTTTAAGGCCAAATGGGAGCTTGCGATAAGCGAATGTACCCCAAGGGTAGATGAAATCCATGTTATGTTGGTCGGCCGGGTTGATCTCAATTTGGTTGTAACCAGAAAAGCCATCCATGAATGAGAAGATGACGCTTTCGGCACAGTTGTCGATGATTTGGTCGATGAAGGGGGTCGGGTAATTGTCTTTTGGATAAGCCAGATTAAGGTCCCGATAATCAACGCAGACGCGAATGGTGCCCTGCATTTTGTTCACAAGAACGACATTTGAGACCCAATTCATCAATGGGACAGGATAAATAAAGCCAGCCTTTAAGAGCTTTTCAATTTTTTCCTTAATTACCGCAGTCTTCAAGGGGTGCACCGGTCGCAACTTTTGACGTACAGGTTTGATGTCGGGATAGGTTTTTATTTCATGAGAAACAATTGCGGGGTCTATCCCAGGAATTTCCTCATAGCACCAAGCAAACACGTCTCAAAATTGCTTGAACAAGGCCGTGCTAACAACGATTTATTCAAGAGAACACTTCTGGCTTATGCGAATGTGTTCCACTATACCAGGTTTTACCGAGATGTCTACCGGGGTAGTTGGCTCAATGTTGGCCAAGTTTCCCTCTGTGTCCGTAAGACATGTAAGGATGAGGGAATGAGGGGATGGGTAAACATCTGGTGAAAAGAGGGTATGTATGTTGTTCTCTATGTATTCCAAAGGAGGAAGGAAAGATGACCTATGATGGAGATCATCCCACGAACTGTCGTCAACATTCATTACTTCCATGATGGACTTGTCTGAATGAAAAGACTGAAGTAAGAGATTGGGTAGAGAGGATGTCCGTCGTAGAGAACAAGATGGGGAGACCATGGTTAAAAGGTCCTCCGAAGCTGATTGGATAGCCTCATAAATGCGTTCAGCTGGTGAAAGAGGAATCATATCTCCAGGTAGGTGTGTTGTGGCTTCATTCGGTACAAGCCAAGCATCGTTTGAGTGAGATAAAATCTCAGTGGAGATCATGTTCACTGTGGAAACATGATTAGGGGGGTCTGCGGCTGGAAAAATGCGCATGAGAGATGAATCTATCAAAAGGCCTACCCCTACACTCTCATACTGTTTTTACGACTGTCCAGTGGAAGGAACATGGTCACCAGGATGAGTAGTGGCGTCCGGTGTACAAAAATCTAACTGGTCGATAGTAACAATTCGTCCTTGGTGGGGGAATTGTACTGTGCGGAAGACTAAAGAGGCTACCGCTTGCATGGTATAAAACCAATTGCGACCAAGCAAGAGATTATAATCTAATGGGGCCGAGACCACTTCCACGTTAATGGTTACAGTCTTTCCGCCCAACTCAACTGCAAGAGCTTGTAAGATCCCATGAGGTTGAAAGCCACGTTCGTCGAATGCTTTCAACATGGTAGGAGAACGATTCAATTCGGGAGAGCCAATGGCTCTCCAACAAGCGGTGGACATGATAGAAGTGGAGGCTCCTTCGTCCAACAGAGTGTGATGGACAATCTTGCCAGCAAGGTTCGCAGTAACTTGGAATGCGAGCTGGTGTGAGAGCCTTAGCTTGAGGTTGTCAAGTCAGAACGTGATGGTCTTCGAGGAATCCGGGTCAACTGCACCAATAGTTGAAAGGAGACTTTTGCGTTGATTGGTACAATTCTGCAAAACTTCCAGGGTAGACATGACGCAAGGAGCTTGGGCCAAGTCCTCTACGATATTGTAATTTTGTACCGCGTGAGCATTAGGATTGAAAACAACTTTTCGAATCGTACTCTTGGGCGGATGCAATATCGAATCTAAAGAGGGTCTCTCTATGGTGAGAGAAGTCCATGGTACAGTGACATCAGTTAGAGAGTCAGAAGCTTTTTCAGTATTACTTCCGGTGGGTTCCTTCGAAGGAACCTATTCGTAAGATCATGAGTGAGTAGTTAAATTGATTGCCTCGTTACGCAACATGAGAACATGCGCGGTATTGGATGGTTCCCCCTGGGATGGGGGGGTTTGAGCAATCATCTGCTGGTTTTGAGCAGGAAATGGATCGCTGAGGACTGCGGGAGTCGGTTTACCCTTAAGAAACTTTTGCACTTCGTCTCTATGGGGACACTCTTTGGAGAAATGGTCTTCTCCACACAGTAGACAAGGATACTTCAGTTTCCTTTTCTGCTTAGTATCTTCAGGAGTGCTCTTCGTTTCCTGCTGGGCAGAAGACTTTTTGGGTTTCCCCTTGTTCTTATTTTTGCCATTAAACTTCTAAGATGAAGCTGATTGAACATAATTCACTTCTTCAGTGACAACAGGAGTAGTGGACTTGGTGGTGTTGTGGCCAGCCGGAGTGGGGTTGGATGATCCAACAGTGCTAACAGCAGGCTGGGTGTTAACGGAACCTATGATCCCGTTAGCTTGGGGTCCCTTATGTGGTTTCATGGGATCGTTAACATCCCAGGGTGCGTCAGGAAAAATATTGAACAGAGTGCCCGACTGGGTATAGACCAGGTCTAACAGATGAGCACTCGCAATGGCTTGTTCTTCGGTGACAGCACCTTGCATGGCAACATCTTTTGCTATAGTGGGAAGAAGCGATTTAGTAAACCAGTCTGCTAGGAGCTGATCTGGAATGGGAGATTTAATGAGACGTCGTCTCCTTCGCCACTCATGGATATGATCCAAAATGTGAGTGGCGGTATTCTGACGGAGCGAGGTTAAAAGCTCAGTACCAGTTTCATACCGTATAGGCAGCTAGAAATGCGTGAAAAAGTTCATAGCAAGAGAGCCAAAATTAGGAAAAGAGTGTGGTGGTAACTCAATGTACCACTTGACAGCCAAACCAGTGAGAGTCCTTTGGAACAATATAAGACGAATTGAATCGTCCATTAAGGAATTAGATGAACACCATAAATGGTATGTCATCACGTGGTTCTTGGGGTCTTCACCCAACTTGCCATCAAACTTGGGGATATCAGACAAAAGTTTTACTGGAATTGGTCGCCAGTTAGATCCATTGTAAATAGGGTTATTGGTTAAACGAGAGAGGTCAGGTAGGTCCAAAGTAGCCAAATGTTGATGTATATGTAACTTCGGAATGTATTTCATCTATATTTATTGTACCCTTATTAGAGATGTGTTATTCCTCTATAAGGAAGCGTCGTCATGTGGATTGACAAGTGTCGCAAGTGTGTGTACTTGCCGATGGGTTATTAGACCACCATGTGTGGGGTCGGCCTTGAAATATATATTATATTGTGGATGTACCTGTAAGTTTTAAACCTTAACAGTGAAGTACAAACTCATATGATTATTAAGCATTAACAGAAAATACACAATGGCACACACATTACACAGAGATTTTCACCTGGAAACCCTTAACCGGGAAAAAACCAGCCAAACTTAGAGCCGCATAGCTCCTTTTTCATTATATGTTTATTTTACATGTACAATACAATAAATGGTATTCTGCAGCATCTAAAACCCTAATTCGTTTACCCGAATTAGGTTACAACCCTAATTCCTTTTACCGGAATTAGATTAGAGTACAATGGGTCGAAAATCGCGAAAAAGCAAAAAGCAACCCAAAAAAAATTTTGCGCTCCGCGCGGACTCCGGGGGCCTAACGGCCCCCTCCGTGTCGTTTCGGAACCTAACGGTCCGAAACGAAGGGGGTGGGCCCTGTCGGGCTACCCCCCCCTCTAAACCCCCCCCTCCGGACGCGCCCGGCGCAGGCGAATCACTAGTGCCGTAGGGATCGTGTTGTACACGCAGCGACCATGTGAAGAGATATAACATACCCAACATTCTCCCACTTGTTGTTCTCTTCACATACAGGAGAAATTTATGACTTCAACAATTCAGGGCAACAATGCCCATGTTCTCTTTACACCAAGAGAACTTCTGAGTACTCACAGACTTTGTCAAAGAGTCTGCAACATTTACCAAAGTGTCAACCTTCTCCAGCAACACTTTGTTTTGTTCAACCATGTCTCTGACGAAATGGTACTGCACATCAATGTGCTTTGTCCTTGAGTGATAAGCAGGGTTCTTTGCTAGAAATATTGCACTTGAGCTATCACAGCCAATCTTTACTGCATTCTGAACAAAACCAATACCTGAACACAATCTTTGCAACCATACAGCTTCCTTACTTGCATGGGTAGCTGCCATGTATTCAGCTTCTGTAGTTGAGAGTGCAACTACAGCTTGTCTTCTACTCATCCAACTGATTGCTCCTCCAAATAGATTAAAAACGTAGCCACTTGTAGATCTTCTGTGATCAAGATCTCCAGCCCAGTCAGCATCAGCAAATCCTTGTATATCTATCTCTCTGTTTACACCGGGTCTTCCTTGGTAGCAGATTGCAAAATCTGTAGTGCCACGCAAATACCTGAAGACCCTTTTTACTGCAGTCCAATGTTCCTTTCCTGGTTTTGACATGTATCTACTCAAAACTCCCACTGCATGGGCTATATCTGGTCTAGTACAGACCATGGCATACATCAGACTGCCAACTGCACTAGCATAGGGAACATGAGACATGTCCTCTACCTCTTCTTGTGTAGTGGGACACTGTTCTGCAGATAACCTTACACCTACAGGAATGGGCACCTTCACTGGTTTGCTTTCCTGCATATTAAATCTCTTCAATATCGTTTCAACATATTTCCTCTGATTTAACCATAGTTTCCTGTTTTCACGATCTCTTTTTATTTCCATGCCCAAAATGAAATTTGCAGCACCAAGATCTTTCATGTCAAATTCAGATGACAGCTGATTCTTGACATCCTTGATGATTTCTTTGTTGTTTCCAATTAGCAACATATCATCAACATACAATATTACATAAATAAAATGATCACCAATTAGCTTAAAATAAACACAGTGATCAGCTTTGCTTCTTGAGAAACCAAGTCCCAGTATATAAGTATCAAATTTTTGATACCACATTCTGGGAGATTGTTTCAAACCGTAGAGAGACTTTTTCAGCTTACAGACAAGCTCCTTTCTTCCTTTCACCACAAACCGTTCTGGTTGCTTCATATAGATCTCTTCATTAAGATTTCCATGTAGGAAAGCCGTCTTTACATCCATCTGTTCTACTTCAATATCAAAAGCAGCAGAGATAGATAAAAGAAATCTAATGGAAGTCAATTTTGCAACAGGTGAAAAAATCTCACCAAAATCGATGCCCTCAATTTGGGAGTAACCTTTCGCAACTAGTCGAGCCTTGTACTTCTCCACTTTACCTGCTGCATTTAACTTCTTCTTGAATACCCATTTGCTTCCAATAGGATTTCTTCCTTCTGGCAACTCAACCAGATCCCATGCCTCATTTTTGTCCAAGGCATCCATTTCTTCTATCATGGCCTTCTTCCATAGTTTACTATCTTCTGAATCCATTGCCTCTTTAGCAGTTCTAGGATCATCATCAGTAATAGATAACACAAAATTAGAACGAAAATCAGGGGGACTGTACCTTTCAACTTGCCTTCTTTCTCGGTCAGATCTCCTCAATACCGGAGTCTGTGGATCCGCCTCTTCATCTGATTCAGACGATTCGGCCTCCTCATCTGATTCAGACGAATCTGGTTCCTCAAAAGAGTCACCTCTATCATCCTTGATATCAAAGTGTAGCTTCTCTGAATCCTTTTCCTTTGGTACATCCTCAATCTTGGAAGTGCTTTCAACTTCTCTGAAGATCACATCTCGACTGTAAACTGTTTGCCTTTTTACTGGGTTCCACAGCTTGTAACCTTTCACTCCATCCTTGTAACCAATGAAGATACATTTTTCTTCTTTATTATCCAACTTGCTCCTTTTCTCCTTTGGAACATGTACAAAAGCATCACACCCAAACACTCTAAGATGAGAGAGAGAGGGTTTCTTACCAGTCCAAACCTCATGAGGTGTCTTGTCAACCAACGCTGATGTGGGTGTCCTATTCACTAGGTAACACGCAGTGTCAACAGCTTCTGCCCAGAATTGTTGTGCTAGCCCTGCACCACTGAGCATACTCCTTGCCTTTTCCATCAATGTCCTGTTCATCCTTTCTGCAACCCCATTCTGTTGAGGTGTGTATGGAGTAGTCTTCTGCCTTGCTATTCCACACGTTTTACAGAACTCCTCAAATTCACTTTCACAGAATTCTCCACCGTTATCTGTTCTGAGTACTTTTATTTTCTTCTCAGTTTGATTCTCTACAAGAGCCTTAAATTCTTTGAATCTATTAAAAACCTCAGATTTCTTACGCAGGAAATAAATCCAAGTTTTCCTTGAGAAATCATCTATAAATGAAACATAATACACAGATTTACCAAGTGATGGAACAGGCACAGGTCCAAAAACATCACTGTGTATTAACTCTAAGATTCCTTTAGCTCTTACAACACCAGATGAGAATCTTACTCGATTCTGTTTACCATATAAGCAATGTTCACAGAAATCAAAATCTAATGTGAAATCAGACATGCCTTCAGCCATACTTTTACCTTGTAATAGTCGAAGACCCTTTTCTCCAATATGTCCCAGCCTTCGATGCCATAGCGATGTCTTCTCACTAGAGACAGTAAGGACTCTGTCTCCTTCATTTTTACCCTCAGAAACAATAGTGCTGTTACATCCATTTTTGAAGGTGCTTCCCAACAACTTGTATAGAGTTCCAATCCGAACTCCCCTCATCAGCACCAATGACTCTCGAACCATCTTGCATGTGTTCTTTTCAAATAGAGTTTTCACACCTGCATCATCCATTTTACTTACAGATATAAGGTTTCTAGCCAACTTTGGAATGTGCAGAACCCCGGGAAGAGTTTTAACCCTTCCATCTTTGAGCAGTAGCTTGACCTTTCCTCGACCTATGATTTTCGCTACCGAGTTGTCTCCCAGAAATACATCTCCTCCATCATACTTTTCGTATTCAGAAAACCACTCCCTGTGAGGAGTCATATGATAAGACGCACCTGAGTCAATCAACCACGAATCATGCTCTGCATGTGTACTTGAAGATGCCAGATACACATCTCCTCCTTCCTCTGTAGATTCTTTCCCATCTGCGGATGGAGCGTCATTAGGTCCTCTACTTTTATCAGTAATTTTCGATTTACAATCCTTCTTGTAATGCCCAGCTTTTCCGCACTTCCAGCATTTTCTTACAGAAGGTCCTGGAGATTTAGATCTCCCTCTAGATTTAGATCTACCACCTGAAGACTTATTTTTAGATCTGTCTCCAGGGCGACCTCTGACAAATAAGGCATCCTTGGCTGAACTATCTATGGATCTCCGCCTCATTTCCTCCGATAGTAGGGATGCAACCACATCATCGAAGTTTAGCGTGGTTGCATTACTCCCAATAGCTATGACCAGATTATCCCATGAATCTGGCAAAGAGCACAACAGACTAATACACTTTTCATCATCATCAAGTGTAATACCAACAGATGTCAACTGACTTACCAGAGTATTGAAGGCGTTTAGATGCTCTGATACAGAGTCTCCATCAGTCATCCTCAGAAGGTACAATTTCTTTCGCAGAAATAACTTATTTACCAGGGACTTTGACTGATACAGATTTCCCAGTTTGTCCCATAGCTTCTTTGCACTGTCTTCTCCAGCTACGTTCACCAATACCGAATCTGCGAGGCAAAGACGAATGGTGCTCCTTGCTTTTCTTTCCAGCTTTTCCCATTCTTCTTTTACCGCTCCAGAGGGCATGGTACCTGGATCTACTGCGATCCATTGTTCTCTATCTACCAGAAGATCTTCCATCTTGAGCTTCCATAGCTCAAAGCTCTGACCATTAAATTTCTCAATCTCGAATCTAGAACTGCTCGCCATTCTTTAAAGAAAAATAAATCACCGCTGCAAAGCTCCCACTGAAACCAGGTTTATCACAAATCCAAGATCGAGCCAAACCCTTGGAAACAAAGGCGTCCCTCTGAACCCAAAAATGCTCTGATACCAAATGTAAGTTTTAAACCTTAACAGTGAAGTACAAACTCATATGATTATTAAGCATTAACAGAAAATACACAATGGCACACACATTACACAGAGATTTTCACCTGGAAACCCTTAACCGGGAAAAAACCAGCCAAACTTAGAGCCGCATAGCTCCTTTTTCATTATATGTTTATTTTACATGTACAATACAATAAATGGTATTCTGCAGCATCTAAAACCCTAATTCGTTTACCCGAATTAGGTTACAACCCTAATTCCTTTTACCGGAATTAGATTAGAGTACAATGGGTCGAAAATCGCGAAAAAGCAAAAAGCAACCCAAAAAAATTTTGCGCTCCGCGCGGACTCCGGGGGCCTAACGGCCCCCTCCGTGTCGTTTCGGAACCTAACGGTCCGAAACGAAGGGGGTGGGCCCTGTCGGGCTACCCCCCCCTCTAAACCCCCCCCTCCGGACGCGCCCGGCGCAGGCGAATCACTAGTGCCGTAGGGATCGTGTTGTACACGCAGCGACCATGTGAAGAGATATAACATACCCAACAGTACCTAGCTAGAAAAGTCGGCCCCATAAGGTCACTTGGCAAACAGGCTAGTATAAATAGAGATTGGGAGATCTCTATTTCGATCATTCAGAAAGTCACACTTCTCTCACTCAGAAAGTCACACTTCTCTCACTCAGAAAGTGGCGCACTAGTGAGGAGGAGGATCATCTGCTACTAGGAGACTATCTCAGTATATTTTGGTTGTACTTTGGTTGAGCCATTGCTCTCTCTATCTCTGAGGAAGTTGTGGGGTTTTTCACGTTAGGGTTTTCCACACGGAAACTCTGTGTCTCTTGTCTCTCATGCTTTTGATTCTTGTGATGCTTGTCATGCTTATTGTGATTGCTATGCATTGATATACTGTATATGTTATTATCTCAGTGAAGATCCTAGAGTATTGTGAATTAATGCTCAAAATTAACATGGATTCAGAGTTAACCTGAGAAGAAGACATTTTGCAGTGACGAAAACTTGAGTTTCTTGTTTATTGGGTTTATCTACACATATTTTGGAAAAGCAGTATAGTAGATTGACTCTACTCATCAAGGCGAATCCATCTGTCCAATCAGAATTCAATTCTGAGCATTTTCAGATTTGGCCCTAAAAATTAGGGTTTCCCCAAAAATAGGAATTTCTGGAATCTGAAGACATATCTGGAATCTCCTTGCAAAAATCGAAGTTTAGAGCTTTGGATCGAGATTTTTGGCTGGGTAGATCTCCGGGAAACTCAAACCCTAATTTAGGGCTCTCCTTAATGAACCCGGGAGGACAAAAAGGCAAATCTGAAGGGTAAAACTTTGCTGATCTCAAATTATGAATGCACCAGAATGATCAGCTCATCAAGGCGCATCTTTCTATCCTTTCAGAAAGTTGAAATTCACATTTTGAATTTTTAGGGTTTTTCCGACAAACCCTAATCCAGGACCAGATCCAGTTTTCAGCATTTCAAGTGGTAAGACGTAAATATTTTCTATTTCCATTTGAAGTACTCTTTAAGATGTCTCACCACACCAAGATTGAGGATAAACTTGAAGGGGATGATAACTTCCGAGCTTGGAAGTATAGGATTGGGTTAATCCTGGAAGAGAATGAGTTGGACTCATATATAAAATAAGACATCCCTATCCCATAGGATGAAGAGGCCAAGGTATTGCATAAGAAGAACTTGGTCAAGGCAAAGAGAATCATTGCTGATTCTATTAAAGACCATCTCATACCCCATGTGTCTTCTCTAAAGACACCCAAGGAGATGTTTGACTCTCTGACCAAGCTATTTGAAGGGAAGAACATAAATCGGAAGATAACTTTGCGGAATCAATTGAAAGGGGTCAAGATGTTGAATGGAGAAACCATTCAATCTTACTTCTCCAAGGTCTCTCAGATCAAGGAGCAACTTGAAGCTGTGGATGAAGTAGTGGACAATGGTGAAGTTGTTATGACCACCCTGAATGGCCTACCTAGGTCATGGGACTCCTTTATTCAAGGAATCTATGCAAGAAAGAAATTGATCTCTTTCAGTAAACTGTGGGAGGAATGCTCTCAAGAAGAAGCTAGACTTGTAGCTCGTGAGGAAAAGATGGGGGGTGAAGATCAAGCTCTTGCAGCTCACACCAAAAGAAGCAAGCCCAAGAAGGAGCACTCTCTCTACAAGAGATCCTATCAAAAGAATAAGAAGGATCTAAGATGCTTCACATTCAATGAGAAGGGTCACTTTGCTTCAGATTGTCACAAGAACAAAAGGGATAATAAAAACAACTCCAGCAAGAAGAAGAAGGGCAACAAAAGAAAGTTCCATGCTGATGCTGCCAAGGATGATGAACCTCCAAATAAGAAGGCTAGGGTAGAAAGTGATGATAGTGATGATGACTCATCAAGTGAAGAAGAGTATGTTCTGATCTCTGCTCTCACAGGTACTATCTCCCATGGTTGTAATGATTGGTTAATTGACAGTGGGGATTCCAAACACATGACTGGGTTTAAGAAATATTTTGTGAACCTATCTGAACATGAATCACACCATAAGGTGAAACTTGGGGATGATTATCAATACCCAATCAAAGGAAGTGGTGAAGCCTCCTACAACCTAGATTCTGGAAAATCTTTGAAGATGAAAGAAGTCCTTTATGTACCTGGGCTCAAGAAGAAATTACTCTCCATCTCTGAATTGGATGCAAAAGGTATGAGGGTTGCATTTGTGGATGGCCAAGTCCTAATGTGGCAAAAGGGAAAGACCATAGATGATGCAGTAGTGATTGGAGAGCAAGAGGGAGGTTTGTATAAATTGAAGGGACAACCTGAACATGCCATGGTGCATGAATCCATGAGCCAAGTGAACTTTGGCATAGAAGAATTGCTCATATGCACTATAGGGCACTTCCAATTGCAAGCAAGGCTGTAGAGGGTCTTCCTGAAATCAAGACCAAACATGAAGGTGTTTGCAAAGGATGTGCAAAAGGTAAGAACATTAAGAAGTCTTTCCCAAGCAGTGAAATCAAGGCAAAGGATATCCTGGAAATCATCCACTCAGATGTATGTGGTCCTATGTCATCCAGTTCTCTTAGTGGGTATGTTTACTATGTCTCATTTATTGATGACTTCTCCAGGAAGACTTGGGTATACTTCTTGAAGAACAAAGATGAGGTGTTTGATAAGTTCAAGGAATTCAAAACCTTGATGGAGAATCAAACTGACAAGAAGATCAAAACATTCAGATCCGACAATGGTGGAGAATTCACCTCAGGTGAGTTCAAGAAGCTTTGTAGTGATTCAGGGATTAAGAGGGAGTTGACTGCTCCCTATAATCCTCAACAGAATGGAGTTGCAGAAAGGAAGAATAGAACAATCATGGAAGCAGCAAGGGCAATGCTGCATGACCAGGATCTACCTATGCATCTATGGGCAGAAGCAGCTAGAACAGTTGTATATGTGCAGAACAGAACACCCCACAAGATATTGGACAACAAAACACCAGAAGAGGTCTTTTTTGGTAAGAAACCTGAAGTCAGCCATCTCAGAATATTCGGTTGTCCGGTATACACTCATGTCCCAAAGGAAAAGAGGACTAAACTAGATCCTTCAGGAAATAAGGGTATCTTTGTGGGTTACAGTGAAAGCTCGAAGGCTTACAGAATATACTTTCTAGGGTTCAAGAAGATTGATGTCAGCAGGGATGTAACATTTGATGAAAACTCAGCATTCATCAAATCAAGGAAGGCACCTATCGAAGTTTATGAAGAACCTAAGGAAACTAGATTTCAAGACACTACCATGACTGAAGCAATTCCAGAAGTTGTTCGTGAGTTTGAAGATCCGCAAGAACCTGTAAACCTGTAGATCCACCCCGTGAGGATAACTCTCACAAGAGGAAACCTGCATGGGCTAGAGAGCTCATTCAAGATGCAGAAAAATTTGGCATTCCAGAAGAAGAACACAGAGCAAAGAAGAGAACCAGATCACATACCAGCTATGTTGCTTTAATCTGTGACATTATGAACAAAGAACCTTCCAGTTATGAAGAAGCAGCGGAAAAGAAAGAATGGAAGGATTCCATGGTTGAGGAATACCAATCAATAATGAAGAATGATGTTTGGGATGTTGTCCCAAGACCTAAAGAGAAATCTGTTGTGACTTCCAAATGGATCTACAAAATCAAGCATGTTGCAGATGGTAGTGTAGAGAAATACAAGGCAAGATTTGTAGCTCGTGGCTTCTCTCAGAAAGAGGGAATAGATTATGCAAAACTTTTGCACCTGTAGCCAGGTATACTTCCATCAGAATAGTACTTGCCCTGGCTGCCGCAATGAAATGGAAAATACACCAGATGGATGTCAAGACTGCTTTCTTGAATGGTGTAGTTGAAGAGGAAGTTTATGTGGAGCAGCCACTCGGTTTTGAAATACATGACAGGGAGTCATATGTGTGTAGATTGAAGAAAGCCTTGTATGGCTTGAAACAAGCTCCCAGAACCTGGTATGGTAGGACGGTCAGTTTCCTATCTAGTTTGGGATTTACCAAGAGTAAAGCGGATTCCAACCTCTACTACAAGGTTGAGGAAGGGAATCCTGTGATTCTACTCCTGTATGTGGATGACTTATTTGTAACAGGAGATAACAGACCGATTGCAGATACTAAGAGGAAGCTTGCTGTCGAGTTCGATATGAAAGATTTGGGAATGATGCATTATTTCCTAGGTATGGAGGTGTGGCAGAGTGCAGGTGGGATCTTCCTTGGTCAAGGGAAGTACACAGTGGATATCCTGAAGAGATTCGGGATGATGGATTGCAAGGCCATGGCCACACCTATGGCATCGAATCTGAAGCTTCCATGTGATGCTTCATCTGAGCCGGTTGATGTCTCTATGTATCATCAAATGATTGGGTCCTTGATGTACCTGACGAACACGAGACCAGATATTTTCTTTGCGGTGAACACATTGAGTCAGTTCTTGACAGACCCGAGGACTGTTCATCTGGTTGCTGTAAAGCATGTTCTGAGGTACCTGAAGGGTATAGTGGATTATGGGCTCAAGTATGAGGCGAATCAAAAGTTTAACCTACAGGGTTATGTTGATTCAGATTGGGATGGTAGTGCTGTAGATAGGAAGAGCACATCTGGGTGCTGCTTCAGTATGGGATCAAGTGTGATCTCTTGGTTTAGCAGGAAGCAGTCCTGTGTAGCACTGAGTACAACTGAGGCAGAGTATGTTGCAGCCTGTTCAGCTAGTTGTGAGGCAGTATGGCTATGGAAGCTACTATCTGAGTTATTTGATCTCCCCTTGGATGCTACTGGTATCTTCTGTGATAACCAGAGTTGTGTGAAGCTGTCCAAGAACCCAGTGTTTCATGACAGGTCGAAACACATAGAGATCAAATATCACTATATCAGGGATATGGTGCAGAGAGGAGCTGTGAAGCTCCTGTATGTTGCGACGGACGAGCAGATTGCAGATGTGCTGATGAAGCCAATAGCCAGGGTGAAGTTCGAATACTTCAGAGAGAGGCTTGGTGTTCTTCGGATTGATGACATGTAATGTCCCTTGTTAGGAATTTTATCAAAATGGCAATTTTCCACTTTTTTCCTTGGTTCGACCTTGGACTAGTTTCGATCTCTAGGTCCCAAATTTTCCCCAAATGATCCCAAATATTCTGAGAAGGTATATGAATGATATTAGAACATAAATATGTGTTTCAGGGATGTCTTTGTACCTTTAAAACAATTCTGCAAATACTCTTTCAATTCTGGTCAATGTAGGTAACTTTACTAGTGATTTCCCTTTGACTAGTATTGGTCTCTAGGTCTCAAATTGACTCCAAATGCCTTCAAATCTTCAAGGAAGGTTTATGAATGATATTAGTAATTGAATATGATGTTCAGGGATAACATATGGCCACAAAAAGACCTCTACAAACTCTCTTAAGATTCTGGACCAAGTATGCAATTTTACTAGTAATTTGGGGTTCAAATCCCTCTGAGGTAAGTACTGAAAATGGCTTCCCAAATGCCTCCAAACCCACTCAAATTTATGAACAGAGGTATGTAATGTGTTAAGTATGTTATTAAGGTCTCATATGCACCATTAATGGTTTATTACAACTGTTCTCACCCTCTCCCATTCAACTGCAAAAATCCCCAATTCGACCCTTGGGGAAATGGCACTATTTCACCTCCCAATACAACTAAACTGAGTAAAAATGCTTCAAATGCTCAAGTACAGTACATGAAACTTGTATAAGACATCCATGGCAGTATATTGATCACAAATATATCATAGAATCATCCATTCATTCGAAATCATCATCAATACATTGGTTCACAACAAGGTAGTGGGGAAATGGCATTGTTCTTCCATTAAAAATGAGATTTATACATTTCTACTTGGAATTTCGACCTGAAAATTTCTGGAGATGAAGAAAAGAGTATTTAATTCATATTACAAAATAAATGGGGCATTAGAAGCTCCCCCAAAGAGTACAATAGCTCACCAAAAACGCCCTCCCTCAAGGATCAAGAATATGCCATCAAAACTGGAAATGGTTGAAGGAGCGAGTTGCAATAGAAGAAACCATGAGCTGCCCTGTAGCTTACACCTGCAAATAAAGACTCCATTAAAGCTCCAAATGAAAGGTCTGAATGGCCTTTCCAATTGCCAACTTGGATGGGAATCTTTCACCCTCGAAATTGGCTAAGGCAAGAAACTAGTCATCCACTAGCTCTCCCTCTTCACAAATGCAATTGCAAATTCTACAAATGATCAAAATCCATTCTCATACTTCATTTATACATTTTATAACCAACATTATCCTTCTAAGGGTCGAAATCCTCTCAATAGATTCAATAGATTTCCATTTAGGAAATATTCCACATTTGCCACTTGTCTCCTAGTTCCAACCTTCCATCTTCTCCCAAATTCGATTTTGGGTCTCTTTGGCTTCTCCAACTCCCAAATTCGACTTCCTTGAGCCTATTTTTGGGGCTGACATGTCATAGTGGTCAGATGTCAGAGGTCAGGTCTGCAATTTGTCATAGTTGTCATAGATGCTCCATCATTGGTGTCATAGGGGCTAGGGAATCTAGCCCAAGTGTCCACAAACTTCCACTTTGACTCTTTATCTTCCATGGAGGTCACCAATCCTTCCCAATTCGACCTAAGATGCTCAATGACATGTGTTATGACTTACCAACTCACCCAAGAGTGTTCACATTCCCATTAATTCGAATTTGCAAAAGAGATATACCATGTATTATGAAAAATCAAGCTAGTGTGGGTCCCACATCCTCCATATGTCTCCAAAACCATTTGTCACCTAGGATTTCTCTTGAATTTCTTTATTCAATCTATTTATTAAATACTTGAACCCTTCCAATGTCTAAACATCATTTATTATCCCCCTTATTCCAAATTCCAAAGCTTCCACCCCAAACCTAGGAAACTAGTAATTTTCCTCCTTGGCAATTATTTGACCCTTAACATCAATTTTACAAACTCTAATGAATATGGCTAATGTGATTAGGCCATTGTGACCGAATTACAAATTTGGGACATGACAAATCCTCCCTTCCCAATATTGCTTGTCCTCAAGCAATTTCAAACATGGGTGTTGAAGAACCTGCTTTCTGTATAATTCTTTGAAGTTGCCATTGAATTGCCAAACCTTGAGTCTTTGAGTTTCCATGAATATTTTAGAGAGGAACCACCATGCTTGCTGCTGCACTACTCTGATTAATATCCTTTATTAAGTGGTGAATCCATCTCCCATACTGCTTGCTTCTCCCAAAAAAATGAAACCAATGAGACAAAAATTATTCCAGGGTCCCATTGCTTGTATTGCACCCCAACAATTAAGAGTGCTCTCCAACCTACACCATTAGATAAGAGGATTCCTGGATCCCATTTTCTTGTATGCATTCTTCCAAACATCATGAGTACCAAATATATATCATCAAAGTACATAACAACATAATGAAAATGTACATCTAGGATATGCTTCATCAAAGAGTCATGAAAGTGCTTATACCTCCAAGCAAGTAGACCACCATTTTCCAAGTGCATACAAGCTTCAAGTGACCAATCAAATCTGCTCCAATGACATAGGTGAGGATCCCATGTCCTATAATGCTGCTCCAAAAGGATGTGATATGCATCAAAATATTCAGCCATGTATTCTTTCATCCAAGAAGTGAATGAAGAATCTCCACTAGAATCTGAACCAAATAATGAGCAGAAAAAACAAGGAGACTTCAAATGACTCAAAGAAGTCTCACCCATACATCCATGAATGTGAGAATCATAAAGATGTAACAAAGTATGTGGCTGCCAACAAAAATGTTCTCCCATCATAAATCTATTCATCCAAGTGTTGGATGAAGTTCCTCTAACATCAAATGAACCCAGTGTTGAGCAAGAAAAACCATGAGTATTCAAGTGACTCAAATCCATATCATAGGTGCATCCATGTAGATGTGAATCATCATAAAGTGACAAATTATGCTGCTGCAAATGTGAATAAGAATGTGCTCCAACCATGTCATCATAAAGGTTAAATCTAGGAGTTCCATACTCCTCATGTGGCACCATCAAAAAGAACCCTTTCACCCATACTTCATTGAGACTAATACTGCAAAACATGGAATTGTAGGATGTAGGAGAATGTACTAACTCACCCAAATGATCAAAAAGTTCAGGAGTTTCATCATGGGAAGGATCCATGTGGGTAGTATCATGCAGCTCCTTCAAAAGTGTGAACTCTTTGTCATAGTTTGGTTCCAATGTAGAGGAATCATGCTCTTCTTTAAAAATTGCATAACCTTCATCAAGAGGCAATTCAAATTCCTCTTCCACCACATCAAGTGTTTGGATCTCTTCAAGTTCATCTTCAAACACATCAAGAACATTCAAATTTTCACATTTCTCATGATCCACCATGTCATGAGAATCCTCTAAACAATCTACCATTTGACAATCTGAAACATAGGAGGAAAAACAAGTATCTTGCAACTTTTCAAGAAGTTGCTCATTTTGAATTGTGAGCTTATGAATATCCTCATTATTCTTCAAGTATGCATCATGTAACAATTCATTAAGCTCAAACAAATGGTGGGCCTCCACCAACATTAGGTGGGGGCCCACCGTCTCCAATAGGAGGTGGGGGAGGACCGATCGGGGGTGGTGGTACTTGAAGGATAGTTGGTCGGGGTCCATGTTGCAACACAGGTTGTTGCCCCCATAGAGTGTATGGATTCCCAGGATAAGGTATCCCATATGGCGTGTTTTCGGGATTAAGTTGGCCCAACACAGGGTTAACAAAACCTAGATACGCTTGACTCCGTGAGGGTTGGGTTACATTTGACGACCCTCCAACATGAGATAATCCCATGGTGGACGGTCTAGCAGGTTTGGACGGTCCAACGGAAGGTCCGTTGGGGTTTCCACCACCTACGTTCTGGTTAGGAAACAGGGGTTGCCCCCCAGCCACAATAGGTTGACCACTATTCAAAGGTTGAACCAACGTGGGTTGTTGACTAGCTACCATGGTAAAAACATTACCAATAAGATAATCCGTAGGAATGGAATACCCTTCCCTCGAATTTTGAGGTGGGGGAGGAACTGGTAAAGTAACCGTGGTAGTGATAGGTGTGTTGGACCGTTGTCCTTCCACCGGTTGGTTCATTGGAGGTGCAGGACTAGATTCTTGCGAGGGTTGACCAGTCTCATTAGTGGTCACGTGGTGGGGTGTTTCAGGTGATCCGAAAGATATCGAACGAACTGGGATGGGTTGGTAAGGGGGTAACGATGGGTCCTGAACCCGTCGTTGGAGACTTGACTGCCAACACTCTTCAGCCATGGAACGAAAGTGAGCCAATTGGTCACGAAAGTAGGCTAAAGTGTCTTCCGTAGTAGTCTCACTAGGTGAGGATGTAATGGCAAAATGAGCCACTGGGTGGTCTGTAGAAGATGTCCAATAAGCTGCTGAAGGACCAACAGCTGCAGCAGGGTCGCCCTGGGGTTGGTTTATCCATTCCAATGGTCTAGGTTCTCCCAAGATGACGGGAGGAAGGTCATGTGAAGTGGGGGTATGTGCTTCTTCATCCTGCGTGGGGTGAGAGGCAGGTGAATCCGGAGAAGTTAGTGGAAACAAAAATCGTCCAACATTCAAAGTGGGGTTCCCTACTTCAGTAACTACGATCGCGTTACGTTGATCCATTCTTACCCTCGAAATAACCTCCGAATTAAGGGGAAATTCGGGTGGCAAGTTCAAGATCCTATGGGACCTTCTCCAGGGAAAATCCGCCAGAGTATCAGGAAAATCAACCAAAAAAGGCCGAAACAATGTTTCTCCTAAAAGTATTCTAAAAGAAAAGCAGTCCAAGAAAACCTACTCAAAATAAGGCAACAAGCAAACTTATGTGACAGAGTGGATTCAAAATTCTGGAACCTCACGGGATTATCAAGGCATCGCAAACCACAATATACTGCAGGGTCCAACAATATGACGCGACAAGGAGGATTGGGACCGTACCCTTTCCTGCATACCCGACTACCTGGGATAGGACGTGTGTGCTAATCTCCCCGAGTGCTGTTCTCAGTGTATTGCTTTGCCAAGACGGCCAAATGGTTAACTCGGTTGGTTTCAGGAATTCTAATGGTGTCTCTCGATATACGTAAGGTACATGGGGGCTCACATCCGTAGTGGTGCTGTCTAATGCATAGCCGTTGGCATGAGACCTTCCGATATACGTGTCGAGTACGTGATACAGCCTTCGATATACGCCAAGTCTGGATTATGGTACTTGGTGGTTACGTGAAGGAGCTCGATATACCGATGTACGTGGAAGACTACAATACCCCTGGACTACAGTGCTAGCAAGTAACGACAGCTGCCACGCTTAACGACGCCGGAGCACGTCTCTAACTTACACACAAGTTACTAAAATTTTTACCTAGTTCTACCATTAATTTTATCTTGGACGGTTAGGTGAATGCATGAGGTGAGTACATAATCGGAAACAGAATGCAAGTCCTAGCTACATGTACAAAATATTCTTTTCTTTCGATGATTTCTACCTATGGTAAGGAGAAAGCTTTTTCCAATGGTATTGTTAAACAAACTCAATGCGACACAATTCCCAATGCAAACAAATTTGACAATGAAAGTACTCTTTTATTTTTCAATGAAACACACAAATGTACACAACACTACTATCCAAATCAAAGTATTTTTTCTTTTCTTTTCTTTTTCAAATCAAAACAACACTAAGTAATGAAATGAGAGGATTCTGAAATGGAAAATGCAAGCTTTTCACTTTCTCTTTTCAATGATCTAAAGGCAACAAAAATAAAAAATGCACCTATCCTTCTCTAGCATGGAAACAACTTTTGAAAAAAAATGAAATGTACTAGAGCTTTTCAAGAAGATGAATAATTCATAATTCAAGAAAAACACAATCAATCATATTTCCATTCACCTTTTCCAAAACATTCCAATGCACAATGATCTTTCTTCAATAATTTTGTGAGAAATAACGGGAGAGAAGCACTTTTAATCTTTCAATGGATGTATCAAAGCAATAAACTTGAAAACAACTTTGCTTTCATATCTAAATGACTGAAAAGAAAATGCACCCATACACTCATAAATACTAGAGCTTTTCAATAAGATGAATAATTCATAATTCAAGAAAAACACAATCAATCATATATCCATTCACCTTTTCCAAAACATTCCAATGCACAATGATCTTTCTTCAATAATTTTGTGAGAAATAATGGGAGAGAAGCACTTTTAATCTTTCAATGGATGTATCAAAGCAATAAACTTGAAAACAACTTTGCTTTCATATCTAAATGACTGAAAAGAAAATGCTACTTGTGGCACCCATACACTCAGAGAACTCAAGAAAATACAAGCACTCAAACCAAGCGGAAAAGACACACTTAACTCAAAATCAAGCAGCAGCAAGCAAATGAAGTAAGCAAAGCTCAAAATAAAAATAGATGAGGTTTGGAAGGTGATCCAATGCACTGATCAGATCAGGGATGGAAGGAAGGGAATGCAAGAGTGAATGGATGAAGGTGGGGGAGGCAAAAGTATCCACCACTACCGATTTCAAACTCGTCCAAAGTGGAACCCAAAGTCAATCCAAACAAACCAAACTCTCAACACACAAATCAAAATGGGATCTTTGGTTAAATGTTGCAGCACAGAGGGAGTACATACATGAAAACAAGGCTCAGACTGTCAAACAAGAAGATGGATGCGTGTATGCTAAGTCTCGACAGATCGGCGCACTCTGGCTTTGCAGACAGTGCGACATCGCAGGTTACCTGCACGAGATCTGCGACGATGTCGCAGTCTACTAATGAACAGGACGCGACGAGCAAGTAACAGTCAAAGAACAAAGACCCAGAAAAACACAGTGTCGCTCTGTTTTCACTTCCTAGGTGCGACAGGCGAGTTCTAGATTCAAAAATGAATCAGATCTCCCAATAATGGACCACCAACAGGTTTGAAACTGAGTTGTATAAACTCAAAGGAAGAAGATTAGGATCTTAAACGTGAAGATCTGACAATGGAATCAATCCTAAGAAGGAAAATGACAAAAGAAATGACAACCAGGCTTGTGACAAGTAATCAATTGAAAATGACTCAGATTAATGATCACTAAACAAGAATACTCCCCAGTATGGTCGTCAGATTTGTTACCGGACAATCCACTCGACCGAAGGCGAGCCGGATCTCCCTAGCTCAATGCGAGTCTAGAACAAATAGAACAGACTACAAACACGTTTCCTAGATCTACTTAAGGATCAAGTACTAGATGTCCTACCTCTTTGATTCGCTATCCTTTCTCCCGAATGTTGCTCCACATCCCACGATCGTCAGATCCAAGCTGCAAGACCTGTCAAGACATAGAAAAAGAGAAACGAGTAAAGAGCATCTATACAATAAGAGATCTATGTAAACAGTTAAGCAGGTAAACAACACAACATCATTACACATAAGAACGAGATTGGTGGAAAGCCTTTGTATTACCGCAAATAGAGGAGTACATGATAGAGATATAGAACTACAACCAATGACTTAATGTAGCAGCCCTTCTCCACACAAGTTAATTTCCAAGCCCTTCCAAGGAAGCATGAATTCTCCAAGAGGTGAGTGAATTTTTCTTGAGAGAGATTTCACCAACATGTAGATACCATAGTCTTCCTTCCTTTGGTATGGGAGTAAGCCTCACTTATATAGGACTAAGTGGATGAGGTTATGGATAGGATAGGTTGAGAGATGGTAGGAGAGAGATAGGGGATCTTCCTAATGAGTTAGGGGTCGAGTACCAGCTCTCCAAGAGATCAGGGATAAGCCCCCAAATGGGAAAGCTTTGAGAAAGATCTCGAAATGGCTATTTTTGCCCATTAATAGACCTCGTCGCACCCTGCTATAGAGAAACCTGTGACGTCGCATGTTGCTAGTGTGCAACCTGCGACGACCTCTCAAAAGGTTGTACAAACTGAGTAGAAATCCTCCCAAATGAGTACTTAGTCCAGATGACTTTAGGGATGTATACACTAAATCATGATGATGGGTAGATTTTAGGTGTAACACCCCAAGCACCTCCGTATGATTCTCGAACGATGTATCCACTACAAAATTCGATTGAATCCAATCAAATGCATCTTCGCTGTTAGGACTGGTTGCATTCTAGGATTCATAGTTTTGAAAGAGGGTATTAGAGTTGATCCTCTCAAAGTTGAGGCAATACTTCAGTTGCCTCCTCCACTTAATTTGTTACAACTTCAGAGCCTCCAAGGGAGAGCTACTTTTTTGCATCGGTTTATAGCTAACTATGCTAATATTACCAAAGGTTTCGCATGCTTATTGAAGAAAGACAAATCTTTTATCTGGGATGAGCGAGCCCAACAGTCTTTCAATGCCCTTAAGAAAGCTTTGGTATTGGCCCCTGTGCTTAGTCCACTGGATTTCGCACGAGATTTCATTCTTTACGTGGCCGTGTCTCAAGAGACTATTGGCATGGCCTTGGTTCAGGTAGATGATGCGCTCATCGAGCATGTTATCTATTATCTCAGTCAAAATTTAGTAGACGCTGAGCTAAGGTACACTCACGTAGAAAAGCTGGCACTTGCGACTGTCCACGTAGTCCAACGGTTACAACATTACATTTTGCTTCGAACAACCACAGTTGTAGCTCACATCAATCCATTTCAGTTCGTGCTATCACGATGCCTTATCGGGGGTAAGTATAAGAAATGGATTGTAATCCTTCAGGAATTTGATCTTGATTTTGCTTCGGCAAAATCGGTGAAATCGTTGGTGTTCGCTGAGCTTATGTCGGACCTTCCACGACTTGATGAGGATGTCATTCATGAAGATTCCTTTGTGGATGAACACTTATTTCTTATCTCGTCCGAGGACCCTTGGTATGGGGATGTCATTGTATATCTCCAAACTTTGAAGTTTCCTCCGCATTATTCACGAGACGAGCGACAACGTGTGAGACATCACGCTAAAGATTATACTATCGTCGGTGATACTTTGTACTGCCGAGGAAAGGATTCCATTCTCCGTCGTTGTTTGATTCATGAAGAAGCGGAATGAGTACTTAATGATTTCCATGCGGGGGCGTGTGGCGGTCACTTATCCGGGCTTGCTACAACCCAACGTATCATGCGAGCTGGTTATTTTTGGCCTACCATCTTTAAAGATTGTATTAACGCTGTGAAGAGATGTCACCCTTGCCAGGTGTTTTCTTGGAACATACACTCGCATCCAGCGCCCCTCCATCCGGTCTTCACTGTCGGTCCCTTCACTAAGTGGGGGGTAGATTTCATGGATTGCAAACCAGCTTCGTCTGGGGGGCATCACCATATTATCGTGGCCGTGGATTATTTTTCCAAGTGGGTTGAGGGCATGCCTACTGTAAAAGTCGACGGTGCTACTGCAACCCATTTCGTGTTCAACCAGATTATCACTCGGTTCGGTATCCTGAAAGAGATTGTCACTGACCATGGCAGTCACTTTCAAAACAAGATGATGGAGGATTTGTCTCTCAAGCTTGGGTTTCGTCAGGAACACTCCTCTTCCTACCATCCTCAAGCGAATGGTCAGGTTGAAGCAGTAAATAAGTCTTTGAAGACCATTCTCCAACGTACCATCCAACAAAGCAAGACCAATTGGCATATCATGTTATATCCTACTTTGTGGGCATATCAAACCGCAGTTAAGATTGCCACCGGGTTCTCACCGTTCCATTTAGTTCATGGCGTGGAGTCACTTTTACCGATTGAATGCGAAGTCCCTTCACTCAAGCTAGCCATTGAGATCCTCCCTGATATGACAGATATTGAGCAACGTTTAGTACACCTCGAGCAACTTGATGAGCAACGTCGAGATACCGCTGTGGCCATTGATGTTAACAAGCATCGTGTCAAGGTTCAATATGATAGGTCTGTCCATCCTCGACAATATGCTGAAGGTGACTTGGTACTTTTGTATGACCAAGCTAAAGAACCCCTGGGGGCAGGCAAGTTCAATCCCATGTGGCACGGTCCTTACATTGTGAGGCGTGTCCTCGAAAAAGGAGCTTATGAGTTAGAAGACTATGAGGGAGTTGCCTTGAAGGAGCCTAGAAATGGGCTCTACCTCAAGCGGTATTACGCTTGAACCTCTGGTTCAGGTTGATACTTTTGTACACTATTGTATAGTTTTTCTGTACATAGTTTAGCTTGCCTTTTAGTTATCGGATCTGCTGATTAGCCTCTGTTTGATTGACAGATGTCAACGGTATCTCCTACATTCATAGGTTTCACGGATGGTGCTAGCCGACATACGCAGTAGCTTTCTTCTGCTGCTTGGGTTATCTTCTCACCTGTCCACCTAGTTGTGTCCTCAGGAGGTGCTTGTCTCGGTCCTACATCTAATAATGTGGCTGAGTATAGTGCTATTATTGAGCTACTTCGGGATGCTATTTCAGATGGCGTCCAGTCTTTAGAAGTCCACCTAGATTCACAACTAGTTGTGTCTCAACTGAATGGGCAGTACCGTGTACGAGACCCTACATTACTACGGATATTCCTTAAGGTACGACTCTTGGAGAGACATTTTGTTTCAATTACATATATTCATATTCCGAGAAGTCTTAATTACATATCTGATGCATACGCTAACTATGTATTAGATTGGAATTTGTCACATTCATCATGAAGCACATAAATACAAAGACATCCATACATTTGTACATACACACATATAGTAGAATCGAGAACCAAAGTTTTATTTATAAATATGTCCCAAAATGGTAGTGTCATACAAAACTGGAGCCGGTAGCCCTAAAAAATATACATATCGATACAAAAAATGAGACCTTGGGATATCTATTCCCTCCGGGGAGGCCTAGCTTCCGCCTCTATGGGATGTGTCTCATAGAAGTACTGTACTGCATTGGCCACCCGCTGCAGTAGCCGCACCCACTCACCAGGAACACCCACTACTTGGCGCTGCATTGCCTCAGGTAGTCGGGCTACCTCTATCTGTGGTACTCGGAAAACCATCCGTGATATGTTGTGCCACAACGTCTGAAGTGTGGGCCTTGCTGCAACGTCTCCTGCCACATCACCTCTACCCCGACGACCATGTCTCGGGAAGCCCTTGGGTCTCACTGGGTCTTTGTCTGTGAGCAAACAGTCAAACTTTAGCACTTGATACTAGCACCAAAAAGACTTTTTACATTTCAACTATAATAAAAAAATCCATAAAAAAATAATAAACACAAAACCATAAGAGTACTCACCGATGTCTCCGAACGCTGCACCTGGTGGCAGCGGCATGTCACGGTCCTGTATGAAGTATATCCCCGCATAGGGATATTCCTCTATAGCGATCACCTGCCAGTTCCACCAGCGGAAGAAGTCCTCAGTATATGGTGACGCCAGACGGCCACCACCCTGTCGTGTCAGGATCTCAGCCCACCAGTTCAGGGCTGGATCACAGAGGCTGTGAGGAGGGACATCCACCCTCGGACTAAGCCCCAGAACCATCTCAAAGAAGAAGCTGCATAGGATGCTACCATACCTGAAGTTTTTGGCCTTCCCCTCTTTTCATTCTGTCAGTTGTGTCTTCATAGACACTAGCAGAGTAGTACACCAGTCGAACATCGTAGGTTGCATGCATTGTGATACATAAAACATCACCGACCTGGATGCTCTGGACGGTTCGCTGAACGGTCGCTTGTAGCTCCCAGAATCGACAACTGAACTTTCAGGTAAAAACTTACCACTAAACTCCAAATTGGCGATTGGTGCAAATGAATTGTAATTTGGAAAATTTTATTACTATTTATAATTTTCTGGACCCACTTCTCTATAGTTTTTGCCATTTTGAGCTGTTATGGACTAATATCGTGTCATGGAGTAGTGTTTTTTGATCAGATTTCCTCGGTGAAAGTTGTTCTGAACCATTTCACACCTACGTCAGGTATGTTTCACACCTGGCATATAGGTTAGATGCCATTTTCGCATGCATTTTTCATTTGACCTATTGACCATTTTCATAAACCCTAGGTGCGACCCTGCTTCATAACTAACACAGAACCTTCACATTGCTATAGAAGTGTCGTTGTGTGGCGGTAGGGCTTTTCCGAACATGGGTACCCTAGTTAGAACCCCTTTATGCATTCTGGTGCCCATGCCGTTGTTTGTCCTTAGGATTGGGACTCCTTTGTAGTCACGCCATGACATTGCGATAAAGACTCATACTCTACTTTGTCTTATGCTGGTCATCTCCCTTAAGGACTCCCCTCAGTTATATCATGTTGTGATTGCATTGCATCATCTTGCTTGCTGCTTGAGCCTTGTGCCGACTCTCGCTTACACAATTGTTAACCTGGTGCCTGAGCACTTTTCCCTGTCGAGCCCTGCAGAGCTTATATATTTTCCCTTCACAATTTAATGACCCTTTTGACCCTGAGGGAACATACCCCCGAGTGTCCACATCCTGCATGCACTTCCTTGCATTGAGCATAGGTATGTTCCAGTGCTTGAGACTAGTCTGCTAGCTATTTGACACTCGTTCCCTCACTTGTTGTACTATAAGCAATTTTATTCTTTTTCAAGCTTTTCACAAATATGAAAAAGACCAAAAAAATCAAATATTCCAAAAATCCGGACGGGATTATGGTCACTATTTCTTGTTGGAAGCTATTGTGTCGCCTTTGAATAGAGCATTCATTCCACTCCGTATATTATGAGTCGGGACTATAGTTGGGCCTTAGGAGCTGTACTTGTTTCCCAGTTTTCTCCACCGATTGGTTAAGCTTCCAGTCATTATGGAGCCCTCTGTAATGCCTCCTGCATTGCACAGTTTATGTCAGGTCTATGCTGCCTGAGTCTATCCATCTGCTCATGCTCTTGTTCAAAGGAAGTCCTGAAACCAGTGTCGGCCACTCCTCAGATCTCTTGAATATTGCATGTCGGCCATCCTTATTGAGTCAGTCCGTTTCACTTGAGATCTTCCAAATCTTTCAGCATTGCTGGTACCTCGTGCTGGTTGATGGGGGATGCCTTAATTCCCTCCTTCCAGCGAGTCTCGTTCCGTCGACTTCAACCCATTTATTCCGGGACTTGAGGCTTAGAGTTCGGTTGAGTACCTTGAGGCTTGCAGTCTTAGTGGCAGGTTCTCTCGCCATCGACAGTTTTGGGAATACATCAATGTCCCCTGATCGATGGATTCATCCTAGTGTTCGACTTCAACCCATTTATTCACACTCTGATGATTGTGCTCTGTGCCTTGATTCCCATTTTCATTATTGGTGGGTCATCTCGCGTCTGTTAACGGTATACATCATTGACCGGTAATCAGACGATGTCTCATCAGGTTCGACCCCAACTCCTTTATTCACTTGATGGGACTTACATCATCGAAGACTTGTGCAAAAGACCCCAGGAGATTGCGGCAATTAGTATGCTACATATGACTTTGGCTTTACATTTGAGATATCACCTCTCAGATTTTAGCAGTTTGTACCTCCAGTTTGCACCAGTTGTCTTCTTTTCAGCAGAATACCATATCTTACTGTAGAGGGATCATGGCTATGATCACTTATGACATGTATCCATTATGTACTGCCTATTCATGGCCATTGTATCAGATTGTTGTACTCTACCGACATGTATTCTGAGATACTATTGTATTATGACGAGTGACCTGCTCTTTCCACTTGTGTTTCCATCACTCCACTTCTGAGTTTTATAATGTATTTCAGCCATCGTAGCATCAATCTCTGACCTCACACATTAGGGGGCATCTGTTACATCATAATCTTCCACCCTGTGAGCATCAGCATTCTTTGGCCTGTAGGATCCATTTCAGTGACTCAGATCCACTTATATCTTTCAGACACTATTTTTCCCTATTTTTATTCCTACTCACATGTTGCATCATTATAGCATGCGTACCCACGAGTTGCATCACTATAGCCCGCGGGTATCAAGTAAAATGGTAAAAATCACTAATTTATTACTTTTTACTCCCAAAAAGCGGTCATTGGGTGACCTTTGGCTCTCCATCTGCCCGAGTAACACCTAGATGTGTCCTTTCACCTACCTTTGAGAGGACTATATATTGAGCACATATGGCTTATGGATGGGAGGAAGAAGAGAATAGTAAGAGAACTCTAGTGGATTTTTGCCCTATCTTGAGTCTGCACTCATTGATCCTTGTAGTTGTGAACCCCTTATGTTCACCTTCCAAACTCCTTTCATAGTTTGAGTTTTCCATTCATGGAGGATTGAAGTGGTGGAGGCACAAGTGGATTGATCCAGATCTTGGTTCAGATAGGTTGCCGGCAAGAGGTCGTATCGCTTTGTACTTCTTCTTGTTAATTAATAGAAATACTCATATTCTCGTCCATCATGTTGTGAATGTTGTTTATCATACATTGGGTTACATTTGCTTGTGATATTATGGACCATTGTTATTGATAATGTTAATGTCAGTAATATATTATATATACTTGTTGGATATTGGTTGTCAAGACTAATTTGCAGATTTCAAGTGCATGGATTGAAAGCTCCAACGGGGATCTACATCAAACGTTTGGATCGAGGTTGGTTACATTTCTCAATTATCTTAACATTGTCATTTATAATAGCATTGTTTTGAGAATTGAGTTGATTTCTGGTAGTCATCTGTCTGTTGTGGTATTCCCAAGCCATAGTGAGTTTTCTCCAATACACATATCAACATCATAGTGACAGGAAATTTGAAGTGGGAGATTGGGTATGGGTATTTTTTAGTCTAAAACCATACAAACAAATTTCCCCCAAGCAGCAAAAGAAGGACAAAAAATTAGCACCCAAGTACTATGGTCCCTATAAAGTGTTGCAGAGGATTGGACATATGGCTTACGGATTAGAGTTGCCTTCATTCAAAAAAGGTAATTGGTGACAAGATCTCAGTCCATACTGTTTTACCAAATATTGATGAAGAAGGGAAATTGATACTAGAGATTGAAACAATCCTCAATACAAGTATCAAGCAACTATTAAATTGAGAAAGTAATGAGTACCTCATCAAGTGGAAGAATCTGCCAATAGAAGAGGCAGCATGGGAATATTAGTTCTTCAAGCATAAACATCTAGAGTTAATCAAGTGTTGGGAAAACACTTGTTTGAAAGGGATGGGCATGTTAATCCCTATATATTGTGACATTACATTTCTATTATTATATTAGTATTGCCATTATTGGTCGGCGATGACCTTAATTGTAATTGTATGGTTGGATAAAATCACAATTTTACCCTTTGTCACACACACACACACACACACAAGGGAGACTTAGTTTTAGGACCACCTCACCTCATCTTGTTCATTTGATACATTGTATAAGGAGGTTCACCCCTCGAAGAGTCTTCTTATTTATCTCTTTATTTTGTTCTCAAGGTGTTGGGTTACTCTTTATTTCTACTTTTATGCTATATTTGGGAATTTGGTGCATAAGAATAGTCCATATCCAAATTTCCTAGGGGATCAAGGATGAGCCCCCCTGCACTTGCCACCCTCGAGTTCCCTTTTGATGCCCCATCAAAGAAGAGGAAATGTTTACGATGTGATTTTTTCCATTGTTGAAAATCCTATTGATTCATTATAATATTCCAAGAAGGATGAATGGAGGGATGAGGATCTGCAAGTGTAGAGTGAGAGCTTCCACCCACATGAAGATTTGCCAATCAATTCCTTTCCTCATGTTACAACGTATTTTTCCACCTTGTGAGAATTTATACTATTTGGCCTCTGTTATTCATTTGACTGACTCATAACAACTTTTTTCCCTCCAGGAACCTTGTTTTCCCTATTTTTGTTCTTGTACGCGAGTTGCTTTACTGCAACTTGCGCATGCGCAGGCTGTACCACTATAGCTCGCGTACATCGAGTTAAATGGTAAATTACGGTAAAAAACTCACTTTTAACTCCAAAAAGCGGACATAGGGTGACCTTTGGCCCTCCATGTATCCTGAAATGACTTGATTCGACCTTTGACCTACCTTTGGAAGGCTATATCTTGAGCTCTTATGGTACATGGAAGGAGGAGAAAGAGAGATAATCGAAACTCTATTGGATTTTTTCCATAGCTTGAGTCTACATCCATTATCCTAGTTGTTGTGAACCTCTTATGTTCACCTACCAAACTCTTCCATATTTTGAGTTTTCCATACCATGGGGGATTGAAGTGGTGGAGACACAAGTGGATGGACCTAGTTCTCGGTTCAGATGAATTGCCGGCAAGAGGTTGTATCATGTACTTCTTGTTTCATTAATAGAAATACTCATTTTCTCGTCCAATTGATGTTGTGAATGGTTAATTAACATTGGCTACATTTGCTTATTATATCATGGACCATGCTATTGTTTATGCTAACATCTTTCATATATTATATACACTTGCTTGTGTTTATTATTGAGACTAAGTTGTAGGTTCAAGTGTAGAGATTTGAAAGCTCAACGGGGATCTACATCGAACGTCCGGTTGAAGGTTGGTTATTTATTCCACATCTTAGCATTTACATTTATATAGCATTGCATTGGGAATTGAGTTGATTTCTGGTAGTCATCTGTCTGTTGTGGTCTACCCCAAGCCATAGGAAGTTTTTCTCCGTAACACCTCATTATGAAGCAAAAATATTTGGTGATTCATTATGCCTTTGGATTGCATTTCTTCCTTGATTAAGCTCTTGGATTTGGATGTAGTGTTCCTAGGGATGGCATGTTCATGTTGACATATCACTTTATTATGTGCCAACTATATTTTCTAGCAGAGGTATTTTAGTGTTGCAAGTCATTCTCTTTTGAGAGTAGGTTTGTATTGGAAGGATCCTCTATACTTCTTGTGCCAATGAGTAAACATATCTTTGTATGTGTCTAGGATTATCATTGTATATCTGAGTTCTTTGAATGTGAGTTGCCAAACCTATTTTGTGGATATGCACGTGAAAAAAATGTGACATCGACTCCCCTTATCTACTTCACACAGAGCACAATGAGATGGCCCATGAATCCCCTACTTTTGGAGGTTTTCAAATGTTAATAGTTTTCCATGAATCATGATCCAACATAAGGCATTCACTTTTGGAATCCCACACCCATGCCATACATTCTTCCATATACTAGATCCCTAAGGTAGATAAACCGACTACCAATTTTCTTGGTACCCAAGCTTAATTATATATACCCACCCCCCCGATCATTTGTTGTTGGAAGGGTCCACTCAATTAGTGCATAACCTTTCATGGAAGAAAGGAGAATGTGAGTTAGGGTGCTAGAATGTTAAGAGGTGAGAGAGACCATCTAGTCCAATACTTATTATTTATAGTCCAAGAAGATATATAAAAAAGAGTTGAGTACCCTTGGTTATCCATCCAAGATTTTAGAGGAAAAATCTCTTCCTTATTTTCTGAAGGAAGGTTCCCAATTATGATATTTGTCCAAAATTTTGAATATCTCGCCATTTCCTAGTATTCGGGTGAGTTTAGATTGAATTATAGGTGCCACCAATTTGCATAGTTTCCATATATGCAATCCATTTTTGCTATCAATTAGTTTGACTATACATCTTTTTTCAATTACATTGAAAACCCTTCGAACGAGCACCTTCTTGCACCAGTCAGAGTTACTTGTAATTGATCTCCATAGAATCTTGGTTCCCATTACAAAATTCATTCACCTAGTATATTTAATATCAACACCACCTCTCTCTTTGGGAGATCTAACTGTATGCTAGTTGAATAAATAATGTTTTCATTATTTGATTTTCCCCCTTACCAAAGGAATTTGTGGATATTTTACGTTATTTGTTGCATAATTCCAGAGGGGAATAACATGGTGGAACATTGATGAAGGAGGAGAGATAAAAGAAAAAAACTTAATATGAGCGATCCACCCCACTAGATTCAACCATTGAGATCCCAACTATTTAAATTTGGTCTTTATTTTATTGATTATGCCATACCATACAATTGATGTGGGGTTGTTGAGAGAAATAAGCATTCCAAGGTACTTGAAGTTAGTCCACTTTTCTGAGCTATGAATTTGCATGATTATAGAGATGGATCGAAGAAGAGGAAGGTCAATGTTCCATATTTATATTTGAATTTTGTTGTTATTTTCTTTCCCCCCTGATGCAATGAGGAATTGATCAAAAGTATTCTAAACCTATCAACAATGGCAATTGATGCTCCGCCAAGCAAAATGATATCATCAACGAGCTGAAATTGGTTCATTGATTTGACTCCTCTAGTGAAGGTTATATTATGGATATTGTGAGAGAAGCATTCAAACTGTAGTTTCCTACTTGATGCCACAGTCATGATAGATAAAAGGGAGGAGAGGCCAAAACTTATCTCAAACACCTATTGCTTTAAAAAGAAGAAGTGGGTCTCCCATTGAGTAAGGGCGTGATGTAAGGACCACTGATGCAAGCTTGAATCCAATTAAAAAAATAATTTTTAAACCCAAATTTATAAAGGACATCAATAAAAAAGGAGTGTCTTTGGACCTTGATTCTTGGAGATGATATGTAAAGCCCTAAATTTTGGCACGCTACCCCCTATATTGTGGCTCATTACATATTATTGATGTAGGATTGGGTCTATTAGTGGTAATTGTCATTAGTATTATTATATTATTTATGTCAGGTTGGGTCCATTAGTTGTAATTGTACCTCTTTGTCTGCTATACATAGGAATGAGACCGTTTCATTTGAATCATTTCATCTCATCTTGTATTATGTACTTAGTACATTGTATAAGGAGGTTTCCCCCTCGAAGAGGCTTGATTTTCATCTCTTTTACTCATTATTCTAGCCTTTTTATGCTCTTTTCATGCTCTTTTAAGGAATTTATTGCTTAACATTTGGTACCAAAGCTTGGATGCTTCCAAGAAAAGACATCTTGGAATTTTCGCTATAATTTGTTTTTTCTACAAATTTTTCAGATAGTGAAACTTGGAACCCATCTATAAAATAGACTGAACTATTTGTGGTAACAGTTTCATATCCTGAATCATTACAGGTTCAGAGTTATTCCCAGTGGAGGGTAGGGTTTTTTATTAGTCCCAAAGCTAGTCTAAAATAGGTGTTCTGGGAAAACAAGTTATATCTGGAGCATGATAGATCCAAATTGAGTGAGACTTGTTGCATGAGAAAGAATACAAATCACATTATTTGTGGTAGCAATTTCAGACTCATATATGAAAAATTGGACACATGGCATTCCATACACGTTTGCTCTTCTGAAAGGACCAAAACAACAAGTGTTGGGAGATTCACCATATTTTTTTATTGGCACATCAGAATTAGGTCAGAATTGGGAGATTCACCAGTGTTGGTATTAGTATGTTCCGCCACGGCCTCCTCTAGGCATCCTTCGTCAGCCCTGCTACCCTCTCCCATCAGCCTTCTGCTGCCTCCATGCCGCTTTCCCCCTCCGCCACCAGCTCGACCCTCTCCGTCATCCATCCTTCCACCCTCCACTTCCAAACGCCCACGTAGTCTCCCTCCACGAAAACCCTAATCTGCAATAAACAAAACAAAAAGAAATTTAATAAAAAAAATAATATTTTTTATAATATTTTATTTTTTTTAATTTTATTTCTAAACTTTATAATAAAAATATTTAAATATAATAATATTATATTTATTAATTTTATTAAAGTATACTTATTAATTATAGTAATTATCATTACTATAGTGATCATCACTTCTCCCTAAGACATTAATTGTCTTTTTCCTACCAAAATTTAAGTATCACCACCTCCCTCTAAGCCAAAATTGGGTCCAATTATTCACCACCACACTTAAGAAGCATGACGACAGAGTTAAAATACCAAATCGAGAAAATAGAGAACGATGTCCAAACTTTAAAGGAAATGATCACCAAGAGTCAGGAGGCACTTAAGAAAGAAATTAAAGAGGAAGTCATTCAAGTAATGGAGCAGAAAATGGATGACAAGTTCGACATTATGAGCAAGGAAAAAAAAATGTTAGACCAAAAAATGACGCAGAACCATAATACATTAATGGAGGTGTTACAAAGACTAATGCAAAAAAAAAAGACCAATTCGGCAGTCCAGACATGCTAGATGCCTAATTTCATATTTCTATATAGGAAGCACTTGCTAAGAATCAAGAAGAATTGCAAAAATAAATAAAGATTAACAATATGACGCTTAAGCAAGAGATAGAAACAAAAGTACTGCCATATATGGAGGCACGATTAAACAACAAAATAGACGCTATTAGTAAGATAGTAGAGAATAAAAAAAAAACTAAAAATCACCAACAACGAAGCAGTTCAAATATGTCACTTGCATTGTCCAGTAGTTCCGAGCCACCATCAGACCATAAAGCTAAAGGAAATCAATACCATCCTTACAAAGTGTACCCACCTAAGGCAAAAATAGAGTTGTCAAAATACAATGGAAGTGAAGACCAATGCATTGCATGGCTAAACAAAGCAGAAGAATACTTCGACATTTATAATATTCAATCTGACGAGGAGAAGGTGAAATATGCGTCAATGCATATGGAAGGGTACGCCTATAATTGGTACTTATGGTGGAAGGGAGACATTTTTGCCTGCACCTGGAAATTGTTCAAAAATGATTTTTTTAATAGGTTTCAAGGTATCAAAGAAGATGAATTTTTCAGTAAAATTACCAGATTACAATAGGTTGGAAGCATTGAGAAATTCACACATCAGTGGGAATCCTTATTGACACAAGTATTTGGGTTGTCGGACAAACAAAGACTCGAAATCTATTTAGGAGGTCTTAAACCGTACCTCCAAAAAGAGTTAAAGTTACATGACATACCTAACGTAGAGGTAGCAAGACATAAAGCAAAAACCGTAGAACGCAAACTGGAAGGAATAAAAACAAGACGTGATAACCATTATCGACAAGAAAAAGAGACACAACGTAGGTATTGTGAAGATACTTGGTCACCTGGCCATCAATGCCACAAACCTCAGTCATATGCCTACGAAATGGAAAATAGATCAAAGTCATCTAATAGTTACTCTGACAATAGAAAGAAGAAGAAAAACATTTGTCGTCGATGCGGTGATGACTGGACTCGAGGCCATAAATGTAGGAACAATCAGACAATACAGTGCAAAATCATCAATGGGAAGGAAGTGCAAGTCTCTGCACAAGAAATCCCGTCCGATTCTAATACCGACACTGAATCTTAATGAAGGACGACATTAGGAAAATACTCAATCTTTGAGGACAAATATTTCCTAAGGGGAAGGCAATGCTGTGAATATTTATTTAATATTATTATTTATAAATTAATAGATTATTAGGTTACTAGTGAAAGGGCGTAACCCTTCACTATGCTTGATCAAGCCCTATAAAAGGCGATCTTATTGTAATTTATCATCATCATATAATATATTATTCTATTTATCATTCAATATGAGAGTCGGATTCGACTATTATGCATCCAACTGGATACGATTGCTACAACGACATTGAATAGGGGACATATAAGGATACTGTAGGAAGAATTTTTAAACTTAGAGGGGCCGAAAATTCAGGGTTTCCTCAATTGGAAATCAGTCTTCAAATCAGGGTTGGAAAAAGGTACTCCATTTTAAATTTTGAAATAACTTTTAGTAGAAATATCTATTTGAGGTGAACACAAGGTGTGATATATATTTATATTGTTTAAAATGCCACCAAAAGGTAGTGTACAAAATAATACTCCAATCATGCCACCTGAGGATTCATCTCTGACCTATGATGAAAGTGAAGATCTATGTCCAAGTTGGAAGATATGTTTAAAGGGTCTGTGAAAACGATTGATTTACTTAATTTAGAGGAGAATATTATGGGACATATGGATAATAAGATGGAGGAAAATATGAGAAGGATTGATAATCTCATACAAAATTCAAAGAAAAATATCTCTACAGGTGATGATGTGTCCCGAGGTACTCAGGAAGATAAAGATGGTGTCCATGTTGAGCAACCTTCCATTAATAAGAATATTCCAAGAGGAATCGATTCTAATAATGGAAGTGACCTTGGATGGTCCCCAATGGGTATGCAAATCCCCAAGATTGACATGAGGAATTTTGATGGCAAGGACCCCATAACATGGATGTTCCATATGGAGCAATTCTTTGATATACAACAAGTGCCAAATCTTCAAAAGGTAACTATTGCATCTTTATATTTAGAACCTGATCAATTTGTGTGGTACCAATGGCCTTGTGAACACAAAAAGAACTATCTCTTAGTCCATTTTTACAAAAGAGTTGATATCATACCATGATGATGTTAAGAGCAATTCCTTCTTTACACAATTGATAAATCGAAGGCAAAAAAGTCAAGGAAGCGAGCACATTCAACAATTTCAAAAGTTGAGTCTCGGCGTGGTTGGCATAGTAGATGATAAATTGTTGGATCTTTTTATTGGAACCTTAAAGGATAACATCCAACATGAGGTGCACCTCTTCGAACCAACATCCTTAGAGAAGGCTTTCAAGGTGGAAAGGAAGGTTGAAAGTAAAAATATGGCGATGGCTACTAAAAGGACCACTTCTAACACATATAGAGAGAATAATGTTCCTTATTCTAATCCACCTCAAAGGTTGACACCCCAACAACTGGATAAAAGAAGAGAAAAAGATCTATGCTTTAATTGTGATAGTAAGTACAACAAGGGACATAAGTGTGGTGAGAAGAAATTATTCTACATATATTGCGAAGAGGAATAAGAAAAAGTACAAGAACCATCTAAAGCTGAATAAATAGAAGATATTACTACTGAGGAGATTACTCCTACCATAGCTTGTCATGTATTGGACAGAACTAACACTCCCCAAACTATCAAGAGCGAAGGATATATCAAAAAGAAAAAGATAACATTGTTGATTGATTATGGTAGTACTCATAATTTCATTCATTGTAAACTAACCAAAGCTCTCAATTGCTTTGTATATCTAGCACCAGAGTTTCAAGTAATTATTGTATATGGAGGAACTATAAATGCTTAGGGAAATTCCATAATATCATTCTTAATATGGGGGAATATGTATTGAATAGTCCAATGATTGCTATCCAAATGGGTGGTGTTGATGTTGTCTTAGGGGTTCAATGGTTACAATCATTGGGAACATAGGGTTTTAATTTTCAAAAAAATTTCATGAAATTTTCATTGGAAGGAAAATAATTTGAAATAAGGGGTATCACAGGGAATCCAAGCAAGGTGATAAGCTCTAATGGAATGAAAAAATTGTTGAAAAAGGGACATCAATGTGTAATTGCACAATTATGCTCACTAGATGTTCAAACATATAAGCCTCATTTTCCCATGGATCTACAAAGGGCCATTGATAAGCACTCCTAGGTATTTGAAGTATTCCAAAAGTTCTTCCACCTACTCAATATTTTGATCATGCTATTCACTTAATTCTAGGAAGTGTTCCTCCTAACGTTAGACCTTACAGATACCCCTATGGCTAGAAGAGTGAAATTGAGCATATGGTTGAAGAAATGTTAGAGGATAACATAATTAGGCCTAGCCAAATTTCTTACTCTGCACTAGTGGTAATGGTACACAAGAAGGAGGGATCATGGCATATGTGTCCAAATTACGGAGAGCTCAGCAAGATCACCATTAAAGATAAGTTTCCCATTCCTATCATAGATGAATTGTTAGATGAAATACATGGAACAACTTGGATGTCCGTTTAGGGTATCATCATATTATGATGAAGGAAGAAGACATCCCTAAAATAACATTCAGAACTCATGAAGGTCATTATGAATATCTGGTCACGCCTTTTGGCCTTACAAATGCAACTTCCACATTTCAAGGTTCGATGAATTCCATTTTAAACTCCTTCCTTAGAAAATTTGTGTTAGTATTTTTTGATGATATATTAATCTGTAACAAGTCTTGGGAAGAACATGTTCAACATGTTGACAAGGTTCTACAACTACTAAAGGAGCAACAACTATATGCAAAACCTTCCAAATGTTTCTTTGGGGTAAAGGAGGTAGAGTATTTGGGCAATATTGTATCTCATGAAGGTGTCAAGGTAGACCCTAAAAAAATTAAATCCATCATGGAATGGTCGATTCCCAAAAACTTAAAGAATCTTAGAATATTCTTAGGTTTGACAGGGTACTACCACAAGTTTGTTCGGAAATATGGAAGAATAACAACACCTTTAACAACATTATTTAAGAAGGAAGCATTTTATTGTACTCTAGAGGCAACTCAAGATTTTGAACAACTTAAAGAGGCAATGTGCAAAGCTCGTATTTTGACCACACTAGACTTCACAAAAACCTTCATTGTGGAATGTGATGCCTCAGGAAATGGAATTGGTGCTGTTCTAATGCAAGAAGGACAACCCCTTGCTTTTGAAAGTCGACCAATCATGGGGAAGAACTTACAGAAACTCATTTATGAGAAGGAAACGATGGCAATACTACAGGCACTTAAGCAATGCCGTCCTTACCTAATAGGTAGGCACTTCAAGGTCAAAACAAATCATGATAGTCTTAAGTAATTCTTGGAACATAGACTATCTTTAGAAGAGCAACAAAAAGGGTAACCAAGATGTTGGGATATGACTTTGAAATCATCTAAAAAAAGGATAACAAAATGTGGTGGAAGATGCACTCTCTAGAAAAGATGAGGATGTTGAGGCATTACTTTGTGTGATTTTGATTATACAACCCGATTGGGTAGTAGAAGCAAGCGAACAATGAACAATCTGTGTCGACGCTCATCCAAAAGCTACAAAATGATCCCAGTGTATCAGATGCTTTTGTGTGGAAAAATGATTCACTATGGTATAAGGATCTCTTATATATATGTAAGAACTCCCAACTCAAACAAAATATCCTTTTTGAATTATGCACCTCTCTTATTGCTAGGCACTCAAAATTCCTAAAAACGTACCACAAGATCAAGAATGAATTTTTTTTGGGAAGGTCTTAAATCTGATGTTCAAAGGTTCATGGTAGAATGTTTGGTTTTCCAACAAAATAAGGTTGAAATAGTTAATACCCCAGGTCTTTTACAACCATTAGAAATACCTTGTCAGTGCTGGGAGGAAGTCTCAATGGATTTTATCACATGTATACCCAAGTCAGAAGGGAAGAATGTTATTATGGTGGTTGTTGATAGACTCACAAAGTATGCGCACTTTTGTGCACTCTCTCACCCTTTTAATGCAAGTACAATTGCTGCAACCTCCTTCATGGAAACAATTCAGAAGTTACATGGAAGCTCGAAGATTATTGTCAGTGGCCGAGATCCAATTTTCACTGGAAATTTTTGGGCTGAACTATTTTCTTGTTTGGGTACCCAGTTGGCTCATAGTTCATCCTATCATCCTCAATCCGATGGGAAAACTGAGATAGTTAACAAATGTTTGGAAGGATACCTTCACTGCTTTGCATCTGACAACCAAACAAAATGGGTGAAATGGTTATATTTGGAAAACTGGTGGTTCAATACTTCCTTCCATACATCATCAAAATGTCTCCATTTATGGCACTTTATGGGTATCATCCTCCATCTATCGCATCTCCCTTAAAAGGAAAATCTAAAGTTGAAGCTATGGAAGATCACCTAGAGCACCAACAAGAAGTTCTCTAGTTACTAAAGGACAACCTGGCTATGTCAAAAAACAGGATGAAAGAACAAGTAGATCAACATCACAGTGAATGAGTTTTGAAGAAGAGGATTGGGTATTTATGAGGCTGCAACCTTACAAACATATGTCCTTCAAGCAACTAAATAAAGACAATAAATTAACACCCAAGTACTATGGTCCTTATAAAGTGTTGTAGAAGATTGGTAGTATGGATTACAAATAGGATCTCCCTTCATCTTCAAGGGTACACCCAATTTTCCATGTTTCTTGCTTAAAGAGGGTAATAGGAAACAAGATCCCAATTCAAACTATCTTGATGGAGCTTGATGAAGAAGGAAAATTCATATTGGAACTTGCACAAATCACGGAAACAAGGACCAAACAACTACGCAATTGGGCTATTACTAAGTACCTCATCAAGTGGAAGAACTTACCAATTGAAGATTCGACATGGGAAGATGAGTCCACAACTAATCAAGCATTGAGGACAACACTTGTCTGAAGGGGAGTGCATGTTAATCCCTAAATGTTGGCACATTACCCCCTATATAGTGGCTCATCACATATTATCGATGTCGGCTTGGGTCTATTAGTGGTAATTGCCATTAGTATTATTATATTAGTTATGCCATCCCGAGTCCATTAGTTGTAATTGTACCTCTTTGTCTCCTATATATAGGAAGGAGACCTTTTCATTTGAATAATCTCATCTTGTCTTGTCTTATGTACTTAGTACATTGTATAAGGAGGTTGCCCCCTTGAAGAGGCTTGATATTCATCTCTTTTCTTCATTATTAAGGTGTGGATTACTCTTTCTGGTCTCTTTATTCTCTTTTCATGCTCTTTTGGGGAATTTGTTGCTCAACATGATCTTTGGAAGAATCTTCTTAATTCCGTTGGCCATTATCTCAATCAATATTTTATAGGAAGAATTGCATAAAGAAATAGGTCGAAATATGTTGAACAATGAGGGATTTTCCTCTTTAGTAATGACAACGAAGAATGAGAAGTTGCTAATGTCATCTAATTTGTGTCTTTTTCAGTATGTGTTTTAGGTCCAATTTAATGATTGTCCAACAAGCACTATATAAGTGAGCAGAAAATATGTCAAGCAAAGGAGCCTTGTCAAGGGAAAATCACTATATGAGCTTAATGATTTCCCTTTCTTCTATTTCTTGATTTAGTTCCTCATTTTCAATTCGTGTGACTAGCTAGGGAAGGTTTTCAAAGATGATTTGGGTTGAATCAATATCCACTACTTCTTCTTCCATGTAGTGTCCTTCAAAATGGGTCTTGGTAGCTTGTTTAATGGTTGCAAACTCCTCCAATATTGGGCCATCATCCAAAGTTATTTCTTTGACATAATTTTTATTGGTTCTCACGTTGGCTTGACGATGAAAAAATGGTGTTCCTATCTCCTAACTACAACCATAGGCTACATGATTTTAATTGCCACATCTCTTCCTATGATCTATTCACTTTGTGAAGCTTGGTGTATAGAGTTCTCTCATCGACTTGAATTTAATGGCTTATATCATCATTTTCCATTTTCATTTAAAGATCTTTGAGCTACTTTTGGATAAGAGTTTTCTATTTTTTCGAGGATAGAAAAAAGGATTTGGACCACTACTTTAGATTTGTCTTCATTGCTTTTAATTTTTGTTCCCACAAAAAGGAGGTGAACCAATGATAATATTTTCCCATTCCTCAGTACTCATTTCCATAGCTCTAGGATTCTTGAGCCAAAGGGGATTGAATCGAAAAGGGAATTGCCAAAATTTTGGGAAATGTTGAAAGTAAGGGGGATCCGTTTGTGATTAGAAGTTGCAAGGGGGGTGATATGAGAATATAAAGAGTAATTATGGAGTGAGAAATCATTGTAGATCATAAATCGATCTAGTATAGCAGCAATATGACCTAGACCAAGACGTAAATTAGTCCAAGTGTATTTCCCCTTGACATGCTTGATATCTATAAGATTTGAATATGCCATTAAGTCTTCCATATTTTCTCTAAAGGAATCCTTGACAATGTTTCTACCTTATTTTATTTGCTTGACAAAACCATATCGAAATCTCTTGTTACGTAGTTTTTGGTGATGTTAGTATCCATTAGGGCCTGCAAAGGAGATCAACATTCTTCTTTTTGTTTGTAAAAAATAGACATATAAATATTTAGAATGTGGTATTTGATAACTAAATGAAGATGGGTGAGACACGCAAGTACCCAATGTTTCCTTTGATGGGAGAAGTCCAGATGGAAGATAGACCTATCCTGTAATGTACAAATACCTCGTGATGCACCTCTTGAGCTTACCATAATACCTTTGTTTATTGTCCATTGCTTCTTGCCGCGTTTGAGAAATATATCAGCTGCTTGAAGATTTGTCTCTTGGAGGAGGGGGATAGTTGGTTTCTTGGATTTGAAGAGATCTCACATGGATTCGTCTTTGAATCTACTACCCATGCCTTTGTAGTTCTTATAGGAGACAATATTCATCATTTAACATTTGAGGGTTTTTGTTCTTCATTCAATGGAGGAGCCTGAGTTCCTTCGTTTTTGTCATGATTGTTTCTAGAACCAACGCCTATCGAATTTTCAATGGTTGTCTGGTTCCCAATAGCTTCTCTCAGTTTGTTGCCTCTTCTCTTTTTTCTCTTGCTATTTTTCTTCCAAGCTTCTTGGGTTGTCTCTCTTCTTCCTCTTCCTCTTGCTTCTTCTCTTCTTCAATCCGATATTGAGATATCTTTCTCATAAAAACCCCTGAGGATAGGAGAGGTTTGTCTAAGACTAGATCAATTTCCTCTTTCCAATTTGTGTGCACATGTTCCTGATAGAAGGGGAGGGATCTATTTGAGAAGAGGTGAAGAAAGGTAACACGAGAGGAAAGATGGAGGAAGGTTCTTTGATCAAGGGAGCGACCACTTCCATAAAAGAGCAATGATCTTCCTAAGAAAGAATATCAAAATGATTGGTTATAGGAACATGATTAGATACCAGAGGCTTTTTTGTTGGAGAGAGAACTGAGGTTCCTTAGGGTGGCTCCGAGGGGCTAGGCTTTGAGATTGTTGAGGCTGGAAGGGAAGTGAGTTTCTTAGATCCGGTTGAATCAAGTTGAGTAGGAGAAGATAGAGTAAAATGAGAGGCATTGGAGTTTATATGCTACTTTGAACTCATTTTTTTCTTTACCATTTGCCTTTGCTCATCCTTATCGAGGGCCAATTGAGTTTGAGGTTGATATTTTTGCAATTTTTCACAAAACACTGTATTAATAAAAGGTTTTACATTTGAATGACCATTGTTCATAATTGAGTTTCTAAACATGCCTCTAGTTGTCAAGGGTTAAAAGGATTACTTCTAAGAGGCCCATTCTCCAGATTAAATTTATTGCAAATCCTATCACAAGTAAACATGTTATCCTTGGGTTCTAATTTATTGATATATCTTCCAAGAGTATTCCCAATGCTTCTCAACGAATCTTCATTCCAATAGTGAAAGGGTAGATGAGGTAGAAGAACCCCTATAAGGATTGTCAACGTAATGTCGAGCTCTGGGTCAAAATCCAAAGTCCATCAATTCAATACTTTCCTTTGGTGAAAAAAATGTATGTTCCATTCTGAAAAATTAAATCTCGATATTTTGTAGCTTCAAACAGAAAGGTGTAAAACCCTTTGCCACAAAAAATGAGAGAGCTTCCCTTTGATTAAAACCTTCTACTTTTTTCGATCCCAAAGAGCCATTGTTTTGGTTGAAGGCCATATCATAGTAAATTGGTCGAATATGCCTCTTTCTACGAGGTCAAGAGCCATGTATCGATAAGAGAAAATAGGGATCATAACCTCAAGGATACCATCCAATTTCTTGAGAAAACATGAAAGTTGAGACTTTGAAGAGGATTTCGTAATGGCATAGATCAACGTACGAAAGACAACGACTTTGTGTCTAAAGGCGGAGGGGGAGGGGGCGTCCCCCTTCAGGATCAAGATCTATAGATGAGAAGGGTTTGCACATAAAGCTACTCTTGCATGCGTAAAGAGCTAAAATAGTTATCATTTTTTTTTAATGTAATATTATCATTAAGAAAAAAAAGCAAATACAATTTAAGATATTGTGATGTCTTCTAATTCCAAATGTTGAAATTTTGAAGCAACATAGTAAAATATGAAATAAGATTACAATACTCAGAACATAAACTTGTTAGGGAAACTCATCAATTTGAAGTGAGTAAACTTGGTGTCCTTGACTTTTCGAAAGGTATTTTTCATAATGTGTACTTTTTGAAAGGTATTTTTCATAATGTGGACTTTTTGAAAGGTATTTTTCATAATGTGGACAAGATTTGAGAGAGGTATTTTTCATAATGTGGACAAGAATTGAGAGGGAAATGAAAGGGTAAGTATCTCTCTTAGGGTCATGGTGTTCTAATTTCCTTCGACACGTTATGTAGTGCACCTGCCAAAAGAAAAAGAAAGAATTGAAAATGCATGTTCCTCTCACTTCCCAAAGAAAGAAAAGAGAGTACAAGAGAATATGCTCCCTATATATATATAAAATAAAAATTCGCTTCTTTTTGTAAAATTTGTAAAATGAAACATTGTGTTCTATTAGACAAACAATGACATGATTGAATTCAATGAAGGTGAGACTGAATTACTTCTCTCATTGTTTACTTTTTCCTTTTGTTTTTTTTCTCCTTTTTCAGTTTGGGTGGTATGTCGATCGCCGCTACTTTCACATTGAAAAAAGTAAAATATTCATGTGATTAACTTGGCGGTGACAGGTTTTGTTTAATCGATATAATAATAATAATAATAATTATAATTAAGATGCTTTAATATATCCACACCATACCATTTATCCTCAACCTCTTCGTGACAATTACAACTCCATACTTATCTAAGAACACGTTTTGGAGATGCAACGTAGATGGTTCCCCTCATGTTTTTATTTGTTACTTCAGTGAATGACAAGACAATATGTATATATACAAATTATATATACATGGAAGGTATGCATGTATATATAATAGTAAAGATTTGAATTTTTATTTAAACTATTATGTAAATAAAAAATAAAAAAATGAACGTATAAAATATTTATTAATTGTAAATCAAATCAAGAATTAATAGGATAAATTATTTAAATGTAATTTTTGTATCATTCAATATTAACTCTTTAATATTTAATGATAAAAAATTACACCTTCTCATGTGTACATGACAATATCTATGTCGTACTTTGTTGTGGATATAAATTGGTGGAACTCTTTCTAGTATGCAACAAAAGATACATATTACCTCATTGTTTAGCAAAGCACAAGACAATACACACCGCAGACAACACCAGGGTAGCCTCCAAAGCCTTTTATTACTCAATATTCAGAAAAGTATTACAATGTATGAGAGCAGTGGTTCGACACGTGTTGCCAAAATATTGCCACCTAATACACACCGGGGGGGAACGCGGTAGGAAACCTTCAAGCCGCTCGGTGTGTCCTTGGGGGCAAGCCATGTGGACACGACACATTAGTTTATGTTGATGAGTTCACTAATGATACCATCCACGAATGTGAAAAGATCCCTTAAGTTTCCCCACCAATTTATTTATTTATTTATTAATAGATTAAACCCCAAAAATTAAATAAGTTATGTGTTCACTAATGATACCATCTATGAATGTGGGGAAAAAGATCCCTTAAGTTTCCCCACCAAATTTTCTCTATATAAATAAATTAAACCCCCAAAATTAGACAAGTTATGGGTTCACTAATGATACCATCCACGAATATGGGGAGAAAGATCCCTTAAGTTTCCCCACCAAATTTTCTTTATATAAATAAATTAAACCTCAAAAATTAGATAAGTTATTTAACTTGCCATACCAAAGCAAATTAAATCTTAATTATATATTTTTTAAAATTAATATTTTTTTAAAAATTATTAAAAACACATATTCATATATTTTTTAATAAAATCTAATCTACTCATTACATATATTATATTATGTAAACATAAAATATATATTAAAAAATACTATGAAAAAAATATTATACTCAAAACTTAATTATATATTTTTTAAAATGATTAAAAACACACATTCATATATATTTTAATAAAATCTAATCTACTCATTATATATGATATTATCATATAGTCATTATGTAAACATAATATATATATTAAATATATTTTAATAAAATCTAATCTACTCATTATATATATTATCATATAGTCATTATGTAAACATAAAATATATATTAAAAAATAATAATAATATGAAAAAAAATATTATACTCAAATATTTATATGGAAATGGAATGTAGTTGGCTGGGTATGGGTAAACTTGATAGGACAACCACTCAATTTTGGTAGTTATGAAATATTCTGATTAATCGGAATTGATAAACCCATAAGCATATCAAAAGCTACCGTTCCTATTTTAATATTTCAGGCTTCAATTTCTTACCGTTGAGAGTACACAGATTTCTACGCCTAACAATCCAAATATCAACTTGCACCTACGCCTAGCAATCCAAATATCAACTTGCACCTGAAATAAATCAACTTGCACCTGAAATAAATGAGTAAGTCACCTAACTCCATATTATAATGTCTGGTGGCTCATATTTATCAATCATTATCACTTACCTCGAGATAATGACTTACGAGGAAATACCCGCCAAAGAGTATCTTTATTCATTATCAATAATATGAGACAGGTAGGTTTTAGTTTTAGTTTTTTTTTATGTTAATGGATAACATTTAAAATTATAAAAATCTATATTTGTTGTGACACCCATCCCATCTAAAATTTTAATATTGTCATCACAATAATATCTGTCAAAACACCTTTTTAAGTTTTTCAACACAAACTAAACTATTTTGAATTACATGTTTTCTTAGGTATACATTCATAATTAAAATAGTTAGCAAAGCTACAGAACTAAATTATTTTGAATTACATATTTTCTTAATTATACATTTATAAGTAAAATAGTTAGCAAATCTATATGACTAGTCTTCCAAAGATGTCAAGATAAATAATTATAAAACTGTGATTAAAAGAAAAAAAAAATGTTATATATATAAAAATAATAATAATATTTTTTTTATAAAATAATAATAATAATTTTTTTTTTTACAAAATTTTCAAAATCAATGGTAAAAAATATAAAAATAAATTCTAAGTTGTAAAGGGGTGAAATGTCTAAGAGGGTTTTCATTGTTCTTATAGAAAATAAGAAATCAAGTTTTTTTTAGAGATAGGGTGTCAGTGTCAACAATTATGTTGAAGTGTACGCCTTATTTCTAGGATCATAATATGTTAAAAATCTTGGATTGCAACAGATCATGATCTTTGGAGACTCCCTTCATGTCATCAAACATGCAAGAAATCAAGCTGAGAAGCAAGGAAAGATCTAAAGTAGGATATATAATAGAATTTCCTAGAACCTTCAAGGTGAAAGAGAAGTAAAATTCTTGCATATCAAGAGGCATAATAACAACTCCGCGGATCAACTAACAAATGAGGCGATTAAGCTCGACAAAGGAGTGCTGGTATGTAACAAAGGTCCTCCAAGGTGTCAATGGTTACCATGAATTTATTGAGGACAAACACAATGTTGGGGGCAATCATGATTCTGGTTCGTAATTTTTGGTTTTGTTTTAACTAAATATTGGAGCCACTCAACACGAGGCCTCCAAATGGAGGTTAAGTACCGTGCATCTAAAGTGAAGTCTTATCGCATTCACTTCAAGGAAGTGAAAGCCTTCTCCCCCATGTGCCTTCAGCGTTGATGTTGCTTATCTATCCTTGCTAACAACTTTGGTGCTATGGTCCTCTTCTCTAGTTCCATCATTATTATGTTTTATCATTTCCTAACAACTTGTATCAGAGTTAGGCAAAAAGTGTTATGATGCTTGGAGCCATGGAGAAAGCATTTGGAATAAACTCTCAACCTGGGAGAGGACATATACTCATAATGGAATATAAAACAAATTTATGGCATGGATCTATGTGAAGCATTAGCATAAGAAGCACACAAAACATGTAGACAAAGAAGTAATTGGTTCAATGTACTGGAAGCATTTTTATAGAGTTGGATTTAATCACAATGTATATGGGCATACGACTGTAAGACCTGTTTAGGCATGCTTACCCTTGGTTTATTGGGTTGCCTATGAAAATTCTAGATGTAGATTTAGGTAGACTGAAGAAGGGGGGGGGGTTCATGTTGTATTCTCAGATAGACGGTTAAAACTTTGAGGAGGCTTGGTCTTTACCCCAAGTCAAGTTTAAAGGCAGGGATTTAGGTTAATCTTAACTTGAATAAAGAGTTAAAGATGGGTTTACCGTTGGTGGTTTACGGGCCCATGGTTTTGGATGTCCTATGGTATTTTGCCATGGTATTGCATGCGATGAATCCTACTTGGTCCGCATGCGCCCAGGTGCACGAGGGGGACAATAGTCGATTGAATGAATCGACACTTTTATGGTGGAAGCATAAGAAATAGAATAAGCAAACCAATAATACACTACACAGATAAACACAAATACACACAAACAATATGCAGGAATGCGAACTGCTCTTATCTATTACTGGAAAATAGATAGATAAGATAAGATGTATGTTACAATATTTTACATGCTTATATAGAGAATGATGAGACACTTGGGTGTCTGCCCGTTACGTTCAGTTACAAGAGAAGTTAGAACGGTTCGGAATTTCAACCGTTCGAGTTGAATGGAAGGCAGAGAGACAATCTGTCGTAGTTTGTCAGTCGCTAGTCGACGCTGCATGTCGACGTCGTGAAACTGTCGAGGTTGCTGAACTTGTCGAAGTTGCTGAGTTTGTTGAAGTCGATGACTTGTCGTAGTCTATGTTAGCATTCGACAATAATGCCAACTGCTATGTGGATAAGACCTCCTTCCTTAAAAAACAATGGTCCCCATTGTTTGCTCGGTCAGGTGAGGAAAATTGTCGTCCAGTTCAGTAGCAGAGTGCCACTTTCCTTGGGATGGAAGCTGTCTGACTTTAGCAACCTGAAACAAGGGAATTGTGTTCATCCTTGTATGGCGTACTTGTCATCCCACGATGGTGTCGCAAGGAAGAGGCCCCTGAACATATGGATGAATGTCTTTGGGTTCTGCTGTCGGTAAGTCATTCTGTTCCAACAATGGTGCATGGTATGGTCGAAGTAGATCCACATTGAATACTAGATGCAGACCCAAGCATGCAGGAATGTTGAGCTGAAAAGCGTTTTCTCCAATATGTCGAAGAATACTGTACGGACCATATCGCAAAGGTTTGATCTTCTTGTATGGACCAGTGAAGCACTCCTTCTTGATGTAACCAGACCTTATCCCCAATTTGGAATGAATGAGGAATACGATGCTTGTCATTTCGGTACTTAGCTTTCGCGTTTGCTCGTTGCAACATTTCCTATACTTGCTTCTGTATGTCGCAGATTTGATCTCGAAACTTCAAGGCTTTATCAACTTCCCGCTGGCTGTAGTCAGTGTCATGGTTCAACTGTGTTGAGGAGATAATCAAGTCAATAGGCACTGAGGGTTGAAATCCATAACAAATCTCAAATGAAATCTTGCCTATAGAGCTGTGTTGAGCACGATTATCGCTGTACTGTATGTATGGAAGAATTTCATCCGATGTTCGTCGATGCTTGTGGTTGTACATGCGAAGCAGTTGTACTACCAAACGATTCACAATTTCCGTATATCCGTCGGTCTGAGGATGGAAAGTTTTCGACAATGAGAGTCTTGTGTCCAGCTGTTGCTAGAGATTCTTCCAAAATATGCTGACAAATATGGCATCTCGGTCGGAAATAATGGTCTTTGGTAAACCAAAGTGTTTCCAAACATGTGTGAAGAAGAGATGAGCGGTCTATTGCGTTGTCGTTGTCTTCTTGCATGGAATGAGAATGGCCATCTTGGAAAATTTGTCGACTACCACTAAGATCGCGTCATGCTGATGTCTGGTAGTAGGGTATCCCATCAAGTAGTCCATAGAAATAGATTCCCATGGTCGACTAGGAACTGGAAAAGGTGTGTACAATCCTTGTCGTCGATTAGGCGGTTTAGCAATGGAACAAACCACACATGATCGAATGTACTTGTTGACGTCAGTTTTAAGTGTAGGCCAAAAGAAATACTTCTGGAGAATAACAAGTGTCTTTGCTACTCCAAAGTGTTGATGTATTTGTAACTTCGAAAGATATTCATTTGTATATTGTATTTGTACTTTATTGTATCCCCAATGGAGATGTATTATTCCTCCGATTGGAAGTGTCGTCAATTGTACTTGCAAGTGTTGCAAGTTATATTGTAATTGTCGTAACTTATACTTGATGGGTTATTAGACCACCTTGATGGGGTTGGCCCTGTATGAGTCATGTGGGTTAAAGGGTTATTAGGACACCCTAGTGGGTTCGGCCCAGTCAACATTATGTTAAGTGGTTAAGTTGGGGCTGACCTAGTTGAGTAAAGGTCAAATGAAAGTAAAAGTATAAATAGAGAGTGTGACTCTCTCATTTGACACATTCACTCACTCACTCACTTCGCATTAGTGAGAGAGAGGAGGAGTGTGCACTAGTGGAGGAGGAGTAGCTGATGTAGTCATCTATCTATTGGGTTTGATCTTTGTGATCTTTGTATTGGTACTTATTCTATCTTTGAGGAAGTTGCGGGGTTTTTCACCTTCTTGGTTTTCACTGGTGAAATGTTTTGTGTCTCTTGTCTCTTCTGCTTGATATGCTGTACATGTTCTTTCAGTTAAGATCCTAGATATATTGAATTAAATGATGAAAAACTAACATGGTATTAGAGCTATCCTGAAGGAAGGCATGGTATGGAATTTATGACACTTGTTGCACTTGCGACAAATTGGAAGCTAGGGCTTGGTATAGTAAAAACCAGTAATCGTGGCACTTTCACTATAACTCAGTTTTGGCGAAGGTTCAGGATCTGAAACTTCTACATGTTCAAGATGAAATGTCCATGTACCTTGTGTCCGAAGGAAAAACTCAGATTCATTGTACTTTGTGAGATGTGATCCGTACAAGTTAGGGTTTTTGCCTCTTCCAGAATGCAGTCCTAAACATGTGACCTAGGAAAAAAGGTCATATCTCGGGATAGGATGCTCCAAATGGAATTTCGTAAAAAGTGATAGTAAGAACGGACTGTAGTTTCATAGGTCCAGGTTTCAGAGGCCGAAGTTGAAACAGTGACACGTGGAACTCCGTACAAGTTCGCTATATTGTTTAATCCCATAAACAGGTCAGGTTGCGACATTTGGAATTTCTCTCTCTCAGAGAATCCATTTGAGGTCAGACCTGTGGGTTTGGAAAGATGACAGGTTAGGATACCACAGGCCGAAGTTTCAAACCCTGTGGATCTGAAATTTCAGAGATGCACCAGAAACAATAAGGCACATATTTTTGTGAAATAGAATTGGATTCTGAGCATTCTCATTTTTGGCTTGTCACTGCTTTAGGAAATTAGGGATTTTGATAGAAGTGAAATTTTGGAGTAATCTTAGCATAGGATTACTCTCCTCAGCAAAATCGAAATTTAGAGACCAAGTTCAAATTTTTTGGTTGGGTAGAACCCTGGGCATTATCAAACCCTAGTTTGGGATCTTGATCAGAAAGGTGGAAAATTAGGGTTTCTGCAAAAGTTGAAATTTTTGGAATCTGTGACCACGGCTAGATGCTCCTCAGAAAAATCGAAGTTTAGAGCACAAGATCGAACCTTTTGGTTGGTTAGAACCCCAGGCATTATCAAACCCTAGTTCAAGATTCTGACCAAAAGATTTGAAAGTTTCAAAGGCAATTTTTGAGGGGTCAAATTTTGGAGATTTCAAAATTGAAGTATACCAGCTTGATCAGCTCAGCAAGGCACATCTTTTCATCCAATCAGAAGTTTGAAATTCAAAGTTTTAATTTTTAGGGTTTCTCTGACAAACCCTAATCCAGCTCCAGATCCCTATTCAGCAAATCAAAGTGGATTGGGTTAATCCTAGAAGAGAATGAATTGGACACCTACATAAGTGAAGAAGTTCCAGTTCCAGTTCCAGAGGGAGATGAGGCTAAGGCCTTACATAAGAAGGCTACAAGCAATCCCGACAGGTATGAATTGAAGAGATACAGGTATGTTTTGAAATGTTTCCATGATTAAGTTTATGATATGTTTGTCTTCATATTATTGAGGTTAGTACAATCTTGATTAATTTTTAGACTTGTCTTATCACCCTAGTAAAAGTATGAATGCATGTGAACACATTCATTGATTAGGGGTATGATACTTATGATTGTACTAATACATTGTGTTGTTGTATGAGGATGATGTTGTCCACTAACATGAAGGGTACATCAAGAAAGACAAATCTAGTTCTAGATCAAGAACATATGACCATGTTGACATGAAGACAAAGACTCATCCATAGTCATGGATCACATAGAAGCTCCACTTACGAGGTATGTATAACTTGGTTCTACAATTCTTAACTTATGAGATATGCAGGTTGCTAACACAAGGTCTCTGAGAGAACAAAGAAGACATTGTTTGGGTATGTTAGACAAGCATGATAATCCAGGTATGTTTTCCTATATCGAGTTAGAATCCTACTTTGTGTTAGGATCTCATATAAGTATACTTTTGTATGATTAATTATGATCATTCATGAAGTTATAGGTTTGAGTAATCATGGGTTTATGCATATTATACTTCTTACTTTGATTGATGATATGGAAAACCAGAAGGGTCCTATGGTCAAATAAGAATATGCATGAGTAAAAGAAGTACTCCCTGAAACCTTGAATACTAACGCTTGTGATAAATTACCTGTGTATGAAATGATCATGACCATACATGTTTAATATTATTTAGAATCATAATGTTTTGATAGTATTGGGATTATACTAATGGATGTATGATTATGTATGAGCTCTTGAGGATGACACAAGATTGAGAGGGAGTCCACCCACAACTAAACAAAGATAAGTATTTGAATTTTCATATGATTACTTAAATAATGTTGTCAGTCATGTACACACTTATGTTTCTAGATTTAGGATGTATATTATGCATATTAGAAAAGTTGCATTAATGAACAAGATACTACTAATATGCAAGTAATGGGTAAGTGGCCTATGGTACTATACAACATTCCATTGCTACTTATCTAGAATTAAACCTCTTTGCTAACATGTTGGGAGTTGGGCACACTCTTAACAAATGTTCTGGTAGAGATGGAAGGCATCTAGAAAGTTACCGTGTGAATACGAGATATGAATAAATGTTGTATTGAAGCATTGGCTAAGATAATTGCATGACTATATGACATATGTCTTTATGCATAAGAATTTGTTTTGAAAAACCATGAGAAGTTTCTAATCATGCAATTGAATTTGACTTGTAGGAAAGATCGTGTACAATCACCTACAAAAGAAGGACAACAACATTTGTTCCAGCAATGAAGTTCACTATTTTTTGAAGATATTGAAGAATCTGAAGTTCCCAGGATTCGGGATGCAGTAATGGAAGAATGCCATGATCGAGGAGTACCATTCGATCATGAAGAATAATGTCTGGGATGTGGTTCCAAGACCAGAAGGGAAGTTTGTTGTGACTTCCAAGTGGATCTACAAGATCAAGCATGCTGCAGATGTTAAGCAAGTGATGAAATGGAAGATACACCAGATGGATGTCAAGCCATCTTTCTTGAATGGTGTAATTGAAGAGGAAGTGTATGTGGAGCAGCCACTTGGTTTTGAGACACATGACAGGGAGTCATATGTGTGCATATTGAAGAAATCCTTGTATGGCTTGAAGCAAGCACATAGGACATGGTATGATAGGATTGATAGTTTCCTGTACAGTTTGGGCTTTACCAAGAGTAAAGCAAATTCCAACCTTTACTACAAGGTTGAGGAAGGAAATCCAATGATACTCCTATTGTATGTGGATGACCTGTTTGAGACAGGTGAGGATATATTGATTGCCGAAACGAAGAGGAAGCTTATTTCCGAGTTCGAGATGAAGGACTTGGGTATGATGCATTACCTTCTAGGTATGGAGGTGTGGCAGAGTGCAAATAGAATCTTCCTTGGACAAGGGGAGTATGCAGTAGATATTCTGAAGTGGTTCAGGATGATGGAATGCAAGGCCATGGCCACACCTATGGCATCGAACCTAAAGCTATTGAGTGATGCTTCATCAGAGTCAGTTGATGCCATGATGTATCGTTAGATGATTGGGTCCTTGATGTACCTGACGAACATAAGACAAGATATTCGCTTTGCAGTGAACACTTTGAGCCAGTTCCTGACGGATCCTAGACATGTTCACCTGATTGCTATGAAGCATATTCTGAGGTACCTGAAGGGTATGGTTGATTATGGGATCAAGTATGATGCGAATCAAAAGTTTAACCTGGAGGGTTATGTTGATTCAAATTGGGAAGGCAGTGCTGCAGATAGGAAGAGCACTTCAAGGTGCTGCTTCAGTATGGGATCAGGTGTGATCTCTTGGTTTAGCATGAAGCAATCCTGTGTAGCACTGAGTACAGCCGAAGCAGAGTATGTTGCATCTTGTTCGGCCAGTTGCGAGGCAGTATGGCTAAGGAAGCTACTGTCTGATTTATTTGATCTCCAGTTGGATGCTACTTGTATCTATTGTGACAACCAGAGTTGTGTGAAGTTGTCAGAGAAACCGGTGTTCCATGACAAGTCGAAGCACATCGAGATCAAATATCACTATATTGGGGATATGGTGCAGAGGGGAGTAGTAAAGCTCCAGTATGTTGCGATAGATGAGCAGATTGCAGATGTGTTGACCAAACCACTATCCAGAGTGAAGTTCGAGTACTTCAGAGAGAGGCTTGGTCTACTTCAGATCAAGGTTTCTTTCAAGGGGAAGTGATGAGTCTAGAAGACGCAGACGCACATGGGATTTTTCTGACATGGTTGTAGATGTGTTCTCCCATGGTTGTGATGTAATTGTTGAGCCATTTTTCACATGGTGGTAGATGTGTTCTCCCATGGCGAAAAAGTAAGGGCTGGAGCCTTCCCCAAATGGTGGTAGATGTGTTCTCCCATGTCGGTGGTGTAAGTGCTGTATGATGTGCATCTGGGCTGTGCTCTGTGGACAATGAGATGATCTAAAGAGGACGATCATGTGTGATGAGCATCGGGATGATGCTCCAGATGATATGCATCAGGACGATGTTGTGACGATGATCAGGATGATCATGCGATGATGATATGCATCAAGACGATGATCATGCGATGATCATATGCATCAGGATGATGCTATGATGATTATCAGGATGATCATGCGATGATGATATGTATCAGGATGATCATGCAATGACGATATGCATCAGGACGATGCTATGATGATGATCAGGATGATCATGTGATGATGATGTGCATCAGGATGATGTATTGTATAATGATGATCAGTATGATCATGAGCATCAAGATGATGCTTCGTGAAAGGATGATCAGGTGGATCATGAGTATTAGGTTGGTACTCTGTGGTCATGGACAGGTTGTGCAAGGGTAACATGTAATATGTCCTGGAGGTTCGGACAGGTTGTGGTAGGAACGTAAAAGTCCTCGGATGCTCTTTAGAGTTCTTGCTGAGCAAGACACTCTTTTAACGTTTTGCTAGACCACATGTAATACGTCCTGGAGATCCGGACAGGTCGTGCTAAGCATGTAAAAGTCCTAGGATGCTCTTTAGAGTTCTTGCTAGGCAAGACACTCTTTTAAGGTTTTGTGGGGACCACATGTAATAAGTCCTGGAGATCCGGACAGGTTTTTCTAGTCATGTAAAAGTCCTCGGATGCTCTTTAGAGTTCTTTCCGGTCGTGCTATGCACATAAACATTCTTGGGACACTGTTTTAAGGTTTTGTGGTGGTGGTCACATGTAATCAGTCCTAGAGATCTTGCTGGTCGTGCTTAGGCACATAAATGATCCTGGGATGCTCTTTAGAGTTCTTGCCAGTCGTGCTATGCACATAAACATTCCTGGGACACTCTTTTAAGGTTTTGTGATGGTCACATGTAATAGCTACCTGGGAGATCTTTTCGGTCATGCTTAGGCACATAAAGGATCCTGGGATACTCTTTTGAGGTTTTGTTGACGCACGTAATTAGTCTTGAGGATTCCACAGGATGGCCCGCTCGTAGAGATGATGAAGACCTACAGAAGGCTAGGCCTACAACCAGCATGAAAAAGGGCTGGCTCTGTAGAACTTCCTATGATGAGAAGAATTGAGAGATAGCCCAATGATCGAGATGACGAGTACAACAGCAGTGACGATGATGCTCCGTGATCCAGTGATGATGATCCAGCTCCATAATTGAAGACTTGTGCCTATATATATTGATGACTTCTGTCAAGAGAATACCTTCCTAGTTAAGAGGGAGTGTTGATTTATTTGTAACTTCAAAAGATATTCACTTGTATAATGTATTTTTACTTTATTGTATCCCCAATGGAGATGTATTATTCCTCCGATTGGAAGTGTCGTCAGTTGTACTTGCAAGTGTCGCAAGTTATATTGTAAGTGTCGTAACTTATACTTGATGGGTTATTAGACCACCTTGATGGGGTCAGCCTTGTATGAGTCATGTGGGTTAAAGGGTTATTAGACCAACCTAGTGGGGTCAGCCTAGTCAACATTATGTTAAGTGGTTAAGTTGGGGCCGACCTAGTTGAGTAAAGGTCACGTGAAAGTAAAAGTATAAATAGAGAGTGTGATTCTCTCATTTGACACATTCACTCACTCACTCACTTCACATTAGTGAGAGAGAGGAGGAGTGTGCACTAGTGGAGGAGGAGTAGCTGTTCAAGTCATCTATCTCTTGGGTTTGATCTTTGTGATCTTTGTATTGGTACTTATTCTATCTCTGAGGAAGTTGCACGGTTTTTCACCTTCTTGGTTTTTCCCAGTGAAGTGTTTTGTGTCCCTTGTCTCTTATGCTTGATATGCTGTACATGTTGTTCTTTCAGTTACTATGATAGATCTATTGAATTAAATGATGAAAAACTAACACAAAGTGTCCTGCAGTCTTGCTGTAGTGCGCGTCCCAAATGAGTTGATGTCTATGCTCACCTGTCAATACACAAAGCTGTCCAAGATTGTATAGCAAGGTGTCTTTTAGGAAATAGTCGGAGGTCGATGATTTGTCGGTCTGCATTTGTCGGTAGACTGATGAAAATTCGTTGTCATCTTGATACAATTGAGGCCAAGTGGTCGTGTCATATCCCTGCATACTCATCACTGTGAAAAGGAGAGTAATGGGTGGTCGACTTAGACAATCAACGACGGTGTTAGCTTTACCTTTCCGATACTTAATCACCAATTGGAATTGTTGTAGGTAATTAATCCACTTTAGTTGTTGATTTTTTTGTAGTTTCGACTGGGTCGGAGTGAACTATAGAGGATTATGGTCAGTGAGGATGACCGTTTCCTTTCCAAGGATGTAATGCCTCCATTGCTTGAGAGCTTGCATAATGGTGTACAGTTCTTTTTCGTACATCGAATATCTTCTAACAATGTCGTTAAAAGTTTCAGAATGAAAAGTGACTGGGTGACCAGACTGAGTGATCATTGCGCCCAAGGCATAGTCCGATGCATCAGTATCAATATCAAAGGGATGATACAAATCAGGTAAACAAAGTACTGGTGCAGTGCAGATCATGTGCTTGAGTTGTTCAAAAGCTGCTTGTTGAGTTGGTGTCCATTTGAAGATAATTTTCCCATTTCCCTTCGTTAACTGATTCAAGGGCCAAGCTATGTGATTGAAGCCGAGTATGAATTGTCGATAGAAATTCGCCAAACCAAGAAAAATTCTTAGTTCTTGAATGCTTTGAGGAATGGGACAATATTTGAGGATTTCTACTTTTCTGGATCGATGTGAATGCCTGCAGAGTCAATTACATACCCCAAATATTTGATGTTGTTCATCGCAAAGGTGCAATTGTCCATGCTCAACTGGAGTCGATGTTTTTGGAGAGTGTCGAGGACTTGTCGAAGCTGTCTGACATGTTCTTCCCATGATCGACTGAAAATCAGTATGTCAGCGAGGTAGACAATGACACATTTTCCGTTGAAAGGTAGAAGAGTGTTATCCATGTATCGCATGAAGGTCGCAGGTGCATTGGTTAAGCCGAAAGGCATGACTAACCATTCAAACAATCCTTCCTTGGTTTTGAAAGCAGTTTTCCACACATCTGCGGGCTCGATTGGAATCTGATGATATCCCGACTTGAGGTCGATCTTAGTAAATAATTTGGCACCTTTCAGATAGTCGATGAACTCGTCTATCCGCGACAGAGGGTAGCGATTCTTTACCAAAATTTTGTTGAGTGCCCGGTAGTCGATGCACATGTGCCAAGTCCCGTCTTTATTTGGAACGAGGATGACTGGAATTCCACAAGGAGAGGAGCTGGGTTGGATATGACCTTTGTCGCTCAAATCTTGGATTTGTCTGCGAATCTCTTCATTTTCGAGAATGTATCTTCTGTAAACAGATGCGTTAGGAACAGAAGAACCAGGAGCAAGTTCAATGGATTTTTTTACCTGGCAATGTTGATGTACTCCATCCGGTTCTTGGAATAAACTCCGATACTCGTCGAGAACATTTTCGATTAACTACTTCTGTCAGGAGCTGCACTGGTTGGTGAGTCGACTTGTCGCTGCAGTCTTCCTAGAATGTTTAGGTTTGATCATGATTAATGCAAACTTTTGAGCATGGTTGATGAGCTTCTTCATCTGTTTAGAAGATATCATTGAGACTGTTGGTGTAGGTTGTCTCTATGGTATGCCGTACCATCGATTTTGGATTTTGACAATCACCTTTTGTGGACGTGACTGGTAATTTCCATGGCGATCCCACAAGTAAGGTTTCCCAAACAAGGCGTCAACTACGGAAAGTGGTGCCAAGTCGCAGAGTACTTCATCTTCAAAAGGTTTTATGAAGTAGGCAAGTTTGCATTGTCGGGTGATCCGTAGTTCCTGTCGATCCTTCATCCAACCGATGTTGTAAGACTGAGGATGCGGAGTGGTGACAAGACCTAGTTTCTTCACAAGATCTTCAAAAACAAACTTCTTCTGGCTACTGTTATCCACAGTCAGATGTAATGGATTGCTCTGAATCCATATCCGTGTATGGAATAGGTGCTCTCGTTCCTCCTCGTCGACGATAGTTGAGGCTGTTGGAGTGGTTGATGTTGATGTCAAAAGGGTCGTTGCGTTTGGATAAGATTCTTCCACAGTCTTGTCGAACGCGTTGGATGTCGACACTTTTGCCAATAATGTCTTCCGAGATTTGCATTCAGATGTATCATGCCAAGATGAGTGGTGGTAATCACAATATTTCTCGGTAGGCGATTTTTTGCTACTTTCCCTTCTCTGAAAAGGCTTTTTGCTGTGATCTGGCTTTGGCGGTGTTGGATGAGAAGATTTCGACTTGTCGAAGTCAACTGGTGCCTTCTTGTCGGGTGGTCGTCCTGATGTCAACTTTGTCGCGAAGCGTGCTTTTCCTTTTTGCTTGGTTTCAAGTTTAATGGCATAGTGGAATGCATCCACGAGCTTATTGACAGTCAGAAATTCCATCTCATGCTGAATGTACTGGGACAATCCACTGACGTACTTCAGAACAAGCAATTTCTCTTCTTCTTGGACGCTAATTCTAGCCATGAGTCGATAAAACACGTCGGTGTAACTTTGTACTGATTGGTATTTCCATTTCCTTAGCTACTGCCACTTCTTATACTGTTGTTCGAGGTATTTGGGTGGGTAAAATTCCTTTCGGACGTATTCGACAAATTTATCCCATGTGTCGATGGGGTCTCTGATTTTCTCCACCTTTGTCGAGAGGTTCTCCCACTAGAAGTGCACAGATGTTGACATCTTTAAGGATGCAATGGTGATCTTTTTCAGCTTCTGGGAGTTGATTCACAGAGTAATAGGATTCCAGTTGTTGTACCCAATTGTTGACGGATTCTGCATCAATATTTCCTTCTAGATTCGGTCTGTCCAAATTCATTTTCACTTTGAAGGGGCTGATTTTGTCGGAGTTAGTTCTCGTCGGAAATCCTCCGGATGTCGAAGCAAATCGCGTGATAATCTATCCCTTTCAATGGCTAGTTTGACCTATTTGGACTTGATCAGAGGCTGTTGCATGAGTGACCTTGCTAATGTGGGTTTTATTCACACTTGGATTGATTGATGACACTTGGATTGATTGATGATGTGGAGGATAACCATAGGTGGAGCGCTCAACCTTGGTGGTATACATGTTGAGGTTTCACATTATGTATTATTTATTGCTAGGTGATAGGGCCATTTTGGAGTTTGTTGATATTCATCATTGTTATGGTAAAAATGATTGAATGTTGAGCAAAATTTCCTTTCCTTGTAGGTTGCAAACAAGAAAATAAATCATGATATGGTTAGTGTGACACATACTAGTGTGTTGAATAAAATAAACAAACAAACCAAGCATAGGAGATACTTTAAGAACTAAAATGACATGAAAACAAGCAATATAAACAAGCTTCAACCAAATTGAAAATGTCCAATGAAAAGACATGTATACAATGTTATCACTTTGAGGAATGTCATTACAAGATGTGTAATACCTCAATTTTGACCCTTAGGATATATTAGCTTTTAATGTAAATATTGTATACATGTGATGTGTTTTCCTAGCGTGGAGCTCAAGGCCAAGGCCCCGCTAGTGGAAGCTCGAATTTTATTTAAAAGGCAAGTATTAGACATTATGTTACCCATGTGCTATTTAGCCATGGAACATTGTAAAAATGATGTAAATAAACATCATGCAATAAAATACCAAAACTGGCTATGGAGGCAACGAATGAGAAGGGGCCATGTGTATCCACTAGGGAGTGGTGAGGAGGCTGTGGGATTGAACCATAGGCTGCCATATGTCACCTTGAGAACCCATTTGACTTACCTTACTGACATTTATTTCTGTTGTAAGGAAGTGGTTGAGGAATTCAGTCCATGGCTTCAATGGAGCATGGGCAGTCCATAAATTCGTATGGCAAAGTATGGGCTTTGTTTTCTTGTACCACAAGTCACTCTACCTCATGGGAGTTGCTTCTTCTTCATCCCCATTCCATTGTGGAAGTTACCATCATCATTTTCCATCCAAAAATGAATTCCAGTAGTGAGAAAAATAGGAAATCGCAACTGTGAAAGAACCCACATTTTGAAGAGCCATAAACGCCCATAAATCGTATTTGATAGTGAAATCCAATGGGGGATCCATAGGTATGAACCTTGGGGTGAATTTGGGAGAATTATCTACCCTGAAATCCATTGGAAAACCCAGTTTTGATTGCCCAGAAACCCAATGATGGGGTTGAGTTATTTGTTGCCAGAATGGTGAGAAATCCAAGTGTGGATGTTTGAACAGAAGATGGGATTGCTTGAGTTTAACTTGAGATGTCTGTAGCTCTGTGGTTGAGCTCACTGGCTTAGCATCCTCATCATTTCCTTATTGCATGCTTGATAAACCCAGCTGTGTGCTGGCTTAGCATGACCGTTTGAGTGAATCCATGGCTGTGAGTGAGCCTGTCTAGTTCCTCCTTAGTGGATACACAACCCAGGTCGGGGGTGATCTCTCAGCTGAAAGAATACAGGATGGATAAAGATCTATGGTTGGGTGGAATGTTTCTCTCACATAGCTAGTCGTTTGGATAGCTTCATCTTCCAGATAAGTGTTCTCTGTGATTTAAATTATATGCATTCTGTTTCTTCCAATGTGTTAATTCAGAATGATAATTGTTCATGTTAATGGAATTGATATGAAGTTTGTGCATAGCATGAGAATGGGATGGATTGTCTGCCTGTTGGTTTATCATTTGCTTGAGATAAATATGCTGATGCATTTCAAGTTTGTGTGTGCAATTGTGTTTATTTCCACTGTATATATATTGACTATATATTTGTACACAAAAGTTTTTAATTGTTATGAATTTCTTCGCAATGAACGGGGCTGAGATTGCTAATAAGCCCGGTAGATTGGTTAATGTTTCCTTCCTTGCTTCGGGTTGATGGAAGGGGACGTGGCAGAGTGGTATCAGAGCCCAGCTTGCAGCATTGGGGCTGCTTGGGCCAGACTCTGAGTTTACAGGCATGTAATAGGACATTTTAGCACAGTATTGGGAAGTTGGGGGTGGAATTTTGATTGGGGAAAATGACAGGTTCAGATTTCTCAGATGTGGAAGAAAATCACACAGGTGCGTAGACCTCTCCAAGAGCTTTCCAATGGTGCTAGACTTGCCTCATTTGGACAAGGGACGAAGGAGATACAGACCCCGCAAGTTGCAGGAAACGTGGGTGTTTCCTGGGTTTCGGGAATGCCCTATTGCGGGTTGGATTTTCGAAATCCCGAACCCACCGCCTTTTGGGATTCGGGTTTCGGGAGCGCCATTTTGCGGAATAGATTTCCGAAATCTCGAACCCGCAATTTTTCGTCCTTCGGGTTTCGGGTTTCGGGAGCGCCATTTTGCGGAATGGATTTCCAAAATTCCGAACCCGCAATTTTCCGGGTTTCAGGAGCACCATTTTGCGGAATGGATTTCCGAAATTCCGAACCCGCAATTTTTCGTGTTTCGGGAGCATCATTTTTTCGGAATGGATTTCTGAAAACCCGAACCCGTGAATTTTCGGGTTTCGGGTTGCGGAAAGTTGGTTTTGGGATTTCCGCAATCCCAAATCCGGCATTCCGGGTTTCGGCTTTCAGGTTTCGGGTTCGGGCGCAAAAAGAAAATAAACTATATATATATATATAGAGAGAGAGAGAGAGAGCCCAAAATTTGAATTTTGGATAGCAGGAGCATGTAGGATTAGATTTTGATGAGGTCAGTGGCATTCTGAGGCCATTGACGGAGGCCATGAATGAACCAGTGAAGATCCCAATTCCGTTATGCTCTAATTTGGCATAAATTCAGGATTAATGATTTTCACAAATCGATATCCCGACGCTTGACAGAAGCTCGGATTGGGACAAAATTGATATGGGGCAGTCATGGAGTAGGCACGCTATTAAGTTTGGATTTTTGGAGCCAAAATCCAAAGGATGCGGAGTTGGGATGTGCAAGAAGGCCAAAAAGCACTATTCCGAGCCACGTTTTGGGAATTTTGGAAAGCTTGCAGTGGTTGAAAGTGACCCTATAATTCGGAATCAAGAAAATTACTAAACCCAGCATTTCATATTCTTAGTAAACCTGACATATTCCATTAGACAAAGATTTCCCAAAAATGCACCATTTGGGAAATAGCTATTTTTGGCCCAAAATTTGAAATTTTGGAAAAATGTGAAAAGTGGGAAGTAGGCAAACCCAAAATTTTATAGAAGATGAATGATGCATCGGAACAGAGATTCGCGAGTTTCTGAACGTTCCTTGTTATATATACTAACTTCGCCCGGTAGAATTTTTTTTATGATTCCTCATATATTTTCTTCCATAGGTGGTTGAAGTTGGCATTCCGGACCAAAATACAACTGTGTAAAAATGTGCAGAATTATTGGTAAAAGTTGTCATTTTTGAAGTAATGCAGTTTCCACACCCGATGTCGGAATGGAGCAAGTGGATAGGCATTGAAAATAATATCCAGCAGGGAACAATGGTGCATAGGCAGAATTTGGATGGGGCCATCATACACCATAGATAATTGGAGCAGAAAAGTGCCAGTGGCTGTTTGGCAAAATTGTTGTAAATATGGGCAAATTCTAGAATTGCATGCCTGGAAGTAGCATGCCATGAAATCGAACCAGCTACGATGTGGAAGAGGAAGTTCATGCAAGATGAGGGATTGGAAAGGGAGAATTCCTTAAACCTTGTCTTGCTAATTCCATTTATATTTTATAAGCTTTATGTGCATAAAATTATGGCATGAGAATGCTGGAAATGCAAGAGACTAGATGAGTGGCATGAATATGCATTGATTGACATATTAATAAACATTGCACAGTGCATGAGTATATGTTTTGCATGCATATGACATTACATATTGGTAAAAGCAGTGAGATTTTACATATGCAGTGAACCACTAATGGTAAATATTGTGGTTGATAATCACTATTGGTGATTGGTTTTGGTTGTAGGACCAAAGACAACAAAAACATGGATAAATATGTTGAGGATGTTGTTGCATGAAGCTAACAACCTTATGAAGAAAGGATGGTGCAACAAATCTGTGATCATGAGATTGACAAAAGGACTGTGTAGCCTTGGTAAGAGGCCAACATATCAGGTAACATCAAGTGACGTTAATGACAACCATGCAGGTAATGGTTATTGATGCATAATTGCATGAATGTTGAAAGAGGATTTGGTAAGATTCCTTTGACTATGTGTTAACTATGTTTATTTGGTTTGCATGTGGTATTGAGTGCCCGAATGGGAATGTTAACCTACCGAGTATGGTGAGGTGTGGGTAAGTGAAGGCAATGATCCTTACACCCTATACTTGCTTAGAATCTCAATGCATTCATATGAAATTATATCATGCCATTTGAGTATGTCGATTGTGAGTTTAACAACCAAGGCAAGTGAGGATCGGTGGTCCTGATTATGGTAATGCATGTTATATGAGATAGTCATGATTAAGTCATAATATGTTTGAATGCATAGTACTCATGAAACAATGCGAGGTGGCATTGAGTGGATGTGCATTAAGAGATTTTATAAATCTTGTAGTTAAGCATTGAGTGAATGCATATGAAAAACTTGAGTAAATGTTGTGAATATGCATGCATGTGGGTAGCTACACCTGAGGAGATGTATTGTGTGCATGCATGATTGTGATATATGTATATGTCTCATTATAATTGAGCAATAGATGAAATGATGAATTAATGATAATTTTGAGATAATTTCATGAGCTGCTATGCAGGGAAAGAATTGCATGAAGGTAGTCATGATTGACAGGCTTCCAGAGTGCTCTGTTGGAAGGATAGAGTTGTATAAATGATATGGCTATGAATTAATGAGCATTTAAAAGATTTAAGTTAATTGCATAAATGATGTGACTGTACCTTGCAATTTTAGTATGATAATGATTTACGTGAAGTAAATGAGTTTGTTATATTGATATGTTAACAGCTGGAAGTGTTTGAATTATGGAATGTTATAATTCTGGAAATGCTTCAGTGATTGTTGTAGCAATGAAATATTAGATGCATGGAGACTTACAAAGTGTTTGGCTAATTGAAGTTTCAGATTTCAGGTAGATTGTTCTAGACATGGAAATGTGGGTAAGTCCATGATGAAGGTTGGAGTCTACCATGTGCAAAAGCCAAAGGTTATGAGAAGATTCTCATGGGTGTGAAATTTAACTTATGCATGAAACAAATCTGAAAATATTCTCATTTAAGTTTATGAGAATAATATCATGGTTGCAAATCTAATTTTTGTAGGGAGAAGATTTGAAAATTCGATTTAGAGCTTATGAGAAGGAATCTCATGGTTGGGAAATCTAAGCTCTATTAGAAAGAAGAATTGTAAATCTCGGATTTGCAAATTTTCAGATTTGAAATTTTGCTTATAATTGCTAATGACTGTTTGGCTTATGTCAAATTGTGTCAGAAGGACATGTTGTAGGTGGATGTCCATGTATGGCAACAAACATAAATCCATAATGGATAGAATGGTTCCATTTACAAGAGCCAAGCAATATGAGGACAGCTCATGGCTAAGAAAATCAATTTATGTAGTAGACAGAGTTGCAAATTCATATTGAATTTAATTATTAGTGCCATTGATCGGTTATGAAACAATCAGATTTGAATTGCATGGTTAAATGTTGCTGACTGTTTGGTTGTTTAATAAGTGTGCCAGGAAGACACATTGCGGTAAGACTAAGAGAGAGGGCCTGCAGAAGCCAAACTTCATGGGAAGGGATTCCATGATTTGGAAATGGGTTTCGGGTGAAATGTCATTAGACATTATTAATGTCTCATCTGCATCGCATGATTGGTAAACAATATGAGTGAGATGATAAGGATTATGACAGTAAGACATATGAGAGTTATGTAACATCAAAATGAGTTGGGATGGAAAACCAAGGGACTGTCAACTCAGAGAAGGAGCCCCCATTCCTCATTAGTGAAGAGAAATTACATCTACAAAATGGATAAGTGTTCTGTAAACCTTGAATCATATATATATATATATATATATATACATATATGTGTGCAAGTCTAATTGTTGGAATTACTATGCAGAACATATTCTATTTATGTACATTATTTAGACTGCTTGAAGTATGATTAGGATTTGCATAGCTCCCATCAGTGAGGAGTACATGCCTTTCTGATGATGAGTTATGTTAGGGATGCCAATATTGATTATGCCCTAAAGGAATGGACACATTCCTGGTGTTTCAATACTTGACAGTGAATGCTATGAATTATGGTTATAATTTTTATATAACAGCTCTGACAAGTTTGCCTATACTACTTGTGTTGCCACCTTAAACAGATGCAATTTCGTGCTACACACTAAAGAAACAAAGTAAAAAGTTGTTGTGAGCAGTTGTGGTGGAAGGGTTAATGTGTATGAAAGGATGTTGTGGGAATTTTGATGAAGGGTTGTGAAGGTGTTGATGAAAGGGCTATTATATGCCTATGGCTCCATAGTAGAGCCTTGACCTAGAAATTGTTGTAGTGAAGTTTCCTTCCAAGTCGGCGTGAAGGTGTACTGGTTGGAAAGTAATTATTTGATGTTTTGGAGCAGCCTGCGTGCTGGCCAAACATCCCAGTCCGCAAGAGGATCCCAAGGCTTATAAAGTAAAAGAAGGACCCTGTGGACCAGAGAGGAAATGCACAATACAGATAAGTATTCAATTTCATTTATGTCTTGTTAGGAATAATGAAGATTTCAAGTATAAGTCTTGTAATAGTTAAGCTGATGCACTATTGTTTCTTTGTTGGAAACCTTGGTCATATAGGAAGCAAGGACCCTGAAAGAACTATAAATTGCTTGGTAAATCTAGAGAGTGATTGGTTGGGCATTGATGTTGTGGAGCATCCTGCGTGCTGGCCAAACATACAAGACTATTTAATGTTGTGGAGCAGCTTGCGTGCTGGCCAAACATACATGATTATTTGATGTTGTGGAGCATCCTGCGTGCTGGCCAATCATACAAGATTACTTGATGCTGAGGGGAAGCCTGGGCACTGGCCAAACATCCAAGTCCATAGGCGATTCCAAGGCTTGTAAAGAAAGAAGGACCCTATGGAATAAAGTGGAGACATCCAATGCAGATAAGTATTTGATTATCTTGTAAATTCTTGCTTATGAATATACATGTGTATATGATTTGGTTATGACTTCCTAATCTCTTGTTTAGAGATAAATCCTATGAAAATAAACTAAACATGTGAATTGATTCAATGTTTGAGTGTAGGTATTGTTGGAAGCAAGGACTATGAAAGCATCTTAAGGATGCATGTGGACATGTGACTGCCAAAAAAGCTCAGCTTGAGCAACAATGAAAGATGGTGCTAGTGGGACTGTGTGGGTCCTAACAACCAAGAGTTGTAGACAAACCATGTGGAGGGACTCCATGGTTGAGAGGTCTGAAATAGACCAAAGACACTAAGTGTCATAGCCAAGAAGGGCTGGTCAAGCATTCACATGGAAGTGAAAGAGGCTAGGAGCATGAAAACCATAGTGGTGGTGTGGGTTCCAGAATGGAACAAGACTAAGAGGAGAAAACTCTTACTGCTCTCTCCTTCCTTTTATTGATGCATTTATAAAAACATAAAGTTGTTGAATGCGTGCATGGCAGAAAGTAGAGTGTGTTTATTTGCTTGAAATAAATTGTGAATGCTGAAGTAGTTAATTTATTGTGAATGGATGTGTAACGTCTCCTTCTCCATAGAACAACAGGGAAGGAAACATTAACAACATACCGGGCTTTTGGTAAGATTAGCCCCAATATTTTTGCACATAAATAACTAACATTTTAAAACTTCTATATGCAGATTCGTTTCAATATAAACACAGCGGAATTAAACTTCACATATGCACACAATTTCTTCACGTGTTCAGCATACCCATCTCAGTCATACATGTAATCAATCATTAAGTATCATATCATAAAACATGATGCATTTCATTTCATTAACAGGAATAATTAATCCTTCAGATTGAATGCGTAGCAGAACACAGAATGCAAATAAATTAAATCACAAGAACAGTTATCTCGAATTATAATGGCCCAAACGACTGGCTACGTGAGAGCAACGTTCCACCCAACCATAGATCTCTGTCCAACCTGTATTCTTTCAGCTGAGAGATCACCCCCGAGCTGGGCTGTGTATCCACTAAGGAGGAACTAGATGGCTCACTCACAGTCAGGGTTTCACTCAGACAACCATGCTAAGCCAACACACAGTTGGGTTTTTCAAGCATGCAATGGGAAATGGAGAGGAATGCTAGTCCACTGAGCTCAATCCCAGAGCTAGGTACACATCAAGCTAGACTCAAACGATCCCAGCCTCCATTCGAACATCCACATTTGGATTTCTCACAGCTTTGTTCAGCAAATAACCCCAAATCCGTCACTGATTTTCTGGGCAATTAAAACTGGGTTTTTCCATGGCTTTTGGGGTAGCTATTGCTCCCAAATTCGCCCCAAGGTTCCTACCAATGGATCCCCCATTGAATTTCACTGTCCAATACCAAAACGGGACGTTTTTGGCTCCCCAAAACGTGGGTTCTCTCACAGTCGCGATTTCTGGTTTTCTCACTGTTGGGAGCTCGTTTTTGGATGGAAAATCCCCCCCATACTTCCACAATGGAATGGGGATAAGGATGGAGCAACCTCCAAGATGTAGAGTGACTTGTGGGACAAGTCAAAAGAGCCCATACCTACCCATACGAATTCAGGGCTGCCCATACTCCATCAAAGTCGTTGACTTAATTCTTCAACCATTCTCTTACAACAGTCATCAATGTCATCTAGAAAGGTCAAATGGGTTCTCATAAAGACATATGGAAACCTATGGTTCACTCCCATAGCCCCCTCACCACTCCCTAGTGGATACACGTGGCCCCCTTCTCATTTGTTGCCTCCGTAGCCAGTTTTGGGATTTTATATTGCATGATGTTTATTTACATCCTATTACAATTTCCATGGCTTAAGAGCACATGGTATCAAAATATCAAATACTTGCCCTTTAAATAAAATTCGGGCTTTTACTAGCGGGGCCTTGGCCTTGAGCTCCACGCTAGGAAAACATACATCACATGTACACATTATTTACATTAAAGGCTAATATATCCTAAGGGTCGAATTGGGGGTATTACAGGATGAACATGAAAGAATTCATGTGTATGCTGGGCAAGCATGGAAAGTGTGAAAGTCTCATGAATAGAGCATGGGATATCCATGTCAATTTGGGAAAAACAACTGACTGATTTTTAATGTTGAGGTTACGCTTGGCCTAACAAGATTTGTAATGATGAATTTCATAGGTGGAAATTAAATCCATTGGTTGCAGCTGTACACGCAAGTGTTGCTTGTGAGAAAAGTGAGAACCAACTGCGTACAATGACCATGGCAGCAGACCATAGGTTGTTGGCATTGGCTAAAAGTCTTCTTCAAACAATTTACAAGACCCAAGAAAATCTTGGAGAGATGCTTAAGATACAGAAGAGGCAGAATGAGATGAACCGCAAGGTTTTGCAGAAATCTATTTGTCTGGAAAGAGAGGTAAAAAGCATTATGAGAGAAATCAATAAGGGAAAGGAAAGTGGATCGATGATGAGGCATTCGTCAAATCGGTCCATTAAGAAACGTTCCAGGCATGAAGACTCAAAGGAGATTGAGCAAGTAAAGATGAAGCAGCCAATGAAATGTTGGAAATGTGGAGGACATCATTGCCTCTGCAACTTCCCAACAAGGGAACGTTAAGAGGGTAGCAGCCATAAAATTTTCAGACTTGTGGATGAGTTGAAAGGTCAGAACCAGCAGGAGAAGCTCGTGGAAGTCAAAGGACTTGGTCCTGAAAGTTCAAAGTAAATGATAGAATGCAGGGTAGACCCGCAAAGTTTTTGAAATTTTGGACATGTGTAAATTGTATATGTATTCCTAAGTCTTGGAACACCGAGGACGGTGTTATTCTAAGGGGGAGGGGATTGTAATACCTCAATTTTGACCCTTAGGATATATTAGCTTTTAATGTAAATATTGTATACATGTGATGTATGTTTTGCTAGCATGAAGCTCAAGGCCAAGGCCCTGCTAGTGGAAGCTCGAATTTTATTTAAAATGCAAGTATTAGACATTATGTTACCCATGTGCTATTTAGCCATGGAACATTGTAAAAATGATGTAAATAAACATCATGCAATAAAATGCCAAAATTGGCTATGGAGGCAACGAATGAGAAGGGGCCATGTGTATCCACTAGGGAGTGGTGAGGGGGCTGTGGGATTGAACCATAGGCTGCCATATGTCACATTGAGAACCCATTTGACTTACCTTGCTGACATTTATTTCTGTTGTAAGGAAGTGGTTGAGGAATTCAATCCATGGATTCAATGGAGCATGGGAAGCCCAGAAATTCGTATGGCAGAGTATGGGATCTATTTTCTTGTACCACAAGTCACTCTAACTCATGGGAGTTGCTTCTTCCACATACCCATTCCATTGTGGAAGTTACCATCATCATTTTCCATCCAAAAACGAATTCCAGCAGTGAGCAAAACAGGAAATCGCAACTGTGAAAGAACCCACGTTTTGAAGAGCCATAAACACCCATAAATGGTATTTGATAGTGAAATCCAATGGGGGATCCATAGGTATGAACCTTGGGGCGAATTTGGGAGCATTATCTACCCTGAAATCCATTGGAAAACGCAATTTTGATAGCCCAGAAACCCAGTGATGGGGTTGAGTTATTTGTTGCCAGAATGGTGAGAAATCCAAGTGTGAATGTTTGAACAGAGGATGGGATTGCTTGAGCTTAACTTGAGATGTATGTAGCTATGTGGTTGAGCTCACTGGCTTAACATCCTCATCATTTCCTTATTGCATGCTTGATAAACCCGACTGTGTGCTGGCTTAACATGACTGTTTGAGTGAATCCATGGCTGTGAGTGAGCCTGTCTAGTTTGTCCTTAGTGGATACAAAGCCCAGCTCAGGGGTGATCTCTCAACTGAAAGAATACAGGATGGACAGAGATCTATGGTTGGGTGGAACGTTGCTCTCACATAGCCAGTCGTTTGGACAACTTCATCTTCCAGATAAGTGTTCTATGTGATTTAAATTATATGCATTCTGTTTTTTGCAATGTGTTAATTTAGAATGATAATTGTTCATGTTAATGGAATTGATATGAATTCTGTGCATAGCATGAAAATGGGATGGATTCTCTGCCTGTTGGTTTATCATTTTCTTGAGATAAATATGTTGATGCATTTCAAGTTTGTGTGTGCAATTGTGTTTATTTCTGCTGTATATATATTGATTATGTATTTGCACACAGAAGTTTTTAATTGTTATGAATTTCTTTGTAATGAACGGGGCTGAGATTTCCAATAAGCCCGGTAGATTGGTTAACATTTCCTTCCTTGCATTGGGTTGATGGAAGGGGACGTGACAAGATGGAAGCCAACAATCCCTTTGAGAAGGGTCCTTTGAACTCTCTAATTTATCTCAAACACACTTGAGAATGATGAAGGAAAAGTCTTTCTTCTTAGGGGAAGTATCCAAGTAAGCATGGAAGCTTATGGATGACAAGTAAGCATAGGTTTTCCATTGTCACCCTTGCAACATAACCTTGCTCTATTTTTCTCTTATGGAATTCATACATATGGCTTCCTTTTATATCCAAAATGGAGGTCTTCAAAGAACTGGTTCACAATGTGAAATATCCTATTCATGAAGTGGCTCCCAAGTACAAGAATGAGGCCCATAAACTCCACTTGATAGATGAAGCCAACTCTCACCCCTTGGCACCCATAAGTAGTTGGGATTTAAATGTGCCACATAATTTATGAGTCCGAGTTTTTACACAATTGCATGGATTTCGAAGGGTACCCCACACAATGTCACTTGGGTCATGATGTTGTGAGGTTGCACAATCTTTATAAAATATAAATGTTGTAGGTGTGCAAAATTTAGGTGATCTCAGTTACCCCATGATGTTTGAGTTTAGGAGGGTACCATTTAGCTAAAATACAACATTGTTTCTTTTCCTCATGTTGGTAATCCATTATTGAGAGAATGAGAGAGAGATTTTTGAGAGTAAAGGAGAACCCACTAGAGAGTGATGGTGATCACATGAGGAGATGTGCCTAGGTTTCTAATAGGATGACAATGATGCTCTAGAGGGAAAACTACTGATGATGTTAAACAACCCACCGGGGTGGGAGACCTGAATAAATAATGAAGGTGCTGGGAAGGAAACTTAACATGTCACTTGGGTCATGATGTTGTGAGGTTGCACAATCTAGATAAAATCTAAATGTTGTAGGTGTGCAAAATTTAGGCGATCTCAATTACCCCATGATGTGTGAGTTTAGGAGGATACCATTTATCTGAAATACAACATTGTTTCTTTTCCTCATGTTGATAATCCATTATTGAGAGAATGAGAGAGATATTTTTGAGAGTAAAGGAGAATCCACTAGAAAGTGATGGTGATCACATGAGGAGATGTTCCTAGGTTTCTAATAGGATGACAATGATGCCCGAGAGGGAAAACTACATATGATGTTAAACAACCCAGTGGGGTGGGAGACCTGAATAAATAATGAAGGTGCTAGGAAGGAAACTTAACATGTTACTTGGGTCATGATGTTGTGAAGTTGCACAATCTAGATAAAATCTAAATGTTGTAGGTGTGCAAAATTTAGGCAATCTCAGTTACCCCATGATGTGTGAGTTTAGGAGGATACCATTTAGCTGAAATACAACATTGTTTCTTTTCCTCATGTTGATAATCCATTATTGAGAGAATGAGAGAGAAATTTTTGAGAATAAAGGAGAACCCACTAGAGAGTGATGGTGATCACATGAGGAGATGTACCTAGTTTTCTAATAGGATGACAATGATTCCCGAGACAAAAAACTGTTGATGATGTTAAACAACCCACTGCGGTGACCTGAATAAATAATGAAGGTGCTGGGAAGGAAACTTAACATGTCCATATATGTAAGTCTTCAATCCTAACTATGAAAATTACAACACAAGAATGTACAACACCCCTTGATGCAAGAAATGAGTTAGTGTCGAGCGTAAGGGAGACTACTAAGGTAAAGAGAAATGATTGGGGGAATGACAACCAAGGTATGATCATTTCTGCCGTAACTCTCAAAATAAATTATGTTGAAGTTGATGATAGCTATGGTGAATAATGGGATAAGGACCTTGTTGATGAGAACTAAGGCATATTGTAACTGACTGCGATGATGACATAAAATATGACAAGAAAAATTGGTGAGTGTGAGGCTCATGAATTCCATTGATTAGAGAAACATGGATATGATAGCAGGAATCAATCTTTAATCAGTTAAAAAGTATGGGACCAAAGGTTGAATGGGCATGGGGCATGAATAGATTGTGAAGTGGGAATCATAAGGACGGTGTCAAGGAGAATGAGGAATCTCATGTATCAAAGTGACAATGATATTATTGAAGGTGTTGGTAGGTGAAAAATGGGTGACGTGTTGCAAATGATCGAATCAAGGGCGATAAGGTGTGTTGTTATCAAAATAATGGTGATTATGAAACTTCCCTCTTTTTTGGTGTGTTGGGGAATATCTCTTTACAAAATAAAACAATAGGGTAATGTTGTAGATAAGAAGATGGGTGCTCAATGAGTAAATACCATGTAGAGTTTCCTTGTGGGGATGATGATTCAATTATGGTTCTTTATTTAGAGGGAGGGGCCTCCATTGTGGGTTTTATTAGGAGTTTATGGAGTGTGGTGAACACAAATAGTCTACTAATCATGGTGGGGATGAGAGGCCATTTGTGAATTATAACAAGAAATAGCTTAGGAGTCTAAAGGGGATGGGAAACAATATGCATAAAGGAAGAAACATGTGGCTTTCTTGATGAGATGATGGAATACTGAAATCTCGATCCTAAGGGTGGAGCAACATGGGTGACATGATATAAGGGGTTATAATGGCGTGAACACTCATGGTGGTGAAGTGCTAAGACCCGACAAAGGCATAATGCATTGGAAGGTGTGATGCAGTTTGGTGGGGTGTAAGAACCTTAGGGATATTAGAGGGATGAATATATACATGCAATACAATGCAGTGAGGTTGTCTTAAGGTCATTATAGAGATCTCACATCCCCATATGGGGTGCCATGTTTTTAATTCTCCGTGTCTCCTAACTCTATTTTGCATAGGATTAGAAGGTTAATCCAAGGATGGTTGATGAGTTCTATGGTCATGGTATTGATTTCTTATTTATAGAAATATGTGAAGGCATCTATACATGTGACATGAGGAATGTTCTTTGTTAATGATAAGTATTCAGTATTAATGCTTGACCAAGTGATTAACATACATATCAAGATGTCGATATGATTGTTATGTGACATGATCATATAATTACAAGAAATGACAACTAATAACATGGAACAAGTGTGAGCTTGTGGTAGGTTGGAAAGTTCCGTGGGACTCTTGGGTGGATATGATTGCATAAAGGGGAAGATTATGAAAGCCTAATTGTATGTTGTGGAAGCATGATTAAACTAGCATGGTTTCATTTTATCATCTTTTGGTGATGTACATGAATTTATACATATGTTGTGATACAATTTCATTAATCTTAATGATATAGACAACTAGTTATGTGACCATGGTTGTTAGGGAGTGTTGTGCAGGAAAATACCTTATAGTGGGGGAAACGACACTATCAACTTACATGGGGTGACAAGTAAATACATTCATGTTTTGCATTCATTACTACAAATGGAAAGAGGTTAGGATTCTAAAAGTTGTACATTTTTAACGATGGCTGGTCCTAGCTTTTGCCTAATATTCCAAAATGATGAACCTGCAAAACAAAGTTAACCTTCCTCAACGTATCTTGACTGTAATAAATATGATGAAATTGGAAATAAATTAACATCAACTACAATTAGATATTCAATCAAATAAACATTCCATTAAATAGACATTCGATTGGGATGGGAAGGGTATTTCCACCTTTTATTGTCAAAGAAATGTAGATAAGTACAGATATACCTGATTTGTCCAGACATTTCTGCAACAGAGTCTTGGCCTCCTGCTCCTCACAATGACTTAAGAATTCCTCCAGCATAACAACAGCTTAACATTCATTCTAGTCCCCTCTCTCATGGTTCCCCCTTGTATTTATGGAACAAGGTAGGCAGTTTAATTCGAGAGGTGGTTGAATTGGGAGGTTGGGGAAGTTGCAGAACCAACTTCAACTAATCCCAATTCGTAATCTTAATATATTTTTTCATTTCATCTTAAGATGTGCGCAAGTTTCATACAAGTAGACTAGCGCACAATATGCAACTTTTGCACTTGACAACCAGCGTTTGCAACATTTTGGAGTATGTGCGCAGGTTGTATTCAATAAGAACAATGTTCAGAATGCTATATCACTATGGCAATAGTAGCGCACACATGGTGAAAACTGTAGAAAAAATATGTTTTTCAGTTGAAGAGTGTAATCTTAGCAACAACTCATCCAAGGTCAACCTAGCTCTTCCATCCATAGTGTCCTTTTGTGTGATCCATAGAGCAATGTGATCACGGATGGAGAAGTGCAGATTTGACCTATAACAGATGCCCCCTAATGTGTGAGGTTAGAGGGAAACAATGGCCGAAATACATTATAATTCCAAGTGAGAGGAGGAGAAAGAAACCACATAACCAAGTCACAAAAGTACCTGAAAAAAATGATCAAGGTCAGCGAGCAATTACAATCTTACATCATATAGATGTTCGGTGTGATACAACATGATCTCCAATACATAAATGGGAGATGTATATATAGCATGGCCACTAAAATACAAGCATGGATCCATGTAAAAAATGAGAGATCATAGCCATAACAACAAGCTGGATCTATGTCTCATGCAAAGCCAAAATGAGTGAGGCTCAGTCTTGCGCAACTTGGGTGATAACATGAATATGGTGATGCTATAAAAGCCCCAAGGTCTTCATCCAAACAACCCAAGGTACAAACCCTAACCACGTGAATAAATGAGCTGGAGTCAAACATGGGGGGTATCGTTTGATTACCGGTCATTGATGTATACCATTAAAAAACGTGAGGGCTTCCATCGATAATGATAATGGGGCCCAAGGTACCTAGTACGTTCCAACAAGTGTGAATAAATGGACTTGAAGTCGAACACCAGAGGAACCTGTCAAATAAGAGACATTGATGTATTCCCATTATTCAACAATGAGGGAAATTGCCACTGATGACTGCAATCCCCAAGGTACTAACCGAAACCGTAAACTTCATTCCCAGAGCATAATGAGTTGAATTCGATAAGAAGAAGTCCGCTGGAAGGGAGGCCTTAAAGCATCCTCCATCATCCAAAACGAGGAACACTCACAAATTTGAGCTGATTTGGAGTAGGACAAGTAATAAGATGAAATAAACTGACACTAGGATGGTCGACACACGAAGTCAAGGTAACAGCAGAATGGCCGACATAGGCTGTATCCTTGAATAATGAGCACGACACAAAGTGACTTAGGCAGCTTTTAACATGAGAGGGAAGTGATATAAGCCTACAATGTAGGATACATTAGTAGACTCTCCATATGATTGGAAGAATAACCAACTAGAGGAGTAACAAACTCTAAGATCAGGTTCACCCTAAGGTCAAAACACTAAAACCCAACTGAATGATAGACTCAAATAGGTGCTATGTTCAAGGACATAACTGACTTAACTACCTTTGAAACTGAAAATATGTAGATATACCCTTCTCTTCCCTTATTCTTTTTGGTAAAAGAATGTCCTTCTTGTTGTTTTAATGAGTCCAAGAAAGCAAACTCAATAATCCCAACCATGTAAAATTTTAACGAGCCCATGGGAGGAAGACTTAGGACCTTCTTCATTGTTTATAGAGTTCGAAGAAGAGATAGAAGAATACTCTATAATATTGATCTTTGGATTTTAATATCGAGCTGAGATCTGTTCTTGCTCGCCGGTGTTTTCAATTTTAAGGAGTGTGAAAAACTTAAACAATAACTCCTTACACCTACCCGTGGATTTTAGTATCAATCCCAGGTTGGTATATGCTCGCCGGTGTTTTCCTGTTTATAGAGTCTAAAAAAATTAAACAATCCCCTATATACCCTCTCGTAGATTTCACATCGAGCCCGAGTAGGTGAATGCTCGCTTAGTGTTTTCATGTTTCGAGAGCCTGAAAACCCTAAAGAAGGCTCCAAAAGTCCTTTTTCGTATAGTTAGTCTCCTCCCCTGAAAAAGTGTAAAACAATGAGAGAAGAACTCTTCTAGCCATAGATGACTAGAGTATTCCTTTTTCGTAAGTAATCCGCAAAAGTCTAGAAAATGGTTAAACTTATACTTAAGCGGATGTTCCTTCAATTCCTTTAACGAGTCTGAAGAGAACAAGCAAACTCGACAATCTTGTTTGTTTTTGAAAAGTCAAAACAAGGGCTTAAAATGACTTAAACAGCTTCAGGGATCGTAAGTTCATGACCTTCCAAGTAGTGGAATCTAAACAACCAATTTAGTAACCAGGGTAAATTTTCTCAATTGACAAAAATATTGAACAATATGGTACCTATACTGATCCTGTCAATGAAAAAAACAAGCCTTAATAGTTCACTGTTTACAAAATAATGATAATTCGAAATATATAGTTAATTCAATCCACCAAAATTTAAAAATATTAATGAATTAAAATAACATTTTTTGAAAAATAAATTGAAACTATACCCTTTTTGGAAAAGTGGGTAAAAATTAAAAAGCAATTTCTATAAATAGTTTCATATTTGAAAATAAAATATCACAATTTGAAATTTAGGGCAAAGCGGAGAAAAAACCTCAAGCTACCTTTGCTCGTTGCGATCGAACTGGGTCACCAATCCAATTTATGCTTTCACCAAGTAAGTAGTCTCATCCTTAACTTGCATTTACATATAAAGTTTTTAATTTTTAGTGGTTAATTTTTTTTTATTATCAAACTTTTAAACTCATTTCTGCGCGAGCACTGGTTTGCTTGCAAGAGACTAGCGCACTCGACAAAAGTGCACTAGTATACATGTAAGACAGTCACGTTCAGGACGCTATTGTCTATCATAGACAGTAGCATTCACCGCAAAAACTAGGGCAAAAAATTAAAAATGACCAACGTTTGATGCTTTAATGGAAGGATGGTGCTTGTGTGGCGTGAAAGAGAACACGAGGAGATGGATTGAGAAGCTCTACAAGATCCATTAACCTTGCATGCATTGCAAAGATGTGGTTTGTTAAAATTTTATAGAACGGTCAACATGTGGGCACAAATCTGGCTGCTTGAGAGGCTTGTATAGTATTGGGATGCCAATGCATTAGTGTTCAATCTCCAAGGGGAGATATTGGAACTGACGGTTTATGACATCTATTTCATCACGGGTCTCTCCCAAAGGGGAGATGTAGTGAATCTTAAAGGGTCCTCTGGCAATGTGGGTGCCTTATCTGTGTAGGACTATATCAATACCTATTGTGTACCGGGTACAGAAAAACTGGCAGTCAGGTCCTTATTTCGACTGTTGTGAGCTTTCCACTCAAGGTCATCTTGAGTATTCTCAACCGGATGGATGGAAGTGCTACGCAACATCTGGCTTTAAGGAACTTCATGCATATGGGTACTGAATGCCTACGAGGGATAGTTTTTGACTGGTGTTCAAGTCTACTGGAAAACATGAAGCTTCAACTTTCTGGGTGTAAGATCGGGAGGATGAAGAATTTTGGGTACAGAAGGATACTATGCACCTTTTTCTTTGAAAGGGTGCCTTCCATGAGTCTGTGGATGGATTTTCCCCCACTTAAACCCCATGATCCATTGATGGGTCATTGGGGAGAGATCTTCCTTCGCCAGGGTGGTGGTGAGAGCAAATTTTGCAACAGTGAGGATGATTTCTGGGCATGGTGGGACCGACAGGTACCAGCTCTTAAGCAGTTCCCATATGAGGGAATAGACTTCCGCAACGATCCCGAGCTGGCTCTTCCCCTAGGAGCAACCTGGGGAGAGATTGGTAAGTTCATTTTTTGAAAAATTATTTGATTTTTTCATTTTTATATATATGATTTTTATGATGAGTTTGAAATACTGAAAGAAAATGTCTTATGCAGATGTTGGACCAGTGCGTCCTGAGGGACACCCCCGTGCCTTCGTGATACCAGTCATAATAAGGGAAGCTGATGCCATGCTGGCGAACATAGAGGGGAAGATGAGTCGGTTGACTCATGACATTCCAACATATAGGATTGAGCGGATGCCGCTCGACATGTAGGATAATGTGGTGGGTGTGCCCCCATCATGGATTCGGCTACTGAGAAAAGTAGCTAGGCTGGTCATTTGATATAGAGAGGCAGTAGAGGCAGATGAGGCCCCTCCTTCTCCATAGGATAAGGACATATCTATGTATATTTTGAGGCCATCGAGCCCATTTTTGTATATTATGACATGACTCTGTGACAGACTTATGACTCAAACTCATATTATTTTTTGATACAGATTATATATAAAGTATCGGTGTTATTTACATGTGTGTTATTGTCTTTTATGCATGAATTATGAATGTGTATGATGTAGATGCCAATCTAAAACGTAATTTTCAAATGAATCAGATAATGCATTCAAATTTCTTGGAATATGTTGATATGTGATGTAATCAAACTGTCTCTCAAGTAACTTAACGCACAAAAACTGACGTAGCAAAACAGGGTCTCTAACCTGATAAACACCCATTAACTGAAACACAGCTAGCTGTGAGTCGAGCTGTACCTCCAAATGTGAAATGCCATGGAACAAAGCATCTCGGAGTAGCTCTATGACTACACTGTATTCACCCACATTGTTTGTTGTGGGACCTAAACAAGCCCCTCCCGAAGAAACTAGTTGGCCAGTTGGTGAGTAAATAACCCAAGAAGCTGCGGCCAACTGACGGATGTGGTGCCTAGCACCATCATTGAACCCTATAAAGTGTCCAGTCGACATTTGAAACACAAAGCAATGGATGCATAAGACGTAACAACAACCATAAAAAAAGATAACTCTACAAAATGTACAACTATAATACATGAAAAAGCACAGAAGCCTAAGCACAGTACTTCTTCAAGTAGGGTAGATGCCTAGCATCTCCTTGTAAGAACAGGCAAAAACGTCATGGAATTCTTTAAACATATTGGTATACAAAATGATCTCCTCGGGAGAGCAGTCTGCACCAATGAAAAGATTTTCCACGACTCCAGGTTTGATGGAAATGTTGATCGGAATAGTTCTCGATATATTTGCCATATTCCCTTCGACATAAAAAACTTTTGAAGTAGAAGGGATAGCAGACAAATCAACACTCCCACCGGGTCTCATAGAAAACTCACCTCTCTCAATCCTATCCAGATCAAAAAGAAAATAAGACCTATGGTGCATGTGTTCCCAAGGATGGTCCAGGCCAATCATTGCTTCCAAAATGGCCTCATCAGAGGGAAAAACAATGTCTAGGGAGTCAAAAGAGTGGATGGAGTCTATTGATCATGTGGGTACATAGTCCATATCTGACTCGGTAGAGACCAATGGAGTCTAGTGTTCCCAAGGATGGTCTAGGCCAATCATTGCTTCCAAAATGGCCTCATCAGAGGAAAAAACAATGTCTAGAGAGTAAAAAGAGTGAATGGAGTCTATTGACCATGTGGGTACATAGTCCATATCTGACTCAGTAGAGACCAATGGAGTCACGATATGTTCTGTTGCAGCATGTTATGAATCTAAGTAAGCCAGCTCTGCAATAGATATGGGCACAACTGGTTTTGATTCGTTTGGGAGAATCCATGGATTTGTTGTTGGACTTACCATGAAAATATCAGACGAAGAACACTCTTCAGAACCAATAAAATGAACTGAGCAGGTAGGTCGAAAGTTCATTAATGACTCGTAAATCCCTACTCCTAAACTCTCACTTGCTAGGTGAGACTGATCAACCATCGAAATTGTTGAATCCGACGAAGCCTAGTTGTTTCTCCGAGAAAACGAAAGTTGGTCGACTGTGATGATCTTTCCTTCGTGAGAGAACATTATAACTTGGAAAATGGACAATGGCACTGCTTGCATTGCGTACGTCGAGCTCCTACCCAACAGCAAGTTATAGTCAAGTGGAGCATCCAGAACTTCAACTTCTACAGATACTTGTTTCCCGCAAGTTCAACATCAAATGATGGTAAGACTCAGTGTGGACAGAAGGATCTTCCATCAAAGGCGGTAAGCACCATGTTCGAGGGGGATAACTCAGGTTCTCCTAAAGCCTTCCAGCAAGAAATGGACATTACGCAAGTAGACGCGCCCTCATCTACAACATCTTGTCCAATGGTCTTGGGATCATGGATTACTTCTATTTGGAGATCGATGTGGTACAGAAACCGTGTTTTGATATTGGACATATAAAAATGAGCAAGCATATTGGATGAGTCCACGCTCCCAATCGCTGCGAGAAGTGCACTGCATTGTAATGGACAACTCTACAGTACCTCTAAAGTGGACATGGCATTGGGGTTTTGGGCTAAATCCTCCACAACATTGTAGTTGGGGGCAGCCTGTGCATTGGGGTTGTGCACAACCCGTTTGAAGACACCTTTCGGGATCTTCGACAACGAATCCACCGATCTCTTGATGTGGAGAGGGGTAGATGACTTGGGAACATTATTCTGCTGCAGATCCAGGGTATAATTTCTAGCTCGAGTTTGCAAAAGAGATTTGAATTAACCATATTAATGAACAATTGATCAGCTGAGGTGGCATGAGTAGTGCCCCCAACACTGGAGCTGCCAGAAGCTGAACCCTGTCCGTGAGGGAATGGGTCTTTTAAGACAGCTGGTTTCTTTTCACGGAGGAGCTTATGGGCTTCTTCCATTAGAGGGCATTGATGGGTAAGGTGGTCCTCTTTACATAGCTTGCAAGGGAACTTCACTTTCCTTTTTTCCTTTTTACCCTCCTCGACATTTTCTGTGTTTTTGGGATTTTGGTGGTTCCCCTCCCCTTTCTTGCCCTTTCTTTTGTTGTTGGGATGCCAAGGGCCCTTTGGTTTGTCTGCACTTGTTGTACAGATTCCGTTTTCGAAGGGGAGGATGAAATTGAAGTTGCTTCTGCAGCAGACTGTTTTAGAGACAAGGCGCGAACCTGCTTAGTTAAAGCATCAAACGCTGCAGAGTCTACTGAACCTACGATGACGTCATCATGTGGTCCAGGTTTAGGTTTACCTAGATCTGTGTTAGACCTTGGTGCATCGGGAATAATCTCATATAAGAGCCCAGACTGAGCATATACCAAGTCAAGCTACTGGGTTCTTAAGATAGATTCCTCTTTGGAGGACACTCCTGAAGTTGCAACTTCCTTAGAAATATAAGGAAGGAGTGATTTGAGATACCACTCTAATAAAAATGTTGGAGGGATGTCGACTTTAATGAGCCTCTTTCTCCTTCGCCACTCCTGGATATGGTCAGATAAGAGAGTGGCTTTGTTCTATCTAAAGGTTGACAGAAGATCTGTACCAGCATCATACCGGACAAGAAGTTGAAAGTGATTCAGAAAACCAGTAGCTAGATCCCAAAAGGTGTCATAAGCAGCTGCAGGCAGTTCAATATACCATTTGGTTGCGACACTTATAAAGGTTCTTTGAAAGAGCCTCAATCTGATGGAATCATCATTCAACTAATTCGAGGAGCACCAGAGATGGAACGTCGTGACATGGTCACCAGGATCTTCACCAGTCTTACCTTCAAATTTTGGAATGTCTAAGGGAAGCTTAGTGGGAACAGGTGGCCATGCAGGATTATGGCACACAGGGTCATTAGTGATCTTTGAAAGATCTGGCAAGTTCAAAGTTGTCAGAAAAGGTAAATGAGGTCGTGCCGATGGAATTTGGTGGACAAGAACCTGGTAGGGGGAACCTCCCAATACCTGGTTCATGTACTGCTGGTTGGGGTTGGCCCCAACCATCGGTTGTGAGGTAAAAGAATTAAAATTGCTCCACCCAAAATAAAGTGGATTACTTCTCGGGGCACTGGTGCATTGCGACTAGGTTTTAACCCCACCATATTGTGGATTAATAATATTACCCCTTCTCCAGCAAACAGAGAGAAAGGGATACTCCCTACAGGAATATTTGATGGATTTACATTATAAATTGCATAGGGGTTAAAGCTAGGTGTAGTTGTAACAGATGGTGCCGTCATCGTACCCATAACATGCATAGATGCAGAGGGGATCGTTCCTACAACATATGTGGAAGCAATAGTATGAGGTATACCCTGGAACTGTTGAGTAACAGGAGGTTGAGTAAAATTCACTGCGGGTATCCCTGTCAAAGGGACATAAGTTGGTCCAAATCTAGGGGTGGAAATTGAAGCAGATGTCGAAGCTTGTGAGCTCGACATGCCTACAATACTAGCATTAAAACTAAAGGACTGGATTGAAGCAGAAGCAGTCTGCGAAGAGCTCGGTGTTGCAGTGTTTGTAAAAGAAGGATTGATAATCCTTGTAGCCATAGTTGTTGTGGGATTTTGAGGAACTCCTTGCTCATATCCTGGGCTAGTCATGGTGTAACCAGGTGTAAACAAGTTCGCACTGTACTGAGGTTGGCCTAGAAAGCCTATAGGTACTAGTAGTGGATCGTTAGGTCCAGTCAGGGGAGGGTTGAAAGGAGTGCTAAACTCTCTAGAAGTTAAGTCATCAACCTCAACAGTATCAAATACCTGTTGATCTTGAACTCTGGCCTGTGGTTATCCAGGTATTTCAGTTACACCCGTCAGTTCGTAAGAACCATGGGAATCCGTCCTCCAGTGTCGCGGTGGCAGTGCAGGCTCCACAATGAGTGGGGGAAGGTTTTGCAACCTCCGAGACCTACAAAGAGGTTGGTCCTCCATAGCTATATAAGAAACAAACTAAGTATAAAACCTAGTGGCCATTATGACTAGGAAGCAAACAACAGACCACTAAAAATTTCTTAGTGTTCAAACCAGGAAAACTAAGCTAATACTCTCAGAAGCAAGTCTGGGATGATGAGGGCCCAGAACAAACTAATAGAGTATCGACGGTCAGTTACGCGGCATCCAATGGAGGTCCTCTAGGTGCAAGCATTTGAATCACCAAACCGCCCTCCCGGGATTACTGCCAAAGGGTTACCTTCCACGTCTGTTCGAGGTGAAGTGGAAATATCCTTCCACTCTACCTGTGTAGAGCCCTAGGGTCATGATACTAAGGATACCACCAATACGAAAAAACCTGGGGGAACAGTCGTCAGCCTAGCCAAGATGCATGGGCAGGGTAGCAAAGCTCGAAATACAAAAGCACTTAAAAGTACTAGTGGACCCCCGTATGTGAATCAGCTCTGGTTTATGGTTGAGAGGAAAGTGAGGGGGTATCCTCAACAATTCCAATCGCCCACGACCTCGTGGTTAACTCTGGTTTGAGTAGAGCGTTCCCAAGATATTTTGATAGAGGTGGGTTTACCTAATAGATTGTCTTACTACGATTGTTGAGTAATGAAGCCGATTTCGGGTAGTTTAAGGTGATTTACCCTGAAACCCTAGCCTAAGTTAGTCGATGATGTGTATACCTAAAAAAGAAAAAATTTGCTAGTTAATTTTATTAAGATTTCTTTTTAAGGGCTACTTTTTACTCAATAAGGGTAGTGAAGTGTGTGGAATGGTTTCGACAGAAAGCAAAGTGCGTAGAAATAATGCATGAAACTTCACAAAAGACTCTTTTCTTTTTGTTTATATTTTTCAAAACTGAAACTAGGAAATCCTAAATATTTTTTTTTTAAATTTTCTTTTAAATTTTCAAAGCAAGATAAACTATGCTACTTCGAAAATGATGATAAATCTCACTACTAGGCTACCAATTTCAATTTTTGTCTTTTCTAATAGTTGCAAAAGAAAATGAACTTGAAAAAGGAACAAGTAGGACCCAACGCAAAGTGTGGGTAAAGAAAAATAACCTAATGGCTTAAAACAATCAAATAAAAAAGACTTGAGAAAGACTCTACCTACCGAGTTGTTTCAATGAACGAACTCAAGGTTTGGAACAAGATGTAAAAGAAAATAAGGTAAAGCTGCTGCATGAAACGGGAAACAAGCCAAGAGGCTGTCCCTAAGCACCAAAAACCAAGAAAACACCCGCCAAACAAAATAGTAGGTAAGCAAACCAAAAGTAACCCTACCAACACACAGACTCAAAGGAAAAGCTAACGAGAAAGCTTCAACTCACTCAAATTGATCTAAACAGATGTTCAGAAGGTATCTAGACCAAACAACCCTTCAAAACCACCCTAAAAATTCAAACTGGGATCAAACCCTAAAAAAAAGGACAAGACTCAGTAAAAGTGCGCAGCTGTTGCCACAGACAATAAGCGTTGAGTGCCCAGGTCTGTATAACTGCAACAAGCGTCTAGGGAAAAAGGTGCGCTACTATGCCTAGCAGAGAGTCGTGCACAACATCAAAAGGTCTAAAAAAAATAGAAAAGACACCTTAAACAAGTGCTAAAGCAAGTAAAGGAAACCTGCAGGACTTCAGAGAGGCGAACAAGACTCAAAAGAGGAGAACATGTCTCAGTAATCAGTCAAAGAAGCAAGGCAAAATGATAGAAGCAGACCTAACCACTTGGAAACCAAACCCTAGTAGAAGGCTTGAACCTATAGGAAAAGAGCGCTACAGTGTGGTACAAGAACCAGTGTCTGCCACAAGAAATGCGCTATTGTGTTTTAGGGAAACGAGCGCACAAGAAATAAATGCGCTACTGTATGCACAGTAATCCAGTGCACAAGGAATTAAAGAAATAAAAAATCTTTGCTGAAGAAAACTAAAATGAATCAAGATAAAAGAACAGGAAAACAACCTATAAAAAACCTCTCAGAGAACAAAAGACTGAAAAAACTGGAAGAAAACCTAGCAAGGTCCCCTAGAGTAGAAAACAATCGGTTACTCCCCAACGGAGTCGCCATTTCTGTTGTGCAAGAAAATACCTTATAGTTGGGGAGATGACACTACCAACTTACATGGGGTGACAGGTAAATACATTCATATTTTGCATTCATTACTACAAATGTAAAGAGGTTAGGATTCCAAAAGTTGTACCCTTTTAACGATGGCTGGTCCTAGCTTTCGCCCAATCTTCTGCAATGATGATCCTGCAAAACAAAGTTAACCTTCCTTAGCATATCTTGACTGTAATAAATATGATGAAATTAGAGATAACTTAACATCAACTACAATCATATATTCAATCAAATAAACATTCCATCAAATAGACATTTGATTGGGACGGGAAGGGTATTTCCACCTTTTATTGTCAAACAAATGTAGATAAGTACAGATATACCTGATCTGTCTAGACACTACTGCAACCGAGTCCTGGGCTCCTGCTCCTCACAATAACTTAAGAATTCCTCCAGCGTAACAACAACTTAGCATTCATTCTAGTCCCCTCTCTCATGGATTCCCCTTGTATTTATGGCACAAGGTGTTGGGTCCAGGAAATGCCCCTTTTTGGCCATCCTTATTACATCATTTTTTCCTGATTACATCCTATTTTCATAAGCTATACCTATTCCTTTTCTCTAGATCAACCAATGATATTGACAGGTATAATTCATTATTGCTTTATTTATTTTATGCCTAAGATTGTTAAGGTTCTAGATCCTAGTCCTTGGTTTATGCTAATCTGTGTGATTTGATTTAGTCAAGGTCTAAAGTGCAGGTGTATCAGCCGAATGGCGCCAGCTATTACTCTTCAAAGCCCGATTCCTCATAACTCCAAGGGAAAACACACTCCTCCATGAGAATCTGTAAGAGGCCTCCACTGAAACAGAACCCAGCTGCAACAGACAGATCACATTCTAGCTTGCTGAATTCGTTGATCCATTGATTACTGGAGTAACACCTCCTTCATGAGTAACAACCTTGTTTAATACGGTTGTAACAGTCAGCTGTAACTCCACAGCATGAAGATCATAGATCTTCATTGCTGCACGATTTTGGTGGATCGTGATTTGTACTTTCAATGTATAAATATAAGAAGGCTCCTATAGCTTGGGGTTGGACAATTACCATTTTGCATAAGCTGTAATAGAGCACTGATACTGTCAATTTCCATCATTAATATGAGAGCAGAGTTCTTCATTTCTGTGTCTTAATTTGTTGTGATTCTTGGCGTCTCTGTTAGAAGGCCAGGGCCCGCCTTCTCACAGAGATAGCCGGCTTAAGTAGGTAGGGTAATTTAGCTTTCTTTCTGTTGTGTGGTGTGGAATAATTGTAGATGTTACTGTTAGCTGCAACATAGATTAGCTTTCCTTTTGGTAGTTCACTATTGTATCTTGAATAGATGTAGTAGATTGGTGTGACAGTCGACTATGTAGGATAATTCAGTTTAATGCATGTGTGTTTGAATCAGCTGTAACAGCCAAGCTCAAATTCAGTATCTTTCAGTTGTTTATGCTTTCTAGGATTTCCAGTAATTATCAATTAGAGTTCAAGCTTATATTTAGATTCTTGTTGCTGTTGTATCTTCAATTGGTTTATTAAGGTAGGTAGATTATGATTGAGTAACAGTAGCTACTGTATGGATCATTTTGGTAAAGATTGAATATTCTAGTTTAATAATTATAGGATTTAACTTCTTGCAAAAGTAATCTGGTTTATTTCTATTCTTAATTTTATAACTGCTGGGTGATTTCTGTAGGAAGGTAGTTTCAATTGAATTCCTAGATGTGTGAGTTATATTAGTCTTCTTTCTGGAGTGAGTTTGGATGGATAGACTGGTAGGATCATTATCTCTATTTAGTTAATCAACTGCTTGACATGTTTATGCACAGACTATGCTTATTGCCATTGAAACAAAAAGACCTCCCTAGGTTTGACAATTTATATTGACCATCCTGTGTGTTAGCTTTAATTAATTGACATATAGGGTGACCAACATTTTGGAACCGTTGCTGGGGATGGTAATAGATAGACATAGTTAGTAGTTGGTTTCATTTGATTTTATTTTGGTTTAATTATTTACATCATGCATGAATACAAGAAAAACAAATCGGGAACCCCATTTGAATACTAACATTGCAGGTGGAAGAGGTTGAGGTTGTAACGCAGGTCAGGGAAGACATACATACATTGACGAAATAATTGCTAAAGCGGATTCTTCCACTAGAACACCGCGGACATCTACAAGTAGGGGAAATTCTGTTCCTCCCAACCTTGAGAATTCATCATCAACAGTGGAGAATACAACGGGACCTTCAACTCCTGTTGCAGAAAATAAACCTCTTGAAGATAAGGGAAGTGCCGTGGGTGCACCAGATAGAGAGGAGATCTATCATATCAACGTAACAAGATTTACTAAATAAGTGTGGTTGGAGACTCGCCGAGTAGCAGAGGAAGAGAGAAGGCGAGAAGAAGAGAGGAGAAGAGAAGAATAAGCCAAAGCAAAGGAAGAACGCATAAGGGAAGTTGTTGAATTTTGGACTAGAACCATGGCTAGAAGAGAACAGGAAGGGGAGAATGAATGTGGGGAGAACCGGGAAGGAGAAGGAGAAAATAATTAGCCTGGTAATAATGTGGCTACATTAGAATTCCCTATCCTCCAGACAGCTGGAGCAACTCCCATGAAAAATATCTCACCATCAGTCCTCCCGAATTTTCATGGTAAGTCCTCTGAGGATCCTGATGAGTTTCTTTTTGAGTTTGATATCCTCTGTTGTAGCTATGATTACACCTCTAGTGCTCAGAAGCTGAAGTTATTCCCAGCCACCTTGAAAGGAAATGCTCTGTGCTGGTTCATGAGTTTGGGTCATGAGACCATTACTACTTGGGACCAAATGAAAAACACCTTCCTTTCCAAGTACCAAGAATATTGTAGAACTAGGGATAGAAAGGAGGAGTTGTTTAAAATGGCTCAGAAGGATGAAGAAATCTTGGAAGACTTTGTGGAAATATTGTTGTACAATTTACAAATATCTGGTCATGCTGAGATTGGAAAGGATGTGCTCAAGATCGTTTTACTACGAGGAAGGATGTGCTGAGATTGGACTGCCTTGATATGTTGAATTTGCTGGGAAAAGGGGACATCTCAAAGGAACCTTTCGAGAAGATTGTTGAATTATGCCGAAGGTACTCAAGGGGATCCTCTAGAACCAACAAACGAGACAAAGATCGAGATTAGGATGTCTCACTAGGACTCAGAAGTCAGCTAGTAGAGGGGCCACTTGAGCAGAAATAGGAAACTTATTGGAGAATTTTAAAACAGACATGATGAGCTCCATTTCCTCAGAGTTAGATGTCATGAGAGCAAAGTAGAGGTAAGTAGTAGAAGACCTTACACTTGGGGTATTCTGTCCTAAATGTAGGAAAAAGCATCCACTGAAAGAATGCCTGCTGGACAAAGTAGAGATATGTAGGATATGTGAACTGGAGCATGATACCAAGGAATGTCCTTCACTACCTAAGGTCAAAGAAGTCCTGCAGGAATCCATTCCGGAGGTGGAGCAAGCTTACTTCATTGCACAGAAGAAACCATGGCAGCCTCGCAATCAAGGTATGAATCCAGACCCATCATTTTTTCTGAATAATATGAATGGAATGAACAATATGCATAATATGAATACACAATTTCCTTCACATTATTCTAACAATAAGTGAAATCCATCTCAGAACCCAATGCATAATCCTAACCCATGGACACCATGGTCACATCAGTCAAACAACCAAGCTCCTTGGAATTCCAACTGGAGGAACTCTTACCAAGGAAATAACTTTCCCCATCACCATAATCAGTATCAACAATATCATCATCAACAGTACCAGCACCAACAGTATCAACAACCACATCTCCCATTCCAAAACAATGCCGCACTTATGAATGCACCACTTCGACCCTAGCTACCTGCACAACCTAACCCGAACCCAAACAATAAAGCAGTCCATCAATTCGAGATTGCCAACATGCCTGCATATTCCATCACCCAGATTCCCTACAATGATATACAATTACGATCAGGAAGGGTGGTGGAACCTATTATCACTGAGGATGTTTCATCCCTAGTGATTGAAACTAGAGTGAATCAACACTATGAGAATATGGTTAATTCAGCAAGCCCCATCATTGAGGATGTTGATACTCCTACTGAAATAGTAGCTGAAACTCAGCGAGTAACACACGATGTATCACAGCCTACACAGTTGATGAGAGAACCACCATACCTTGAACGATTGGCCTTGCAGAAAACATTGGAACAGCCTCGATTCGACCTTTTGGGAGAATTAAAAAATTTGTATGTTAAAATTCCACTGTTACAGGCCCTCCATGATGTGCCCATTTATGCCAAGACTGTTAAAGATTTATGTGTCAAGAAACCAGGAAGAAGACCCAGGGACCCTCCCACTGTCCACGTACTGGGAAAACTTTCCGAATTAATAATGGGGAAGGACCCTGTGGCAAAATACGATGACCCTGGAAATCCGACTATTACAGTTCACATAGGGAACACACAAATCCACAATGTCTTGGTAGATTTAGGCGCAACCATTAATGTTATGACCATAGATACTGTGAAGAAATTGGGACTCATTAATCTTCGACCGACCCCTACTGTTTTGGAACTTGCTGACATATCAACGATCAAGCCTGAGGGGATCTTAGATAACCTCGTGATCTCAGTTGACTCGTGGGAATACCCTGCTGATTTCTTGGTGTTACAGCCAAAATCCCAGTTGGGGGGACACCCACTGATCTTGGGAAGACCATGGTTGGACATAGCAGATGCATGTATCAACTGTCAGTCGGGATCTATGACCATTTTAGATGGAACTAAGATCAAGAGCCTAACCCTGTTCCCTCCAGCTAGACCAAGCACATAAGCTGAGACTCCATTGTGGGAAGATTTGGAGGAGGAAGAAGGTGTGCAACCATTATTAACAATAGTGAGAGCCTTAACATTTAAAGATGAAACAAAGGATGATGCCATTAATAGTTTCATCAGTGAGCCCACGTCAATCAATAAAAATGTCTATTAGATCTTGGACAATACTCTAGCTGCAACAGAACAAGAAAATCTTATAGAAGAAACTCTAGTCAGTGATGCCAGTGTAATTCCAGTACTCAAGAATTCGAAGAGTGTTCCAGTAGAAATCGGGCCAGGGAAAACATTGAATATCAATCCAAATCTTGCGCCTAGCGGGATGGAATAACTAGTCACTCTGCTGAAACAACGAAGGGGAGCTTTCGCTTGGGAGTACACAGACATGAAAGGGATTCCTTCCAATCTGTGCACCCCTCACATTTATATTAAGAGCGACTCTAGGCTTGTGTGTCAACTACAACGAAGGATGAACCTGAACCTAAGAGACATAGTGAAAGAGGAGATCCAAAAATTTTTGGAAGCAGGATTTATATACTTGATTTCAGACAGTGAGTGGGTTTATCCACTTGTGATTGTGCCAAAGAAGAATGGGAAATGGAGGGTCAGTGTGGATTACAGAGAATTGAACAAAGCAACGCAGAAAGACCATTTCCCCTTACCTTTCATTGATTAGGTCCTTGATACCTTGTCTGGGAAAAAGTATTTTTCCTTTCTGGATGGCTTTAGTGGCTATAACCAAATCCAGATTGCTCCAGAAGACCAGGACAAAACCACTTTCACCTGTCCCTAGGGGACTTTTTCATACCGAGTACTTCCTTTTGGGTTGTGCAATGCACCAGCCACATTTCAGAGAGCAGTGATTGGAATATTTTCTAAAATGGTAAATGATTGCATGGATATTTTTATGGATGACTTTACTCCATATGGTGATAGTTATGAAGAAGCACTGAAAAACTTAGAAAAGGTCTTGAAACACTGTGAACAAAGCCATCTCTCTTTAAGCACTGAAAAGTGCCATATGATGATGAGTGAGGGCATAGTGTTGGGACACTTCATCTCTTTTGATGGTATCCAGGTAGATCCATCCAAAATCAAGGTAATTGAAAACATACCAACTCCTGGAACACAGAAGGATGTACGTAGCTTCTTGGGGCATGCTGGCTATTACAGAAGATTCATATAATTTTTTTCCAAACTAGCTTCTCCTTTGCTCACCCTGTTGATGAAGGATGCACAGTTTGTCTGGAATGATCCATGCCAAACAACATTTACTGAGCTAAAGAAAAGGCTATCTACAGCACCCATCTTACGAGGGCCCAACTAGGCTCTGCCTTTTCATATTTCTTCAGATGCTTCATACACGACCATTGGGGCAGTTTTGGGATAGCAGGAAGGTAATACTCCTTATGCCATTTATTACATTATTAAAAACTCGTCTCCTACTGAACTAAACTATATTGTCACAGCAAAGGAATTTATTGCCATTGTTTATGCCATCAACAAATTTAGACATTATATTACTGGATATTCTACTTTTGTGCACACTGATCATTCTGCTATCAAGTATTTAATGAAGAAACCAATCACGAATGTTAGAGTTACTAGATGGCTGTTACTGTTACAGGAATTTGATATCACAATTATTGATAGACCAGGGAAGGAAAATGTTGTTGCAGATTTTTTTTATCTCGACTTACTAATAGTGATGACAATTTACCAGTCGAAGATTCCTTCCTTGACGAACATTTGTTTGCAGTATCAGCTCATTCCCCATGGTATGCAGATATTGCTAACTTTTTGGTTGTAGGTAATCTCCCAGCACATTTTTCGAAGAGAGAAAAAAAGAAGATCATACAACAAAGTGCTAGGTATTGCTGGATTGATGGCCATCTTTTATACACAAGGCTTGATTTAGAGATCAGAAGATGTGTTAGGGAAGATGAGATCTTTAGCATTCTTAAAGCTTGCCATGATGAGCCCTATGGGGGACATTTTGCTGACAAAAGGACAGGTCATAAAGTTTTGAGAATGGGCTATTTCTGGCCCACATTGTTCAGGGATGCAAAGAAGTATGTTCAGGCATGTGATAGCTGCCAAAGGATGGGCCAACCCAACAGATTAGATGAAATGCCTTTGCATCCATAGCTTGTGGTTGAACCATTTGATAGGTGGGATCTAGATTTTGTAGGGCCTATCAACCCTCCCTCAAAACAGAAAGTTCACATCTTGGTTTACACAAATTACATGAACAAATGGGTAGAAGTCATAGCCTTGGTTAAGGCCAATGATCAGGCTGTGATTGATTTCCTATATGAAGAAATTTTTACTCAGTTCAGAGTACCTAAGGAAATCATTACAGACGGTGGACCATAGTTTGTGTCTCACAAGCTGGAAACACTGTTACATAAATTTCATATTCAGCACAGAATAACCTCGCCATATCATCCACAGGCCAATGGCCAAGTGGAGAGTACAAACAAGGTTATCGTGGCTATTCTAAAAAAAATAGTGAAGAGCCATCGTAAAGATTGGGCTGAAAGGCTTCTAGAGGCACTATGGGCCTATCGTACTACATGGCGTAACACCACTGGTTTTTCCCCATATGAGTTAGTGTATGGTAAGAATGTTGTTTTTCCAATTGAATTTAAAATCAGGACCTTGAAAACATCTGTGGAAGCAAACCTGGATTTATCAAAGGCACAGAGGGACCGACTGAATAAGCTCAATGAGTTGGATGAGAAGCGCACAGCTGCAGTACATCATACAACTTTAATCCAAAGACAACGCTCTAAATGGCATGATCGATTTATAAAGAAGAAAGTCTTCCAAGAGGGGGATTGGGCTATGTTGTATGATTCACGGTTTAAGAGGGACTTTAAAGGCAAGTTGCGTACCCGTTGGTTGGGCCCCTATCAGATAGATTAGGTATTTAATAATGGAAAAATTCGGTTGATCACCATTGATGAAAACAAAATACCATTATTCGCAAATGGTCATCGGCTGCAACTGTATCACAAGCCGATCTCAAGGGAAGCTTTCGTTTCGCATGTTGTAGCTGATCCAGATTATCAGTTAACGCCGGGACAGGGATTTTTCTCAACCCCTGTTAATTCTTAAGAACTGCAATCTCCACATGATTTGTACATAAATAATTCATTTTCTTTTTCATTATGTATTTTATCTATTTTTCATTTTGCATTTGATCGGGTTTGTTTTGAAGAATTCTTTGCAGGAATTAATTGGAGGAACAACGGTCGTGACTGGGCCAGATGACTACAGGCACCTTGTATTGTTCCTGACCCGATAAAGCTCTTTTTAAGAAGATGGATGATTCGTTACCTTTCAGCATTCAAATGAAAATTTTCATGTTACTTCATTATTGCGCAGCTGCGATTCCTTACCTTGCTCATTCTTCCTATTGCAGCAGTTGTGACTCCGCTATTTTCACTCCATTTTTGCTCTCTGCTAGCAGCTGCGACTCCGCTATTCCTGACCAATCCACCAAATCCAGCAACTACAACTCCAGTATTTTCACTCCATTTTCGCTCTCTGCCAGCAGCTGCGACTCCGCTATTCTGAACCAATCCGCCAAATCCAGCAGCTGTGACTCCGCTATTTCCACTTCATTTTCGCTCTTTGCCAACAACTGTGACTCCGCTATTCCTGACCATTCTGCTAAATACAACAGCTATGACTTCGCTATTTCCACTTCATTTTTGCTTTTGCTAGCAGCTACGACTCCGCTATTCCTGACCATTCCGCTAAATCCAGCAGCTGCGACTCCGCTATTCTTGACTATTTTTCCAAATCTAGCAACTATGACTCCACTATTTCTTTTTCCCATTTCGCTCTTTCTGTACATTTGTGACTCCGCCATTCTTGCCTATTTTTCTAAATCTAGCAGCCGTGACTCTGCCAGTCTACCTGCTCTCCGAATGATGATGCCAATAATGATTCAATTAGGCGTCAGTTTTGTTGCTTGCTCCACAAGATCCAATCATGGTTTTCCATGAAGGAAATTTTTGGGTGTCTTGGGTATCTGTGAGCTTGGGTGGTGGTGGCCACATCACTTCAGCACATGTGCATTCATACTCATGAGGACGAAGGCTGGCTGTAATGATTGATTCACGACTGAACTCATAAACGCAAAGGCACGGATCGCACCTCTTACATGATTTGGCAGAAAATTAAATATGGTAATAACGATTATGTACTGTCGTAGCCATTGATTAGCGAACCCATACTAATTACCTCCAAGGAATATGTCAGGATCACGTTTGTATTTATTTCCCATCACCTTACCCAATTTGCACCCAATACCCCAATTCTGCCAACTTCCTCGTTCGAACGGAATTTTCATACCTGCGCCGACTTGCCTAAAAACCCGATTTTGAACCCCAACGATCCCTTGCATGTTTGTAAAACTTCGACTCCCACGTCTAGACTGGTAAATTGTTGTATTCATTTTGAATTGTGAGGAAAAGTCGAGATGGGAAACCCAGTCCGGCATGAACCAGTAAATACAGAATTTCTACGTGCCAATGCAGAAGTTCTCAACATTTTCACAGCAGCAGGTTGGATGGAATATTTTGAACGGTTGAACAGTTTCCACACAGAAACCACACTACAATTCGCCCTTAACCTGACTGATACTCACTCCGAGGTCAGGGGACTGGGTGTGGATGTTACAGAAGAAATAATAGTAGAGGTGACTGGCTTACCCCAGGTTGGGAAGAAGTCATTTGGACGGAAAGCACATAATGCAAATGTCGTGAGAGAATTTTTGGCAGTCGATGAGCAGGTTAGTCCAAAGCGTCATGGGTTGAAACTGGCATCTTTACCATGAACCTGGAATCAAGTAGCAGTCTTTGTGAAGCGCTATATCTCTTGTGAAGGTAGGTACCAAACTGTGTCCTTCTCTGAACTTCCCTTATTGTCTCATTTACGCCATGGAAATTTGGTGAATATACCATTTTATCTTTTTAAAGCCCTACAAACCATGGATAAATATGCAAAAACTGCCCAACACCCAGTTTCCTCCCTTACTAATCATGGCCTAATTAAATTACTAGTCTTAAGAGCTATTGCAAATCGTAATTTAACCTGGGAGAAATTCCTTGCTGGAGATGGGCCAATCAGAGAACCTACATTAGAAATGGAGGGTGTTGGCGAAGGTAATGAGGACCGGCATTCCTCAAATCCAGTTGGGGGGGAGATTGGAACGTTAGGGAACCAGACTAGTGACGAAGAGGAAGTAAATAAGGGAGAAGCAACATCAGTAGAAAACCCTGTTGCTGAGGAAATTGTGATGGAAGCCATGGCGCAGGAGGTAGAAAAATCAGAAGCTGTAAATGCATAAGCAGATACTCAGATTAAAGAAGCTGAAACTGGAGCAGCTATTGAAGTTGTGACAGTAGAGGCTACAACTACAGAAGCAGGAATAGCAGGAGAAGGGACTGTGGAAATTTTGGAGGTTGTGTCCTATCCTGAGATAAGGGGGACCATTATTGAAGAAGAGAAGACCGAGGAAAAGACCCTCGTGTCAAAGAATTGAAGAGGAAAGTTAGGGAACAAGGGTCAGAAATCCACTGCAGTAAAGAAAAGAAAAACCAGAATTGTCACAGCACCAGTAGCAGTAAGCAGTGAAGAACACCCAGTGGGAATGGTGAGAACAATAAGGACTCGATCGACAGCAGCAGAAGCGGCTGTAACAGCAATAGCAGTAGAAGCAGCTGCAACAGCAGCAGAGGTAGCAGAGACAATAGAAGAAGCAGAGACAGTGGATGCAATTGGGGGTAATATTGAAGCACCCTCAGCAGAGATAGCATGAGCAATTAGAGCAAATAACGAGTCACCTATGGCAGAAATAGCACCTGTAACAGGGGTAGATATAGACATTCCTATTTTGGACCCCAAGCCATCTACTGTTATGCGGGAACCTTCCATAGAAGAACCTCAAATTGAAAATCTCCTGTATGAAAATGAATTATTAAAAGAGGAGGTGCAAACATTGCGAAATGAGTTGAAAAGATGGAAGGGAGTATTTGGAAAACAAGCAGAGAAGAATTTGAATACATTGTTAGATGCTGCAAACTTATTAGAAAATTCATCTTTTGCATTAGAAAATGAGGAGCAAGGAGAGACTGTTTTCCCAGAGTGTGGAGACATATTTTTTGCAGTAGGACACAAAGTTATTGTGTTGGGAGTTTTATCACAAAGGCATGCACAGATAGAGCAGTAGGAAGAAAGAATGCCATAAATAGAATTGGTGGGGGAAAATGAGCCAAGAATTGAAGAGATTCCTGATTCGAATCTAGGAGATGAAATAGTGCAGTCCCAACCATCAGGGGATACTGAACTTCTTCAAGACCAGTCTCATCAGTCAGAGGGATTTGACATAACCCAGAAAACAATCTCAGCAGTTCGAGGAAATCGAAGGGTAGGGGATGTTACACAAGAGCCAGCACCCTTGGAAATATATAGTGAGGCTGCAACTTAGACATCAATATTTGACATCAAGGATCAAGAAGAGAACACTGTTACACAAGAACCAGTGTTTTCAAAATCTTTTGTTGAAGCTGCAACACAAACTGAGATGGTTGAGATTGAAATGGAAAGAAAGGATGCTGTCACACAAGAAACAACAGTCCTAAGAATATTTGCTGAGACTGTAACACAAACTGAGATGGATGAGGTTGAAATGGAAAGAAAGGATGCTGTTACACAAGAACCAGCATCCTCAAAATTAATGGCTCAGACTACATTACAAGCAAAGACCACCGCAACACCAATGGGGGATGAAATTGTTACACTGCCAAAGCAAAACAAGGATGTCATTTATCTGGACTCTGATGATGAAAAGGATGTGGAGGACAGAAGATTTAAATGGCTAGAGAAAAAGATTCTCTGGATAAATCTTGAGTTGGATAAATGGCATAAATATATTTATCAGTTCAGGACAGGTATGATTTCTCTCCAAGAACATAAAAATGTCATTAGGGAGTTGAGAGAAAAGTGAGCCGAGGAGTTATTTTTCTAGAAACTTCGGTGGGAGAAAATTCAATAAAAATGGGAAGAGTTGAAGAAACTTAAGTCCCTGCAACAAGAAAAAGACAAAATGTATACTCTTTCCTTAGAATTATTGAGTTGCAGGGCTCCATCCCCCTCTTACCCCGTCTTTCTCCATGAGCATACTAATTTATTTCAATTGAGGGCTCTGAAAGAAGGGACATCATTTGATTTGGAAACAACTACTTAGTTTTTGGAAACTTTTCTGAAAAGTGATTTTGAGGATCAATATTTGTTATGTGAATTGTATTTACATGACAGGGCTTGTTATATTAACTCTCCATCCAATCCATTGCCTTGCTAGGGGATGTTTAGCTGAGGGCATTTGCCTCTTTTGTCATTAACCATGTAAGATGGCGAGATGCTTTCCAAACCATCCTCAGGAATGAGGAGAATTCTACTCTTTGGATTAGGGGTGAACCTCAGGATCCAAAAGGACTCATAGAAAATCATGCTAGATCTCTCAGGGTTCCTTCAATTGCCCAATACTTTGAAATTCTGCGAGATAAAATCCTCACTACATGTGTCCCGATGATTCTTAATATGCAGCAGAGTGCTCTAGAAGGTAGTGAATACAGATGGTTGTATTCTTCTTCATATCTAAAGGAAATGGACCCATACTGCTTTGAGAATTTCAGGCAAGCTTTGACAAGGATTCCTAGATATGTGCAGTGCATGGAAAAATATGGGTCTTGGTGGATTGGATTAAGATTCAGATTCCCTCTCATATGGTTTCCTGTGAGTCCTTACAGAAACAACTATGCTTTGACTGTAGAAGAAGAAAACCTGTGTTGGGAGAAATGGACAGCTTGCTATGGGTTTGTGCCTCGAGGGGAGACACCAGAACTTGCCTACAATCTTACAAATCTTCACAGATTCAACTCAGACTCGGATTCAGACAAGGGGAGGTAGTTGCATGAAGACATGCAATCGGATAGTTGGGGGGAGATGTTGGGTCCAGGAAATGCCCCTTTTTGGCCATCCTTATTACATCATTTTTTCCTGATTACATCCTATTTTCATAAGCTATACCTATGCCTTTTCTCCAAATCAATCAATGATATTGACAGGTATAATTCGTTATTGCCTTATTTATTTTATGCCTAAGATTGTTAAGGTTCTAGATCCTAGTCCTTGGTTTATGCTAATCTGTGTGATTTCATGTAGTCAAGGTCTAAAACGCAGGTGTATCAACCGAATGGCGCCAACTGTTACTCTTCAAATCCCGATTCCTCATAAATCCAAGGGACAGCACACTGCTCCACGAGAATCTGTAATAGGCCTCCACTAAAATAGAACCCAGCTGCAACAGACATATCACATTCCATCTTGCTAAATCCGTTGATCCATTGATTACTGGAGTAACAAATCCTTCATGAGTAACAACCTTGTTTAATATGGTCGTAACAGTCAGCTGTAACTTCGTAGCATGAAGATCATAGATCTTCATTGCTGCACAATTTTGGTGGATCGTGATCTGCACTTTCAATATATAAATATGAGAAGGATCCTATAGCCCAGGGTTGGACAATTACCATTTTGCATAAGTTGTAACAGAGCACTGATACTGTCAATTTCCATCATTAATATGAGAGCAGAGTTCTTTATTTTTGTGTCTTAATTTGTTGTGATTCTCGGTGTCTCTGTTAGAAGGCCAGGGCCCGCGTTCTCATAGAGATAGTCGGCTTAAGTAGGTAGGGTAATTTAGCTTTCTTTTTGTTGTGTGGTGTGGAATCATTGTAGATGTTACTGTTAGCTGCAACATAGATTAGCTTTCCTTTTGGTAGTTCACGATTGCATCTTGAATAGTTGTAGCAGATTGGTGTGGCATTCGATTGTGTAGGATAATTTAGTTTAATGCATGTGTGTTTGAATCAGCTGTGACAGCCAAGCTCAAATCCAGTATCTTTCAGTTGTTTATGCTTTCTAGGATTTCTAGTAATTATCAATTAGAGTTCAAGCTTATATTTAGCTTTTGGTTGTTGTATCTTCAATTGGTTTATTAAGGTAGGAAGATTATGATTGAGTAACAGTAGCTACTAGATGGATCATTTTGGTAAAGATTGAATATTGTAGTTTGATAATTATAGGATTTAACTTCTTACAAAAGTAGTCTGGTTTATTTCTATTCTTAATTTTATAACTGTTGGGTGATTTCTGTAGGAAGGTAGTTTCAATTGAATTCCTAGATGTGTGAGTTAATATAGTCTTCTTTCTAGAGTGAGTTTGGCTGGATAGACTGGTAGGATCATTATCTCTATTTAGTTAATCAACTGCTTGACATGTTTATGCACAGACTATGCTTATTGCCATTGAAACAAAAAGACCTCCCTAGGTTTGACAATTTATATTGACCATCCTGTGTGTTAGCTTTAATTAATTGACATATAGGGTGACCAACACAAGGTAGGCAGTTTAATTCGAGAGGTGGTTGAATTGGGAGGTTGGGGAAGTTGCAAAACCAACTTCAACTAATCCCAATTCGTAATCTTAATATATTTTTTCATTTCATCTTAAGATGTGCGCAAGTTTCATACAAGTAGACTAGCGCACAGTATGCAACTTTTGTACTTGACAACTAGTGTTTGCAACATTTTGGAGTATGTGCGCAGGTTTTCTTCAATAAGACCAACGTTCCGAACGCTAGATCACTGTGGCAATAGTAGCGCACACATGGTGAAAACTGTAGAAAAAAATATGTTTTTCAGCTAAAGAGTGTAATCTTAGCAATAAATCGTCCAAGGTCAACCTAGCTCTTCCATCCATAGTGTCCTTTTGTGTGATCGACAGAGCAATGTGATCACGGATGGAGAATTGCAGATTTGACCTATAACAGGGAGAACTGCAAGGTTGGAGTCTAACAATGAGATCCATAGAGAGTAATTTTTTATATAAATAAATTGAAGTTTGAATATGATACACAATATTGTCGATCTACTTGATATGTGTGTGTTCTTGCATGTGCAAATCATAGGGGCGAAGCCTTTCCAGTACACCAACATAATGGGAGTGGGACATGACCATGTAGCATTGATACATGTGAGGGTCTCTCTTTGTAGAATATCTAGGTTTTGAATACTTCTACCATGGGAATAGGGGTGGGGAGTCCTTATTCACAATTATCATCAGGGGGTGCATAGTAAGGGTGTAGAATCCTTACTCCTTAGCAACTAAATCGATAAGATTATAAACTAAGGCAAGTCCACAATGGAATTAGTTCATAAGGAAATTACCCACTCATAAGGGGCAACTTGAATTATTATTATTTTAATAAAATGAGAAATTAATTAATTTATTAAATCAATTAATTATCAAAATTCTAAAGGTGACATGGTGGAGATGATTATTCACCTAATTAAAAATAGTAGGAAAAATTGAAAAGGGTGGGAATTCCACGTAGGGGATGAGAAAATAAGAAATTAAGGATTTCACATGGAATTGAGGTGGCAGATATATTAGGGTCTATAAATAAAGGAGGTCTCCATGGGTTTTGTGGGGTAACCAACATTGTAGAGAAACGTTGCCATAATATGTTAGGAACCTGTGTCAACCCTTCTCTTTACTTTGTTAGTATATTGTTGTTGGACACATATGCTTTGTAAGTCGTCCCATAGTATTATATGCTCCATGGTGGTATTGATCCATATTTTATATTATCCCATAGTATTATATGTTCCATGGTATTGATCCATAGTATTGGCGCATAGAATTAGTATATAAGTACGTGTCGAGGCCAATGAAGGCACCGAGAAGTTATTGTATTGAGTTTGCTCAAAGGAGGTTTCCCCCTCGAAGTGGTCCGCGATCAATAAATCTATTATGTGTTCTGTTATTTGTGATATATCATGCATTTTCATTAATTAATTGTTGGAGGTTCCTCACATATGGTATCAGAGCACTTTCTTGGGCTCGCTGGGTGGAATTTCTGCCATTTTTTTTTTTTCGCATCTGTATTTGTTCCTGTCAATTACAGGTTCGGATCCGGGAATCATCCCTATCCACTTAACTGTGGGAAGTACTTGGGCATAATCCCTAAAACTCATTGTGAGGAGTACCACAGGAACCTCAAAGTAGCTGGCCCATTGAGAGGACCTGTCAGCGAAAAGGGAAATGACCCCTACATGATTGACTAGTTCCCACCCGTGAGGTAAACCAAGAGCTATCATTTGTGGTAAAGCGGTTATCAGTTTTACCTAAGCCGTGGAGTGAGGGGTACTGCCCCAATACGCAATCTGTTAGACAGCATTGGTGGCCGAGTGAATCCCCTGAACCTTTAGGAAGTCGTGCATACCTTGGGTCCATATCTATTGCTAGCTGTTAAATCGCAGATTACATCCGTACATAACTATTTTCGAGCACTTCCACATCGTTGCAGACAAATTCTATTTCCAATCACTTCTGCGTCGTTACAGATCCATTCCTGAAAAAAAATACTGTTTTTTCACTCTATTTCGCCATATCTTCTTTGTTTTCACTATGTTTCCCTTGAAACTTCACTGAAACCCATGGAATCCCATTCTGCATATTTCATTCCTGAGGACCCTATCCCAAATTCTACTTCCCGACGTAAAAAATCCCACATTTGTCTATTTTTAGGGTTTTCCATAACTTCTTCGATTTTCACCCAATCTCCTTTAAATTTTTCCACAGTGTTCATTTCCTATTTCTGCTTCTTTGTCCCTCTCTGAAAAGTTTTCTCATTCGTTCACCTTGCTTCTGAAATCTACATTTTCTGCTTCCCTGTTCATCAGAAAGTGTCCAAAACCTAGTCAAACCCCAATTATCAATCATAGTTTTTCCCAAATCCAAATTTTCCTTTACTCAAGAAACATTTTTTTTTTTTCTACCAATTCACAAAAAAAAACTCCTGGTTATGGTTGTCACCCATGCAGGAGCACAAATCATGGATGAAGAACTTGCAGCCCTCAAAACCAAACTCCAAGATCTGGATGAAAAATTTCTTAGCCTCCATCTTCAACATTCAGCCATGAACAATAAACGACAGCCAGAATCTTCTGCAACCATTGGGTTCTCTTCTTCCAACAATTTTCGTGGGCCGAAGCTTGATTTTCCTTGCTTCAATGGTACTGATCCGACGGGATGGATATACCGGACATAACAATATTTCATTCTGCATAATAATTTTTATTTCCACCAAGTTCCACTTGCATCCTTTCATTTGGAACAGGAAGCCCTTCAATGGTACCGTTGGTACATCAAAGCTCATGACGAGCCAAACTGGACAGATTTTTTCCAACTCCTTTTGCAACGATTTGGTCCTAGTGCTTTTGATGACTTCACAGGAGCACTCACTAAACTTCTCCAAATTGGAACTGTGAGAGAGTATCAGACAAAATTTGAGAAACTGGCCAATCACATAGAAGGATTGTCTGATGAATTCTACAGGATTTGTTTATCAGTGGTCTCAAGGATGAAATTTGCTCAGATGTTAAAATGTTCTGTCCCAACACAATGATGGAAGTACTAGGGTTGTCTAAGTTGGCGGAGGACAAGATCAAAGTCCAACAACGCTCCAAATCCACTTTTGAAATATGGTTTCCCAATAACCTCTCGTCACACCATCTCCTCGACCAACTCCTATCAAGCATTTGTCTGAAGCCGAGATGCGAGCACGTAGAGAAAAAGGGCTTTGTTATAATTGTGATGAGAAATTCAATCGGGGACATAGATGTGTTGAGAAAAAGTTCTATCTCTTGGATGTGGATTCTCCACCTGCCTCTGAACATGGTGAAGAAGCTCCAGATACAATAGATGATCAGGTCGACATTCAATAGCCTCCTGTTGACCCCCCGTCTCAGGACGACCACCCAGAGATATCTCTCAATGCTTTAGCCGGAGTCACCACCCCACAAGAAATGCGGGTCAGGGGTTACTCGAAGAAGCTCCCTCTTATAATACTCATTGATTCTGGTAGCACTCATAACTTCATTGACCCTCGGATTTCCAAACAGGCTGATTGTTTTGTCCATCCTTGCTCCAACTTTGAAGTCATGATTGCCAATAGGGGCACCTTACCTTGCAAGGGGAAGTGTCACAATGTGCGTATCTCTATGGAAGATTATAAACTGCGCTCTGACATGTTTTCCTTGGCCTTAGGAGGATGTGATGCGGTTTTGGGTGCTTAATGGTTACGCACACTTGGCCCCATTTTATGGGATTTTGCTGAACTTTGGATGCAGTTTTCAGTCAATGGGAAAAACACAAATTTACAGGCTTACAACCAGGGTCTCTCCGTATCATCAGTTCACATCGCCTGGAAAAACTCCTTATGAAGAATTCACATGGTGTCATCGCTTAGCTCCATTCCATTCAGATGCACCCATCAACGGTCTCCACTACTCCTTTGGATCTACAACACATTTTGGATAGATATGCAGGTGTCTTTGCTGAACCAATGGGATTGCCGCCTTCAAGAGACCTTTTAGGTAATAATTATCCGCCTCTACATCTGAGAAGGAAATGATGGCTATTTTGCATGCAGTACAGAAGTGGCGGCCATACTTATTAGGGAATTATTTCTGCATCAAGACTGATCACTAGAGTCTGAAATATTTCCTGGAACAACAGGTCTCCTCCCCAGCACAACTGAAATGTGTTAGCCAACTCATGGGTTATGCCTATGAGATCACTTACAAGAAGGGTAAGGACAATCTGGTGGTAGATGTTCTCTCTCGCACATTTGATGACCAAGTTTCTCTTTCAGCTATTTCTATGCATGTTCCAAATTGGTTGCAATCTATTGAACAGGGATATGTCAATGACTCCTACTTATCTCAACTCATCCAACGGTTGGCGAACGACCCTTCTACTGTACCACATTACTCTTGGGATGGTACTTCCCTAAGATACAAGGGTCATATCGTGCTTTCCCAGAGCACATATCTTCAGCATGCTGTCTTCTATGAAATCTATGCTTCTCCATCGGCAGGGCACTCCAGGTTCCTCAAAACGCATGAGAGGGAACATCGTAACTTCTTTTGGTAGGGAATGAAAAGGACAATTCAACAAATCGTGGCTGAATGTGATACTTTCTAGCTCCTTCTGGGATTGCTTGAACTCTTGCCCATCCCTACACAGATTTGGACAAATATTTCTATGGAATTCATTGAAGTGATCCCTAAATCTGGAGGGAAGACAATGATTTTGGTTGTGGTTGCCCGCCTCTACAAATATAGTCAATTTTGTGCCCTGGACCATCTCTTCCGTCCTCATGAAATCCCTTCTTCCATTGTCTCAGCTCGCGATGCAACTTTCACCAGTCATTTTTGGATAGAACTATTTTGCCACACTGGAACCAAACTGAAGATGAATTCAAGGTCTCACCCACAAAAAGATGGTCCGACTGAAATTACCAATAAATGTTTGGAAACTTATCTTTGTTACTTCACCTCTGAACAACAATCTTAGTGGGAAAACTGTCTCCCTCTCGCTGAATGGTGGTACAATACTGCATCTAAAATGAATCCATATGAAGCAATCTATGGTCAGGCACTGCCATTTATTCTTCCATAGACCCTCAGCAGTTCACCAGTTCAAGAAATTGACATCTTCGAAACTGCGATCATATTCTTCGCATTTTGTGGGACAATCTTCACATGGAAAGAATTCGAATGAAACAACAAGCCGATCAACACCGTTATGCGTGCACTTTTCAAGCACTTGATATGGTTTTCTTCATCTACAACCTTCCAAGCAATCTTCCCTAACACTCAAAGGGAATCCGCTTCTCTCTTGATATATAATAGAGGTATTAATTCAGTGGCATGGTCTATAACCAAAGGATGCTACATGGGAACCACTCCTTCAGATTCAACATCAATTTCCACATCTAAATCTTTGAGGACAAATCTTTTTCTAAGGGAGATGGGATGTTAGGAACCTGTGTCAACCCTTCTCTTTACTTTGTTAGTATATTGTTGTTGGACGCATATGCTTTGTAAGTCGTTCGGTAGTATTATATGTTCCATGGTATTGATCCATAGTATTGGACGCATATGCTTTGTAAGTCGTCCCATAGTATTATATGTTCCATGGTATTGATCCATAGTATTGGCACATAGACTTAGTATATAAGTACGTGTTGAGGCCAATGAAGGCACCAATAAGTTATTGTATTGAGCTTGCTCAAAGGAGGTTTTCCCCTTGAAGTGGCCCGCGATCAATAAATCTATTCCGTGTTCTGTTATTTATGATATATCGTGCATTTTCATTAATTAATTGTTGGAGGTTCCTCACATAATATTTTCAAAGCATGGTGAAGAATGAGTCACTTGGTTGGCTGGATCTAGAAGGTTGAGTGATTGTAAATTGAATCCATTTCCAAAGGATGGAAACCTCATTAGGTAGAAAAACCATCCACTAAAACATATTATACTGTTGGATTTATCTTCGTTCCTAGTTATAATCCCACATAACTTGGGGGTCCCAGGGAAAGGATTTTTCCCTGGGTATCATAATGTGGCAATCAATTGGCACAATCTAAGGTTGGTAAGGAAAGGAATCTGGAGCTTAGACATTCTTGCAACTGCTACATATTGATTCCACGTTAGGTATTTTGTAATTGTTTTAGAATTTTATGTTAAAGAATATATTGTTGGTTGTATTAGCTATGGAAATAGTGATATGTAAAATGGACATCATTTTAGATTTTGATATATTCATTAGTAATGACCTATTGTTGGTTGTGAGAGTGTTTAGTTATAATTTAGTAGTGGAATATTATATTGGCTAGAGAGAATGACTTTGGTAAGTCAATTTATAAACAATTGCTAGTTTTATACATGAAATACATTGTTAAACATGTAAACAATATGAAGGTTAATATGGAAAATTTGCGAAACAAAATTGTTTTTTTGATAAGATGGAAATTAACATGGATGAGGAATATTCTTGTAGTTAAATGCTCCAAACTTGGTTTATATCATGCGTTGTTAGACATGAGGTGAATTTGATTATTTATCTTCATGTATAGTTGTAGCTTAAAGTATGTATTATAAGTGTTTGGTAAAATGATTGAAAATAGTTATAGTCGTGTATGTTAATTTTGGAAAAGTATTTAAATATTGATTTTAACCTTCAATTATTATTAGTTTGGGTGAGTAGATTTAGCACAAAACAAACTAATACATCTATCTTTGGGAAATTGGTACTTTTATGTTTAAGAATTCATAACCTAGTTGTGTGTGCATTGTAGCGGAGACATAAGCATACATGCACACCTAAGCCTAAGGGATGCTGCACACATTTCATGTTGTTGCTAGTTTGGAAAGGAATGAAACCTATTTTTATTTATTTATTTTTCCTTTTTTTGGATTTTTCTATAGAAGATACACCAACGCAATATTGTAAAATGTCATTATTTTCTTTGTTTCCAAGTGGATATGTGATCATTGGGATGAATTCAATTAAGATTATTTATGTGTAAAAGATGAATCCTTAATTACAAACTTTGTAGAAATAAAGATAACTACATAGGTTGAATTATGTGTAAATGTAAGTCACACACTGAGTATTTGACAAAGTGTTTAATTATTAAAAGGGTGTCACTCAACAAGGGTTGGTGAGGGATTTATGCCATTTGTTTGGTAGAAGTTATCAATAATAAATTATTTTTGTTATGAGTTTAATTGCTAAGTGTTTGACAAAATGCATGAACCATTAAGTAGAGTCATGAAGGAGAGGATCTTATCATCAACTGTATGGGTATAAGTGTGTTTAATCACTTAATGTTCTTGAGTAATTTTATTTCTAATTCTATGGATATGCTTATTATAGTAAATTAACCTAAAGCATTGTTGAATTCTATTCAAACCTAGCTTTGGAAAGGATTTCTTTCTTAATAATGTTGAATTGATGATAATCTTTGATTATGCTTGAAAAAATTTAGTATCAAGATACTTCTAAGCATCTTGACTTGGTGGAATGTGCAATCTATGAGATAATTTCATGAGTAATGAGTGTGTCTCAAGTGAGATGTAATAAGTATGTACATGTGAAGTACAACTAGAATTGGTAAAGTGAATGCCTTCAATTAAACAATGTATGTATATAATCATGTATCGACTATGGAATTAGCATGTGAGCTCTTGAATTATGCTTATATCAATTTTTTTAATCCACTTGAAATGTATTCTTGAGTATTATTGAATACTTCAGAAGTGTTAAGTATATACACTATTATAATATGCGTTGGAGACACAAACACCAGGAAATGAGTCTCATAAGAAATGATTCAATGAAACTATTACAAAGGTTGACTTGGGTTGTGGATAAAATGGATTGGGATTTTACATGTGGTCTCTTGTTAAGAGATGAACATTCTCTTGAACTGTCATTGTGGATATCAATGGAGAACATGGATTGTATTAAGGAATAAGAGTGTGATTAACCTTGATCATAGATATGCTTGAATTTGTAATAAAGGATGTAGGAGTGTCATGAATGAGTTTCTACTTGTCTTTATTTGGTTTTAAAAAAATTTGGTGTCACTTCTATGGGTTGTCATGGTTGGTTGTTGACTTAATTTTAGGGGTACGATTTGATGTCACACCATTCATTTTGGTAGGTGGAAAAGTTAATCCATTTTCATCTTCTATAGCAAGCATGTCTGCCAATTGCAAGAAAACAAAATACATGGGAGATGGGAATGCCCTGCACCAAACCATGACTGGCATCCAAACAAGGGCTAAAAAAGGAATGCCACAAGAAATATGGCCCATATTGATGACTCGACAAGAAAATATGTTGGGCATATAGTTCAAGACTCTATAGAAGTTGTGGGAGATTATGGTTCTCTACCCCAACATTGGGCTCACTCTTATGGCCACCCCCACACTACATAATATGGACATCCCATCATGCCTTGTCTACATAGTAGGCACCAAAGGAGCAAGGTGATCAAGAAGAGTTTCGTGGAAGCAACGATTGAAGAGGCACAATTTTTTGAGGTAGGAAAGGAATATAAAGCACCCATATTGGTGTATGAATAACCACATCTAAATATTCAAGTGGAATGAGAGGTAGAGGAAGATCACCAAAAGAAGGAGGTGTTAAATTTTCAGAATTTACTTCAATATGATCTAGGATCTTAACTGAGAGAACAACATGTACAACATATCTACATCATATCAATCATGGAGACAATAATGCAAGCACACAAGAGACACAAAGATTTACTTGGGGAAAACCATAAAGGTGAAAAACCCCAATAACTTCCTCAGAGATAGATAGAGCAATGATACAACCAACCAAGAGAGATAGCCATAACCTAGCAGCAGATCCTCCTCCTCCATAAGTGCGCCACTCCTCCTTGAGTGCATGTGTGAGAAGTGAGTGAGTAAATAGAGTGCCTCCCGCACTCTATTTATACTTGACTTGACTTGTCTTTTTACCTAACTCATGTAGGCTCGAACTTAACCACATAACATAATGCTGAGTGGGCCGACCCCCAATAGGGTGGTCTAATAACCCTTTGACCCACATGGCCGACCCCCAATAGGGTGGTATAATAACCCTTTGACCCACATGACTTATACAGGGCCGACCCCAAATAAGGTGGTCTAATAACCCATCAAGTATAAGTTACGACACTTACAATATAAATGACGACACTTCCTTATAGAGGAATAATACCATCTCTATAGGAATACAATATACATATATGTGAAATACATTCCGAAGTTACATATACATCAACAGGAGGAGGAGGAGGAGGAGGTAAATCCTTCCGAACTAGACACAAGCGTGCAGGAAATCCTCCCAAACATAGTTGTCATGGTGAAGCTCCATCCAAGAATACTTGCACAAGAAACCAAAACTCTAATGCAATCCACATTGCATGGGGGTTGCAAGCAGGCACAAGAAAACCATAGTTCAAAACATCAAAAAATTGGAGGAAAAGGTCCAAGCTCATAGAGATGCCACCAACAACAAACAAATTGATAAAAAACTAGCATCCATTGTCCTAGAAACAAGGTTTTCGCAAAGAAAAACAACCAAATATACCCTTAACCTATCCCTCTATAGGTACTCAAAAACACTAATAGTTTACGATATGAAATCAATCTCATAAACAAGAAAATCAATTCTTAAAAACATCCTAGAGAAGCTACATCAACTTAATGACACATTATTGCCCGAGGTTCTAAGCGAGGACTAGTAGACTACAAAGAGCTAAGCCATTAGGGATACAAAAAATGACCGGGCTAGAAATAATTTCGAGCACCCCATTTCCCATGTGGATGATAATAATTAGTTCTCTCTAGTTCACTCTTATCTCTAAGGCTATAGTGTTTATGATTTTCTCTTACAATTATAATAGCATAGGTTATGGTGGCCCAAAGCCAAGTAATCTCTATTACTGTGAAACTTTCTTGATTTTTTTCTTTTGTTGTAACATTCTCAAACTTTCTTTATTTTTGAATAAGGTATTGCTCAAACCCCTAGATTTGACATAACATTATATGGGAATCAATCACAGGGTCCTTAGCAGAATTATCATTCTGCTTATAAATATTTTCTTTGAATACAAGTAATTAACTTGTAGCTCACTTTAAAAGAAATCTAGGTCATTACCCATAATAAGTTGGTGAAGTTGGGACACCAATGCCTATGATTTGTTATTAGCACATTTATTACTTTAATTTGAAAGATACTTAGCAAGCTAACAAAAATGATTAATGTATTGCTTCTATTGATTAAGCCATTAAATGATTCATTGGATAAGACTACACATATTTCAAGATATTAGATCGTAAATTGTTCCCTTGACCTCCGTGGGAAATAAATATGGATAAGCTATCAAATTTTGGAAATAATCTTTGCTGTAATGGTTGATCAACTATGTTCAATAGAATAAAATCAAATTGAAATATTTTTCTGTTGAAAAATGTGCAATTTGTTTTTATGTCTTTAATCATTGTTGCAAAAAATCTCATAGCATTGTGGAGGTTGAAAAACTTGTAAATAAACCTTGTAGATGTGGTTGTTTGTAGCCCCTGCAATACAACCTTTGGATCCGCAAATGATAAATTATGTTGAAAAGATTTTAATTCAAGACCGTTATTATATTTCTTTTTTTTTCCTTGGAAAAAGTCCGTAATTTTATTTCAAAAAGATGATTAAAATTACATTCTGCACATGTAGTAGAATCACAAGGATCCCTACATTTTCACATATTTCTGTCCCATATAAGCAGAAACAACAGCTTATAAGGAGCTGAACCAAAATAGAGAAACCCAAAGAAAATCTTCGCCACAAGAAGATGAATCTTGAACAGCAAAGAGAAACCCAAACATTGCCACAAAAAGAAGAACAGGACCATGAGCAATGTGCCACAAAACCCTCGCCAGCCATCAAGATTAGCAAGACGTCTTCAGCTTCCATCAGAACCGAAACCCTCAACAGGAGAAATAGTAGATCCAAGTCTGTGGACGAGCAGAAAACTCAATGGATCTCCCAAACCAGTGAACTCAGCCAGCAAAATCCTTATATATATATAATCCTCACAAAAATTGGGACCAACACTAGGCACTCTGAAGTTTTCTCTCTTAAACTCGAGTTGTTCCCAAAAGAAAAGAATTGAGACTTAGATTTAGACACTAGTGTTTATAAATCATGGAGAGTTCTCAAAATCAAGAGCTAATATGTATAATTAAGAATAAGAAGCAAATTAGGATATTACACTGAACTTATTTACCTATATAACTCTCAACAATAAAAAACACCTAGAAATGTGAAACACCTGATCTAGAAATAAGATTGTATTGTATTTAAGATATTTGTTTGTAACCTTTCCAAGTAGTTATACACTGGATATGGATAGACTTGGTTTCCTAGATTTACCAATGAAATTTTTCATAATATTGAAAATAATTTGAGAGGAAACTAGAGGGTGAGTTTCAATTAAGTTCATGCTCATTATTGATATAGAAAACCGTTGTTTGGTGTCTAACATTTGAAGTACATCCCATATGCATACTTGAATGGTCATTTCTTATTAGAGATTTCCTCACTCTACCTTCAAGGTGTTGAATACATGAATCAAAGAGTTAAGACATTGACAATAGGTTGTGATCTTTAAGAACTTTTCCCTTGGGAATTGAATAACAAAGACACAAAATCTTCCCAAATGTTAGGCTCATAAAAATGCATAGAACTTGGAAAATGATGGCATTGATAAGAGCATTAAAATAAATTGATTCAGTACAATTGTCATGACAATAAAATCTATTTTTATGAAGATCGTGCTTGGGTATGCAATGAATTCTTAAAGACTATGGAAGAGCCACCATAACATGATGTTATTGAGTCATTTTTTTTGAAATTGTAAGCATATAAAATTATAAAAATAAATAAATGCGTTGAACACTCAGTGCCTTGGAAATGATACCATGTTAAATTTTAGAGCATAAAAACCATTAAGAATGTAGAGTTTGCACATAGAACATGCAAGATAAACACACAAGCCACTAAGATTCACAAGTAACCTCGTAACCCAAATTAATAAACATGAAGAACAAAGAATGATATCTCACCCACAAAGTTTACAATGGGGTACAATCTTGTTATATAGATGATTAGATCTAACCCAACTATCACATTGATTGTAGAGCGTTATGCCTCCTTCTAACCACCAATTAATGAATATCATTAATGTCACCTTCTAACCATCAATGTGCACTATAAGCACCCACTAACGTTGACCCATAATTGAATATAATGAATACAATGAGACCACAAAGTCAAACTTCACCACCATTACAGCAACACTCTTTCCCCTCTAGACTCCCATGCCATACCTCCTTGAACTTCTAATTCCTTCTTTATACGTGTTTGTCTCACCTTACCAAAATATTTTAGGGACTCCTTTGTCCTCTTATGCATCCTTACCAAATATCTGAGCCCTTTTATGGGAAACAAGCCTTGGTCCAGTGTCACCCTGTAATGCCCCACAATTTGTGCCCATAATTAAAACTAATTCAAACCTTGGAGGTATTACTAAATCAAGTCAACTAATTTTGATCCATAGTTAACGACACCTATTAAAGGATATGACTTGCACTTATGCGAAATGCGATGTGACCAATGCGTGTTTATATTGCCTTGAGATTATTTATGTTGTTATCGAGTGAATTTCAACTTTTCCAATACACTTTGTTACACTTTCAAGTTACTATGAAATTGCTTCCACCATGTTTGCGGTGCTCCATGAGATTTAGGGTACATGGTACATGTTCAACACTTGGATGGTTCGAGATGGATTATATCATGAGAGATTGTCCATTATGGATATGCATACTTGTGATAGCTTGCTTAAGGGATGCCAAACTTCAAATGTCACTAGCTTAGTGTTCTTCCCCAGGGTGAATTCTTACCTGGGAGGTGGATGCCCTACATGATGGCCACATGGATTATTCACCTAGTGGGAGAACACCTTATAGAATATGCGGATCATTGTGCATTATGGAGGAGGGATACAAGCACTAGATGGCATGTGATAGCTTGGTTTCCTGTTCGGAGGATTGGAGATGACTTGAGGATGCTTGGGGTTTTGATCGTTATCTTATAGTGGGTAGTTTCACTAGTGAAGTACTTTTCCTTGGAGGATGGATAGAGTTTGTGAAGGCTCAAGATGGAGTGGTGTGGGATTTCCTTGTATAGCTGCATCACCTCGGGTCACTGTTGTGCATGAAATCATCATTGGAACTTGACACTTGTACTCTATGAGTGGAGCGCTTCTGTGTGTGACTTACTTAAGTTTACTAGGCTTGCTTGTAAGGCTTAGGTTGACTTATGTTATATTGTTGGTATCCATTACCTCTCATATAAATAGATAAATGAGAGTCTAAACAACACATCACATCACACACCCAATTGTATATCTTATTTGGAGTGCTCTCTTATTGATGCGCTAGGGTTCATGATAAAACTCTAGTGGAGCATATGAGGAGGAAGTGGACGATTTCTCTCTCTTGATATTCTTCTTTGTACATTTTATCTCTTTCTCTTGGGCACTTGAGTTTCTTGGTTTCTTGGAGGATCTTGAATTTTAGGGTGAGGGTTCATCCATTGGAAGCTAGAGATTAGGGTTTGGAATCCCTTGGATGTATTTGGGGAAGAAGAGGAGGAGGATATTTTTGCTTGAATTCTAGGGTGAGGGTTCATCCATTAGAGGCTAGAGATTAGGGTTTGGAATCCCTTGGATGTATTTGGGCAAGAAGAGGAGGAGGACGTTTTGCCTGGAAGATAGTGTTGGAGGGATTCTTGCATTTGGATGATCTAGGGTTGATTGACTAATCCTAGTTAAGGCATCTTGGGTGGTTGGATTGTCCTAGCCTTGAGAGGAGGCTATGGTATGCATGTACTTTATTAATTGAGCACATATATATGAGATTTTTAACTGTCCACATATTATGTATATTGCAGATTTGATTTCAACATTTATCTTCTTGGGATAGTTATTTGCGACTCTTAATTTTCTCGTTGAATTGACACACTTAAGAGAAAACTATTAAGGGAATTAGCACTAAGATTGAAGATAATAGTACAACCATCTATTGTTGTTGTGTTTGTTGTATAAGAAGAGTTTTCAAATCTAGTTTATGCATGTCAATTTTCCCTAGAGGGTTGGAAACTCATTGGAATAATTTATATATTTTCTCCTTGAATTTGTTAAATTATAAGTCCCTAGACAATTGCAAAGTCCTAGATCACCTCTCATACAAGTTGTAATTCTTATCACTTTATGAGTTGTCATACTTATCCACCGATGTTTGTCAATGCGATCTAGATCTAGAGTTGACTATGATCCTTGTACTATATAATACCATCATTAGTTTGAAGATCAATGCTAGAAATGGCTAAAGCCTTTTCTACCACTTTGTGTCTCTTGTTTGCTTGCTCTATAATTTAACATGGTATCAAAACACCTTGATTCTCAAAGGGCCTGATGTCCCCATGGTAGTTTTTCCATGGAAGGTTCGATATCATAGATCCATGAGAGGTTGACATGTGTATGGTAGCTCCTCCATGGTAGTGCTCCATGAGAGGGAAGCCACATTGCCTAGATTTTGCTACCAATGCTAATTGAACACAGATCTATGGTGTAATGGAAAAAACAAAGACAAGGTCTTCATTATATGCTTTAGTGGTTTAAAATGCAAATGTTTTAGTACATATTTGGGATTTTTTATTTGCATATTGAAGATATAGGAAAATTTTGAAGCTCCAATGCTGTGGTTCAAAGGCCTTCTCATATTCTTTTTTGCTTGCTTGCATTATTCAAATCCATTGAGAGGAGATGGCCCAACATCCCTCAGACTTGTTCAATGATCTTAAAAGATGTCAACATACCTTTTTAATGTCCATAATCAAATGATGAATTCAATGTTTGAGGATGGCTCAATCTGCAGAAAATAAAATCACTTTAGTGATTTGATTGGAATGGGTTTGTTCTATTCTCTACCATCATTATTGCATCAACATTGTATGATCATCACAGCACCGTCGTTGTGTAATCACCGTTTTTTACCACTGCAACTACACTCTATCTATTGCACACTCCCCTACCGCAACCATATATTGTATACTCCCCTACCAAAACCATTCTCCAGTTTGCTCTTTGGAATGAGTTCACATTCCAGAAATCACAATGGTTTGGTTGCCTGTCGCCAATTTTGCTTATTCCTATCATAAACATGTTGCCGTTGTTATCTGATTTATTGGTTTGCAAGATTTATGCACTTTTCGTTAAGGAGTACATGCATATCCTCTCTCACAACATTTGCAGGGTGTAAAGATCAGATCGCAGTATTTGCAACATATGTTTGGATATATTCGAGTGTTTCTTCAAATCATTGATTGAGTTGCTCCCATTACTTGAAGGGACATCTTTTGTATAACTCTTGACATTCATCTTCCCAGTTTTGATGGATGGTTTCAGCGGAGGAGGATTTCTGAACATAACTTCAAGGGCTGAGAATCTGTATCTGATCCCCACAGAAGTTGCAACTTGAGATGCTAAAACTGTCAACGCCATTGATGGATCCGAGATACAAAAGATAAACCTATGATATGGTAACTAGCCACTCACATTAGCTGTGAACGTTGATCCATCCGCACGATTACCAGTGAAGAAAATGAATTTCATATGGTCCACATGGATCAGATCTGTACATTGCCAAAGCTTGCTCAAGTTGCCTCATCCACCATACAAATCGTGCCAGTAGCCCACACATAGGGATAGATCTCTGAGATCGCCCTGGTCTGTGGTATTGTCAAAAGAATTCGCATGCCCACATGTGAAGAAAAATGATCTCCAGACCTTGCATTTGCGGTCAAAAGGAGCACAAGCTGCCAGAAGTCAAAGAGGGCAGCGACCCACTTAAGTTGCAACAGTTGTATTTTTGAATGTCAAGCTAACTATTATTTTTGTCCTATTGACACTCTCATCCCACATTGGGAACTGGCATGAAACTTGTTTCATTTATATTTAAACATAGAGAAACCCCTGTGTGCTTAAGATTGAATCCCTAAACCTTTTTGGCTTTGTGTGTTAGATCTACTTGAATTTTTTTGGCTTTGTGTGTTAGATACACTTGAATTTGAATAAGGTTTGAGAAAACTGTCCATTTCTTATACAACAAGAAAAATGAAAACAAATGAATTGAAGGAGACAAGATATTGTAATGGATGATAAAAGCTCAACTTTTTGGCTTTATGTTTTAGATCCACTTGAAATTAGAATAAGGGGATCTTAGGTGCACCTTGAGTACATGTGTGATTGTACATGATTTTTTTGTATGATTGGTGGTAGATCTTTTATATATAGTGTTTGATACATTTAATTTGACAAATGATACACATATGGTGTAACAAAGCATACGAACTTCATCATTCCACAAATCAATGTGTAATCTCATGTAAGAGGAGACTAAAATGAGCTTGTTCATCTAATCTTCATGCAACATTGGTTCATGGAAAATTCAATAGTTAATTGATCAAGTTTGAGTCATTGAATTAAAAGTAGAGTTGCAAAACCTTTTCATTGTGAAAATTACCAAAAGAGATCTTCCTGAAATTTGAATAGGAGATATTTAATCATTGTAATCACACTTTGGGGTGCGTGATCAGAAGTACCCGACACCCTAAAGTTGACAATAAGAACAAGCGAGCGTGGTCAGCAAGGAAGAAAGCAATTACAAAATGCAAATCAAGAAATTAAAGAACCACATGATGCCTTAGATGAATCGAAGAATAGGGTTGTTTATGTTCACAACCAAATTGAAATAAAAAAGCAAGTGACTAAATTTATTCAGTTGCAATTAGCTGAAAAGTAAATGATTGAGGAAACTTGTGACACAAGCGATCTAATTCAAAAGGTTGATACAACTTGTGACACAAATGATCTAATGCAAAATGTTGATACTACTTGTGCTGCAAATGACCCATTACTACTGGGTCATACATATACTATGATTGATGATTTCTTAACTAGTAATGAAGGAATCATTCCTAAACAATAAATTGACAAACACAAGTTTTCAAGATGAATCACAAGAAAAAAGAGTGATAATAACAAAAATGAATTTGAATTTCAAGAAAACATTTATGAAGAACATCAAGAAGCATGAAACGATATTTTCAAGATGATTGTCAAACCTTGGGAAAAACTACAATTCAACAGAAATCAATATGGCTTAGGATATGAAAAAAACAATAACTTTCATATTCCATATTACTCCAACCTAGTTTAGTTTGTGAGTGCAAGATTTCTTGATGAAAATTTGAAGGCTCAAGAAGTTAATGAATAATTTATTCAAATAGTTGATGCTAAATACATGGGGAAAATTCATAATAAATGCCAACATTGTCATAGAGTTGGACATTTGGAAACATAATATTTTGATCTCCATAGTTGTCTTCATTGTATGAAGACAACTAATTTTTCAAAAAAACGTCGAAAGTAGAAAAAAGTTAAAAAACAAACACTTCATTATGGAGGGCGATGGAATCAACGAGTCAAGAAGTTGCATAAGTATTACCATTTAGTTCAAACATAGGTAACACGTTTGAATGGTGAATGTAAGATGAAAAGTCTTACATGTTTGGTATTTTGATAATAATTATTGAATATATGAATTGATGATCGTTGCATTGATAGTAGGCCATTTATATAAGGCCTGATAGGGAAAGGTAATGTCTATTAATAAATAGACATGACGTATAGTATTTATCAATTTACTAATAATTAACCTAGTATATTAAAATATATCTACTAATATGTAAATAGTGGTAATATACACCTAGGTATATTACAAGGCATCCTGCCTTGAAAAGATTCGTCCACGAATATTGGATTTTTCTTAATTCATTGTGACATTAGAGAGGCTTCCAAGCTTGATGACAGACAAACCTTCTTTGGTGATTTATTTCGGATAACAATACCACAATTTAGTAGTTCTTGAAAGAGTCGGTTACATTTCCATTGATTTTTATTATCTGATCATCGTAGTTGATGATACGTGCCGATATGAAATTCTAAGTGATGAACACAACTTTCGAAATGTAGATGGATTGATCCATCCTAATTCGATTCTTTGTGGAACGTTGTATTGCCACGGTGAAGTGTCATCATAAGACTTAATTGCATTGATATCACTAACTTTTGTTGGTTGTTCTTGGCTTTTAGGAAATATACTCTCATGATTGGGATGTCGATAGGGAATTTTTATAATGCTATTTTCCTAGATCCTATTTGTAATGTATTCTTGTTTTAACTTTCGTGTATGCTTTTCTTCAACTTTGATGATATCTTGAGCGATGCTATGAACTAGATCTACGACTGTGCCTTTTTCCATAACTTGTACTTTTATTCTTGAATATTTTGATGTCTCGTTCTGAATTTATTATAATTTGCCTTCTAATAGCGGGTTATCATTTTGAATCTTCTCAAACTTTTCTTGTTGCGACTTTTCGACATATTTGAGCTTCTTAAGCTGCTCCTTAAGATCTTGATTATAACTCTTATGGTGGCGATTTACTTCTTCTTTTTCCAATAGTTTCCCTTCCATGTCTTCATTAGATTGCTTTGTTTTGCGAGAATTTTTGAACTTCTTTATTTTTGTAACTAGCATCTTATTATGGTTTCTTAGTCGGAATATTTATTCAGTATTTTTGATAATGTTTTATTGATTTTTGTGATATCAAACTTGTGGGCCTTTTTAATGTCGTATTTTTGTTGTTCGAGCTCTTTTATTTGTTGTTGATGTTGGCAGATATCTGATTCTTGGCATCTTATTTTTTCCTAAATTTGCACAACTTCCTTATTCTTGTCGTTCAAGAGTGCGTTCAAGCGCACCACTTTTTCTTATGCTTTATTGTCCTCAACTTCCCTTTGATATCTAGGATTTGTGATTTTTGATTGAGACGCTTTTCATTCCTTATTTCTTCAGTCTGTGAATGCAAATCTTCCATGCGCTTTCCCTAGTATTCATAAGCCCTATATTTGAGTTCCTTTTGAATTTTACGAAAATCGATTATAGTTTGTAATATTTTGTTTTCATGTTGACAAAACATTAATTCATCCTCTAATTTTTTTATTTATGAGTATGCGTTGTACTCCATAATTTGCGATTTCGACTCATTCTTCGACTTTGTCTTCTTTTCTTCGATAATAAATGGTCATGAACAAATTCCTTATGTAAGCCTTCCTTTTGTGAAATTTTAAATCACAACAGATCATGGAGCTGAGTATACCTCACATAGAAAGAATGAGCAAAAAAGATGAATTACACTGAAAATTGCAGTAAAAATGAGCAGACAATTAATCATGCATGAGAACTCATATAGAAACAAAATAATGCCACATGATCCAATAATCAGTATAGTCAAAAATGAGTTAATTCGAGTCTCAGAGAATAATTCGAGTCTTAGTTAATCTAGCATAGGAATTGTCAACTCTATCAGTGCTCTGGAGCTCCCAAACTCAGTTAAACTCAACCAAATCTCAGTTAACGGAATACACAAACAATTAATTGACCAAAAGGGGCGCATTAGTGAGTCTTCCATGCAAATCACTCAGAAAAGGGTGCATGAGATCACAAACAATGGCTATCGGAGCATAAACCCCACACAAGAGTCAGCTAACTCAGGTAGACTGAACTAGAACACTGAGTTGGCTCCTAAAATGTAGGGAACTGACTGAAGTGGTTCTAAAATTATGCATGCAGGGCACATTAGGTGGCTGATGGATCCTAGATGACATCTACACACCACTAGGGAGAAAATGACATCATCAACTGCTAGGTAAATGAAAATAATGTTAAGTAGGACAAGGATGGAGCATTAAATATCCTAACAACCCCCCTTAATCCAAACTTGGACATCCTGAGCCCTAGTTACTGAGACCAAAGGTCACCCATACAATAAAATAAATGATAAAAAAGAACTGTTCATGAAAATAAGGAAATGGGGAAAAACCTCATGGGAAAAATACCCCCCTAAAAAAGAACAGCAGGGAACTCAAGCAACCTTCACATGTGCAAAAAATTGTGAGTGAAAGACATCATAAAAATATTGGCAATATGCTCCTATGTAGGATAGTAATGTAGGTGCTAGACCTGGATCAGGATCTGGATCCGCTCCTCTGATGTACCTCCCACTGTGTTGAAGCTGTATTTTCCAAAACAAGTCTTTCAGAAACCATATTTGCTACTGGAGCGAATGGCTCATTGAAGTCCAAATCATGAACCTTTGAGTACCCTTTGTCAACCAAATGAGCCTTGCACTTGGTTGTAGATCCATCATGGCAAGTCTCTTCGAAGGATTGTGGATCAAACCCCACCATCATGTAGCACCTCTCTGAGAGAAGTGGATTTGTATGAAATAGTGCAAGGTTTGCATGATACTGAGATTTGTTTGTTCTATAGTTAGATGGATCCCCATCTATGTTCCCATCAACTTCAAGGAATTTGTGATCCCCTACTGGCCTTGTCCATGGATTGGGAGCAGGTATTGGATTTGGATCTGTTTGAAATTCATACTCAACATCAAGATCTTGGTCCTCATCTTCATTAGAAGAGACATGATCCTGATTTTCATCAGATGCCAATGTAGTAGGCAAAGAGTATGGAAAAAAGTGAGAGAATTCATATGCTTTTGAGGCATGGTTTGCAAACCCTTTCGCTACAATCTTCCCAGAAGAGATCTCTGCAATCTCAACTGTGTCAGGACCAAAGACAACATTCTTTGATGAACCTGTGTGAGTCATCTGATAAATAGACAACAAATTTGCTGACAAATAAGGCACAAATAGAACATTTTTTAACTTTCCATGCTCCAGATGTACTATGCCCTTCCCTTAAGCAGAGATCTGAGGATTATCTCCCATGTGAATACTCGGACCATCATTGAGATCTAGAGAAGAAAATGATTCTTTGGAGGCAACCATGTGGTTGGAGGCTCCATAATCTATGAGGAATGCTTGTGATTGTGTGAATCTAGCCTTCAATGCATGGCATCTCTCACGATCATCTGTCTCACTTCAAGAACCAGTCTCCCTTGCGCCTTCTGAGAGGGAAATGTTGTGCTTTTCAAGAATTTTGGTCATTTGATCTATCTTCTTCTTCATCCATGAACTCTCTAGATGGTTTCCTTTCTTGCAATAGGAACACTTGGTCTTCTCAAACCTCTATTGCTTATCCCTCTTGGAGCTGGAGGCTCCTTCCGATGGATTATACTTTGCATTATGCTTGGATTCAAATTGATTCTTCTCTTTACCCTTGTTCTTCCCTTTTTCATTCACACTTTTTGACTCCCCAACCATAAGAGCCTGATTTTTGGAGGCTTGCAAAGCACCCATCTAAATTAGTTTGTCTTGTTCTTGGATGAGACCTTCGGTGAATGCATCTAAGGAGGGTATTTTCCAGCCATGGATTGACAGTCTCCCTGAATGGAAGGTAGAAACAAATATAGAAAACTATGGGCCAAGCTTGCTTAGAATGGATGGCACCAACTGCTCATCCTTCTTCTCAATGCCACATTGTTTGCATTGCATGACCAAAGATTTGAATTTAGAAAAGAATTGTTGTATAGTTTCGAAAATGTTGGGTTGAAGAGAAATTAACTAATTCTATAGAATATGGCCCCTTAGCTCATCTTGTTTTCCGAAGAGGGTCTCCAAATTCAACCAAACCTCTTTTGGAGTCTTCAATCCATCGAGGTGGAAGAGTAGATCTCTAGAAATATGAATATACATGAAACCAAATGCTTCATCCAATCTATTCAGATACTTGGCCTTCTCAACAACTGCTTTAGGTTCGAACTCCTTTCCCATTGTTACCCTGTACAGTGACTTGTTGCGCAACACCATCTACATATCATCCCTCCAATCAAGATAATCGAAGGGTGTCAGGATCCTGGGAGAGAGAGTAGCATTCAAATTCTCGATATGAACTGCTGGAGCGAATACAACTGAATTGCGGCTATTGCTGCACTGAAAAACCTTCAATATCGTGCAAAAAACTCTCAATTTTGGATACAAACTACTACTGAGCACTGCATTAGGACAACAGGCACATTTTTCTGGATCCTTCACACCTGGATAGACCTCAAAGATTTCTCCAATGAATTCAATGCAATGGCACCAGGATTTGCTGTGGAAATCCAGAGTCTTCTGGTGCACTATTGAAAGCAGCTGCTCAACCTACGATCACTGAGCTCTGATACCATCTGAAATTCTAAATTACAGCAGATCGTGGAGATGAGTATACCTCACAGAGAAAGAATGAGAAGAAAAGATGAATTACAGTGAAAATTGTAGTAAAAATGAGTAGACAATTAATCATGCATGAGAGTTCAGATAGGAACAAAATAATGTCAAATGATCCAATAATCAGTATATTAAACAATGATGATACAATAGAGAGAATTCAAACCTCAGAGGAGAGTTCGAGTCTCAGTTAATCTATCATAGGAAGTGTCACCTCTATCAGTGCTCCAAAGCTCCCAAACTTAGTTAAACTCAACCAAATCTCAGTTAAATGAAGACACAATTAGTTAACTGACCAAAAGTGGTGGATTAGTGAGTCTACCATGCAAATCACTCAGAAAAGGGTGCATGATACCACAAACAGTGGCTATCGGATCATAAAACCCCCACAAGAGTCATCTAACTCAGGTGCCCTGAACTAAAACACTGAGTTGGCTCCTAAAATGTAGAGAACTGACTCAAGTGGTCCTAAAATGATGCATGCATGGCGCATTAGGTGGCTAATGGATCCTATGACATCTGCACACCACTAGGGGGAAAATGACATAATCAACTGCTAGGTAAATGAAAATAATGCTAAGTAGGACAAGGATGGATCATTAAATATCCTAACACCTTTGACTTTGAATTTTGTCTTCTTTTCCCTTTTTCTATAAAATAATAATTGTAATTAATACAATTATTAAATAATAATAATTATTATTACTGTTATCAGACAATCTACCAAAAGCGGACTTAAGGTGTGATCTCTCTAGCTCAATGTAAGTCTAGAACAAATGAGACAGAATATGAAACAACTTTCCTAGATCTAGTTAGAGATCGAGTAATTAAGCATCTTACCTCAGATTCGTAGATCTTTCTCCTCGTGGTTGTTCCGAGCTCTGCGGTCGTCAAATATATGGCTGCAAGACCTGTCAAAACATATAGGAACAAGACAAGTAGTAAAACATGCCTAAACACTAACTAGTATAAGTAAACAGTTGAGGAGGTAAACTATAAATATCATTAACATAATAACATTTATGGAAAGCATTTATATTACTGTATAAAAAGTGGGAAGTAAAATAGAAGAGATGATTACAACCAATGCCTCAACATTGCAATCTCCTTTCGACAAGCCAAACCAAAGCTCCTAGAGAGAAGTAGGTGCCTCCAAGACTAGGGTGCTGAACTACTAAGCTAATTTCACCAGCATAAGGGTACCATAGACTTCCTCCCTTTGGAATGGGAATGGCTCTTGTATTTATAGGACCAAGTGGATAGAGTAGGTTGAGGATCATGGGGAGAGGGTTAAGGGATCCTTCCCAAAGGTTAGGGAACTGAAGGCCAGCTCTCCTAGGAGTTAGGGATAGGGAACCACCTCATCCAACTTCTAGAATTCACTCGAAAGATACCTTTATCCAATGAAACTGACTCTGGTGCATGATGCATGAAGGCAACCTGCATCGGCGCACTTTGCTCAAGGACAAATTGCGTTGTCCTAATTAGGAGTGTGGATAAAGGTCATCAACTTGCTCTAAATGACTAACTTGATCTTGGGACTTCAGGGATTTAGGCACCAAGGTTACATATGTGTAGATTTTGGGTGTAACAGAATGCCCCCCAAAGCATGAAGCTGGTAAAACTAATCAGGTAAAATGATTTTATAGAAGGAATGGCAAGGACTTGTCGGAGAGAAGATGCTGCTGTAGTACAACTGACTCTGAGAACACAGTCTCACATGATGCACAACATGGCTATCGACTAATACATTGCAGATCCATGGTAGTAATGACCGACTGAACACAATCATGTCTACTAGACAAGATCCATGATGAGATGATAACACAACCATGACCAATACAAAAGTGGATCCATGTAACATGACTCAAAAAAATCCATCGCAACCTGGGTAAAACATGACTCCCCAGGGTCTTCAAGTCGAACCCACAATGATACGAATCTATCCATGTGATTACAAATGTATTCATGTCGAAGATGGTAGAAACCACTTGATTACCGGTCATTGATGTATACCGTTAACAATCGCGAGGGAAATCATCATTAATGTCAATGATCCCCAAGGTATCATAGTACATATCATCAAGGGAAAATGAATGAGTTGAAGTCAAACGCATGACGAAATATTTCAATCAAGAGTCAATGATGTAAACTCATGTTGAAAGCGAGGTAACCTGCCATTGAGGCATGCTGGACCAAGGTACTTGATTGGTTTCTAGATTCAATCCTCGGATGATGTGTTGAAGTGGACGAGGATGAACTCGTTGAAGGAGAGCCATGATGAATCCCCCATCATCGACATGAAAATTGATAACAGATGTTTGGAGTAGATTGGATGGTACAGTAACATGCAAGACTGACTCAGAGTAGACCAACAAGATGGAAGGTGTATTGACTGCAAATAATGAGTGGTGAATACATCTCTTGGACATGGGCATGGCATGACTTGGCAGTATTGACATGACGAGAACGACGTCAACTACTAATGCAACTGATGGTGAAAGCATTAATTGGAAGACCCAAAGGAGTAACAAGACTCATGAAGTTAACAGGACTCGAGGACAAGTAATGAATGAAAATGCAAAATGAGTGCCATGTTCAAGAGCGACTAAGTACTGCCATAGCTAAAGGTGTAACACAAAAAAAATCCTTTTTCCTCATCATGACTGATGAGTGCCTCATGTGTTTTTAACGAGCTTGATGAGGGTAACCAGATGCTCGGTATAGCTCATCTCATAGCTGAGTCCAATCCCAAACATTTTTCGAACCTGGGAAAGGAGGGGTTCGTCCCATGGCGGGCCCTTCAATGTTGAGTTTTAACGATTCCATAGAAGGTAAATTGTTAAGATTCAATATGCTAAGACAGAAAATATCAGCATTACATTTCATTTGGCAACAATAGCATATACAGGATCACTAAAGAAACATCAAGCACAACATAAACACAAGAGACATAGATTTATCTTGGGAAACCCTCATGGGGTAGAAAACCCAGCAAAGCTTCCTCAATATAGATGATCAGCAAATACAAAGATGTAAACCAAAGACATGAGCTCCTCCTCCTCCATAGCAGACCTCTCCCTCACAAGTGCGCTACTTTCCGAGTGAGTGAATGTGTGTTAAATGAGGAACACACATCCTCTATCTATACACATATCCGACTTGTATTTTATATTAACTAGGTCGGCCCCAACTTTACCACTAGGTTAAACACCCCATTACAATTGACTAGGATGACCCCACTAGGGTGGTCTAATAACCCTTTGACCCACATAACACATACAGGGCCGACCCCCACTAGGGAAGTCTAATAACCCAAGTTACCACAATCCGATGGAGGAATAAACATCTCCGGATATACAATAAGATATTCACAGAGGAATGAAACATCTCCAGAATAATAAAGTACAAATATAATATTCTTAGAAGTTACAATATCTCAACACTCCCCCTTAACGAGAAGGATATTATAACAACATATGCAGGAGCAAGGAGTCATCAACATCATACATGTTACATCTATAAATCATTGAAAGATTTCTCAAAATCATCATTAACTCAACCAGTTACTGGAAAATATTCAAGATATTCAATACTGGAACATCAACATCTTCAGTACCGAATCTTCTGCAGCACTTGAACAGCTACAACAATATCATCATCTAGATCCTCACGATCAACAACAACGTCGTCACATGATCATCAGCATCGTCGTCATATAATCATCAACATCTTCATCACATCATCTCGATCTACAACATCTAGATCATCATCTCGATCTACAGCATCTGGATCATCATCTCGATCTACAACATCTGGATCATCATCTCGATCTACAACATCTGGATCATCATCTCGATCTATAGTATCTGGATCATCATCTCAATCTACAATATTTGGATCATCATCTCGATCTATAGCATCTGGATCATCATCTTGATCTACAGCATCTAGATCATCATCTCGATCTACAGCATCTGGATCATCATTGTAGCATACTCTGCAATACACACGATCATGTTATAGGATGATCAATCCCACTCTCTTTAGGACATAGGTCCATGGATGATACAATCTAGATCAAGTTCCAGGATGATCAATCCTTATCACTTTAAAACAAGTCTCATGTATAGGGACGATGCAATCCCATCACGTACATTTTGAATCAAAGGCTCACGGATGATGCAGTCCTCTCATGTACCTTTTGAACCAATGTTCATGGACGATGCAGTCCTCTCACGTACCTTTTGAACCAATGTTCACGGACGATGCAGTCCTCTCACGTACCTTTTGAACCAAGGTCCAGGGATGATGCAGTCCTATCATGTACCTTTTGAAGCGAGGTCAAGGGACGATGCAGTCCTATCACGTACCTTTTGAATCGAGGTCCAGGGATGATGCAGTCCTATCACGTACCTTTTGAACTAAGGTCCAGGGATGATGCAGTCCTATCACGTACCTTTTGAACCGAGGTCCAGGGACGATGCAGTCCTATCATGTACCTTTTGAACCGAGGTCCAGGGACGATGCAGTCCTATCATCAATTCTTGGAGACATCTATCTACGGATCAATTGAAGGGACCAAAGTCCGGGGATGATACAATCCCCACCTGTCCACCAAGGACTTCATTCTTGAAGACAACTGTCTACGGATCAATTCAAGGGACCAAAGTCTGGGGACGATACAATCCCCACCTGTCCACCAAGGACTTCATTCTCGAAGACAACTATCTACGGATCAATTCAAGGGACCGAAGTCCGGGGATGATACAATCCCCACCTGTCCACCAAGGACTTCATTCTCGAAGACATATGTCTACGGATCCTTTTAGAACATGTGTTCAAGGATGATGCAATCCCTTTGTCAACTTAGACCCTGTCTAAGGACCATCCACCAACCTCTCTGTCGACATCACCAATATAGGTACCCTCATCAATACATGTATACATATCATCAATACAAGTAATACAGGTATCCTACATATCATCATCAGTGTCTACATCACTCCCCCTTTCGAGGAGGGTCCTACCAAGCTTGTCTCGAAATACTCAAACTTTACTTGAGGTAGAGGTTTGGTTAGTACATCGGTAACTTGTTCACTTGAGGTAGAGGTTTGGTTAGTACATCGGCAACTTGTTACAAATTCGAACTTTATAGTTCCTTTCTGCACCATATCTTGTATATAGAAATGTCATATCTCTATATGCTTTGAATTATCATGGAATACTGGATTCTCTGCCATCTTGATACAACTCTGTTTGTCACATAGATCACAGTTGGGTCTATCTCTAAGTCAAACAATCCTGAAGCCATACCGCTTCACAATTAGCAGAGCAAGCAGACATATATTCCACTTGTGCTGAGAGCCACACCAGATTGCTTCCTACTAAACCACGAGATCATGGCTGATCCCAGACAATAACATCCTCTCGATGTGCTCTTCCTTTCCGATACACTTTCTGCCCAATCAACAACTGTGTAGCCATCTGAAGTCATGATCTCCAAGATAACATAGATCAAAGTATATCGTATCCTTTAGGTACCTCATCACATGCTTTGCAACTATCAGGTGAACACATCTAGTTTCCACTAGATACTGACTCAAGGTGTTCACAACAAGGCATATATCTGACCCAATAAAATGTCTATACAGAGTCACATCAACTAACTCTGAGTATTTATCAGCTAACAACTTCAAGTCGGAACCCATGAGAGTGGCCATGGCTTCACATTCCAACATATCAATTCTTCTCAAGATTTCCACAACATACTTTCCCTGGGATGAGAAATATTCCTTCTGAGCCTTGCCATACTTCTAGACCTAGGAAGTAATGCATCAATATGAGATCTTTCATTTTCATTTCTGCATCCATCTTCTTCTTTCTTTTCATGATCTGTTTGTAAAAATAGATCATCCACATACTGTAATAGTATGACAGGTTCATCATTCATAACGGATCAACTTTACTTTTGGTAAAGGCCAAGCTTATCAAGAAACTGTCAATTCTCCCTTTGTGACTGAACATCATTCACACTCCGCATTTGAGTGATCTTCTGCATATCAATCTGTGCCATCTCTCATCGGATGGGTCTACTGATATGAGCCTCAATATCATTCGAACTTTGTGGTGAGTTCTTTCTTGCATCCATGTCATTTGTGTATAGAAACCATATTCAACCTTGTAGCAAAGGTTGAGATCCACATCACCCATGGTGATCATTAAGCTCATCAATTGACTATTGATCCTGGGTACCCGAACAAAGCTTTCTTCGATTGAATCCTTGATTCACACTTCTTCAATTACATCATTAAGATAATGGTCTTATCTAGCCACTTGGAGCAAACATCTCATCATGATTCTCTTCCTCTTTCTAAGAGAATCTTCTAGCCATGACCCTTCTATAGTGTGTTTGATTTGTAAATCTTTTTGTTTGAACATCCATCACTTTTTCAGTGTTCATCATTCGTCATGATCATTCCTACAAATCAAATTAAGTACATGATTAGTAATACTTCATAATCATCAAATCATGTTGACATGATAACCTATTATGCATACAGATATCATTTACATAGTTATGTAACTATCTTGACCAATACTTTGGCACAACACTTTTCCATATCCTGTATGCATACAGTGGCTATCTAGATGCCTTCCATCTCTACCATAACATACTATCGAGAGTGTGCACAGCTCTCAGCATGTTAGCAAAGAGGTTTCATTCTAGACAAGCAACAATGGAATGTTTCTCCAACTTACCAATCATATGCATATTAGTAGTATACTGTTCAATGCTATATGAATGTTCACACTCAGCATGATATATTCTAAATATGCATGCAATCTATTACAAGCAATATCATTTACTGTTTCAAATAACAACTCAAATACTTATCTTTTATGTTTGTGTGGTTGCCTCCCGCTTGATCTTCTATATGTCTTTTGAACTTCTATTCATTTTGTACCACTGTGCATGCTCAAGTGTGCACTAGTGTCATCCTCATGATCTCATACACAAACATACATTCATTGGTATAATCTCAATATTATCAAAACATTATAATTCTAAATAATCTTGAATATGTATGGTCATGATCATTCAATACATGGGTATACTAAGATCCTAGCACAAAGTAGGATTCTAACTTGACATAGGAAAACATACCTGGATTAGTATACCTGCTTAGTTATGTTTAACATATCTAAACAATATCTTCTTTTGTTCTCTTCAATTATTTAGAGATCCTATGCTAGAACCTGCATATTTCATAGGTTAAGAATAATAGAACAAAGTCATACATACCTCGTAAGTAGAACTTCTATGTGATCAAAGATTATGGATGAGTCTTTGTCTTCATGTTGTCATGGTCATGGAACTTGATTTGTCTTTCGTGATGTACCTGTATCTTGTTAGCAAACAACATCAACCTCATACAACACCATAGTGCATTAGTACAATCATATAGCCCTAATGAATGTCTTCTATCATTCACATACTTTTACTAGGGTGATAGGACAATTCTAACATTAATCAATATTGTACTAATCTAAATAATATGAAGACAAACATATTATGAACTTAATCAAGAATCAGATTTCAAGACATACCTGTATCTTCTTAAGTCATACCTATCGAGACTTCTTGTAGTCTTTTTATGCAAGGCCTTAGCCTCAACTCCCCCTGAAACTGGATCTAGAACTCGATTAGGGTTTGTCAGAGAAACCCTAAAAATTTAAACTTTGACTTTCACACTTCTGAATGTATGGAAGGATGTGTCTTGCTGAGCTAATCAAACTAGCATACTTCAATTTTGAAATCTCCAAAATTTAACCCCTCAAAATTGCCTTCGAAACTTCTGGATCTTCTGGACATGATCCCGAAATAGGATTTGATGAAGCCCACCCTTCTTCCCAATCAAAAGGTTTGATCCAAGGCTCTAAACTCTTATTTTCCTGAGGAGATTCCAGCCGTGGTTACAGATATCAAAAATTCCAACTTTTGCTAAAGCCCTAATTTTCCATCTTTCCGATCAAAATCCCGAACTGGGGTTTAATCAAGCCCGGTCTTCGACCCAACCAAAAAATTCGATCTTGGTCTCTAAATTTTGATTTTCCTAAGTAGCATTCAAGCTGTGGACTCTGATTCCAAAAATTCTAACTTTCTCCGAAACCTTAAATTCCGGAAGCCATGAATGAAGGTGGTCCAAAAATAATTCTGTTTTGACAGAAATATGTACCTGATTGTTTCTACTGTAACTTCAAACTTTCGATCCACAGGGTCTGAAATTTTTTTTATGTGGTATCCTGACCTGTCATATTTCCATCCCAACAGGTCTGACCTCAATTTGATTTTTCTGAGAGAGAGTTATGCCAAGTGTCGCAACGTGACCTTTTTATGGGATAAAACAGGAGAGCGAACTTGTACGGCGTGCCACGTGTCACTGGTTCAACGTCGGCACTACCTGTCAATTTTTATGAAATTTCATTTGGATATTCTTAGCCCAAGTTATGACATTTTTTCCTAGGTCACCTGATAATGACTGAGATCTGGAAGAGGCAGAAACCCTAACTTGTACTGATCATAACTCACAAAGTACAACGAATATGAGGGTTTCCTTTGGACACAAGGTACCGGGGGATGTTATCTACAACCAATAAACTTTTCAGATCCCGAACCTTCACCAAAATGGATTTATAGTGAAAGTTCCCCGATGACTGGTTTTTTCTATATAAAACCCTAACCTTCAAATTGTCGCAAGTGAAGCAAGTGTCGTAAGTGCCATACATTTCCTTTCTTCAGGTTAGCTATGATACCATGCTAAGATTCAATATGATAAGACATAAAATATCAACATTGCATTTCATTTGGAAACAATAGCATATACAGGATCACTGAAGAAACAACAAGCACAACATAAACACAAGAGACACAAATTTATCCTAGGAAACCCTCATGGGGTAGAAAACCCAGCAAAGCTTCCTCAATATAGATTATCAGCAAATAAAAAGATGTAAAACAAAGACATGAGCTCCTCCTCCTCCATACAAGACCTCTCCCTCAAAAGTGTGCTACTTTTCGAGTGAGTGAATGTGTGTTAAATGAGGAACACACCTCCTCTATTTATACACATCTCCGACTTGTATTTTATATTAACTAGGTCGGCCCCAACTTTACCATTGGGTTAAACACCCCATTACAACTGACTGGGATGACCCCACTAGGGTGGTCTAATAACCCTTTGACCCACATAACACATACAGGGCCGACCCCCACTAGGGAAGTCTAATAGCCCAAGTTACCACAATCTGACGGAGGAATAAACATCTCCGGATATACAATAAGATCTTCATGGAGGAATGAAACATATTCGGAATAATAAAGTACAAATATAATATTCTTAGAAGTGACAATATCTCAACATAAACTCGGCATAATTTCATGTTTAGAGAGTCTGGAAAGAACTAAAGAAGAATCCAAAGGTCCTTTTTCGTAAGGTTAGCCTCGTCGCCCGAAAAAGGGTAAGACAACGCCAAAGAGGACTCTTCTAGTCATGATTGGTTGGAGTATTCCCTTTTCGTAAGTAGTGCCCCCTGGTCCCAAAAAGGGGTAAACTATCACCATGAAGATGACCATTCAAATACTTTAACAAGCGTGAACACGACAAGTTCGCTTGGCAATCTTTTCGTATTTCTAGAGCCTAAAAAGAGCTTAAAGAAAACTTTGGGGGGTTCCTTTTTCGTGGGAGTTTAACGAGCCCAAAAAAGTGATAAACTATAACTCAATGACTTATTCTCATCGTTTAACGAGCATGAGAAAGAACATAGTGTTAGCTCAGTTGTTATTTAATAATTTACATTAATGAGCGAAATAATGACAAAAAGACACTCGAAGTGTGTTCATACCTGATGATAATTACACGATGACCACCACGTCGAGAAATGACATTAATGAGGCACCTGCAGCTCAAGAACTAGGTCAAAAGTAGTTAACCGAGTATTAAATACAATAAATGACCTACACTATAGTAAAAAACCCACTAAAGCATCAAAATATAAAAAGGAATATTCCATTTTTGTTATAAAATGGATGAATTAGTGAAAAGAAATTACAATTATTTTTTACCAAATTGGGAGAGTGCAAAGTGTCGTTTGGAGCCGAATTACAATTGCAGTTTTCGGGAGCTACGATCCATCATTTCGCGAGCCGTCAGTGATAGGTAACCCTAAACCTTCTCATTTAACTTTTCAGTGGATTAGAATTTTATTTTTCATGTTTTTAGGTAGTTTTTGAGTGTTTTAAGTTGGTGGAAAATGCGTTAACGGGCCAGCGCAGGCGGCCCATTCGGGTTCTACACCGGCGCAGATCCCAAAAGGGAGTTCTGTGCCGACGACACACTATCAGAATGGGTGATATGCACCGATGCAAACGGCCAAATGAAACTCAAAAGATAGCAAAAAATAAAAGTTTTGGGTTGAGGGGCAAAGTTATAAACATGTTTAAATGGTTTACTTGGCAAGTTTGGAGTGACACAATGGTCCTTGAATGGTGGGAACGTGAGCATGAGCTCGAGGATTTGCAAGTGGAAAACAATCCACAAAGTGTTGCAGCATTGTGAAACTGTGGGCTACTCAAGAACTTTTGAGTGCCAGGGATGATATCCCAAGTCAACCTACTGACACACCTGGTCCAATGTTGGGACCCCATTCAACAATACTTCCGGATAGGTGAGAACACACTTACCATAGATGTCGAGGAAATCTATTTTTTGACAAGATTATCTCGAAAAGGGAATCCTATGTCTTTGACCAGGTCACGGGGTGGTGACCGTTCGGTCGAGGACATGATAGCTCAGTGGTGTACCCGGGTACATCGATGGTTGGTGGGAAAATTCCTATCAAGCATGTCATGGACAGAGACTTACAAGCGATATTCTTCACCATTGCATGAATTACTAGCAATCGAGCTGCTCACTTGGCCAACAAGTCGCAAATGACATATGTCGAGGAGTGCATGGCTCCTATAGTGTTTAACTGGTGTGAGGGGATTCTTGTTAGCCTCAAGGATAAGTTGACCAAGTGTCAACGTTGGGCGCTGAAGTAGTTTGGATACGGCTCGATCGTGGTATCCTTCATGTTAGAGCAGGTACTTCTCTTATGCCCGCAACTGGATTTTGATGATTGGGAGATATGTGATCCTCACATGCTGAGATGGACAGATGCAATGGATCGCCATGGCGATGGGGGGCCCATCGTCAGTTTCGGTACTGGTTTCTTCTCATGGTTGTAGGCACATATCCCAATGGTTGAGGATTATCCATATGCCAGTACAAACTTCCGGGGAGATCCTGACCTAGTGCTTCCAGAGCGAGCGCAGTGGGGTGACATAGGTAAGAACCACTGCTTGTGTTTTTATATTTTATGTATTTTATGATTTTTTTTGGTAGTAGTGTTGATGATGTTTATATGTTCCTTTGCAGATGTGGGTCCAGAGAGACCATTGGGAGTCTCCCGCTAGGTGTAGAGAGGAGGAGTGTTAGAGATGGAGCCCGCGGCCTGTGATGCTCTTAAGGAGCAAGAGGTGCTCGGGGAGAAGCTCCAGGGGATGACCTCTAACATTCCAGAGCTTGTTGTGCATGACTTAACCCTCTGGTATCAGGAGATGACAGTTGGGGTATTAGCTCGTTTCGGCATGCTACTCCGAAAGGTGGCGAGGGTCGTTGTCTGTTACCACGCTCAGCCTGGGGCTGAGCGGCCTAGGGCCGTGTGGCGTAGGTTTTAGGCATATGGCTTGTATATGTATACTCTGAAAGCTTATGGGCTTCATACTTTTTGTAGAGATGACTCTTACTGAAAGCTAGCATGCTTCATATTTTTTTATTAGCACTACCATTTTGTACTTTTGTACGGATTTATATATATATAGACATTTTCGATGGGTTTATACATTATGTGTTTTATTGGATGATTAATGTGATCTTGTTTACATGTTTTCTTATACAATGGATTATTTACATGTTATGTTTGCTTTTATATTTCATGAATATGTTATGTGTGTGCAATGTACCAATCTAGAATGAAATTGGCCATCGAGTCGAAAATTGTGTTCCTGTCTCGTGGAATGTGCAGGTATTGAATAGATTCAAGGGACCTTTCTTGAAGACGGACTCGCCTGTAGAGATGGAGTAGGATAGGGTCACAGATAGCATAAATCCAGTTAAGATGAGAGACCACCAGTTGTGAATCCAAATGAATAACAACGTGGTCCATACCCAAGGAAAGAGCGTCAGTTAGGGTTCCAATGACTGCTTGATACTCCGCAACATTGTTGGTTGCGAAACCTTGACACATTCCTCCTGAGTTGATAAGCCAGCCAGTGGGAGAATAGAGTACCCAGGCTGCCAAAGCAAGGTTACAGGTATGCCTACTAGCGTTTTCCGTGAATCCGTAGCAAGTTTCCATCTACACATGCAGTAGAACATGGTATAAGAAGCAAAAACAAGATCTAGACACACTAAACAAAAGCGTCACACCACACAAAAACACACATGCCATGTACAGTATATACAACGTACTTATGCATGAAAAAATCAGGCATAGTACCTCTTCAGGTAAATCCCATTGCAAGGTTCACCTAAAGATATCCCATCATAGTCTTCAAGTTCATAGGCTCCCTTCTCTAGAACACGCTTCACTATGTAGGGTCCATGCCACATGGACTCAAACTTTCCTGCCCCTAGCTTATTGTGTCTTTGGTCGTATGTGAGGACCAAATCACCCTCGCTATAGACATGAGGTTCTACCGATTTGTCATACTGTGCTTTGATGCATTTCTTATGTTCCTCATTGGCAAGAGCAGCATCGCGTCGAGTCTCGTCGAGTTTTTCCAGGTAGAGGAAGAGTTCTTCCTCAGCAGTAGTGTTAAGGAGAATTTCAACTGCGAGTTTGAAGGATGGAATCTCGCACTCTATTGGTAGGACTGCCTCCAATCCATAAACTAGTTGGAAGGGGTTAAATCCAGTGTTAGTCTTGTCGGAAGTTCGATAAGCCCATAGTGCGGAAAAGAGCATGTTGTGCTAGTTGTACTTGTGCATACCCATCAAGCGTTGGATCATGGTTTTCAAGATCTTGTTAATGGCCTCTACTTGTCCATTGGACTGCGGGTAGTGCGGTGTTGAGTTTTCATCGCGAAAACCCAATCTAGTGCTCAATTCTTCAACCATGTGGTTCATAAAGTGGGAACCATGTTCGGTGACTATAGCTTGAGGAACTCCGAACCATGCTATAACATGATTGAACATGAAGAGTGTGGCGGTTTTGCCGTCGTCCGTGTATGTAGGCATAGCCTCGGCCCACTTTGTAAAGTAATCCACGACTATTATGATGTAACCATGCCCCCCGACCAAGGTAGGTTTACAGTGCATGAAGTCAGTGCCCCATTTAGCGAAGGGGCCAACGACAATAACCGGGTGTAACGGGGCTGGGTGGGTAGAGTTGGGGATAGATGAAATCCTATAGGAGATAATGTTCACCATGGTAACATGATTAGGGGTATACAAGGTTGGAAAGACGCCCATAAGTGATGAGTCCTTTATGAGGCCGACCCCCATGCTCTCATATAGCTGCGAAGATTGCCCAAGTAATGGAACATTATCGCCCAGATGAGTAGCGGTGTTAGGTGTGAAAAAATCTAGTTGTTCGACAGTAACAATTCGGCCTTGGTGGGGGAATTGTACTATGTGGAAGACAGATGATGCGACTGCAGTCATGGTGTAAAACCAATTACGACCAAGCAACATATTATAATCTAGCGGGGCAGCAACCACTTCCACGTTAATGGTTGCGGTCTTTCCCCCCAACTCTACTGACAAGGCTTGTAACAACCCATGAGGTTGAAAGCCACGTCCATTGAATTCTTTCAAGGTGGTGGGAGAATGGTTCAACTCGGGAGAGCCAATGGCTCTCCAACATGAAGTCGACATGACCGAAGTAGAGGCACCTTCGTCCAAGACGGTACGATGGATTGTCTTCCCAGCAATGTTTATGGCAACTTGAAATCCCAACTGATGGGAAAGCCTCGGCTTAAAGTACTCAAGGTAGAACATGATGGTATTAGAAGAATCCAGATCAACCGCACCGATGGCAGCGAGGAGAGTCTTGCGCTGGTTAGGACATTTTTGCAAGACCTCTAACGTCAACATAGCACAAGGGGCTTGCGCCAGGTCCTCTACAATATTGTAGTTTTGAGCGGCCCGAGCATTGGGATTGAAAACAACTTTTTGAATTGTACTCTTGGGCGGACGCAACACTGATTCTAAAGAAGGATTCTCAATGGTGAGAGAAGCATGTGGTACGGTGATGTCAGGAATCGAAGTGGAAGCTTTTTCAGTATTACTTCCAACGGGTTCCTTCTGAGGGACGGAGTCATACGAATGAGAACATGTGTTCAAGTTGACGGTCTCACTATGCATCATGAGAACATGCACGGTGGAGGATGCTTCTCCTTGGGAAGGAGAGGCGTGTGTGATTAGTTGCTGGTTCTGAATGGGGAAGGGATCATTGAGAACTACGGTAGTAGAGTTTCCTTTGAGAAACTTCTGAACTTCATCTCGGTGGGGACATTCCTTTGAGAAATGGTCTCCACTGCACAGTAAACAAGGATACTTCAGCTTCCTCTTCTATTTGGTGTATTCGGCAGTGGGCTTGTGCTCCTACTGGTTAGAAGGTTTTTTAGGTTTCCCTTTGTTTTTCTTCTTACCACTGGACTTTTGAGATGAAGTTGATTGCATAGAATTCACCTCTTCGGTGGAGGTAGGAGTGGTGGACTTGGTAGTGCTGTTTCCAGCCTGTGGTGGTGATGGGGAAGAACCTTAGGGGTTCGACAAGCCACCAGTTTGAGCAGAAGGCTGGGAGGGGAGGTAATCAATGATTCCATCGGCTTGTGGTCCCTTGGGTGGTTTTGCAGGGTCATACGTAGGGTGAGGTGCGTCAGGAAAAATTTCATACAATGTGCCGCATTGAGCATATACCAAGTCTAAGTAATGGGCACGGGCAATAGCCTATTCCTCATTGATGGCCCCTCCCATAGATACATCTCGAGCTACGATAGGTAAAAGTGACTTTGTGAACCAGTCAGCTAGGATTTGGTCCAGAATATGATCCTTAATAAGACGTCGTCTTCGCTGCCATTCATGAATATGATCTGAAATATGAGTGGCAGTGTTCTGGTGAAGGGAGGTCAATAAGTCCGTACTAGTCTCATAGCGAATGGGAAATTGGAAGTGGGTCAAAAATGACATAGCAAGAGATCAGAAATCTGGAAAAGAATTGGGTGGTAGTTCAATATACTACTTGGCAGCGGGACCGGTGATAGTCCGTTGAAATAACCTAAGACGGATCGAGTCGTCCATCAAGGAGTTGGATGAGCACCATAAATGGTATGTCATCACATGGTTTTTTGGGTCCTCACCAGGCTTGCCATCAAATTTGGGGATATATGATGGTAACTTAACCGGAATGGGTGGCCAGTTATGCCCGTGGAAGATGGGGTCATTTGTCAGACGAGACAGGTCAGGAAGGTCCAAATTAGCCAAAAATGGCAACTGTTGGTTCAACTAGGGGTACTGATAGTATTGATAGGGCATGTATGGACCGGTAGGACCTTGAATCAACTGGTTGTAAGGTGTTCCCAGAGGAAACTGATCGTAAGGGGGTATGCCACCCATACCATATGTAGGTCTGCCACCATAATAAGGTGGTCCGTTAACATAATAAGGTGGTCTGTTACCATAAGGTGGGGGTCCGCCTCCACTTTCAGGAGGGGGTGGGCTGCCTCCAAATGGTCGGGGTCCACTGCTATCACTGGGATAGGATGGACCTCCCTCGCCTCTGCCGGGAGGAGGTGGTGGTCCGCCGTTGCCACCAGGGTAGGATGGACCTCCACCGTTGGAAGGGTAAGGGCCTCCTCCACCACCTCCACTAGGATAGGATGGTCCACCACCACCACCGTCGGGGTGGGATGGTACTCCACCACCACCACCATGATGGGATGGTCCACCACCGCCAGGATGGGATGGTCCTCCACCATTAAGGGGGGTGGCCCTCCGCCTCCGCCTGAAGGGGGAAGGCCTCCACTTTCGTTGCCAGAGGGGGTGTGCCAAGGTTTCCAAACTGAGTAGGTCCTCTGCCAACAGGTAGAGGTCTGTCTCTGCTGGATTTGTGTGTAGGCCCGCCGCCTCAGACGGGAGGTGGGGGTGGAACAAACGGGGGTGGTGGGACTTGAGGGACTGTAGGTGGGGGTCCATGTTGTAAAAAGTTTTGCTGCCCCCATAGAGTGTATGGATTTCCGGGACAAGGTATCCTGTAGAGTGCATTTCCAGGATTGAATTGTCCTGACACAGGGTTAAGATAACCTGGATACGCTTGACTCCATGGTGGTTGGATTACATTGGATGGTCCCCCAGCATGGGATAATCCCGTAGTGGAAGGTCCGACAGGTAGGGAATTTCCAATGGAAGGACTGATGGGAACTCCTCCTCCAGTATTATGGTTAAGAGATGGGGTTTTCCCCCCAGCAACAACTTGCTGACCACTAATCAAAGGTTGACCCAACGCGGGCTGTTGATTATCTACTACAGGGTTAACATTACCCGTAAGAAAGGTAGGGGGTAAAGAGTATCCTCCCCGTGAGTTTTGGGGTGGTGGAGGAGTGGGTAATGTAACCGTGGTAGTAATAGGTGTGTTGGATTGTTTTCCTTCAACATGTTGAGTCGTTGGAGGTATAGAACTGGTCTCTTGTCTAAGGGGTGTATGTGCAGGAAGTGAGGGATGACCAAATTCAGAAGTGGTCACATGTTGGGTGGATGATTCCGGTGAGTCAAAAGATAAAAACTGACTCGGGAGTGGCTGATAAGGAGGTAACGCCAGGTCTTCAACCCTTTGTAAAAAACTTTTTCTTTGAAATTCCTCACCCATAGCATGTAATCGAGTCAACTGTTCACGATAAGGTGCTAGAGGGTCATCAAGAGTAGCCCAAATGGGTGGGGATGCAGTGGAAAAATGAGCCACAGGGTGGCCTAGAGATGATTTCCAATAAGCTGCAGCTGGACCAACAACTGATACAGGGTCGTTCTAGGGTGGATTTAACTATTCCACCGATCCAGGCTCTCCCGGTAAAACGGGAGGTGAGTCTTGTGAAGTGGAAGTTTGCGCCTCTTCACCCTGTGGGGGGTTGGAGGAAGGTGAATGTGGAGGGAACACATGTGCTCCAATATTCAAAGTAGGGTTTTCTACTTCAGGTGACATGACCGTGGCTTGTGGTTCAATTCTTACCTTCAAAATTACCTCTTGGTTAAGGGGATATTCGGATGGTAAGTTCAGAATCCTATGGGACGTTCTCCAAGGAAAGTCAACTAGAGTGACTGAAATAGAGTTTCTCCTAGGGTATTCTAAACAAAAGAAAAGCAGTCTAGACAAATCTACACAAACTAAGGCCGCAAGCAAACTTATGTGATAGGTGTGGATTCAAAAGTCTGGAACCTCATGGGATTATCAAGGCTTACGCAACTCACGATATACTCTAGGGTCGAACAGTTATACTCGGCTGAATTTTTCAAAGCACTAACCAGGGAGGATTAGGACCGTACCCCTGACCATATAACTCGACTACTTGATAGTACGTGCATAGTAGCTCCCCGAGTGTTGGTCTCGGTGTATTTATTTTCCAAGATGACCAAATGGATAGCTCAATTGGTCTCAGGAATCCTAATGGTGTCTCCCGATATACGTAAGGTACGTGGGAGCTCAAATCTGTAGTGGTGTTGTCTAATGCAAAACTGTATGGCACAAGACCTTCCTATATACTACCAAGTACGTGAAACACCTTTCTATATACGCCAAGTATGTGAAGTGCCTTTCGATATACCCTAAGGTATGTGAAAGAGCCTTCGATATACCTGGTTGGTACGTGAAAGAGATTCGATATACCGGTTGGTACGTGGAAGACTACAATACCCCCGAAATACAGTGCTGGCAAGTAATGACAGTTGCCACGTTTTACGATGCCGGAACACGTCTCTAACTTAACACAGAAGTTACTAAAATTTTTACCCTAGTTCTACCGTTAATTTTATCTGGACGGTTAGGTGAATGCATGAGGTGAGTACATAAATGTAAGCATAATGCAAGCCCTAACTACATGAAAAATGTACTTTTCTTTTGATGAACTCTATATATGGGAGGGAGAAATCTTTTTCCAAGTGGTTTTACCAAAGCAACAAAATGCAACACAATCCCAAATCTATCAAATTTGACAACAAAAATACTCTTTTTTTTTTCCAAGCAAAACACAAAAATTAACAAGCATCACAACCAAATCTATGCATTTTCTTTTGTCTTTTCGAATAAAAAACTAAGCGATGAAAAGAGAGAAATTTCTTGTCTAGAGCACTCTAACTTTTCAAAATTCACTATGATGGCTTAAAAGCATAAAAAACCAAGAATGCATACAATTCTTTCAAGCATGGAATCACTTTTTGTAAAAACTTGATCTCAATTGAATTTTTCAAGAAAATGAATGATTCATAATTCCCAAAAAACACAAATGATTAAATTTTTCCTCAAAATTTCCAAAAGACTATTGAATGATAAATTCCAATGCATGAACCAATTTCTACAACAATTTTCAAATGCACTTGAAAATGGTAAAAATGAAGCACTTTTAATTTTCCAATGATATGCCAAGATTACAACTTGACCACAATGATATTTTTAAGCATGAATAACTGAAAGGAATATTTATTGCGGCACTCTAAACACTCAGAAACTCTCAAGAAAATGACAAGCACTCATATGGACTGAAAAACACTCAAAACACTCAATCAAACAACCGAATGCAATCAAAGTCGAATAAAATGTGCAAAGGAGGTCTGGGATCTAAGCCAATGGAAGGACTAGATCAGGTAAGGAGAGCAGGGAATGCAAGGTCAAGTGTATGAAGGTGGGGGAGACCAAAGTATCCACCACTACCAAAACTCAAACTCGTCCAAAATGGAACCCAAATCCACTCTGAATTAAACCAAACAAAACCAAATAATGACAATCTAACATCAAAAAGGTCCTTGACTGGAAGATACAATGCAGAGGGGGTATGTAAGATAAACCAAAACTCAAATAATGGAGAGGGATGACTCAAACCCTAGGCTTGAGTGGTCGGCGCAGGCTGCAGTCAGGCACAGAGCGACCGTCGCAGATGATCCACAGGGGTTTAGCACCGTGGCGCAGAAGGAAAACAAGGCTTTAGCATCGGTGGCACAGATCACAGAAAGGAAAAATGTGCCTATGAAAGGTGGCACTCTGGTTACACTACCCAGGTGTGTCAGGCGAAATCCCAAAGCAAAAATGAAAAGGATCTCCAAGGATGAGTAATGAAATGGTTTAATAATTAAGCCCACAGACTCAGAGAAATCTAACAGACCCTTCAACAAGAAGATCTGATGGTGAAAGAGGCTTAGGAGGCTAAAGAAATGGCTTGTAAAGAAATCAAAGAATATGACATTCAAATTGAAAACTTAAATCAACCTACGTTTCCCCAGTATGGTCGCCAAATTTGTTATCAGACAATCTACCAAAAGCGGACTTAAGGGGTGATCTCTCTAGCTCAATGTAAGTCTAGAACAAATGAGAGAGAATATGAAACAACTTTCCTAGATCTAGTTAGAGATTGAGTAATTAAGTATCTTACCTCAGATTCTTAGATCTTTCTCCTTGTGGTTTTTTCGAGCTCCGCGGTCGTCATATCTATGGCTGCAAGACCTGTCAAAACATATAGGAACAAGACAAGCAATAAAACATGCCTAAACACTAACTAGTCTAAGTAAACAGTTGAGGAGGTAAACTATAAATATCATTGACACAATAACATTTATGGAAAGCATTTATATTACTGTATAAAAAGTGGGAAGTACAATAGAATAGATGATTACAACCGATGCCTCAACATCGCAATCTCCTTCCGATAAGCCAAACCCAAGCTCCTAGAGAGAAGTAGGTGCCTCCAAGACTAGGGTGTTGAACTACTAAGCTAATTTCACCAGCATAAGGGTACCATAGACTTCCTCCCTTTGTAATGGGAAGGGCTCTTGTATTTATAGGACCAAGTCGATAGAGTAGGTTGAGGATCATGGGGAGAGGGTTAAGGGATCCTTCCCAAAGGTTAGGGAACCGAAGGCTAGCTCTCCTAGGATTTAGGGATAGGGATCCACCTCATACAACTTCTAGAATTCACTCGAAAGCTACCTTTATCCAATGAAACTGACTCCGGTGCATGCTGCATGAAGGAAACCTATGCCGGTGCACTTTTCTCAAGGAAAACCTGCGCCGACCTAATTAGGAGTGTGGATAAAGGTCATCAACTTGTTCTAAATGACTAACTTGATCTTGGGACTTCATGGATTTAGGCACTGAGGTTACATAGGTCTATATTTTGGGTGTAACAATTACAATAATAATAACTATTATAAAAATAATAAATTTATGATTATATAGTTCTTCAATGCTTCCACTTTGAATATATATATTTTTTGAATTAGTAAAAAAAACATTTCTCTTAAATAATTGATTTAACTTCAACACTCTTTAATTGACTTTTAATATAATTAATTTTTTTTATATATAAACTCTTTTAAATAAAAAAACCAATTTACAACCTTCCAAACACTTCTTAAATCACTTTAGCTTTTCCTTGTATATACCTTATACAACACCTTAATAATTTTAAGATACTAAATAAAATCATGTGCGGTTTCATAAAACCATGTGTGGTTTCATAAAACCATGTATTGTTTTAATAAATATTATATATTTTTATTTTATTTTTTTACTTTCTTGGGTTAAATATCCTTCTTTTATTTTTACTTCTTTTTCCTTTTTCCTTTTTGACTGAATCTTCTTTCCTCCCTTTTTTTTAACTTTCTTCTTTTTCCTTTTTTATTGATTGAGGAAGATTGAGTGCTCGATGTGGTCAAAGAACTTTTCTTAGAGAAACTCTGAATTTAATGGCTAGAATCCAAATTGACGTCAAAGACCTCGTTATCACATCCATAGTAGCAGGGCTACCATGATTGCAGAGCAGTTCCTTGTATGTTTTTTAGGCATACCTTTACACAATTTTGATGAGATCAACCTATGATGAGCAATATATTTTTTTTATGATTACTCACATATCAGACTAGCCTCAGATCAGGCATGATGAACCTTATGCCAAGACTGAGCCTCATGACCTCATATTTGATGACCAAGGTGACCACCTTTGTTTCATCAAGAGCAATATAGTGCCCAGAGCTTTTATAACAACAATGTTTCTAGTGACTATTGATGATCCGGATGGAAGATACAAGTATATGGCCCAACATGTATATGGATGTGCATTGGTTATGATTGTTTTTCTCTTTTGCTCATTTTAGTAGTTTGACTTGGTATTTAGTGATCATGATTTGGCGGTATATATATATATATATATATATGTTATGTATACATGGTTGTTTTAATGATTATATAAATGGTCTAATTACTTAGAATTAGAAGCTCTTGTTTATACTCATTGGTTTTACCCTCTTAGTAGAATGGACGTGATCATTCCCACCATTTTTGGCTTGCTAGTTTTGGCATCACCTTTCACTTTCCCCATCCATTTGTTCTCTCCCATCTTTGGTTTCAACCTGTGTTATAGGTCAAATCTGCACTTCTCCATCCGTGATCACATTAAGCTGTCGATCACACAAAAGGACAACTTGGATTGAAGAGCAAGATTGCCCTAGATGATACATGGACTTGGTTTGCCCCTTAGCAGCTAACAAAACCCTGTTTTAACCTACTTTTTGACATGTACGCTACCCTACAAGCATTATAGTAGCGCATTTCTTGAAGTGTGCCCTACTCCACAGTTATAATAGTAGCGCACACCTGCTAGTATGCCCTACTCTACTTAAGAAAACTAGCGCACACCTTAAAAAATATGGCAAACGCTGGTTGTAAAGCAATGTAGTTGCATATTGTGCGCCACTCTATTGTGAAATACTCGTGCACATCTTAAAATGTAATAAAAAATATATTAATTTGACGAATTGGGATTAGTTGAAGTTGGTTTTGCAACTTCCCCAACTTTCCAATCAAACTACCTCTCAATCCAAACTGCCTACCTTGTCCCATAAACACAAGGGGGATAGATGAGAGAGAGGAGGAGAAACTATGCATTAAGGGTTGTTATGCTGGAGGAATTCCAAATTTAGTGTGAAGAGCAGGAGCCCAGGATCCGGTTGCACAAGCACTCTGAATGATCAGGTATAATTGTACTGATTATTTGCTTTTGACAATAAAGGTTGAAATACTCTTTTCGTCCCAATCAAATGTCTAATGGATTGTATATTTGTTTGGATTAAATGCTTGATTGTATTTGATGTTTAAATTGCATTTCAATTTCATCATTGTTATATCAGTCAAGATACGTTGAGGAAGGTATCTATTGTATTGCAGGTTCATCGAACGGAGGATCAAGTGGAGGATCGATCGAAAGAGCAAGCAAAAGCTAGGATCGAACATTGTTAATAAGGTATGCCTTCAAGAACCTTGATATCTTTCCTTTTGTAGAAGCCTATGTGATATGATTAATGTATTTACCTATCACCCCAGAAGTTGGTAGCGTCCCTCTCCTCGCTATAGGGTAGAATTCCCGAACAACAGACTAGCGACTTCGCTGGGGACTGGTTGTTTTCTGCTTTAGGATACATAGTTAGCTTTCTTTCCATTACTTTTTGATCCTCTGAGAGGCCCTATAGGTCACTTGTACTTGCTTTCCCTTGATTGACTCATCTCAGTTTGAATTTTTAGAGCCTGTTTCAGACCTCCTCTGACATTTGTGCTAGTCTACCTTATACACAGTAGCGCATACCTAATGATGAGCGCTACTTTATCTACTATACAGTAGGGCACATCTCCCAGTGTGCACTAGTTTATGCACTACACAGTAGCACATACCCATGTAACTCTCTATTTTCTATAGGGTTTTGATTTCCACCTATTTGGTTTGATGTCTAGTCTCTTGCCTTGCTTTCTTAATTGATCCCTGAGGTCTTTATGCCCTTGTTGAGTCTGGTTTGCCTCTCCTAATTCCCTTAAGTCATCTTTTGCTTGCTTGAGTACTTTTGAGGTGTCTTGTTGTTTGTGACTCTTTTTGGAGACCGTGCTTTGTTCCTAGTTGGACATAGCTGCATTCCTGTACCGTAGATGCTTGTTGCAGGTATACAAACCTTTGTTTTGTAACATTTGTTGTTTGTGGCAACACTAAGCACACTTTAACGGTGTCTTGTCCTTTGATTTAGGTTTTGACCCCTAGTTAGAGTCCTTAGGGTGTTTTCAAAAGCTTTTTTAGTCTAGACACTTCTTGATTGCTTTGTCAGTTTTAGTTTCAAGTAAGTTGAAGTCTTTCAGTTTGCTTTTATTCGAGTCTTTGTGAGTGTAAGGTCATCTTTGGTTCACTTGCCTACCTTTTGCTTGGCTTAGTGTTTTTTAGGGTTCTTGGTGCTTTGGAGCAACCTTTGAGGTTTGCCTTTCCATTTTAAGCGTCTCTTGTCCCTATTTCCTTTCCACTTTGTTTCCCAAGCCTAAAGTTTTTTCCTTTAAAAAACTTTGTAGGACAAGTCTTCGTCAAATCATCGATTTTGATTGTTGTGAGCCTTAGAGTTGTTTTTCCTTACTTGCATTGTTTTTTTATGTCTTACTTGCTTCCATTTTCGAGTTCTTTTTCTTTTAAGTATATCAGAAAAAGAAAAAAATGAGTTTGGTAGTTTAAAGTAGTGAGACTTATGATCATTTCGAAGTAGCGTAGTTTACTTTTTTTGAATTTGAAAAGAAAAGAGAAAAAGAGATTTTTTTTTGGTTTACTTAGTTTTCATTTTGGAAAGAGCATAAACAGAAAAAGGAAAAAGAGTCTTTTGTTGTTTTGAAAGTTATTTCTTTTTCACTTTACTTTCTCAAACCATTTCCACACAATGCACTACCCTGTTGAGTAAAACGTAGCCTTAAAAAGAAATTTTAATAAAATCAATTAGAAACATTTTTCTTTTTAGGAACACACGACATCAACTAGCTTAGGCTAGAGTTATGAGCTTAAATCACCTTAAACTGCTCGAAACTGGCTTCATTACGCAACAATCGTAATATGACTTTCACTTAGGTAAATCCATATATAACAAATAGTCCTGGGATGCTCTACTCAAACCAGAGTTAAGAATGAGGCCGTGGAAGACTGGAATTGTTGAGGATATCCCCTCACTTTCCTTTTGACCATAAACCAGAGTCGATTCGCGTACGGGGGTCCTTTCGGACTTCGAGCTTTGCTACCCTGCCCATGCGTTTTGACTAGGATGATGACTGTCCCCCTAGGTTATTTCATATTTATGGTAGCCTTAGTATAAGACCATTAGGATCCTACACAGGTAGAGTGGGCGGTTATTCCCACTTCACCTTGGACAAGCTTGGAAGGTAACCCTCTGGCAGTACTCCCGGGAAAGCAGTTTGGTGATTCAAGCGCTTGCACCCAGTGGACCTCCGTTATATGCCACGAAACTGACCATCAGTACTCTGTTAGTCTGTTATGGGCCCTAATCATCCCAGAATTAATTCCGAGAGTATTTGCTATCCGTTTGATTGGTTTGATTACTTAGGATTTTTGTGGTATGCTGTTTGCCCCTTAGTCTTAGTGGCCACTAGGTTTTTTACTTAGTTTATTTTTATATAATTGTGGAAGACCAACAACTTCATAGGTATCAGAGGTTGAAAAACCTTCCCCCACTCAGTGTGGAGCCACTACCACCACCATGATGACGGAGGACTGAATCTAGTGGTCTTTTTGAACTTACTGGTGAAATAGAGGTTCCTGGTGAACCACAACCCAGAACCTCGGATCAACAAGTTCTTAATACTGTCGAGGTTGAGGATATTACTTCTCGTGAGTTTAACACTCCTTTTAACCCTCCTCTTACCGAACTTAACGATCTGCTTCTGGTTCCTGTAGGTTTCCAGCAACCTGACTATAGTGCATATTTTTTCACACCTGGACATATTATGACTAACCCAAGAGATGAACAGGAAGTTCCACAGACTCCCACAATGGGTATGAATACAAGGATTGTGAATCCTTCTTCCACTACTACACCGATTTCGTCGTAGACAGCATTTGCTTCAACTCCATCCTTTAGTTTTAACGCTGGTACGTTAGGCATGCCAAGCTCAGCAGCTTTGACATCTGCCTCGGTTGCCACCCCTACTTTTGGACCCAACATTGCAGTGAATTTCACTCATTCTCCTGCGACTCGAAAGTCATACCATATACCTAGTACTTGGATTTCCACACCCAATGTTGGGCCAAATCCCTTTGCAATTATGCTCGTCATGAGTACCATGACTGCACCATCCACCTCAACTACCCCTAGTTTTAACACCTTTGTAGGTCACAATATGAATCAAAGTAATATACCTGTAGGAAATATCCCCTTTTCTTTGTTTTTTGGAGGAGGGGGTAATATCTTTAACCAACAATATGGCGGGGCTAACACCCAGCCACAGTGGAAAAATGAACAGGGTACCAACCCACTTTTATTTGGGTGGGGGAATTTCAACAACACTTTCACACAACATCAGATGGCTGGGGGAAACCCCTACCAGCAGATGGCGGGAGGCAACCCCTACCAGCAAATGGCTGGGGGAAACCCTAACCAACAGTTTATGGGTCAAACTATGGGAGGTTCCCCCTTCATGACTCCATCTTATCAAATGCCATCTTATAGACCTCGTTTACCATTTATGGCAACTCTGAATTTTTCAGATCTTTCCAAGTTAACGAACGATCCGGTGTGCCACAACGTTACCTGTCCACCAGTTCCCACTAAGCTACCTTCGGACATTCCAAAATTTGAAGGTAAAACTGGTGAGGATCCTGGTGATCATGTTACCACTTTTCATCTCTGGTGTTCTTCGAACTCATTGAATGAAGATTCCATTAGGTTGAGACTTTTTCAAAGAACCTTGACCGGTGCTGCAGCCAAATGGTACATTGAGTTACCTGCAGCCACCTTTTTTAACTTTCAGGATCTCACCGTAGTCTTTCTGAACCACTTCCAACTTCCTGTTTAGTACGATGCCGGGACAGATCTTTTGTCTACCTTTAGACAAAACAAATCCACCCATTTAGTTGATCATATTTAGGAGTGGCGAAGACGAAAGAGGCTCATTAAGGCCAATATCCCCCCAAATTTCTTATTAGAGTGGTATCTGAAATCACTCCTTCCTTATGTTTCTAAGGAAGTAGCTACTTCTGGGGTGTCATTGGAAGAAGAAGCCATTTTAAGGACCCAACAACTAGACTTGGTGTATGCTCAGTCTGGGCTCCTTTATGAGATTATACCTGATGCACCGCGATCAAACATTGATCTGGGTAGACCAAAACCTGGACCACATGCTAACCGCATTGTAGGTTCAATTGATTCTGTATCTTTCGAAGCATTGACTAAATAGGTTCATGCCTTATCGGTCAAACAATCGACTGTAGAAGTGACTCCCGTCACAACCTCTCCTTCTACTACTGAATTTGTACAGCAGGTTCAGACTAATCAAAAGGGTCCTCGGCAACCCAACAACAAAAAGAAGGGCAAGAAAGGAGAGAAAAACCAACAAAAGCCCCAAAAAAAAGAAAATTCCGAGGAGGGTAACAGAGAAAAGAAGAAGGTTAAGTTCCCTTGCAAGCTTTGCAAGCAGGACCACCTCACTCACCAATGCCCTCTAATCGAAGAAGCCTAGAAGCTGCTTCAAGAAAATAAACCTACCGTCCTTAAATATCCATTTCCTAAAGGGCAGGGCTCAGCTTCTGGCACCTCCAATGCTGGGGGCACCACCCATGCTTCAATTGATCAAACTTTTATTTATATGGCTAACTCGGATGCTCTTTTACAAATGCGGGCAAGAAATTATACTCCGGATTCGCAGAATAAGGATAAAGAGGTTCCTGAATCTTCCACTCCTCTCCACATACCTGTGGACCCATTGCCCAAGATCCCGAAATGTGTCTTGAAACGGGCTTCGCACAATCCCAACGCATGGGATGCTACCAAATACAATGTGGTTGAAGATCTACCCCAGACCCCTTGTGCTATGTCAACCTTAGAAGTTTTGCAAAGTTGTCCCTTACAACGAAATGCACTTCTGGCAACGATTGGAAGTATGGAATCATCCAACATGACTAGGCATTTTGATATGTCTGATATCAAGTACTGGTTATTGTACCATGTTTCTCTTCAGATAGAGGTAGTTCATGTTCCTATGACCATTGGATGAGCTATCGTAGATGAGGGTGCGTCTATGTGCATAATGTCAATTTCTTGTTGGAAAGCCTTGGGTTCTCTCGAGTTATCCCCCTCTAACACACTGCTTACTGCATTTGATGGAAGAACCTTCCATCCACACGGAGTCTTGCCATCATTTGATGTCACACTTGCTGGTAAGACAGTTGTTGTAGAGATCAAAGTTCTGGATGCTCCGCTTGATTATAATATATTGTTAGGAAGGAGATGGACATATGCCATGTGAGCTATTGCATCGACAATTTTCTGAGTTGTAATGTTCCCCCACGAAGGAAATATCGTCACGGTCGATCAAATTTCGTTCTCTCGGTGAAACAACCAGACTTCATCTGAATCCACAGTTCCTTTGGTTGATCAATCTGCCCCAGCAAGCGAGAGTTTAGGAGTAAGACTTTATGGGTCATTAATGGGAACTTTTGACCTACCTACTCCCATTCTTTTCATGCATTCTGATGAAGGTACATCTACTGAAATTTTTACGGTCGATTTAAGGACTGATCCATGGATCCTTCCTACTGTATCAGAACCATCAATGCCCTTATCCATTGCAAAAGTAGCATACATGGAAGCACATCATGCTGCAAGGGAACATATCGTGACTCTGCCTGTCTCTGCTGAGTCGGATATGGACTATGCTCCTTCATGGTCGGTAGACTCGACCCACTCTTCTGACTGTTTAGACATGGTTTTTCCTTTCGACGAAGCCATTTTGGAAGCCATGATGGGCCTAGACCATCCTTGGGAACACATGCACCATAGGTCCTACCTGCTTCCAAATCTAGACAGGATAGAGAGAGGAGAGTTTCCAATGAGACCTGGTGGGAATGTTGATTTGTCCTCTTCCACTTCAAGTGTTGTTTACGCTGAAGGGAATATGGCTAATATATCGAGAACTATCCCGATCAACATTTCCACCAAACCTGGGGTCATGGAAAATATTTTTATTGGAGTAGATTGTTCTCCGGAGGAGATCGCTCTGTATACCAAACTTCTTAAAGAATTCCATGATATTTTTCCTGGTCTTATGAGGAGATGCCATGCATCGATCCAACCATCGTTGAGCATGTCATCACAACGTACCCTAACGCAAAACCTGTGAGACAAAAGCTCCGTCCTATGAATCCTCGAAAAGTGGCCGCCATTAAGGCGGAGGTTGAAAAATTTCTTAAAGTTGGATTTATCTATCCGATCGACATGAGGAAATGGGTTTCAATTCCTGTTTCAGTTGATAGAAAGAAAGGTACCATTCGAGTCTGTACTGACTTCCGGGATCTGAACAAAGCTTGTCTGAAAGATAACTACCCCACACCATTTATTGACCAGATCATAGATGTGTGCGCGGGACACGAGATGTTTTATTTCATGGATGGATTTTTGGGATATAATCAAATCCAAATCAAACCCGAAGATCAACACAAAACAAATTTTATTTTCCCATGGGGTACCTTTGCCTATCGGAAGATTCCGTTTGGCTTAAAGAATGCTGGAGCTACTTTCCAACGAGCAATGAATTTTGCTTTCACGATATCAAGCACATAGTTGAACTCTACTTGGATTACCTCCTGGCGCAATCTTGCAAGAGACGGGATCATCCAACTCATTTGCGACTTGTGTTTGAACGGTGCAGACAATACAAGATTCGATTGAATCCTAATAAGTGCATATTCTGCGTCGAGTCGGGATGTTTACTGGGTTTTATTGTATCCAGCCATGGCATAATGGTCGACCCGTTAAAAGTTGAGGCGATTGCAAATATGCCTCCTCCTCGGAGCTTGTGACAACTTCAAAGTCTGCAAGGCATGTCTAACTTCTTGCGATGCTTCATCATAAACTATGCTAAAATTAAAAAAGGTTTCATGAGACTGCTTAAACAAGATACCTACTTCTTGTGGGATGAGGCTGCTCAAGCATCATTTGAGGCCTTGAAAAAGGCATTACTTTCAGCCCCCTTGTTAAGCTCACCTGATTATACAAAATATTTCCTCTTATATCTGGTGGCATACATATACACAATTGGCATAGTACTAGTTCAAGAGGACGACGCGCTCCAAGAGCATGTCGTTTATTATCTCTCGCGCGCATTGATAGCTCCTGAGATTAAGTATTCACATGTTGAGAAGTTAGCACTAGCTACGGTCTATGCGGTGCAGAGGCTTCGTCACTATATCCTTTTACGAACCACTACTGTGATTGTGGAGGTCAATCCTTTCCAATATGTTCTCACTCGATGTATCATCGGTGGGAAATACAATAAATGGATTGTAATCCTGCAAGAGTTCGATTTGGTTTTTCAGTCTGCCAAGTCAAAGAAATCACTAGTGTTCGCTGAATTAATTTCAGAATTTCCGAGTGACTTAGTGCATATTGAGGAAGAGTCATCATTCTTGGATGAACATATCTTCCTTATTGCCTCCTCTGACCCATGGTACGGGGATATTTTAGTATATCTCCAGACTTTGAGTTGTCCTACCACTTTTTCTAGAGAAGAACAACGCAAACTGAAAAGTCATGCAAAAAAATATCTCATTATTTCTGATACTTTGTACAGACGTGGGATAGATTCCATATTACGACGTTGTTTGAATTTAGAAGAAGCATAATCAGTATTGAATGATGCTCATAGTGGAGCTTGTTTTGGTTATCTTTCTGGGTTGGAAACAACTCAGAAAATACTGCGTGCCGGGTATTTTTGGCCTACAATCTTTAAAGATTGTGTGGAAGCTGTGAAACGTTGTTGTCCGTGTCATTTTTTCACCAGAAAAATGAGAGCACATCCAGTTCCTCTTCATCCTGTGATCACAGCAGGTCCCTTCACAAAATGGGGGGTTGATTATATGACTTGTAATCCAGTTTCGGCTGGAGGCCATCATTATATTATCATTTTCATCGACTACTTCACCAAGTGGACTGAGGCAATGCCTACTGTTAAAGAGGATGGAGAAACCGCCGCTTATTTCGTATTCAATCAGATTATCGCAAGGTTCGGCATACCCAAAGTGATTGTGACAGATCACGGTCGTCATTTTCAGAATAGCATGATGATCGAGCTTTATACCATGCTAGGTTTTCGTCAGGAGCATTCGTCTTCATTCTATCCATAGGCGAATGGTCAGGTCGAAGCGGTGAACAAAACTTTGAAGACAATTCTTCAAAGAACTGTTAATGTCAGTCGGAATAACTGGCACATCATGTTTTATCTTTCTCTTTGGGCTTATCGAGCAAACGTAAAGACTGCTACCGGGTTCTCTCCCTTCTAACTTGTGCATGGGATAGAAGCAGTCGTTCCGATTGAATGCGAGATTCCCTCATTAAAGTTGGCTATCCAACTGTTAACAAAAACTTTAGTACTAGAAGAACGTTTTCTACATTTAGAGCATCTAGACGAGCAGCGCCACGATGCACTTACAACAAACGAGATCCATAAGAAACGATTTAAAGGATAGTACAATAAGTCTGTTAGACCTAGGGTTTTTCTTGAAGGAGACCTTGTTCTACTTTGGGATCATGACAAGGAACCTTTAGGGGCTTGCAAGTTCAATTCCATGTGGCTCGGTCCTTATATAATATCGAAGGTACTGAAGAAAGGTGCTTATGAGCTAAAAGACTACAAGGGTAATAAGCTTTCTGAGCCTAGAAATGGGCTCTACTTGAAGAACTACTATGCTTAGGCATGTGTGCTTTTTCATGTATTATAGTTGTACATTTTGTAGAACTAGTTTTTGCTTGTGATCGTTAGTTAACCTTATGTGTGTTTTCTCACTTTGTGTTTCAGATTTCGACTAAACACTTTTTAGGATTCGCTGATGGCGCCAGTCACCACACCCGACAGTTTGCTTTAGCAACTTGGGTCATTTACTCACCGACTGGCCAACTGGTTTCTTCGGGGGGGGGGGGGGGGGGGTTGTTTGGGTCCCATAATGAATAATGTAGTTGAATACAGTGCGGTCATAGAACTTCTTTGGGATTCTCTTATCTAGGCCATTTCACATTTGGAGGTAAGACTTGATTCGCAACTGGTTGTATTTCATTTGTTGGGTGTTTATCAGATCAGAGATCCTGTTTTGCGACGACAGTTTTTGTGAGTTAAATTATTGGAAAGACGGTTTGATTCCATCATATATCAACATATTCCAAGAAATTTGAATGCATTAGCTGATTCATTTGCAAATTATGTTTTAGATTGGCATTTGTATCATACACTTCCATAAAGAAACATTGCACATAAAGTTAAACACACACATGTAAATACAAGCCGACACTGTATATATATCCGATACTGTATCAAAAAATAGTATGAGTTTGGAACATAGGTCTATCACAGAGTCATGTCATAAGATACAAAATTGGGCTCAATGGCCTCAAAAATATACATAAAATATCCTTCTCCTATGGAGAAAGTGGGGCCTCATCATCATCCACTGCCTCTCGGTAACATATGACCAGCTTGGCTACTTTCCGCAGCAATCTAATCCAGGCTGGGGGCACACCGACTACATCCTCCTGCATGTCAATGGGCATCTGCTCAATGCGATATGTGGGAATATCATGAGTCAGTCGACTCATCTTCCTCTCTATAGCCCCTAGCGTAGAATCAGCTGCACCCACATCAACGGGCTTCACGAAAATAGTAGGATGTCCATCTAGACGAACTGGTCCAACATCTACATATGACACTTTGTTTTAGTATTTCAAACTCATCATAAAAATAATATACTTTAAAAATTGAAAAAAATTAAAATATTTTTCAAAACATAAACATACCTATCTCTCCCTAGGCACCGCCTGGAGGAAGTACCAGCTCTGGATCATGACAGCAGTCTAAACCAACATACAGAAACTGCTCAAATGCTGGCACCTGTCTCTCCCACCATCCCCATAAATCATCGGTGTGATAGCAAAAGTGGCTTTCACGACCACCCTGGCAGAGAAAAATATCACCCCAACGGCCCAATCTCGGCTCACGAGGAATGACAGGGGGAAAAGGCATGCCCAAACTAAGAGCAGGTACCCTCTCGAAGAAGAAGGTACAAAGGATGCTGCCATATCCAAAGTTCTTCATTCCCCCGGTCTTACACCCCGAGAGTTGAAGCTTCATGTTTGCTAACAGACTAGTGCACCAATCATACACATGACCTTGCAAGCATTTGATACCAATATGCATGTAGTGCCTTGAGGCTAAGTGTTGTGTGGCACTCCCTCCCATTCGGTTTAACATACTTACAATAACTTTCAAAGGGAGGTTGTCAATAGTGGAAATAAGGATCTGACTTCCTGATTTTTTCGTCCCCACCACACAGTATGCATTCACATATTCTTGTACAGACTGGAAACTACTTTGCGTGAGGACCCTTTCAGGGTTACAAGATCTCCCCTCCTAGAGAGTCCTGTAATGAAGTATATGTCATCAATGGTGAGGTCTAGGGTCTCTCCCTGGACATTAAACACATTGGCATCTGCATCCCAATACTAAATGAGCCTCTAAAGCAAGCGGTTAAGTGCCCTCATGTTCACGGTTCTATAAAATTTCAACAAACCACACCTTCGGAGTGCATGTAGAGTTGTAAGGTCTTGCATAGCCACCCTATCCATCTCTCCATGCTCCCTCTCCCTCCAAACAAGCACCATCCTGCCAAAAGAAAGTCAAAATTTTAGTTCTCGACATGTCTTTCTCCATTGTAATGTCCCCATTTTGACCCCCTTTGTATTAAATCGTAAATGATGTAAATATTGTTATTTGATCATGGTGAGGAGCTCAAGGCCAAGGCCTCACCATTGATTTAGCGTTTTATGTATCGGCAATTAAAAATAGATGCCTATGGTTCTTGTGTTAGATAGGCACAATGTAAATGAGACATCATGTAAATACGAATTTTAATGAAAATACCCACAACTAGCTATGCAATGCAACAAAGAGATGGGGGCATGATTCTACAAGGAATGGGGAGGGAAATTATTCAAACCCTTGAGTCAATGGTGTTAATCCATGTGTCAATGAGAAAACCCATAAACCACCAACTACCCATTTTGGGTTATGGACCCAATCATTTAATTATTCCAGAAATTGGTTGAGGTAGTTAATGCCTTGGGAATGAAGAGGTATGTCAGCCAATTTTGTGCATGGGCAAGCCATCAACTTGGGAATTCGTATTTTGGCTTCTTAGGCAAGAAAACACCCACGAAATGGTGCCCAAAGCCATTCTGAACACATAGTTTTTTTTCCTCTCTCACGCAGTCTGAACTACGGGGTCTTTCCTCATCACGTTTTTCACCATTTTTCCTGCATTTTCCATGCCTAGGAGCTCGTTTTTGCATATATAGTAGCTGGGAGAGAAGGGCCACGATTTGGGGACTGTTATGGAGGCCGTTTTGCCCAGAATGTCCATGGACGTTTTTCTGAAAATGGATTTGGCTTCCCAGGGTTGTTCCCCATCTTCTAGTTTCGTTTTTGGGTTTCCCACGTTTTTCTGAAGCTAATGAAAATCCCATCTTGGGTATATCACTATAAAAACGTTTTATCATGCCCATAAGTGTGGTTCTGCTGTTATGTGCATCCCTATTTTGATTTGAACCTGTGAGCAAGAAACTTGGACCGGTAGTGGACAGAATTGGCTTGATAAACCTAGTGGAGGGAGTAACCTCTCAAGAAGATCAAGAGGGATTTGGCTACTTTTCTATGCACACCCTGAGAGCATTAGAAAGGAAGGTATGGCTTGAGGGACTGTGTGGCAGTGAAGAGAATACTTCCTTGTGTTGGGTGTGTAGGCATTGTGAGTGCCAAGCTGAATAGATCTGGGAGGGGTATCCTTAGCTCTGTGGTTGAGCTCACTAGCTTAGCAATTCTTCCTTTCCATTTCCTAGCAGCCTGATAAACCCAATTGTAGATTGGCTTGGCTCATCTTGGTGTATGCTTGGCTATGTGTGAGTTTGTTGTTCCTTGATTCCTTGTAGAGATCATGCCCAGCTCGGAGGTGGTAGTGTGTGGAGATATTGATGATCACAACTGGCCTATGGTTGGGTGGAACGTTGCAGTTGCATAGCCAGTTGCTTGGGACTACTTTGTTATAAGATAAGTATTCTCTTGTGTTAACTTTGCAATTGTTTATTTGATGAATATCATGAATGTATGATGGATGTGTTACCGAAATTATTTCGCTTTGTTTTTTCTTATAATTATACATCTCATATGTTCTTTTATATTATGTTCTTGCTTATTTAAAAGCTCATGGGGCTATATGCCCGGATTTAGTGTCACGTCCTCTCTATCACGTTGGTATGATAGGAGGGGACATTACATTTTGGTATCAGAGCTACTAGTTGCAGCATTGGGCCTTTATGGGCCAAATCCAATTACAGTTACAAGGGAAGATCCCTTCCTAATCACCACAGGTACTAGCATCAAGACTAGCTGGCTCAGTTGGATAGTTGCAGAGGTAAGGTTACCTTCTGCTGGGCAGCAATCATCACAGGGAGAAGAAAAGAAGGAACTCGATAATTGTTTCAAGTGTTTTTAAAATTTTTTGTTTAAGTCTGGTTCGGGAAGAATTCGGGAAGTCGTCCCGAAATTGCAGAAAGATTCCGCGAATCGTTGCGCAACGCGGAAGAGTTCAGGAAATCGTTTCGAAATTTGCGGAAGAGTTCTGCGAACCGCCCCAAAATTTTGGAAGGAATTCTCTTCCGAAATTGTGGAAGGAATTCTCTTCCGAAATTGTGGAAGGAATTCTCTTCCGAAACTACAGAAGACTTCGGCAAATCGTTCCGCAACTGCGGAAGACTTCGGTGAATCGTTCCGCAATTGCAGAAGCATTCCGCAAGTCATTCCACAACTGCAGAAGCATTCCGCAAACCTCCCTGCAATTGCGGGAGCATTCCGCAAACCTCCCCGCAATTGCGGAAGCATTCCGCGAACCGCCCCGCAACTACGGAAAGAATTCCGGAAAGTCTTCTGCAACTGTGGAAAGAATTTTGGAATGTCTTCCGAAATTGCGGAAGGGTTCCGCGAATCGCCCCGCAATTGCGGAAGCATTTGACGAATCGCTCCAAAATTTCGGAAGCATTCGACGAATTTCTCCGCAATTGTGGAAGCATTCGGCGAATCATCCCGAAACCGCGAGTTGATTTATTAAAAAAAAAAAAAACGAGGGCGCTGCCCTCGACCTGCCCTGCATTGACGGAAGCCACAAGGGGGCAAGCCCCCTTGACTCCCTTTTTTCCCCCTCATATGTCGTTGATTGTGAGAAAATTAGATGATTTGAAAAATTGTCAATATAACATTTTTCCACGTGCATGAAAGTAATTTATGAATTTCTGAGAATATAATGCAGCTAACAATTGTGTTGATGAACACATTTGACAAAATCACAGTTACATCAGGGAAACACTCTAGATAGTACAGTTGGAAAGTTTTGGATTTTTGGTTGGGCCAAGAAAATCAACATCATGGATGATGCATAGGATCCCTATGATCCTGAGACAGATGCCATGGGGGAGAACATACATGTTGAGAATGATGAAACATAATCTAATGGGAGAAGAAATCAAGAGACTCCTCTAGGTATTGCCGCCACCATGAGAAGCCTAAGGGTGGAGTTACAAAGCTGTAGAGAAGATAATGAAAGGATGATTAAAGCTCAGGAAGAACAAAATCAGTTGAATGCAGCTATGCTACAGAGTTTGATAGACATCCAAAGGAAAATAAACTCTGGGAATCAGACATCAAATCCAGAAAGGGGTGGGAGTAGTTCTAGAAGGAATTCATGTAAGAGGGCCAGTAGCTCAAGAAGAGTTTCTATGGACAGAACATATACTCCAGAAATATCTTCTAATGAATCATCTGACTCTGAAGAATCCTTTGAGGGTTCAAGCTCTTCATCTCGCAGGAGTAAGAAGAAGAAGCACTACAAGAACAGTTCACATGGGGAATTTAAGAAGGCGAAACCTCCTACATTTGATGGAGAGATAAAGTCCGGTCAAGAAGCTGAAGCTTGGCTTCTTGGGATGAGAAAGTATTTCCAAGTCCAAGACTACTCGGGAAATATGAAGGCAAGGGTTTCCATCTTCAACTTGAATGGAAGAGCATCTATATGGTGGGAACACATCAGGCAAGTGAAGAAGATCAACGAAAGGAAGATTGTGTGGAAGTAGTTCAAGAAAAACTTCAAGCAGAAGTACCTCTCTGATAGGTACTATGATGATAAGATCAAAGAGTTCCATGAGCTGAGATTGGGACAATTGACCATGGAAGAATATGCAAACAAGTTCTTAGAGTTGCTGAGATATGTCAGGTACATTCGAAATGATAAGGTGAAAATTCAACGTTTCCTAAGTGGACTTCCCCAATCATATAAAGATAGAATTGAGTTTGATGAACCTCGAACTCTAGAGGAGGCCATAAGAAAGGCCAAGTATTGCTTTGATCAAAACAAAAGCAAACCGGAATTCCATAAGGCATGGAAGGATAGGAAAAATGAAAAGTTTAACCAAAGGAAGAAGGGGTTCAAGCCTCCTCAATTCCGGAATCAGTAAAGGAAACCATCACAGGTTGTGACTAAGCCACCTAGGATGATGGGATACAAGCTAAGAGATCCAAAGGAACCAAGAGAACCACTTCAATGTTGGGATTGTGGAGGAGACCACATGCTTAGGAACTGTCCACATCGAAATGGGAATGCAAATCAAGTCCACAACATCCAAGGAGCTGAAACTGTGGGTCAAGTGCCGAGGACAATCCCTAGAATCTATGCAGCACTAGACATCGCTAGGAAGATCATCAGTCAACTGTGGTTGAAGTTGAAGGTAAGATTGATAAGCAATCTGTTTCTATTTTGATTGATCCTGGATCTACTCACAGTTATGTCACTCCTAGAATTGTTGAGGTTTGTGCTTTCAAGAAATTAAAGCATAGTAAATCATGGTTAGTTCAACTAGCCACTGGAACCAAGAGAAAAGTTAGTGAAATAGTAGAGAAATGTCCATTAGAGATGGATGGGCTATTCACTTATACAGATCTGAATATTTTGCCACTTGGTTCCTATGATATTCTCATTGGAATGGATTGGTTAGAAGCACACAGGGTTAAACTTGACTGCTACAATAAGACATTTGAATGCATGGACGAAGAAGGAAACCCGAGGGTTGTAAAAGGGATTCCAAAGGTGATTTCTGTTAGACAGGTTTCAGCCATGCAGCTGAAGAAGTTCTGTAGGAAGGGATGTCAATTGTACGTAGCCCACATTTTAGAGGCAGTAGAGAATGAAACTCTGAAATTGGAGGACTATCAGGTATTGCAAGAATTCAGGGATGTTTTTCCTGATGAGATTCCAGGACTTCCTCCAAAGAGAGACATTGACTTTACAATTGAACTTGTGCCAGGAGCGGCACCAGTGTCTAAGACACCCTACAGGATGAGTACACCAGAATTGCTAGAATTGAAAATGCAATTACAAGAGTTGTTGGAAAAGAAATATATTAGGCCAAGTATGTCCCCGTGGGGAGCACTTGTTCTATTTGTGAAAAATAAATATGGAACACTCAGGTTATGTAATGACTACAGGCAGTTGAACAAAGTCAATGTGAAGAAAAAATACCCATTGCCCTGAATTGATGACCTTTTTGACCAAATGAGAGGAGCAAAGGTATTTTCAAAGATTGACTTGAGGTCTGGTTACCATCAGGTAAGAATCAAAGAAGAAGATATTCATAAGACAACCTTTAGAACAAGGTATGGACACTATGAGTTTGTAGTGGTACCATTCGGTCTCACAAATGCACCAGCTACATTCATGTGTCTCATGAATAATGTTTTTAGCAAGTATTTGGACAAGTTTGTTCTTGTATTCCTAGACGACATTCTCATCTATTCTAAGAATGATGAAGAGCATGAAGAACATTTGAGAATGGCAATGAAATTACTAAGGGAGCATAAGCTGTATGCAAAGTTGAGAAAATGTGACTTTTATAAAGATAGAATTCATTATTTGGGTCACATCATCTCCGACGAAGGGATATCTGTAGACCCTGAGAAGATTGAAACCATTATGAATTGGCCAACTCCAAGGAATGTGACTGATGTGAGATCTTTTATGGGCCTTGTTGGTTACTACAGGAGGTTTATCGAAGAATTCTCCAAGGTTGCAAACCCGATCACTTCTTTGCAAAAGAAGGGGATAAAGTTCGAATGGTCACCAAGATGTGAGGAAAGTTTTCAACGGTTGAAGAGTCTTCTTACAAGTGCACCTATTTTGAAGATTGCAGACCTGGAAAAAGACTTTGTGGTATGTACCGATGCATGCAATCAAGGACTTGGAGGAGTTCTTATGCAAGACAACCACATGATATGCTATGAGTCAAGAAAGTTGAAGGAGCATGAGAAGAACTGTGCTACTCATGATATAGAACTTGCAGCCATAGTACATGCTTGAAAGATGTGGAGGCATTACTTAATGGAAAGAAAATTTGAGTTAAGGACAGATCATTGTGGTATGAAATACTTGTTTGATCAGCCAACTTTAAATGCTAGGAAATCTAGATGGTTGGAATTTTTGTGTGAATTTGATTTTGAAATCAAACACATAAAAGGGAAAGAAAACAAGGTGGCTGATGCACTCAGCAGGAAGGTACATGAAATGTATGTGGCAGCGCTTAGTACTTGCCAACCAGATTTGAGGCAGCAAATTGTTAACCATATGGTTGAGGATGAAGTATACGTGCAGATAAAGGACAAATTGCAGCAACAAAACCTTGAAAAGAAGTATGAGGGTTATCATTTGGAGGAAGACGGACTTCTTACCTATAAAAATAGAGTCTATATTCCCAATGTGGCAGATTTGAGGAGGATTGTTATGGATGAAATCCATAAAGCTCCATACTCTGGTCACCCAGGATATCAGAAAACAATTGCTACAACAAGAAAATATTATTTCTTGCCAGGGATGAAGAAGGATGTCGCTGAATACATTTCTAAGTGCGTGGAATGTCAGCAGGTGAAGAGTGAACACCAACATCCAGTAGGTTTATTGCTCCCAGTGCCAATTCCAGAATGGAAATGGGAAGTAATATCCATGGACTTTATTACAGGATTGCCAATGAATGTGAGACAACATGATTCCATTATGGTTGTGGTGGACAAGTTAACAAAGGAAGCACATTTTATACCGGTTAAGTCCACACATAAAGCCGATGCCATTGCAAATATTTTCATGAAGAAAATTTTCAGATTACATGGGTTTCCTAAGGCAATAATTTCTGACAGGGATACCAAGTTCACTTCCAATTTTTGGAAAGGTCTCTTTGCAGATTAGGGTACACAACTAAGCTTTAGTACCGCATACCATCCTCAAACAGATGGGCAAACAGAAAGAGTAAATCGGGTGCTTGAAGACATGCTCCGCATGTATGTAATGGATAAACCATCCAAGTGGGAGGATTATCTACACTTGGTAGAATTTGCATATAACAATGGGCAACAAGCATCGTTGGGATTGAGTCCTTATGAGGCTTTGTACGGCAGAAGGTGTAGGACACCAGTGACTTGGGACAATCCAGTGAACAGAATTGTACTTGGGCCAGAATTGCTTAAGGAAATGGAACAAGAAGTTGCAAAGATCCGACAAAATTTAAAAGTATCCCAGGATAGACATAAAAGCTATGCGGATAAGCATAGGATCCATAGGGAATTCAATGTTGGGGATCATGTGTATCTTAGAGTAAGATCAAGGAAGAGTTCCTTGAAGCTTGGGAGTTGTGCCAAGCTATCACCTAGATATTGTGGGCCATTTGAAGTGCTTGAAAGAATAGGACCAGTTGCATATAGACTTGCATTGCCTGCTAACACTAAATCTCATAATGTTTTTCATGTCTCTTTGCTTAATAAATATGTACATGATCCTAACCATGTGATTAATTGGGATGTGATCCAGGTGGAACCCGAGGGAGAGTTCCAAACCAATCCAGTGTGCATCCTAGACAAGAAGGTAACATTGCTCCGGAACCGAGCCATCAGACAGGTAAAGGTGCAATGGAATCACTACGGTCCCGATAAGGCTACATGGGAGTTGGAGGATGCCATGAGGGTGGCATATCCATTTTTGTTCAATTTTGATGAGCACTGAGGACAGTGCTAATGTAAGGGGAGGGGAATGTAATGTCCCCATTTTGACCCCCTTTGTATTAAATCGTAAATGATGTAAATATTGTTATTTGATCATGGTGAGGAGCTCAAGGCCAAGGCCCCACTATTGATTTAGCGTTTTATGTATCGGCAATTAAAAATAGATGCCTATGGTTCTTGTGCTAGATAGGCACAATGTAAATGAGACATCATGTAAATACGAATTTTAATGAAAATACCCACAACTTGGTATGCAATGCAACAAAGAGATGGGGGCATGATTCTACAAGGAATGGGGAGGGAAATTATTCAAACCCTTGAGCCAATAGTGTTAGTCCATGTGTCAATGAGAAAACCCATAAACCACCAACTACCCATTTTGGGTTATGGACCCAATCATTTAATTCTTCCAGAAATTGGTTGAGGTAGTTAATGCCTTGGGAATGAAGAGGTATGGCAGCCAATTTCATGCATGGGAAAGCCATCAACCTGAGAATTCGTATTTTGGCTTCTTGGGCAAGAAAAAACCCACGAAATGGTGCCCAAAGCCATTCTGAACACATAGTTTTTTTTCCTCTCTCACGCAGTCTGAACTACTGGGTCTTTTGTCATCATGTTTTTCACCATTTTTCCTGCATTTTTCATGCCTAGGAGCTCATTTTTGCATATATAGTAGCTGGGAGAGAAGGGCCACGATTTGGGGACTGTTATGGAGGCCGTTTGGCCCCAGAATGTCCATGGACATTTTTGTAAAAACGGATTTGGCTTCCTAGGGTTGTTCCCCATCTTCCAGTTTCATTTTTGGGTTTCCCACGTTTTTCTGAAGCTAATGAAAACCCCATCTTTGGGTATATCACTGTAAAAACATTTTATCATGCCCATAAGTGTGGTTCTGCTGTTATGTGCATCCTGGTTTTGATTTGAACCTGTGAGCAAGAAACTTGGACTAGTAGTGGACAGAATTGGCTTGATAAACTTAGTGGAGGGAGTAACCTCTCAAGAAGATCAATAGGGCTTTGGGTACTTTTCTATGCACACCCTGAGAGCATTAGAAAGGAAGGTATGGCTTGAGGGACTGTGTGGCAGTGAAGAGAATACTTACTTGTGTTGGGTGTGTAGGCATTGTGAGTGCCAAGCTAAATAGATCTAGGAGGGGTATCCTTAGCTCTGTGGTTGAGCTCACTAGCTTAGCAATTCTTCCTTTCCATTTCCTAGCAGCCTGATAAACCCAATTGTAGATTGTCTTGTCTCATCTTGGTGTATGCTTGGCTATGTGTGAGTCTGCTGTTCCCTGATTCCTTGTAGAGATCATGCCCAGCTCGGGGGTGGTAGTGTGTGGAGATATTGATGATCACAACTGGCCTGTGGTTGGGTGGAACATTGCAGTTGCATAGCCAGTTGCTTGGGACTACTTTGTTATAAGATAAGTATTCTCTTGTGTTAACTTTGCAATTGTTTATGTGATGAATATCGTGAATGTATGATGGATGTGTTACCGAAATTATTCTGCTGTGTTTTTTCTTATAATTATACATCTCATATGTTCTTGCTTATTTAAAAGCTCATGGGGCTAGATGCCTGGATTTAGTGTCACGTCCTCTCTATCACATTGGTATGATAGGAGGGGACATTACATCCATGTTCAGGGGTGTGCGCTACTCCTTAAGGTGGACAATCACATTTGGGCGCTACTGTTCTTGAGGAAGAGTAGTGCACACCTCCAGTATTCCCTACTTTCCCTCTTAGACAGTAGCGCACACGCATTTCACGAGTTGAGCATGGCTCCAAAGTGACTTTTAAGCATAAAAAATGATAAATGAAGCATCAAAATGCAAGTTGGGATGAAAAGAACTTACTTGGTGGAGGAAAGAGGTCGATTGGTTGCCCGATTTTATCGATACGAATGGATGAAGATCAAGGGTTTGCTCCAAAAACTTGCCCTACAAATTCCAAATTTGATATTTGAGTTTTTAAGTTGAAATTACATATATGAATTTGAATTTGACTTTTTACCCACTTTTGTGAAAAGTCTATAGTTTCAAATTGCATAAAAAAATGATCTATTTAATCATTAAATACCTACAAATGTTGGTAGAATGGTTTCAACCTATGTCTCTCAAATTTTCACTAGATTTTCGTAGCATTGATCTATTATGACTTAATTTCTTTACCGATAGATCATTTTCAGTACTTTATAGTTGAAATTCTATGTCATTGAAGATTTTTTGTCATTAATACTAACTTGGTTGTTGAGATCCTAGTCTTTAGCAGGTAATGAGTCATGATCTTAGAAGCTGTCTTTAAAGTCATTTTAAGCTCTTGTTTGGACTATTGAAACCTAAACAAGATTGTCGAGCATACTTGTCCTCTTCAAGCTCGTTAAAGGAATTGAAGGCCCATCTGCTTAAGTATAAGTTTAACCCTTTTCCGGACTTTTGCGGATTACTTATGAAAAAGGAATACTCTAATCATCCGTTGCTAGAAGAGTTCTTCTTCCATTGTTTTATACTCTTTCGGGGGAGGAGACTAAATTTACGAAAAAGGACCTTTTGGAGCCTTCTTTAGTGTTTTCAGGCTCTCGAAACATGAAAACACCAAGAGAACACTCACCTACTTAGGCTCGATGTGAAATCCAAGAGAGGGTAAATAGAGGATTGTTTAAGTTTTTCAGACTCTATAAACAGGAAAACACCGACGATCATTAACCTACTTGGGCTCGATATTAAAATCCACGAGTAGGTGTATGGAGTTATTGTTTAAGTTTTTTAGAATCCTTAAAATTGAAAACACCGGCGAGCAAGAACAGATCTCGGCTCGATATTAAAATCCAGAGATCAGTATTATAGAGTATTCTTCTATCTCTTCTTCGAACTCTGTAAGCAATGAAGAAGGTCCTGAGTCTTCCTCCCATGGGATCGTTAAACTCTTTACATGGTTGGATCTACTGATTTTTCATTCTTTCTTGGACTCATTAAAACAACAAGAAAGGTATTCTTTTATCTAAAAAGAATAAGGGATAAGAAGGGTATATCACATCTTACAGTTTCAAAGGTAGTTCGGTCAGTCCTATCCTTGAACATAGCACCTATTTGAGTCTTTCATGTCAGTTTGGTTTTAGTTTTTGACCTTAGGGTGAACTTGATCTCCGAGTTGTTTACTCCCCTGGTTGGTTATTCTTCCAACCATATGGAGGGTCTGCTAATGTCTCCTACATTGCAGGCTTATATCACTTTCCCGTCATGTCAAAAAATGCCTAAGTTACTTTGTGTCGTGCTCACTGTTCAAGGATTCAACCCATGTCGGCCATTCTACATTTTACCTTGACCTCATGTGTCAGCCATCCTAGTATTAGTCTTGTTACTTGTCCTAGTTCACATCAACTCATACCATTTGAATGTTCCTCGTGTTGGATGATGGAGGATGCCTTAAGGCCTCCCTTCCAACGGACTTCTTCCCATCAACATCAACTCATTTTGCTCTGGGAATGAAGTTTAGAGTTTCAGTTAGTACCTTGGGGATTGCAATCATAAGTGGCAGTTTCCTTCATTGTTGAATAATGAGAATACATCAATGTCTTCTATTCGACGGGTTCCTCAAATGTTCGACTTCAAGTCCTCTTATTCACACTTGTTGGATCGTGCTAGGTACTTTGGGACCCATTATCATTATCGGTGGAAGCCCTCGTGTTTGTTAACGGTATACATCAATGACCGGTAATCAAACGATTCCCCCCATGTTCGACTTCAACTCATTTATTCACATGGTTAGGGTTTGTACCTTGGGTTGTTTTGGATGAAGACATTGGGATTTTAAAAGCATTACCTCATTATGTTATCACCTAAGCTATGCAAGACCGAGCCTCACTCATTTTGGCTCTCCATGTGACATAGATCCAGTTTGTTGTTATGGCTATGATCTCTCATTCTAACATGGATCCACGCTTGTATTTCAGTGGCCATGCTATATATACATCTCCTAGTTATGTATTGGAGATCATGTTGTATCATGCTACACATCTATATGATGTCAAGATTGTAATTGCTCGCTGAACTTGATCTTTATTTCAGTTACTTTTGTGACTTGGTTCAGTGGTTTCTTGCTCCTCCGCTCACTTGGAATTATAATGTATTTCGGCCATCGTTTCCCTCTGACCTCACACATTAGGGGGCATCTGTTATAGGTCAAATCTGCACTTCTCCATCTGTGATCACATTAAGTTGTCGATCACACAAAAGGACAACTTGGATTGAAGAGCAAGATTTCCCTAGATGAGACATGGACTTGGTTTGCCCCTCAGCAGCTGACAAAACCCTGTTTTAACCTACTTTTTGACATGTGCACTACCCTACAGGCATGATAGCAGCGCATTTCTAGAAGTGTTCCCTACTCCACAGTTATAATAGTAGCGCACACCTACTAGTATGCCCTACTCTACTTAAGCAAACTTGCGCACATCTTAAAAAATATGGCAAACACTGGTTGTAAAGCAGTGAAGTTGCATATTGTGCGCTACTCTACTGTGAAATACTCGCGCACATATTAAAATGTAATAAAAAATATATTAATTTGATGAATTGGGATTAGTTGAAGTTGGTTTTGCAACTTCCCCAACTTCCCAATCAAACTACCTCTCGATCCAAACTACCTACCTTGTCCCATAAATACAAGGGGGATAGATGAGAGAGGAGGATAAACTATGCATTAAGGGTTGTTATGCTAGAGGAATTCCAAAGTTAGTGTGAAGAGCAGGAGCCCAGGATCTAGTTGCACAAGCACTTTGAATAATCAGGTATAATTGTACTAATTATTTGTTTTTGACAATAAAGGTTGAAATACTCTTCCCGTCCCAATCAAATGTCTAATGGATTGCATATTTGTTTGGATTAAATGCTTGATTGTATTTTATGTTTAAATTTCATTTCAATTTCATCATTGTTATATCAATCAAGATACGCTGAGGAAGGTATCTATTGTATTGCAGGTTCATCGAACATAGGTTCAAGTGGAGGATCAATCGAAGGAGCAAGCGAAAGCTAGGATCTAACATCGTTAATAAGGTATGCCTTCAAGAACCTTGATCTCTTTCCTTTTGTAGAAGCCTGTGTGATATGATTAATGTATTTACCTGTCACCCCAGAAGTTGGTAGCGTCCCTCTCCTCGCTATAGGGTAGAATTCCCGAACAACACCCTTACTTACACCTCAACCTGTGATATGGAGGACCTCCCCACTTTTTCCTCTGTGTTGGATAGCATACCTGTTTTTTTGTGTCTCGGCTGTGAGTTGGAAATAGAACTTATCGAAGCATTGATCCTTCTAGGCCAGGAGAACTCGTTGGTGTTGGTTCCTGAGCTTAGGTGAGTTGGATTTGATGTCTTGACCTCTCTAGTCAATTGCCCTGATGTTTGGTATTGATTGTGGATAATCCCCCTAGTTGCCTAAGTTGTGTTGGCTAAACCTGAAGCAAGTTGTACTACCATCATTACATGCATGAATGAACTATTGCTATATCTCTTGTACAAGCCCGTGGAAATAATGTAAAATTGTGTTTCTCAGCACAATGAAAGAGGGCTATGAAATGCATTGAAATGAAATGTAAAGTAAACTCGATAAAAGCTACAATTAGTTGTTCTTATAAGTACACAAGAAATCCAAAGGGTCATGAGGCCTAAAAAGTAATGGTTAAATATATGCTAAATCTAAAGAATGTTGGCCATGATATTATGTAATGATTAAATTCCCCATGAAGCCTACGGGTTGGGATATGAGATGGATTAAGGGACAAATAATTCTAAGTGTCCCCTAGAACCTCAAGTTACAGTTATCCGTGCACCTAGTTACGACGGTTCTAGAGAAGATCCTCATGGAGCTGTTTCAGCTTGGATGTGAGCTGTAGACATTTGCTAAGGTTGAATAAGCACCTCTCAATACAACTCATTCCATTTGTGAGACACTGCCATTCCGTGTGTGCTATTATCCAACATATGCTTAAGTGTGTATTCCCATTCCATTATCCAAAGTATCATAGTGTTGAGTCAGCAAAGTCATCCCCTTATCCTAGCCTTGCATTTTTCACCTTCACCCACTTCTAGCAAAATGATCACGACTATGAAATAAGTATATTCTTGAGGTTCGGTTTTAAGTAATTGATTATTTTAATTATGGTCTTATATTTTGATTATTGCTTAACCTCTAGTGAAATGACACTTTATGCTTTAAGTATTTCTATTTAGAATGATTAAAATAACATACCTTGTTATGCAACAACTTTCCAAAAGAGTATAAAAAGAGCAGAAATTGATCAGAAAGAGTACTCCACAACTTGATTGAAGAAAATAGCTGAATAACAAGCCTCTTCGAGGGGGAAACCTCCTTACATAATGTACTAAGTACACAAGACATGACAAGACAAGATGCTCCAAATGAAAGGTCTCCTTCCTATATATAGGAGACTAAGGGGTGAAATCCCAACTAAATGACCCAAGTCGACATAACTAATATAACCATACTAATGACAATTACCACTGATGGACCAAAGCCGACATCAAAACTAATGTAATGAACCACAATATAGAAGGAAATGTGCCCATATTTAGGGATTAACATGCCCATCCCCTTCAAAATAGTGTTGTCCTCAACGCTTGATGAGTTGCATATACTTCTGTATGAAGGACTCATCTTCCCATGGCGAATCTTCCACTGGTAAGTTCTTCCACTTTATGAGGTAGTCACTAATAGCTCGGTTTCATAGTTGTTTAGTCCTTATTCCAATGATTTGTTCAGGTTCCATTATGACTTTTCCTTCTTCATCAAGCTCCGGCAAGATGGTTTGAATTGGGATCTTGTCTCCTATTACCTTCTTTAAGCAAGAAACATGGAAAACTGGATGTACTCTTGAAGATGAAGGGAGCTCCAATTTGTAGGCCATACTACCAATATTCTGCAACACTTTATAAGGACCATAATACTTGGGTGTTAATTTATTGTCCTTATTTAATAGTTTCAGAGACTTCTTCTTGTAAGGTTGTAACCTAAGAAATACCCAATCCCCTTCTTCAAAATTCCTATCACTGCGATGTTGATCAGCTTGTTGTTTCATCCTATTTTTTGACATAGTCAGGTTGTCTTTAAGTATTTGTAGAACTCCTTGTTGGTGCTCTATGTGATCTTCCACGGCTTGAACTTTAGATTTTCCTTTTAAGGGAGATGTGATAGATGGAGGTTGGTACCCATAAAGTGCCATAAATGGAGGCATTTTTGATGATGTATGGAAGGAAGTATTGTACCACCATTCTGCAAAAGACAACCATTTCACCCACAGTGTTTGTTTATCATATGCAAAGCAACGAAGATAGCCTTCCAAACACTTGTTCACGATCTCAATTTTCCCATCAGATTGAGGGTGATAAGATGAACTGTGAGCCAATTGAGTACCCAAACAGGAAAATAATCCAGTTTAAAATTTTCCAGCAAAAATTGGATCTCGATCACCTACAATAATCTTTGGATTTTCATGTAACTTCTGAACATTTTCCATAAAGGCTGCAGCTACTATGCTTGCATTAAAAGGGTGAGCGAGTGCACAAAAGTGTGCATACTTCATGAGACTGTCAACAACCACCATAATAACATTCTTTCCTTTTGACATGTGTAGACCTATGATAAAATCCATGGAGACTTCCTCCCAACGCTGACAAGGTATTTCTAACGGTTGTAGAAGTCATGTGGTCTTAACTGTTTCACCCTTATTCTGTTGGAAAACCAAGCCTTCTACTACAACCTTTGAACATCATATTTAAGACCTTCCTAGAAAAATTCTTTCTTGACCTTGTGGTAAGTTTTCAAGAATCTTGAGTGCCCACCTATAGGAGAGGCATGTAATTCAAAAAGGATCTTCTGCTTGAGTTGGGATTTTTTGCATAAATATAGGCTATCCTTATACCATAGTGAATCATTTTTCCACACAAAAGTATCTGATACACTAGCATCATTCTATAGCTTTTGAATGAGAGTCCACATAGATAGGTCCTTTTCCCATTCTTCCCCCACCACTATCCAATCTGGTTGTAGAATGGAAATGGAACAAAGTAATGCCTCAACATCTTCATCTTTTCTGGAGAGTGCATCTGCCACAACATTATGTTTCCCTTTTCTATAGATGATTTCAAAGTCATATCCCAACACCTTGGTTACCCACTTTTGGTTCTCTTTTGAATATAGTCTCTGTTCCAAGAAGTATTTAAGACTATCATGATCTGTTTTGACCTTGAAGTTCCTACCGATTAGATAAGGACGCCATTTCTTAAGAGCATGTAGTATTGCCAACATTTCCTTCTCATAAATGGGCTTTTGTAAGTTCTTTCCCTTCTTTGGATGACTTGTGAAAGCAAGTGGGTGTCCTTCTTGCATTATAAAAATACCAATTCCATTTCCTGAAGCATCACATTCCACACTAAAGGTTTTTGTGAAGTCTGGTGTGGCCAATATAGGAGCTGTGCACATTTCATGTTGACGTTGTTCAAAATATTGAGTTGCCTTTGGAGTCCAAGAAAACGCATCTATCTTCAATACTGCTATTAGAGGTTCTGCTATTCTTCCATAATTTCGAACAAACTTGCGGTAGTACCCTTTCAGTCCTAAGAATCCTCGAAGATTCTTTAGGTTTTTGGGAATCGACCAGTCTATCATGGCTTTAATTTTGTTAGGTTCTACCTTGACACCTTCATGGGATACAATATGACCCAAACACTCCACCTCCTTCACCCCAAAGAAACATTTGCAAGGTTTTGCATATAGTTGTTGCTCCTGTAGTAGCTGTAGTACCCTGTCAACATGTTGAACATGTTCTTCCCAAGACTTGCTATATATTAGTATATCATCAAAGAATACTAGCGCAAATTTTCTAAGAAAAGGCTTGAATATGGAATTCATCAAACCCTGAAATGTGGAAGGTGCATTCGTGAGACCAAATGGCATGACTAGAAATTCATAATGATCTTCATGAGTTCTGAATGGTGTTTTTGGGATGTCTTCATCTTTCATTCTAATTTGATGAGATCCAGAACGAAGATCCAACTTTGTGAATACAATTGCTCCATGTAATTCATCTAGCAATTCATCAATTACAGGAATTGGAAACTTATATTTAATGGTGATCTTGTTGATCTCTCTATAATATGGACACATACGCCATGATACATCTGGCTTGTGTACCATTACCACTGGTGCAGAGTAAGAACTTTGGCTGGGCCTAATTATGCCAACCTCTAGCATTTCTTCAACCATACGCTCAATTTCACTTTTTTGTCCATAGGGGTATCTGTAAGGTTTGATGTTAGGAGGAACACTTCCTAGGATTAAGTGAATATCATGATCAAAATCTTGGACCGGTGGAAGACCTTTTGGAATATCTTCAAATACCTTGGAATGCTTATTAATGACCCTTTGGAGATCTGGGGAAATAGGAGGCTTAGATATTTGAACATCTAATGAGAATAATTGTGCAATTACACCTTGATGTCCCTTTTTCATCAATTTTGTCATACCATTAGAGCTTATCACCTTGCTTGGTTTCCCTGTGATACCATGTAATTCATATTCCTTTCCTTCCCATTAAAAATTCATGAAAAGCTTCTGAAAATTAAAATCCACCATTCCCAAAGATTGTAACCATTGAACTCCTAAGACAACACCAACACCACCCATTGGAATAGAAATCATTGGACTATTCAATACATATTATCCCATAGTAAGATTTATATTATGGAATTCCCTGAGCAGTTGATAGTTCCTGCATTTGCAATCATTAATTGAAGTTCTGGTGCTAGATATACAAAGCAATTGAGAGATTTTGCTAATTTATAGTGAATGAAATTATGAGTACTACTAGAATCAATCAACACTGTTACCTTTTTCTTTTTGATAAATCCTTCGATCTTGAGAGTTTGAGGAGTGTTGATTCCAGCCAATGCATGACATGATATGGTGGGAGTAATCTCTTATGAAGTAGTGTCTTCTATTTCTTCATCCGTAGATGGTTCTTGTTCTTTTGGTTCTTCCTCTTCACATTCTATGTAAAATAATTTCTTCTCACTACACTTATGTCCCTTACTATACTTGCTATCACAATTAAAACATAGGCCTTTTTCTCTTCTTTCCTCTATTTGTTGAGGTGTCAACCTTTGAGGTGGGTTAGAAGAATTAACAGTATTCTCTCGGTATGTGTTGAAGGTGCTCTTTCTAGTATTCATCGTCATATTTTTACTTTCAACCTTCCTTGCCATTAGGAAGGCCTTCTCCAAGGATGTTGGTTCAAAGAGACGCACCTCATGTTGAATGTTATCCTTCAAGGTGCCAATGAAGAGATCCAACAAATTATCTTCTGAAATATTCTTCACTCTAAGACTTAGCTTCTGAAATTGTTTGATGTGCTCTGCAACTAGACCATTTTGCTTGAGACTTATTAACTAGTTGAAGAAGGTATTGCTATTAATATCCCCATAATGTGCAATCAATTATTCCGTGAATATAGACCAAGATATAATAGAGTCCTTTTTACGGTCACAAAGCCATCGATACCATACAAATTGACCAGGCTCCACATATAATGATGCAATAGTTACCTTTTGCAAAGTTGGAACCTGGTGTAGATCAAAGAATTGCTCCATTTGGAATATCCATGTTATTGGATCATTGCCATCAAAATTTCTCATGTCAATATTGGGAAGTTGGGTACCCCTTGGTGACCATCCCTGATGACTTCCATTACCAGAGTCATTTCCTCTAGGAATATTCTTATTCATGGAAGGTTTCTCAACATGAGAATTATCTTTATCCTCCATAGTATCCTCGAACACCACATCACCTGTAGGAATAGTATCCCTTGAATTTTGAATGAGATTAGCAATATTGTTCAACTTATCCTCTAAATTGAGTAAATAAGTTGTTATCACTGCACCCTTCATATTTTTCTCCATTTTATTCAACTTCTCCTCTAAATTATCCAAATCCACTTTTTTCACAGACCCCTTAATCATATCTTCCAACTGGGACACTCGAAAAGAGAGGTCTTCACTTTCATCATATGTTGAGGATGGATCCACATGTGGTTTAGTTGGAGTGTGAGACCTTATACTTCCTTTTGGTGGTATTTTGAACAATATAAATAGATATCAAACCTTATGTGTCCCCATAATTAGATCCTTCTACTCAAAGTTAATCAAAATTAAAAATGGCGTACCTTTTCAAACCCTGATTGGAATATTGTTTTAGAGCCGACTTGCAACTGAGATAAAATTTGAATTTTGGCTCCTCTAGGTATGAAAATTCGTCCTATTGTAGTATTATCTGTCCTCTTTCTGATGCGTCAGGTATAACCTAATTATGATATTCCAATAGAAAGATATGGCGAATCTCCCAAACTTCTTATTTTTGGTCCTTTCATAATATCTAACTTGTACGGACTTCCACATGTCGAATATTTCGTATCTGGGTTTGAAACTTCTACCATAGATACTTTGGTCCGTCCACGTTCTGATGCAACTGGTCTTACTCAATTTGGAAATCGCATTCAACAAATATGACCTTTTTCCCTAGAACACTTGTTTTAGACTAGTTTCTGGACTAGTAAAAAACCCTACATTTCGAGGTGAATATATCCGAACTTGTGATGTCTCAGGACCTGAATTTCGGACCAAAGATATTTGGGTTCTTCAAAACAAGTCACCTTGTAATTTTCGTTATAATTTTTTTTCTAGCCGAGGAAAGAGATCTGATACCAAATGTTATGCAACAACTTTCCAAAAGTGTATAAAAAGAGCAGAAATTGATCAGAAAGAGTACTCCATGACTTGGTTGAAGAAAATAGTTGAATAACAAGCCTTTTTGAGGGGGAAACCTCCTTACACAATGTACTAAGTACACAAGACAAGATACTCCAAATGAAAGGTCTTCTTCCTATATATAGGAGACTAAGGGGTGAAATCCCAACTAACTGACCCAAAGCGACATAACTAATATAACCATACTAATGAGAATTATCATTAATGGACCAAAGCCAACATCAAAATTAATGTAATGAACCACAATATAGGGGGGAATGTGCCCATATTTAGGGCTTAACATACCTTATCCATTTACACTTGCATCATCAATAATTTTAAACCCGGGTCATATTTTGATTAGTCTTGACCTAGTCAAACCCAATTTGACCAAGTCAACCATAGGATCTGAGATGAGTTATACCAATGATGTTCGGGATTGATTCTTTATGGTCCTTTGATTCCCATTTGATGGTTCCATGCAACAGACACAGTTTTCATATGATGGTGTGATGATTTTTGTATGGTTATTATTATTTACAGACCATTATTTTTATATTGTTCGGGCATGGTTGAGACTATAGATGATTATACATGTAGCCACAGGGTGTATTGGTACTCATATCTAGTACATTTGGAACTTTTGAGTCCATTGGTACACATATTTCAGTTGCAGGCACTTCCATACGAGATTTCACTCAAATTGCCACTTTTATGCAGATTTGCCATTATAAAATGGCCTAACAACACAATTGGATTGATATTTGGTTTTCCTAGGGCGCTATAGAGGGAGTATGGGGTCCAACCACTTGTTATTACCATATTCCCATAACCCCAGACACTTTGGATTAGTAATATTTGTGCCCGGGGAACCATGCAGAGAGCTACAGGCATTTTATTGATTTACAGGTGGTTTTCTAAGGATTAAAAATGGAATAAAATGGTCACTGAGGAAATCAATTTTGGTAATTGAGGCAAGGAATTGGCATGAGGTTTGTTCATAGTTCATTTTTGATGTATCCCACACCTTCCAGCATAGCTTACAGCATTCAGTGGGGTCCACACACTCTCCGGGTTATCATTTTGATGTATTTTTCTACTATTGAGGGGGGCACAATTTGGTCACTTGGTCACTTTGAGATGTTATTGATTCATATCTTTTATAATTGTACCATGGTGTGATTCTAGTGAAGGACATTAATACCTCCTAGCCCCACCATGTGCTTGTTACACTTGTCCTAGTCATATTTCATGTGGTGCGACCCCCCTAGGGCCACTTAGTGAGTGCGCACACACATATTTCATTAAAACTGGAAAATTTCCATTACAAGGACAACCCCATAATTAATTTTTTTGGTTATTTGTGAATTCTAGATCCACGGTTTATTTACAAATTTAATGAAATATGTGTTCGGCCCTCTTTTATTGAGTTGATCCATGTATTATTGCTCCGGCTCATCTTAGTCGTTGATTGTATTATTTTTATCTTTTGTTATCCACCACTCATTCATAAAGTGGTTAGGGTTTTGGTCTCTCTCATTCCTATTTAAGGAAGAGACCCCCCTCATTGTAAAGACACCTTTGGGCTCTTGAACTCTTGGAATAAAATATTATTTTGCATATCTACTTCTTTGGATTTGATGAATGTTCTTGTACATGATTGTAAATATTTTCTTAGACATCTAAGTTGTTCGCAGGTGATTGTCAACATCTTTAGAGGGAGGTCAATTTCATCTTTTGTAGGCGTGCGAATTGTTTGGAGGGACGATTGTGGGGTTTTCCCATCTTCTCTTGGGCATGGCGTTTTCATCTTGAAGGGAGTTTGTCAATTGTGACTCGTCCATTGATTTATTTTATTTTATATGCTGTGCATAGCTCATATTTTATTTGTGGATCAAATCTAACTTGGGTTGTTTGAATTTTCAGGTAAAAGAAGACACTTCTCCTCCTTGGGATAGGACGTTTTTGCTTGAAATCACTTGGATATTGCTTGGAATTGTAACTAAACGGAAGGATCATCAATGTAATTGGAGGCCACAAGCATTTGAGGTAAAATCTACAAGGTATGTATTTGTTTTCATGCATTTTACCCACTGGTTACTTCAGACCCTCACTTAAAATTTACTAGCTCAAACAACTTCACAAGATTTCTGTGTTTTTATCTTTATGTCAATCATGAAGTGGTTTTCCTAGGGAGTCATGCTCTGTTGATTCCTCTGGCCCAAATCCCAAGGCACTGGTCTCTCCCTAATGTGCCCTCTCTGAGTTTTCCCTTTTCAGTTGTTTGATTACCCAATTCTTTCTTGTAAGCTTTGATATTGTCAGATCTACAGTCAAGCAGTGTTAGGAAGCCATAATCTATCTATATCTACTCTTTGGGACCATTTCTCCTAATTTAAATACACGTTTCCCAAGGCAGTATATTTTGGTCATTTACCTTAACACTTATATCCTAGATTTTATTCCTAATTATGAGCTGTTGTAATTGAACTAATTAACTTTCATATCTCATCTTCCTTAATCCTCCACAATAGCTAAATCCATTAAGTCTAGGGTTCTACATCCTTCACTCCACATTTACTGTTTGATTTACTTGTTTTAGTGCTTGGCTTAGATCTCTCTTGCTAAGAGTATATCAGGGTCTCCCCCTTTGTTATCCGTGGCTTGGATAGCAAGAAGTGAAGAGTGCCTCGATTGGCATGACAGCCAACCTATCTAGGGAATCGAGGCCCTCTTAGGTGTCACTGGCTAGTTGTCTTCCTTTACCATCCTGGATAGGACCTCTAAAGTAGACAACTATAGTTTGTGTGATAACAGTCACCTCACTCACTCATCAAGTTCGCATGAGTATAGAGATAGAGTGAAGAAGAATAGATTCTTTTGGAGACTTCTTGTTTTGGGTTATTGCACGAGGATTGCTATTGTACTTTCTAGCGAATCTATACTGAAGAAGTTTTGTTGGGTTTTCTGCCCCATGAGGGTTTCCCAGGATAAATTGTTGTGTACTATTGTCTATGTTGTCATTTTTTATCTTTCAGTGATCCTTTATATTATTGCATTTAAAATTCTAACATGGTTTCAAAGCTAGCATGGAAGAAAACATTTTGCAGCTGCAACTACTAGAAGTGAAAACTAGGGTTTCTCTTTCTAGAATTTTTTCTCCACATTTTGGATAAAAAAGAGGGTCAAGGAAACTCTCCCTATTAGGGTGCATTCTCCCATGGAGATAGATTTCAGATCGGAGAAATTTCATTTCTGGTCCCACCACTGCAGCTCAAGAAAACTAGGGCATCAAATTTTTGGAAGTTCTGCTCGCAATTTTGGAGAAAAAGGACATTTTATCAACTCGCCTTAGGGAGGTGCATCTTTTCCTCCACTCAGTTTTTCAAGATCCCGAAGTTGGAAAATTAGGGTTTCTCTAACAAATCCTAGGTCATCCTGAAGTCAGATATCAAAAGACAATGAATCAAGCACTTGGTTCGAGCATCTTATTTGGTAAGTTCTACTATCACTATTTGGTAAGAACTACTATCTCGGTAGAGTGATGCCCATTCTAGAAGAGAATGATTCAGAAAGATATATCAAATAAGAAGTTGCGGAGCTAGAGGGAGATGAAGACAAAGCCAAGCATAAGAAGAACCTAATAAAGGCCAAGAGAATCATTGTTGATTCCATCAACGATCACTTGATCCCACACATCTCATCTCTGCAAACTCCGAAAGAGATGTTTGATGCACTGAAGAGATTGTTTGAAGGAAAGAACATAAATAGAAAGATGACCTTGAGAACTCAAGGGTGTGAAGATGCAAAGAAGTGAAAGCATTCAATCTTACTTCACAAGGGTCTCCCGCATCAGAGATCAAATAGAAGCTATTGGATACCATGTCGAGAATGCCGAACTAGTGATGATCACCTTGAATGGTCTTCCAATATCATGGGAGTCATTTATTCAAGGAATATGTTCCATAAAGAAATTTATCAGATTTAGTGCACTTTGGGAAACTTGCACTCAGGAAGAGGCAAGTATTGGAGCCAGAGAAGAGAAGTTAGGTGAAGAAGATAATCAAGCCTTGGAAACTAATGCTAAGAGGATCAAGAAAGAAGATCATCATCAAAAGTCTAGAAGATTCCACAAGAATCAAAGAACTCCCAGAGACTACTCAAACGTCAAATGCTACAATTGTGATGAGATGGGACACATTGCTAGGAATTGTCCTAAGAAGAAAGGAAACAAGAAAGGAAGCAATAAAAGACATCATGCTCATGCTGCAAAGGATGATGAACCAGTAAAGAAGAAAGCAAGGGAAGATTCTTCAAGTGATGAAGAATATGTTCTAATCTCAACACTTATAGGTATGGTTTCTCTTGGAAACAATGATTGGCTTTTTGATAGTGGTGCTTCCAAGCACATGACAGGTTTAAAGGGTGCACTCAACAACTTGACAAAAAAGGACTCACCTCACAAGGTGAAACTTGGAGATGATTACCAATATCCCATAAAAGGGGTAGGAGAAGCTTCTTACAAGCTTGAATCATGAAAACCTATTAAGATGAAAGATGTCTTATATGTATCTAGACTGAAGAATAATCTACTTTCCATCTCATCCTTAGATGAGAAAGGATTTCAAGTTGCATTTGTTAATGGCCAAGTACTTATGTGGCCTAAAGGTAAAACCCTTGATGATGCAATAGTAATTGAAGTGCAAGAGGGAGGATTGTACAAACTCAAGGGACAACCAGAACAAGCATTGGTTCATGAAGCTATGGAACCAAGTGAACTATGGCATTAAATATTTGCTCACATCAACTACTAGGAATTACCGATCGTGAGCAAGATGGTGAATGGTATACCCGAGATCCAGACAAAGCATGAAGGCATATGTAAAGGATGTGCAAAAGGGAAGAATGTGAAAAAACCATTTCCAAGCAGTGATAGCAAAGAAAAGGAGATCTTGGAAATAGTACACTCGGACGTATGTGGACCTATGTATTCCAACTCACTAAGCGGGTATGCATATTATATTTCATTTATTGATGGTTATTCTCGCAACACCTGGATATATTTCTTGAAAACTAAAGATGAAGTATTTAGAAATTTTAAAGAATTCAAGGACCTTGTAGAAAATCATATTGAAAAGAAAATCAAGAGTTTAAGATCAGATAATGGTGGTGAATTTACTTCGGGATATTTCAAAACCTTATCCAAAAAATCGGGGATTAAGAGGGAGATGGGAACTCCCTACAATCCACAACATAATGGTATTACATAAAGAAAGAATATGACTATAATGGAAGCAGTGAAGGCCATAATTCATGATCAGGACCTTCCAATGCACTTATGGGAAGAAGCAACAAGAATAACAGTCTATGTATAGAACATAACTCCACATCGTGTACTTGAAAACAAGACACCTGAAGAGATGTTTATAGGTAAGAAGCCAGAATTCAACCATCTTAGAATATTTGGATGTCATGTATACATACATGTTCCAAAAGAGAAAAGGACCAAGTTAGATCCTTCACAGAGGAAAGGCATCTTCGTCGGGTATAGCGACTCATCAAATGCTTATATAATTTATATACAAGGCTTAAAGAAGATCGAGACTAGTATAGATGTGTTACCTTTGATGAAGACACAACTTTCAACAGATCAAGTCAAATTCACTCCGATGAAACACATGAAGAAGAACCTGAAGCTCCTTGAGTTAAAGACATAGTTATGGAAGAGATGATTCCAGAAGAATCAAAAGACCATGATATGACAAAACCGTAGAGACCTGTAGATCCACCCCCAGAGGTGAACACTCACAAGAGAAGACCATCCTGGGCACGAGAGATTATTCAAGATGTAGAGAAGTATGGTGATCCAGAAGAGACTTCTAGAGAAAGCAAGAGACCGCGACCATATTCTAGTTATGTGGCATCATTAATGCAGAGCCTTCCAGTTATGGAGAGGCAGTTGAAAACAAAGTATGGAAGGATGCTATGATCGAGGAGTATCAATCGATCATGACGAATGATGTATGGGATGTAGTTACGAGACTAGAAGGGAAGTCAATAGTGTCTTCCAAATGGATCTACAAGATCAAGCATGCATTAGAGGGAAGTGTCAAGAAATACAAGGTAATATTTGTGGCTCAAGGATTCTCCCAGAAAGAAGGCATTGATTATGAGGATACATTTTCTCCTGTGGCTAGATACACTTCGATTAGATCTATACTTGCTATAGTTTCAATGATGAAGTGGAAGATACATCAAATGGATGTGAATACTACCTTCCTGAATGGCGTCGCAGAGGAGGAAGTGTATGTGGAGAAACCACTAGGATTTGAGACACATGACAGGCAGAATCATGTGTGCAGATTGAAGAAGGCCTTATACGGTTTGAAATAGGAACCCAGGACATGGTACAACATGATTGATGGGTTTTTGACGAGCTTGGGATTTACGACGAGTAAAGCGGATTCCAACCTTTAATACAAGGTTGGAGAGGGAAATACAATGATACTACTATTGTATGTAGATGATCTATTTCTGACAGGTGATGAGAAGCTCATAGAAGAAACAAAGAGGAAGCTTTCTGCAGAATTTTAGATGGAACACCGGGGTATGATGCACTATTTCTTAGGTATTGAGGTGTGGTTGAATCCAAAGGAAAATTTCCTGAGTCAAGGAAAATATGCGGTATAGATCCTAAAGAGATTTGGGATGATGGATTGAAAGGACATGGCCACACCTATGGCATCGAATCTGAATTTGTTTTGTGATACTTCTTCAGAACCAGTGGATGCCATGGTTTAGTAGGAATCATACGAGTGTGGCACTCAGTACATCTGAAGCAGAGTATATGGAAGCTTGTTCGGTAAGCTACAAGGCAGTATGGCTTCAAAATTTACTTGTAGGTTTGTTTGATCTCGAGTTAGAGGTGACTTGTATTCTATGTGACAACCAGAGTTATGTGAAGTTGTCTGAGAATCTGATGTTTCATGACAAATCGAAGCACATCAAGATCAAGTATCACTATATCAAGGATATGGTGCAGAGAGGAGTAGTGAGGCTCCAGTATATAGCGACTGAGAAGAAGATAGTTGATGTGTTGACCAAACCTTTGTCAAAAGTGAAGTTTGAATACTTTAGGGACAAGCGTGGGGTGGTCCAAATCAAGAGGAAGTGATGAGTAACATATCATGTATGAGATGCAGGTAGTCACAGGTTATGCGATGTAATTTAGTCTCCTGGGCGTCTCCACTTGATATGTGAGTGGTATCAGGTAGTCATGGGTTATTTGACGTAATTGAGTCTCCTAGAGATGATCTGGACACGTGGTGAGGTAACGCAGGTGGTTGCGGTATGCAACGTAATGTATGCTCCTGGGATAGACCCACCGGATGGATTTATCGGTTTTGTAGAGATGCATCCAGTATGAAAAAGGGCTAGCACTACAGAGTTGGCTACATCCAATATGAAAAAGTACTATCACTGTAGAGATGCATCCAATATGAAAAAGGATTGGCACTACAGAGTTGGCTACATCCAGTATGAAAAAGGGTTGGCACTGTAGAGGTTTGCATCTAGCATGAAAAAGGGCTAGCACTACAAGGATGGTTACATCTAGCATGAAAAAGGGATGGCACTGTAGAGGTTTGCATCTAGCATGAAAAAGGGATAGCAGTGCAAGTATGGTTACATCTAGCATGAAAAAGGGTTGGCACTGTAGATTTTTTCATCTAGCATGAAAAAGGGTTGGCACTGTAGAGTTTTTCATCTAGCATGAAAAAGGGTTGGCACTGTAAAGATGGTTACATCCAGCATGAAAAAGGGATGACATTGTAGAGGGTTGTATCCAACATGAAAAGGGGCTGGCACTGCAAAGGCGAGTACATCCAACATGAAAAAGGGTTGTCTTTGTAGAAATTCTTGTGATGTATAGATTTGAGAGATGTCAGAAGTCAATAGTTAGAGTACATAAGTGCAACAACTGAATGATGAGGGTGACAGTGACAGAAGATCACCTTCCTTGTTCAGAGGGAGTGTTGAAGAATGTAACTTCAGAAGATATTCTTAATTGTATTATTTGTATTGTACTTCCTTCGGGAATTATTGATGTTGTAATTGATCATATAAAAGTCATTGAAATAGTCAATGTAAACTCTAATAGTTATGTCATCCTAGAAGAATCCAGAAAAATAATATTTTATTGTGTAATTGACAAGTCGACCTTGTTTGAGAGGTCAGTTCGACCTTTTTGGGGAAAAAGGTCAAGTCACTGATTAGTATAAATAGGAGGCTCACCCTCCTCATTTGGTCACCTCACTCACTCATCAAGTTCGCATGAGTAGAGAGATAGAGTCAAGGAGAGTAGCTGCTTTTGGAGACTTTTTTTTGGGTTATTGCATAAGGATTGCTATTTTACTTTCTGAAGAATCTATACTGAAGAATTTTTGCTCGGTTTTCTGCCCCACGAGGGTTTCCCAGTATAAATTGTTGTGTAGTATTGTCTATGCTATGCTTGTTTATCTTTCAGTGATCCTTTATATTATTGCATTTAAAATTCCAACAAGTGAAAGCCGAGGGAGTGCATTTTGGAGTGTGGTAGGGAGAACACGGTGCGTGGATGAGCATAGGTGGACGAGCGCAAGTGTGAGCAAGCATGAGGGTTGAAAAGTGCAACGAGAGGGGATGGACGTTGGAGCAGTGAATGGGAGTAATTCAAGGGAGGCACGGGCGGGGAATAGTGGGGAGGATGGTGCAAGTCTGGTGGCGATTAAAGGTGTGAGGGGAGTGCATGTGAAGAGGTCGCACCGAGAGTGATGGTGACTGTGAGAGAAGGCGCATGGATGATAAGCATGATGGGAGATGTAGGCAATCGCGGGGTGGGAGTTGGGGTGGAGGAAGGATGTAAGACAAGGTATCGTGCGATGGTGTAGAGGGAAGATTCGAGGGGTGAGAATAATGGCGTGTGAAAAGGAGAGCAACAATGGAGGGGATCTGATAGAGTTGTGGGATGAAAGTGTGCGAGGGAGAGGATCCAGAATGGAGAGATGAAGGGAGAAAGTGAATGGGATTGTAGAGGGTTGAGGAGCGTGTGTGCTATGATACCAATGAAGTAATCATAATAATGATCTGTAATATATATATATATATATATATATATATATATAAGATAAGATAATTGAATAGATGAATATACAATGATCCTCATGATAATGTTCTTTTATAAGCATTGACTAGTCACGAGGCCAAAAGGCGTGTCCCTTGCTAATTTCTCAATTTATTAACTATTTAATTATTTATATTTATGTTCGTAGAACCCTCCATGTTAGGTGCAAGGTGAGAAGAATGTGAAAGGGATCCAAGGTTGAACTTTGGATTTTTTTGCAAAATTTGAATTTTGATACCATGTATCTGGTGGTTTTGGTTGACCACTAACCAAAATAATCATTGAATGTAGTGGGTTTGGTTGATCACTAAAATTTTCACTTGATATTGTTTTTAATTGTACTCCCCTCCTTGAGGTGCAAGAGAGTACCCTTCTTTCATTTTTGTACTCCCCCCTCCCCCCCTTAAGGTACAAGGGAGAACCAATTAGAATGGGTTATAGTCATGCTCAAAATTATCATCTGCAATAATTAATTGAAGTTTGTTTGCTTTTATAATTTTACTGTAATATACCTATGTGTATATTACCACTATTTACATATTAGTAGATATATTTTAATAAGCTAGGTTAATTATTAGTAAATGGAAAAATACTATACGCCATGTCTATTTATTAATAAACATGATTTTTTTCCTATCGGGCCTTATATAATTGGCCTACTATTAATGTAGCGATCATCAATTCATATATTCAATAATTATTATCAAATACCAAACATGTAAGACTGTTCATCTTACAAGTGGTATCAGAGCGTTGATTCCAGATTGTGGCCAAAATTATCGAAGTTTCTTTGAATTTAGATCTGTTATCACACAAAGTGTAGTTGTCTGCTTTAAAGGTCCTATCCAGGATGGTAGAGGAAGATAAATAACCGATGACACCTAAGAGGACCTCGATTCCCTAGATAAATTGGTTGTCATTCCAATCGATACACTCTTCACTTCTTACTATCCAAGCCACGGATAACAAAGGGGGAGACCCTGATTTACTCTTAGAAAGAGAGATCTAACCCAAGCACTAAAACAAGTAAGTCAAACATTAAATTTGGAGTGAAGGGTGTAGAACCCTAGATTTGAGGGATTAAGCTATTGTAGAGGCTTAGGGAAGATGAGATATGAAAGTTGATTAGTTCAATTAAAATAGATCATAATTAGGAATAAAATCCAAGATATAAGTGTTAAGGTAAATGATCAAAATCCACTACCTTGGGAAACGTATACTTAAATTAGGGGAAATGGTCCCAAAGAGTAGATCTTGATAGATTATGGCTTCATAACACTGCTTTACTATAGATCTGACAATATCAAAGCTTACAAGCAAGAATTGGGCAATCAAACAACTGAAAAGGGGCAAACTCAGAGAGGGCGCATTAGGGAGAGACCAGTGCATTGGGATTTGGACCAGAAGGAGTCAACAGAGCATGATGCCTAGGAAACTCACTTCATGATTGGCATAAAGATAAAAACCCAAAAATCGTTCACCACGATTTGAAGTTGTTTGAGCTAGAGAATTTTTATAAATTTTAAGTGAGGGTTTTAATAGTGAGGGTTTGAAGTGACCAATGGGTAAAATGAATGAAAAAAAATATGTACCTTGTAGATATCACCTCAAATGCTTGCAGACACCAAGTACATTGATGATCCTTCCGTTTAGTTACAATTACAAGCAAGATCCAAGTGATTTCAAGCAAAAAACGACCTAGCCCAAGGAGGAGAAGTGTCTTCTTTTACCTGCAAATTCAAACAACCCAAGTTAGATTTGATCCATAAATAAAAGATGAGCTACACACGGCATATAAAATAAAATAAATCAATGGAAGAATCACAATTGACAAACTCCCTTCAAGATGAAAATGTCATTCCCAAGAGAAGATGGGGAAACCCTGCAATCGTCCCTCCAAGCAATTCACACCCCTACAAAATATGAAATCGATCTCCCTCTGAAGATGTTGAAAATCACTCGTGAACAACTTAGATGTCTAATGAAAAGATTTACAATCATGTACAATAACATTCATCAAATCCAGAGAAGTAGATCTGCAAAATAATATTTTATTCCAAGAGTTGAAGAGCCTAAAGGTGCCTTTACAATGAGGGGGTCTCTTCCTTAAATAAGAATGAGAGAGACCAAAACCCTAAACACTTTATGAATGAGTGGTGGAGATAAAATGATAAAAATAATACAATCAATGGCTAATATGAGCTAGGGCAATACTACATGGATCAACTCAACAAAAGAGGGGGTGTGCACTCACTAAGTGGCCCTAGGGGGGTTGCACCACATGAAATATGACTAGGACAAGTATAACAAGCACGTGGTGGGGATAAGAGTTATTAATGTCCTTCACTAGCATCACCCCATGGCACAATGATAAAATATATGACTCAATAACATCTCAAAGTGACCAAATCGTGCCCCCCTCAATAGTAGAATAATACATCAAAATAATAACCCAGAGAGTGTGTGGACCCCACTGAATGCTGTAAGCTATGTTGGAAGGTGTGGGATACATAAAAAATGAACTCTGATCAAACCTCATTCCAATTCCCCGCCTCAATTACCCAAATCAATTTCCTCAGTGACCATTTTATTCCATTTTTAATCCTAAAAAAACCACCTGTAAATAAATAAAATTCCTGTAGCTCTCTGCATGGTGCCTTGAGAACAAATATTACTGTGCCAAAGTGTCTGGGGGTATGAGAATATGGTAATAACAAGTTTTTGGACCCCATAATCTCGCTATAGCGCCATAGGAAAACCAAGTATCAATCCAACTATGTTGTCAAGCCATTTTATAATGGCAAATCTGCATAAAAGTGGCAATCTTAGTGAAATATTGTCTGGAAGTGCCTGTAATTGAAACCTAAGTGTACTAATAGACTCAGAAGGTCCAAATGTACTAAATATGAGTACCCATACACCCTATGGCTACCTGTACAATCATCTACAATCTCAACCATGCCCGAACAATATAAAAATAATGGTCTGTAAATAATAATAACCATAAAAAAATCATCACACCATCATATGAAAACTATGTCCGCTACATGGAACCTTCAAATGGGAATCAAAGGACCATAAAGAATCAACCTCTAACATCATTGGTCCAACTCATCTCATATCCTATGGCTGACTTGGTGAAACCGGGTTTGACCAGGTCAAGACTGATCAAAATATGACCTAGGCTTAAAATGCGTGATGCTTCAAGTGAAAATGGATAATGTATGCTCTTTTAATCATTCTAAATAGCAAGACTTAAATCATAAAGTGTCATTTCACTGGCGGTTAAGCAATAATCAAAATATAAGACCATAATTAAAATAATCAATTACTTAAAACAAAATCTCAAGAATATACTCATTTCATGGCCGTGATCATTGTGCTAGAAGTGGGTGAAGGTGAAAAATGCAAGGCTAGGATAAGGGGATGACTTTACTGACTCAACACTATGATAGTTTGGATAAGGGGAAGGGAATACACACTTAAGCATATGTTGGATAATAACACACAGGGAATGGAAGTGTCTCACAAATGGAATGAGTTGTTTTGAGAGGTGCTTATTCAACCTTGGAAAATGTCTACAACTCACATCCAAGATGAAATAGCTCCGTGAGGATATTCTCTAGAACCATTGTAACTAGGTGCACAACTAACCGTAACTTGAGGTTCTAGGGGACACTTATAATTAATTGTCCCTTACTCCATATCACATCCCAACCCGTAGGATCCATGAGGAATTTAATCATTACATAATATCATGGCCAACAGTATTTAGATTTAGCATATATTTAACTACTGCTTTTTAGGCCTCGTGACCCTTTGTATTTCTTGTGTGCTTATAAGCACAACTAATTGTATCTTTTATCCAGGGTACTTTACATTTCATTTCAATTCATTTCATAACTCTATTTCATTGTGCTGAGAAACACAGTTTTACATTATTTCCATGGGCTTGTACAAGAGATATAGCAATAGTTCATTCATGCATGTAATGATGGTAGTACAACTTGATTCAGGTTTAGCCAACACAACTCAGACAACTAGGGGGATTATCCACAATCAGGACCAAACATCGAGGCAACCTACTAGAGAGGTCAAGGCATCAAATCCAACTCAGCTAAACTTAGGAACCAACACCAGTGGGTTCTCCTGGCCCAAAAGGATCAAGGCTTCAGTAAGTTATGTTTCCAACTCAGAGCCAAGACACAAAACCATAGGGATGCTATTCAACACAGAGGAAAAAGTGGGGAGGTCCTCCATATCATAGGCTGAGGTGTAATTCAAGGTGAAACCAAATATGGGAGAGAATAGATGGATGGGGAAAGTGAAAGGTGATGCCAAAAATAACAAGCCAAAAATGGTGGGAATGATCACGTCCATTCTACTAAGAGGGTAAAACCAATGAGTATAAGCAAGAGCTTCTAATTCCGAGTAATTAGACCATTTAGATAATCATTAAAACAACCATGTCTACATAACACACACACACATATATATACTGCCAGATCATGATCACTAGATACCAAGTCAAACTATAAAATGAGCAAAAGAGCAAAACAATCATAACCAATGCACATCCATATACCTATTGGGCCATATACCTGTATTTTCCATCTAGATCATCAATAATCACTGGAAACATTGGTGCTGTAAAAGCTCTAGGAACTATACTGCTCTGTATGGAACAAAGGTGGTCACCTCGATCATCAAATCTGAGGTCATGAGGCTTAGTCTTGGCATAAGGTTCATCATGTATGATTTGGGGCTGCTCTGATATGTGAGTGATCATAAAAAAAAATACTTCTCATTATAGGATCACCTCATCAAAACTATGTGAAGGCCTAGCTAAAAAATATACAAGGAACTGCTCTGCAATCATGGTAGCTCTGATACTATGGATTTGATAACATCTGGCTCCAGCTGGGACAAGTGCTCTAAGGGAGAGAGTGCTTGAGAACCTTAGAAATATCTGGTTCCCAACACTAACTGCATCAAACTTCAATCCAACACCTGATTGACCTGCTTCATTTTCAAAAGTGTCCCTATTCCTGCGCACATGAAAGCAGACACTACCGAGCAACATGTATGGCATAAAAATAAATGTTAAAATCAAATTCTAATCTAGAACAAAACGTTAAGCGCATGAAAGGACGATACTAATTTAACAAACAACATGTTTTATTATTATTATTATTTTTTAATTTTATGCAAGAAAGCTTAGGAAGCAACAAGATAACCAAACTCAAACAACTCATAAAAACTCAGAAGAAAATCAGCACTCAGAAAAACGCAAAATACACTCAACACTCAGAAAAATAAAAACACTCTGATTCTACTGCTCAAGTGAGCTTATTCAAAATTATACCTACTCTAAGCGGGAAAGATAATCTCTACCCCAAAGGGACAAGGTGGTAGTAATGTTTCAACAACACCCTATTTACTGGCAATTCCAACTCATCACCGTCCAACGTTTCTAACCAAGCCGAACTTTTTTCCTGCTATCCTGCTCACTTGATAAGGGCCCATCCATAAATTCTCAAATTTTCCATGATTTCCTAACTTTTCTTTGTTCTTATCCCAAAGCAAGACAATATCACCTACACTAAATTTTAAATTTCTACTCCTTTGATCAAAAGTTCCTTTAACCCTTTCTTGTTCTATGGCCATTCTATTCCAAGCCACTCTTTTGGTTTCATCCAATTCTACTAGTTTGTCAATTCTTGCTTGCATGGCTTCTTGTTTTGAGGAACATTGTTGCAAAAGTTCATAAACAGGGATATGCAGATTTTTGGGAAGTCTACAATTTTGGCCATATACTATTTCAAAAGGAGCTTTACCTATTATCCTCTTAATAGTTGTACGATCTACCCAGAGAGCATACTTAAGCTTGTTATCCAAACTCCTTTTATTCTCACCCATCATTCATTTTAAAAAACGGATTAAATTCTTGTTTCTAGATTCTGCTAGCCCATTTCCTTGTGGGTAATAGTTAGAAGAATGAGACAGAGCGATTCCATGATTTAAGAAAAATGTTGACATTTCTTCTTTGCTAAATGATTTTGCGTTATCCATTGTGATTTTCATAGGACAACCATATCTGGAAACTATGTTCTCTTCTAAAAAATTGACTACCACTTCTGTCGTTGCTCCCTTAGTAGGAATGGATTTGAACAAATGGGTAAATTAATCAGTATAGGTTAGGATATATTTATACCCATTAGATGAACTTGGATCAACAGGGCCAATAAAATCCATTCCCCATTATTGAAAATGTGCTTCCACGGTGACTGGATCTAAAGGGAGGGCAGGCAATCTAGGTTTCCCTGAGAAAAATTGACACTCTTGACAAGTCGTAACAAATGCATGTACATCTTTAAACAATGATGGCCAATAATACCCAGCTTGCATGATTTTTGCAGTTGTGGTTTTGGGCGCATAATGGCCTCCACATAATCTTGAGTACATTTCAGTCATGATCTTTTGGGACTCATGAGGGTTCACACATTTTAAAACAATCCCATATGGTATTTTCCATCCTAAACCATCTTCCGTCAATATATACTTAGATTCCTTTAGCCTCAAAGCTCTTCTTTGGTGATCTAAAAGGTGGTTAGGACATGACAAATTTTTGAGAAAATAAATAATGTCCTTATACCATTCATAATCTTCATCAATATAGAGCACCATAGCATTTACCATGTCCATTTCTTCATGATAACACTAGATTGAGCTTTGGTTTCAGTCAAAAGTTGAGCTAACCCTTGACCTTTTACTATCTTAATTGGTTTGATCTCAATATCATATTCCTGAATTCTGGATATCCAGTTTCCTCTAACCCCGATACCATCTTGTTGAGATAGAACATCCTTAACCACATGATATGGAACATAGGATAATATCTTTGAGTATCCTATCTATGTACTAAAATGCTTTAAAGATTTCACCAATGCATAAGCTTGTTTCTCAACGGTTGTATAATTTAATTCGGCGTCTCTGAGATTTTTTCTCATAAAAGCAACAGGTTGTTCATGATTGCTTTCATTCTTTTGCAATAAAACACCTTCTATAGTGTCTTCAGATGCATATGAGTAGATAAGGAATTCCTTATTGTAGTTAGGACATACTAGGACAGGAGCAGAGGAAATAGATTTCTTCAGCGATTCAAATGATGCGGCACACTTCTTATCCCAGATAAATTTTACATCTTTCTTTAGTCATGCATTTAAAGGTTTTTCCAACTCAACTAAATTAGGAATGAACCTTCTTACAAAGTTTATCTTTCCAAAAAGGGATTGCAGGGAACTGGCATCTCGTGGTGGAGATATGGCTTGGATTCCCTGTACTCGCTCAGGATCAATTTTGATACCCTCCTTAGAAACTATGTGACCCAATAACTTGCCCTCATCAACAACAAAGGTAGACTTCTTAGGATTTAAATAGATTCCAAATTTCCGACATTTATCAAATATTTTCCTCAAATGCTTTACATGGTCATCCCTTTCTTTGGAGAACATAGTTAAATCATCTTGATAAATCACAATAATTTTGCCAATCAGATCATCAAATGCATGGTCCATTTCCCTTTGAAAGGTTGAACATGCATTTAGCATACTGAATGGCATTTGTATATACTCATATGTTCCCCAGGGCATGGTGAAAGTTGTTTTTCCATTATATTCTTTTTTAATTTGGACTTGGTTATATCCCGAAAAACCATCAAGTAAAGATAACAAACCATCACCGATTACACTTTGTAACACATTTTCCATATTAGACAATGGGTAATTGTCTTTTAGGGAAGCTTGATTTAGGTTTTTGAAGTCAATAAAAATCCTTATCTCCTCACTTTTCTTTTTTACAATTACAGGATTGGACACTCATGTATTATGTCTGATAGGCTTGATAATCCCCGCTGCTAACATATTTTCCAATTCCTTTTTTACCAATGAAGCTAGTTTTAGATTTACATTACGTAGTTTTTGACGATAAGGTTTAACTCCTTCCTTAAGGGGAATGGTATGCTCAATGAAAAATTGGTCATAAGTTTTCAAATAGTTGCATGTCCATGCAAAGACATCCTTGTATTCTCTAATTAATTCTTCATTTTTCCTTCTTTCTTCTTTAGAGCCATTCTTTCCTATTTTAATCATTTTCGGGGAACAAGAAGAACCAATGTTAATTTCAATAACCTCACCAATTGGTTGAGAACGTCTTCATTAAAGTTTTTCTCTAAAGGAAAAACAATTATGTTATGTCCATGCCTTCTATAGAACTGCCCTTCAATTGATTCTCAAAATGAACCATGGGGGTCTGCGAAGCAGTAAGGAATTGGATCATCTAAGCATTGTCATAAAAAACTTGCCAATAATCTTGATTATCGGGAATTGAGGGTCTAAAAAAGACTTCAACCTTGTAATTTATTTGTGATAAAGATTCAGGGACTTGGAGGGTATCGTTTTTAACCAACAATTCATCAGCTAGAGTGTTTTGTTCTCCTGGGACAACCTTAATTCCGAAAGCATCAAAACATTCAATGGTGTCCCAAACTGCATTTATGTTATCTCTAAGTCTATTATTCTCAGCAACAAATTGATTCTTGACTTGTGATACAATAAGGTCAGAATCACCTATGATAGTTATAGACTTAATTGATGGCCAAGGTTGTCATTGATGATAATACATTAATGACAAAGGTCAAAGTAATGACATGGTAAATAATTGACTGGACAAAGGACAAAACATGACAAGTGTTGATAAATTAATCAGTATATGTTAGGATATATTTATACCCATTAGATGAACTTGGATCAACAGGGCCAATAAAATCCATTCCCCATTATTGAAAATGTGCTTCCACGGTGACTGGATCTAAAGGGAGGGCAGGCAATCTAGGTTTCCCTGAGAAAAATTGACACTCTTGACAAGTCGTAACAAATGCATGTACATCTTTAAACAATGATGGCCAATAATACCCAGCTTGCATGATTTTTGTAGTTGTGGTTTTGGGCGCATAATGGCCTCCACATAATCCTGAGTACATTTCAGTCATGATATTTTGGGACTCATGAGGGTTCACACATTTTAAAACAATCTCATATGGTATTTTCCATCCTAAACCATATTCCTTCAATATATACTTAGATTCCTTTAACCTCAAAGCTCTTCTTTGGTGATCTAAAAGGTGGTCAGGACATGACAAATTTTTGAGAAAATAAATAATGTCCTTATACCATTCATAATCTTCATCAATATAGAGCACCATAGAATTTACCATGTCCATTTCTTCATGATAACACTAGATTGAGCTTTGGTTTCAGTCAAAAGTTGATCTAACCCTTGACCTTTTACTATCTTAATTGGTTTGATCTCAATATCATATTCCTGAATTCTGGATATCCAGTTTCCTCTAACCCCGATACCATCCGGTTGAGATAGAACATCCTTAACTGCATGATATGGAACATAGGATAATATCTTTGAGTATCCTATGTATGTACTGAAATGCTTTAAAGATTTCACCAATGCATAAGCTTGTTTCTCAACGGTTGTATAATTTAATTCGGCATCTCTGAGATTTTTGCTCATAAAAGCAACAAGTTGTTCATGATTGCTTTCATTCTTTTGCAATAAAACACCTTCTATAGTGTCTTCAGATGCATATGAGTAGATAAGGAATTCCTTATTGTAGTTAGGACATACTAGGACAGGAGCGGAGGAAATAGATTTCTTCAGCGATTCAAATGATGCGGCACACTTCTTATCCCAGATAAATTTTACATCTTTCTTTAGTCATGCATTTAAAGGTTTTTCCAACTCAACTAAATTAGGAATGAACCTTCTTACAAAGTTTATCATTCCGAAAAGGGATCGCAGGGAACTGACATCTCGTGGTGGAGATATGGCTTGGATTCCCTGTACTCGCTCAGGATCAATTTTGATACCCTCCTTAGAAACTATGTGACCCAATAACTTGCCCTCATCAACACCAAAGGTAGAATTCTTAGGATTTAAACAGATTCCAAATTTCCGACATTTATCAAATATTTTCTTCAAATTCTTAACATGGTCATCCCTTTATTTGGAGAACATAGTTAAATCATCTTGATAAATCACAATAATTTTTCCAATCAGATCATCAAATGCATGGTCCATTGCCCTTTGAAAGGTTGAACCTGCATTTAGCATATTGAATGGCATTTGTATATACTCATATGTTCCCCAGGGCATGGTGAAAGTTGTTTTTGTAAAGTTAGTCACAGCAGATCTAATGAACAAATAAATCAGTCACAACAGATGAATAAGAAGATATGGTGCAAAACTGTGCAAAAGCATGCAGCAGTGCTCTCTATCCCAGAAAGGGTGAATGAATTACAATAGATTACAATACAATCCAATATCTGTCAATGGCAATTCGAATTGACTAAGTAGGCATTCGAATCACTGAAATGGAGTAGCTTGACTCAATCTAGGAGTCCTCATCAATCATCGGTGTTGCTCATCAATCACAACAAACAGTCATCCAGGTGTCAAGCTGAGTCTAACTGATCATAATAAATGTAACTGAAGTGTGTAGCACTGATATAGGATCTGGAGGCTCAGTGGGGGCGCATGGGAGGCTAACTGGAGTCAGAGCAAGTCACCTAATCGAACTGGAGGTCAATCAGAGGTGAAACAGTCAGTCAGGAGTGAAATCGGAGTGAAATCAATCAGAATCGGAGCTAACTGAATGTAACTGGAGTGAATCTGCAGTGGTAGGTGAGCAAGTGCGCCCTTCTCAGTCAGTAGGTGAGAAGAGGGCGCCTTTCAGCTTAGGAGGGCTAAAACTCTGTGGAAAGTGGCTCCCGGGTGCTAGAAGAAGGTGGATAAGGTGCTGGAGGCATCAAACTGGTGACTGGACTGCATATCCTGAAATAGATCATGCAAGATCCTGAAGTAGATATGTATCCCGAAATAGATGATCCTGAAATAGATATGTATCCCGAAATAGATGATGGATATCCGAACACCCCCCCTCAAGCTAGACTATGATGTGCCAACTAAAATAATGTGGGGCCCTGGTAACTAAGACCAAAGGTCACCCCAATACAATAATCCAAAAAAAAAATGCTGAAAAATAAACTAAGTGAGGAAAGAGGGAAAACCCAGTGGGAAGAAAGCCCCCCCTCAAGTCTAAAGCATAATAATGAATCAATCTGTCTCCACCATGATGGAACTCACCCCCAACAGTGAACGGAGGTAAGAGAACTTCTTCTCAGTGAAGCTCTTGGTGAAGATGTCTGCAATTTGCTCATCAGTAGGGCAATATTGCAGAATGATGGTGCGGTCATGCACCAACTGTCGAATGTAATGCATATGAATCTCAATGTGCTTGGTCCTCTGCCGCTGAACTGGATCTGTGGAGATCTTGATAGCACTTTGATTGTCACAAAATAGGACAGTCGAAGTAGTGCCACCAAAACCAAACTCGGAAAGAATACCCGCAACCAAACTGCCTGAATGCAGGCATTGACTGCCCCTCGATACTCTGCCTCTGCTGAAGAAAGTGCAATGGCTGCTTGCTTTTTGCTGGAACAGCAAATAGCACCATGACCAATCATGAAAACATAACCGGAAGTGGACTTCCGATCAATGCTATCACCTGCCCAATCTGAATCAGTAAAACCAATGAAATCTAGCTCAGAATCTGCAGCATAATGTATGCCAAACTGTCTCGTACCTTGCACATACTGCAAGATCCGCTTGGCTGCTCGCCAATGAAGCTCATGTGGCTGCTGCATATATCTTGACACGGCACTCACGGCATATGAGATGTCAGGCCTAGAGTGTGTCAAATAAAGTAGTGAACCAATCAACTGTCGATACATACTGCAATCTGCAAGCGGTGTGGAATCTCCCTCCTCAAGACTGATTCCTGAGAGGAATGGGAACGGGGCTGCCTTACATTCAGCCATATTAAACTTCAATAACAGGTCGGAAGCATATTTTTGCTGAGATATAGTGATCCCATCGAAATTTTGAGCTATCTCCAAGCCCAAAAAGTGACTCAGCAAGCCCAAATCGCTCATGTCAAAAGCTAGATTTAAGGCAGTTTTTAGCTTGTTTATTGAAGTAAGTGTGCTACCGGTAATAAGCAGATCATCAACATAAAGTACAATAACCAACAAATTACCTTTAACTCACTGAAGATAGACATTCGGATCAGATTTGCATCTTTGGAAATTCTGAGAAAGAAGGAAGGAGTCCATCTTTGCGTACCAAGCTCTTGGGGCCTGTTTTAACCCGTACAAAGACTTCTTCAATCTGCAAACCAATGATGGATCTGATGTATAACCCTCTGGCTGCTGCATATAGACCTCTTCAGCAAGGTCTCCATGTAAAAATGCACTCTTCACATCCATGTGATGCACCTCCCAGTGCTTGGATGCGGCAATAGCTAAAACAAGGCGGATGGAATCCATCTTTGCAACCGGTGCAAAGGTCTCTGTGTAGTCCACTCCTTGGACTTGGGAAAAACCTTTTGCCACCAACCTTGCTTTATATTTGCTGATAGTGCCATCAGCAGCAACTTTAGTACGGTAGACCCATTTACACTTCACTAATTTTCTTCCAGGTGGAAGAGAAACTAGCTCCCATGTATTGTTCTTTTGAAGAGAACTGTACTCTTCATCCATGGCATCTTTCCATCTCGGATCTCGATGGGCTGAATAATATGATTGGGGATCTGAACCAGCCATCAAATAACAAATCTCAGGAAGAAATGGATCAGCAATAGAAAGAGCCATACCTGCCCTTTGAAAGTCTCCTCTTGTTCGTCTCGGATCAGCAGGATTTCCAAGACTAGAACCAGCAGATTGTAGAGTATTTTGGGCCCACTTTGGTAACTGAGGGAGATCTGAATGGTCGGATTCCAAACCTGATATGTCATTATCATCATATGCTGCTACAATATCAGAAATATCAGAACTCATACCTTCATTATCGCTGCTCGAATCTTCTTCTGGTGAAGGCGGTGAATCGGCAGTTTTCTCCTCAACTAGTTGCAATTCTTGAAGCGGTTCTTCAAACTGCACACTGCGCTCTATGAATATCTTTTTAGATCTGATATCCATGAGTTTATATGCTTTTGATTCTTCCCCATATCCTATCAATATGCACTCGATACTTTGTGGATCCAAAGCTCGTCTCTTCTCAGAAGGAATTCTAGCCCATGCAGTAGAGCCAAAAACTCTCAAATTTGACACATCCGGTTTGTGACCAAAGAATGCTTCGAAAGGAGTCATACCTTTCACGGATGAATGTGGAACTCGGTTCTGTATATATGCAGCAACATTGATTGCTTCAGCCCAAAGATTTGCAGCCAAACCTTTTGCTTCAATCATGCATGTAGCCATCTCTTTCAGTGACCGGTTTTTCCTTTCCGCTACACCGTTCTGCTGGGGTGTGTAGGGAACTGTATGTTGGATCTTGATTCCGCTTTGGGCACAAAGTTGCAGCAACTCGGACTTGATATATTCCCCACCATTATCAGATCTAAGAGCTTTGATCTTGCTCTCAGTGGTGGTCTCAACAGAAGCCTTAAAATCCTTGAATTTTCCAAGCACTTCTGACTTGTTTTTGAGAAAGAATACCCATGTAAAGCGAGAATAATCATCAATAAATGTCAAAACATACCTTGAACCATTTAATGACATATGGGGCAGCGGACCGCTGATATCAGAATGGATCAATCCCAAAATAGTAGAGGCTCTGCTAGCCTTGCCGCGGTCGAATCTGTGCTCGGGGTGCTTCCCAATAATGCAACCGGTGCATATTCCCTTCGAGGAACGGAGTTGTGGCAGCCCATCAACCATGGATTTATTTGATAGCAGCAGCAAATACTTATAATTTAGATGTCCAAATCTTTCATGCCAAAGCCTACTAACCTCATTACCATGTGTGCGAAGAGCAGTGGGCTTTGCAAGCGGAATAAAGTGCGAAAACTCATAACATTTTGCAGTGTGGTTTGCCTTTCCAACCGCAACTAGTCTTCCACTTTTGATATCAGAAATTTCAACTGTATTAGGGCTGAATGTGACTTTCTTTGGATCACCAGTATGTGTCATTTGATAAACAGAAAGGAGATTCGAAGCTAAGGAAGGCACATAGAGAACATTCTGAAAGCATCCATGATCTACATGAATCGTACCTTTGCCCTTTGAAGAAATTTTTGAGTCATCTCCCAAATGGATGGGGATGGAGCTGTTTGGATCGAATGAGGAAAAAGAATCAATATTTGCAGCCATATGATTTGATGCACCCGAATCTATCAAGAGAGTGGGCTTCGAAACCGTTGCCATGAGTGCTTGTCCTCTTTCATGATCGTCATTCCGATCCTTCTTCCTTGCACCGTCAGGAAGGGTTATGTTGTTCTTTTCCAAAAGGAGGGCCATTTGATCTATAGTCTTCTTCATACATGAACTTTCGGGATGAAAGCCACGGTTACAATAAGTACATTTAGATTTTTGGTTACCTTCTTTGCCCTTTTGCTTGGATTTCGAACTGGATGGTGCATCCGTTTGCTTGCCTTTGTCTTTTTGCTTGTGAGGCTCGAATTTGGGCTTCTCCTTCTTTAGCTTTCCTTTACCATTCGAAATCTTGGGTCCTTGAACAAATAGGGCTGAATCTTTGGAGCTTATGGACCCCATTTGAATCAACTTGTCATGCTCTTTCGTAACGGACTCAATGAAGGCATTCAAGGTAGGCATCTTCCAATTCGGGGTAGTTAGCCGACCGGAATTGAAAGTGGAGACAAATACCGAATAATCTTTCCCAAGCTTGCTTAGAATGGAGAGGATCAACTGCTTATCCTCTTTGATAACACCACTGTTCTTCAATTGCAAGTTCAAGTTCTTGAATTTTGTGAAGAATTCATTGATGGTCTCGAAATTTTCAGGATTAAGGCCAATCAATTCATTCTCTAATTGAAAAGCCCTAAGCTCATCCTGCTTGCCGAATAGTGTCTCAAGTTGCTCCCATATGGCCTTTGGAGTCTTCAATCCGCTGAGATGGAAGTGAAGATCTTTGGAGATGGAGAGACAAAGAAGACCGTAAGCTTCATCAAGCTTATTGTAGTGTTTGGTTCTTTCTGCCACATTGTTTGGCTCCAATTCAAGACCAAGAGTGACTCGGTAGTATCCTTTTGAACGTAATATGATCTCCATATCATCTTTCCAATCAAAATAATTGAATGGGGTGAGGATAGGCTTTGAAGAAGAGTATTCCATTGCTAGGAGCGAGTCAAATGATGAAGAAGAAGCTTGCTTGCAAACTATAGCGAATGGAAATGCTGTAGGGAAGCTTGCATGCAGAATGTAGCGAGTGCACTTGGAGGAGATAATTAACCTGCAAATCACATAAGAACAATCACAATAAGGTCGAACAATCCACCCTTTGAGAGTTGCATCACACCTGGGATTGGATTTCAAGCAATGTTGAATGGGTCCAATGTATCAAATCCAGGAATTATGTGGTAACTCAAGCTTCTGGAGTGGTATTGGAATAATTTTCAAGCTTTGCATGCACATGAGCGAATGCCCTTGAGATATCTCATGCCAAACTTTTTGCAATTTTTAGCAATTCAGTCAAATCTTCTTGTATGAACACCTGTAGAAAAGAGATCTTGTCCCTGCAATGGCTCTGATACCATGTAAAGTTAGTCACAGCAGATCTAATGAACAAATAAATCAGTCACAACAGATGAATAAGAAGATATGGTGCAAAACTGTGCAAAAGCATGCAGCAGTGCTCTCTATCCCAGAAAGGGTGAATGAATTACAATAGATTACAATACAATCCAATATCTGTCAATGGCAATTCGAATTGACTAAGTAGGCATTCGAATCACTGAAATGGAGTAGCTTGACTCAATCTAGGAGTCCTCATCAATCATCGGTGTTGCTCATCAATCACAACAAACAGTCATCCAGGTGTCAAGCTGAGTCTAACTGATCATAATAAATGTAACTGAAGTGTGTAGCACTGATATAGGATCTGGAGGCTCAGTGGGGGCGCATGGGAGGCTAACTGGAGTCAGAGCAAGTCACCTAATCGAACTGGAGGTCAATCGGAGGTGAAACAGTCAGTCAGGAGTGAAATCGGAGTGAAATCAATCAGAATCGGAGCTAACTGAATGTAACTGGAGTGAATCTGCAGTGGTAGGTGAGCAAGTGCGCCCTTCTCAGTCAGTAGGTGAGAAGAGGGCGCCTTTCAGCTTAGGAGGGCTAAAACTCTGTGGAAAGTGGCTCCCGGGTGCTAGAAGAAGGTGGATAAGGTGCTGGAGGCATCAAACTGGTGACTGGACTGCATATCCTGAAATAGATCATGCAAGATCCTGAAGTAGATATGTATCCCGAAATAGATGATCCTGAAATAGATATGTATCCCGAAATAGATGATGGATATCCGAACAGTTTTTCCATGATATTCTTTTTTAATTTGGACTTGGTTATATCCCGAAAAACCATCAAGTAAAGATAACAAACCAGCACCGATTACACTTTGTAACACATTTTCCATATTAGACAATGGGTAATTGTCTTTTAGGGAAGCTTGATTTAGGTTTTTGAAGTCAATAAAAATCCTTATCTCCTCACTTTTCTTTCTTACAATTACAGGATTGGACACCCATGTATTATGTCTGATAGGCCTGATAATCCCCGCTGCTAACATATTTTCCAATTCCTTTTTTACCAATGAAGCTAGTTTTAGATTTACATTACACAGTTTTTGACGATAAGGTTTAACTCCTTCCTTAAGGGGAATGGTATGTTCAATGACAAATTGGTCATAAGTTTTCAAATAGTTGCATGTCCAGGCAAAGACATCCTTGTATTCTCTAATTAATTCTTCAATTTTCCTTCTTTCACCTTTAGAGCCATTCTTTCCTATTTTAATCTTTTTCGGGGAACAAGAAGAACCAATGTTAATTTCAATAACCTCAACAATTGGTTGAGAACGTCTTCATTAAAGTTTTTCTCTAAAGTAAAAACAATTATGTTATGTCCATGCCTTCTATAGAACTGCCCTTCAATTGATTCTCGAAATGAACCATGGGGGTCTGAGAAGCAGTCAGGAATTAGATGATCTGAGCATCGTCATAAAAAACTTGCCAATAATCTTGATTATCGGGAATTGAGGGTCTAAACAAGACTTCAACCTTGCAATTTATTTGTGATAAAGATTCAGGGACTTGGAGGGTATTGGTTTTAACCAACAACTCATCAACTAGAGTGTTTTGTTCTCCTGGGACAACCTTAATTCCGAAAGCGTCAAAACATTCAATGGTGTCCCAAACTGCATTTATGTTATCTCTAAGTCTATTATTCTCAGCAACAAATTGATTCTTGACTTGTGATACAATAAGGTCAGAATCACCTATGACAGTTATAGACTTAATTGATGGCCAATGTTGTCATTGATGACAATACATTAATGACAAAGGTCAAAGTAATGACATGGCAAAGAATTGACTGGACAAAGGACAAAACATGACAAGTGTTGATAAATTAATCAATATAGGTTAGCATATATTTATACCCATTAGATGAACTTGGATCAACAGGGCCAATAAAATCCATTCCCCATTATTGAAAATGTGCTTCCACGGTGACTGGATCTAAAGGGAGGGTAGGCAATCTAGGTTTCCCTAAGAAAAATTGACACTCTTGACAAGTCCTAACAAATGCATGTACATCTTTAAACAATGATGGCCAATAATACCCAGCTTGCATGATTTTTGTATTTGTGGTTTTGGGCGCATAATGGCCTCCACATAATCCTGAGTACATTTCAGTCGTGATCTTTTGGGACTCATGATGGTTCACACATTTTAAAACAATCCCATATGGTATTTTCCATCCTAAACCATCTTCCGTCAATATATACTTAGATTCCTTTAACCTCAAAGCTCTTCCTTGGTGATCTAAAAGGTGGTCAGGACATGACAAATTTTTGAGAAAATAAATAATGTCCTTATACCATTCATAATCTTCATCAATATAGAGCACCATAGCATTTACCATGTCCATTTCTTCATGATAACACTAGATTGAGCTTTGGTTTCAGTCAAAAGTTGAGCTAACCCTTGACCTTTTACTATCTTAATTGGTTTGATCTCAATATCATCTTCCTGAATTCTGGATATCCAGTTTCCTCTAACCCCGATACCATCCTGTTGAGATAGAACATCCTTCACCGCATGATATGGAACATAGGCTAATATCTTTCAGTATCCTATGTATGTACTGAAATGCTTTAAAGATTTCACCAATGCATAAGCTTTTTTCTCAACGGTTTTATAATTTAATTCGGCATCTCTGAGATTTTTGCTCATAAAAGCAACAGGTTTTTCATGATTGCTTTCATTCTTTTGCAATAAAACACCTTCTATAGTGTCTTCAGATGCATATGAGTAGATAAGGAATTCCTTATTGTAGTTAGGACATACTAGGACAGGAGCAGAGGAAATAGATTTCTTCAGCGATTCAAATGATGCGGCACACTTCTTATCCCAGATAAATTTTACATATTTCTTTAGTCACGCATTTAAAGGTTTTTCCAACTCAACTAAATTAGGAATGAACCTTCTTACAAAGTTTATCTTTCCGAAAAGGGATCGCATGGAACTGACATCTCGTGGTGGAGATATGGCTTGGATTCCCTGTACTCGCTCAAGATCAATTTTGATACCCTCCTTAGAAACTATGTGACCCAATAAGTTGCCCTCATCAACACCAAAGGTAGACTTCTTAGGATTTAAAGAGATTCCAAATTTCCTACATTTATCAAATATTTTCTTCAAATGCTTTACATGGTCATCCCTTTCTTTGGAGAACATAGTTAAATCATCTTGATAAATCACAATAATTTTTCCAATCAGATCATCAAATGCATGGTCCATTGCCCTTTGAAAGGTTGAACCTGCATTTAGCATACTGAATGGCATTTGTATATACTCATATGTTCCCCAGGGCATGGTGAAAGTTGTTTTTCCATGATATTCTTTTTTAATTTGGACTTGGTTATATCCCGAAAAACCATCAAGTAAAGATAACAAACTAGCACCGATTACACTTTGTAACACATTTTCCATATTAGACAATGGGTAATTGTCTTTTAGGGAAGCTTGATTTAGGTTTTTGAAGTCAATAGAAATCCTTATCTCCTCACTTTTCTTTCTCACAATTACAGGATTGGACACCCATGTATTATGTCTGATAGGCCTGATAATCCCCACTGTTAACATATTTTCCAATTCCTTTTTTACCAATGAAGCTAGTTTTAGATTTACATTACGCAGTTTTTGACGATAAGGTTTAACTCCTTCCTTAAGGGGAATGGTATGTTCAATGACAAATTGGTCATAAGTTTTCAAATAGTTGCATGTCCATGCAAAGACATCCTTGTATTCTCTAATTAATTCTTCAATTTTCCTTCTTTCACCTTTAGAGCCATTCTTTCCTATTTTAATCATTTTCGGGGAACAAGAAGAACCAATGTTAATTTCAATAACCTCACCAATTGGTTGAGAACGTCTTCATTAAAGTTTTTCTCTAAAGGAAAAACAATTATGTTATGTCCATGCCTTCTATAGAACTTCCCTTCAATTGATTCTCGAAATGAACCATTGGGGTTTGAGAAGCAGTCAGGAATTGGATGATCTGAGCATCGTCATAAAAAACTTGCCAATAATCTTGATTATCGGGAATTGAGGGTCTAAACAAGACTTCAACCTTGCAATTTATTTTTGATAAAGATTCAGGGACTTGGAGGGTATTGGTTTTAACCAACAACTCATCAGCTAGAGTGTTTTGTTCTCCCGGGACAACCTTAATTCCGAAAGCATCAAAACATTCAATGGTGTCCCAAACTGCATTTATGTTATCTCTAATTCTATTATTCTCAGCAACAAATTGATTCTTGACTTGTGATACAATAAGGTCAGAATCACCTATGACAGTTATAGACTTAATTGATGGCCAAGGTTGTCATTGATGACAATACATTAATGACAAAGGTCAAAGTAATGACATGGCAAAGAATTGACTGGACAAAGGACAAAACATGACAAGTGTTGATAAATTAATCAGTATAGGTTAGGATATATTTATACCCATTAAATGAACTTGGATCAACAGGGCCAATAAAATCCATTCCCCGTTATTGAAAATGTGCTTCCACGGTGACTGGATGTAAAGGGAGGTCAGGCAATCTAGGTTCCCTGAGAAAAATTGACACTCTTGACAAGTCCTAAAAAATGCATGTACATCTTTAAACAATGATGGCCAATAATACCCAGCTTGCTTGATTTTTACAGTTGTGGTTTTGGGCGCATAATGGCCTCCACATAATCCTGAGTATATTTCAGTCATGATCTTTTGGGACTGATGAGGGTTCACACATTTTAAAACAATCCCATATGGTATTTTCCATCCTAAACCATCTTCCGTCAATATATACTTAGATTCCTTTAACCTCAAAGCTCTTCTTTGGTGATCTAAAAGGTGGTCAGGACATGACAAATTTTTGAGAAAATAAATAATGTCCTTATACCATTCATAATCTTCATCAATATAGAGCACCATAGCATTTACCATGTCCATTTCTTCATGATAACACTAGATTGAGCTTTGGTTTCATTCAAAAGTTGAGCTAACCCTTGACCTTTTACTATCTTAATTGGTTTGATCTCAATATCATATTCCTAAATTCTGGATATCCAGTTTCCTCTAACCCCGATACCATCTTGTTGAGATAGAACATCCTTAACCGCATGATATGGAACATAGGCTAATAGCTTTGATTATCCTATGTATGTAATGAAATGCTTTAAAGATTTCACCAATGCATAAGCTTGTTTCTCAACGGTTGTATAATTTAATTCGGCATCTCTAAGATTTTTGCTCATAAAAGCAACAGGTTGTTCATGATTGCTTTCATTCTTTTGCAATAAAACACCTTCTATAGTGTCTTCAGATGCATATGAGTAGATAAGGAATTCCTTATTGTAGTTAGGACATACTAGGACAGGAGCAGAGGAAATAAATTTCTTCAGCGATTCAAATGATGCGGCACACTTCTTATCCCAGATAAATTTTACATCTTTCTTTAGTCACGCATTTAAAGGTTTTTCCAACTCAACTAAATTAGGAATGAACCTTCTTACAAAGTTTATCTTTCCGAAAAGGGATCGCAAGGAATTGACATCTCGTGGTGGAGATATGGCTTGGATTCCCTGTACTCGATCAGGATCAATTTTGATACCCTCCTTAGAAACTATGTGACCCAATAAGTTGCCCTCATCAACACCAAAGGTAGACTTCTTAGGATTTAAAGAGATTCCAAATTTCCGACATTTATCAAATATTTTCTTCAAATGCTTTACATGGTCATCCCTTTCTTTGGAGAACATAGTTAAATGATCTTGATAAATCACAATAATTTTGCCAATCAGATCATCAAATGCATGGTCCATTGCCCTTTTAAAGGTTGAACCTGCATTTAGCATACTAAATGGCATTTGTATATACTCATATGTTCCCTAGGGCATGGTGAAAGTTGTTTTTCCATGATATTCTTTTTTAATTTGGACTTGGTTATATCCCGAAAAACCATCAAGTAAAGATAACAAACCAGCACCGATTACACTTTGTAACACATTTTCCATATTAGACAATGGGTAATTGTCTTTTAGGGAAGCTTGATTTAGGTTTTTGAAGTCAATAAAAATCCTTATCTCCTCACTTTTCTTTCTTACAATTATAGGATTGGACACCCATGTATTATGTCTGATAGGCCTGATAATCCCCGCTGTTAACATATTTTCCAATTCCTTTTTTACCAATGAAGCTAGTTTTAGATTTACATTACGCAGTTTTTGACGATAAGGTTTAACTCCTTCCTTAAGGGGAATGGTATGTTCAATGACAAATTGGTCATAAGTTTTCAAATAGTTGCATGTCCAGGAAAAGACATCCTTGTATTCTCTAATTAATTCTTCAATTTTCCTTCTTTCTTCTTTAGAGCCATTCTTTCCTATTTTAATCATTTTCGGGGAACAAAAAGAACCAATGTTAATTTCAATAACCTCACCAATTGGTTGAGAACGTCTTCATTAAAGTTTTTCTCTAAAGGAAAAACAATTATGTTATGTCCATGCCTTCTATAGAACTTCCCTTCAATTGATTCTCGAAATGAACAATGGGGGTCTGAGAAGCAGTCAGGAATTGGATGATCTGAGCATCGTCATAAAAAACTTGCCAATAATCTCGATTATCGGGAATTGAGGGTCTAAACAAGACTTCAACCTTGCAATTTATTTGTGATAAAGATTCAGGGACTTGGAGGGTATTGGTTTTAACCAACAACTCATCAGCTAGAGTGTTTTGTTCTCCCCGGACAACCTTAATTCCGAAAGCATCAAAACATTCAATGGTGTCCCAAACTGCATTTATGTTATCTCTAAGTCTATTATTCTCAGCAACAAATTGATTCTTGACTTGTGATACAATAAGGTCAGAATCATCTATGACAGTTATAGACTTAATTGATGGCCAAGGTTGTCATTGATGACAATACATTAATGACAAAGGTCAAAGTAATGACATAGCAAAGAATTGACTGGACAAAGGACAAAACATGACAAGTGTTGATGGCCAAAGATTTGAAGAAATGACAAAGACTTAAGCAAGCACAGCAAAGGTGATGACATGGCACAAAGTACAAGGACATATATTGATGATGATAAGACAAAGGAAAAATACCATGATGATGACAAGGACAATGACATGGAAATATGGAGGACATGGAAAGAATAAGTACATGACAAGCATGACAAGGGTGATGACATGGACAAGACATGGTAAGAAAACAAGGGCAAGGACAAAGGACAAAGCATGGCAAGCATGATGACATGACAATCAAGAGTGTTAAAGGTTGAAAAAGATTGGTGAATTGGAAAGCTTGGTCAAAGCATGACATGGAAAAAAGTCAAGGACAAATGATATGGAAGACAATGTCATGGAAGACAAAGGTCAAAGATAAATGACATGAAAAATGTAGAAGACTTGACATGGCTTGATAAAAAAGGTTGAAGACATGACAATGGACAAAGACTTGGAAAAGGTGACATGGAGGACAAAGAAGCATGACAAAATTGATGACAAGGCACTTGAAGGATAACTGTGGGCATTTGAAGGCCCTTGTGGGCATAATTCAGGCTGGTGTGGGCATATTTTAGCTTGGTACCCACATTACTTACACACCCAATACAAGGAAGTATTCCCTTCACTACCACATAGTCCCTCAGGCCATATCTTCCAATCTAGTATTGTTCAAGGTGTGCATAGAAGAGTAGCCAACCCTCTTGATCTTCTTGAGAGGTTACCTCCCTCACTAGGTTTATCAAGCCAATTCAGGTCCACTTCCACTCCTAATTTCTTGCTCACAGTTCAAACCAAAACAGAGATGCTCATAACAACCAAATCACAAGTGTTGGGCATGAAGAAAAAACGTGGGTAACCCAAAACGAACTAGTAGATGGGGAATCAACCCTGGGAAAGCAATTCGTTTTCATAAAACGTTTATGGGCATTCAAGGGACAAAAACGGCCTCCATAAACCCCAAAATCGTGACTTCCTTCTTCCCAGCCACTGTGTAATACAAAAACGAGTTCCCAGCCATGGAAAATACAGGAAAATGGTAGAAAACGTGAAGGAGAAAGACCCAGCTAGCTAAGACTGCGTGAGAGAGGAAAGACCATGGGTGAAGAGTGGCTTTGGGCACAATTTCGTGGGTGTTTTCTTGCCCCAGAAGCAAAAGTACGTTTTCCCAGGTTGATGGCTTTCCCATGCACAAAATTGGCTGCCATACCTCTTCATTCCCAAGGCATTAATTGCCTCAACCAACTCCTGGAAGAATTAAATGATTGGATGCATAAGTCATAATGGGTAGTTGAGGTTTATTCATTGACATTTGGCTTATCACCATTGGCTCAAGGGTTTGAATAATTTCCCTCCCTATTCCCTGTAGAATCATGCCCCCATCTCTTGTTGCATTGCATAGCTAGTTGTGGGTATTTCATTAAAATTTGTATTTACATGATGTCTTAATTTACATTGTGCATGTCCAACACAAGAACCATAGGCATCTATTATTAATTGTCGATACATAAAACGCTAAATCAATGGTGGGGCCTTGGCCTTGAGCTCCTCACCATGATTAAATAACAATATTTACATCATTTACGATTTAATGCAAAGGGGGTCAAAATGGAGACGTTACATTCCCCTCCCCTTACATTAGCACTGTCCTCAGTGCTCATCAAAATTGAACAAAAATAAATATGCCACCCTCATGGCATCCTCCAGCTCCCATGTAGCCTCATCAGGACCGTAGTGCTTCCATTGCACCTTTACCTGTCCGATGGCTCGGCTCCAGAGCAATGTTACCTTCTTGTCTAGGATGCGCAATGGATCCGTTTGGAATTCTCCCTCGGGTTCCACCTAGATCACATCCCAATTAATCACATGGTTAGGATCATGTACATATTTCTTAAGAAAAGAGACATGAAAAAAATTATGAGCTTTATTTCTAGCAGGCAATGCAAGTCTATATGCAACTGGCCATATTCTTTCAAGCACTTCAAATGGCCCACAATATCTAGGTGATAGCTTGGCACAACTCCCAAGATTCAAGGAACTCTTTCTTGGCTTCACTCTAAGATACACATGATCCCCAACCCTAAATTCCCTAAGCACCCTATGCTTATCTGCATATCTTTTCTGTCTATCTTGGGCTACTTTTAAATTCTTCCTGATCTTTGTAATTTTTTGTTCCATTTCCTTAAGCAATTTTGGCCCAAGTACAATTCTGTTCACTGGATTGTCCCAAGTCACTGGTGTCCTACACCTTCTTCCATACAAAGCCTCATATGGACTCATTCCCAATGATTCTTGCTGCCCATTATTATATGCAAACTCCACCAAGTGTAGATAATCCTCCCACTTGGATGGTTTGTCCATTACATACATGCGAAGCATGTCTTCAAGCACCTGATTTACTCTTTTTGTTTTTCCATCTGTTTGGGGATGGTACACAGTACTAAAGCTCAATCGTGTACCCAAATATGCAAAGAGACCTTTCCAAAAATTGGAAGTGAACTTGGTATCCCTGTCAGAAATTATTTCCTTAGGCAATCCATGTAATCTGAAAATTTCCTTCATGAAAATATTTGCAATGGCATCGGCTTTATGTGTGGACTTAACCGGTATAAAATGTGCTACCTTTGTTAACTTGTCCACCAAAACCATGATGGAATCATGTTGTTTCATAGTCATTGGAAACCCTGTAATAAAATCCATGTAAATTACTTCCCATTTCCATTATGGGATTGGCAATGGATGCAATAAACCTGCTGGGTGTCGGTGTTCAACCTTCACCTGCTAACAATTCATACACTTAAAAATGTATTCAGCGATGTCCTTCTTCATCCCTGGCCAGAAATAATATTTTCTTGCTGTAGCAATTGTTTTCTGATATCCTGGGTGACCAGAGTATGGGGCTTTATGGATTTCATCCATAACAATCCTCCTCAAATCTACCGCATTTGGAATATAGACACTATTCTTATAAGTAAGAAGTCCGTTTTCTTCCAAATGATATTATTCATACTTCTTTTCAAGGTCTTGCTGCTGCAATTTGCCCTTTATCTGCTCATACATTTCATCCTCAACCATATGGTTAACAATTTGCTGCCTCAAATCTGGTTGGCAAGTACTAAGCGCTGCTACATGCATTTCATGTACCTTCCTGCTGAGTGTATCAACCACCTTGTTTTCTTTCCCTTTTATGTGTTTGATTTCAAAATCAAATTCACACAAAAATTCTAGCCATCTAGCTTGCCTAGCATTTAAAGTTGGCTAATCAAACAAGTATTTCAAACTACAATGGCATGTCCTCAGCTCAAATTTCCTTCCCATTAAGTAATTCCTCCACATTTTTAAAGCATGTACTATGGCTGCAAGTTCTATATCATGCGTAGCATAATTCTTATCATGCTCCTTCAACTTTCTTGACTCATAGTATACCACGTGGTTGTCTTGCATAAGAACTCCTCCAAGTCCTTGATTGCATGCATCGGTACACACCACAAAGTCTTTTTCTGGGTCTGCAATCTTCAAAATCCGTGCACTTGTAAGAAGATTCTTCAACCGTTGGAAACTTTCCTCACATCTTGGTGACCATTCAAAATTTATCCCCTTCTTTTGTAAAGAAGTGATTGGGTTTGTGACCTTGGAGAATCCTTCGATAAACCTCCTGTAGTAACCAGCAAGGCCCATAAAAGATCTCACATCTGTCACATTTCTTGGAGTTGGCCAATTCATGATGGCTTCAATCTTCTCAAGGTCTACAGATATTCCTTCGTCGGAGATGATGTGACCCAAATAATGAATTCTATCTTTATAAAAGTCACATTTCCTCAACTTTGCATACAGCTTATGCTCTCTTAGCAATTGCAATGTCATTCTCAAATGTTCTTCATGCTCTTCTTCATTCTTAGAATAGATAAGAATGTCATCTAGAAATACAAGAACAAACTTGTCCAAATACTTGCTAAAAGCATTATTCATGAGACACATGAATGTAGCTGGTGCATTTGTGAGACCAAATGGTACCACTACAAATTCATAGTGTCCATACCTCGTTCTAAAGGTTGTATTATGAATATATTCTTCTTTGATTCTTACCTGATGGTAACCAAACCTCAAGTCAATCTTTGAAAATACCTTTTCTCCTCTCATTTGATCAAAAAGGTCATCAATGTGGGGAAATGGGTATTTATTATTCACAGTGACTTTGTTTAACTTCCTGTAGTCAATACATAACCTGAGTGTTCCATATTTCTTTTTCACAAATAGAACAGGTGCTCCCCACGGGGACACACTTGGCCTGATATATTTCTTTTCCAACAACTCTTGTAATTGCATTTTCAATTCTAGCAATTCCGGTGTAGTCATCCTGTAGGGTGTCTTAGACACTGGTGCATCTCTTGGCACAAGTTCAATTGTAAAATCAATGTCTCTCTTTGGAGGAAGTCCTGGAATCTCATTAGGAAAAACATCCCTGAATTCTTGCAATACATGATAGTCCTCCAATTTAAGAGTTTCATTCTCTGCTGCCTCTAAAATGTGGGCCGCATACAATTGACAACCCTTTCTACAGAACTTCTTCAGCTGCATGGCTGAAAACTGTCTAACAGAATTCACCTTTGGAATTCCTTTTACAACCTTTGGGTTTCCTTCTTCGTCCATGCATTCAAACTTCTTATTGTAGCAGTCAAGTTTAACCCAGTGTGCCTCTAACCAATCCATCCCAATGAGAATATAATAGGAACCCAGTGGTAAAATATTCAGATTTGCATAAGTGAATAGTCCATCCATCTCTAATGGACACTTCTCTGCAATTTCACTAACTTTTCTCTTGGTTTCAGTGGCTAGTTGAACTAACCATGATTTACTATGCTTTAATTTCTTAAAAGAACAAATCTCAACAATTTTAGGAGTGACATAACTGTGAGTAGATCCATGATCAATCAAAATAGAAACAAATTGCTTAGAAATCTTACCTTCAACTTCAACCACAGTTGACTGATGATCTACCTAGCGGTCGTCTAGTGCTGCATAGATTCTAGGGATTGTCCTCGCCACCTGACCCACAGTTTCGAATCCTTGGATGTTGTGAACTTGATTTGCATTCCCATTCCGATGTGGACAGTTCCTAAGCATGTGGTCTCCTCCACAACTCCAACATTGAAGTGGTTCTCTTGGCTCCTTTGGATCTCTTGTCTTGTCTCCCATCTTCCTAGTTGGCTTAGTCACAACTTGTGATGGTTTGCTTTGCTGATTCCTTAATTGAGGAGGCTTGAACCCCTTCTTCCTTTGATCAAAATTTTCATTTTTCTTATCCTTCCATGCCTTATGGAATTCTGGTTTGCTTTTGTTTTGATCAATCCAATACTTGTCCTTTCTTATGGCCTCCTCTAGAGTTCGAGGTTCATCAAACTCAATTCTATCTTTATATGATCGGGACAATCCACTTAGGAAACGCTGAATTTTCACCTTTTCATCTCGAAGATACTTGACATACCTCAGCAGCTCCAAGAATTTTTTTGCATATTATTCCATGGTCAATTGTCCCAATCTCATCTCATGGAACTCTTTAATCTTATCATCATAGTACCTATCAGAGAGGTACTTCTGCTTGAAGTATTTCTTGAACTGCTTCCACACAATCTTCCTTTCATTGATCTTCCTCACTTGCCTGATGTGTTCCCACCATATAGATGGAAACCCTTGCCTTCATATTCCCAGAGTAGTCTTGGACTTGGAAATACTTTCTCATCCCATGAAGCCAAGCTTCAACTTCTTGAACAGACTTTACCTCTCCATCAAATGTAGGAGGTTTTTCCTTCTTAAATTCCCCATGCGAATTGTTCTTGTAGTGCCTCTTCCTCTTACTTCTACGAGATGAAGAGCTTGAACCCTCAATAGATTCTTCAGAGTCAGATGATTCATTAGAAGAGATTTCTTGAGTATATGTTATGTCTGTAGAAACCCTTCTTGAGCTACTATCCCTCTTGCGGGAGTTCCTCCTAGAATTACTCCCACCCCTTTCTGGATTTGATGTCTGATGCCCAGAGTTTATTTGCCTTTGGATGTCTGTCAAAACTCTGCAACATGGCTGCATTCAACTGATTGTGTTCTTCCTGAGCTTTATTCATCCTTTCATTATCTTCTTTGCAACTTTTCATCTCCACCCTCAGGCTCCTCATGGTGGCTGCAATACCTGGAGGAGTCTCTTGATTTCTTCTCCCATTAGATTTTGTATCAGCATTTTCAACATTTATGTTCTCCCCCATGGCATATGTCTAAGGCTCATAGGGATCTTGTGCATCATCCACGATATTGATTTTCTTGGCCCAACCAAGACCCAAAACTTCCAACTGCACTATCTAGAAGGCTGCCCTGATGTAACTGTGATTCTGTAAAATGTGTTCATCAACACAATTGTTAGCTACATTTTATTCTCAGAAATTCATAAATTACTTTCATGCACGTGGGAAAATATTATATTGACAATTTGTCAAATCATAGACTTTTCTCACAATCAACAACATATGAGGGGGACGAAGGGGGTCAAGGGGGCTTGCACCCTTGTGGCTTTGCCACTGCAGGGCGGGTCAAGGGTAACACCCTCCTTTTTTTTTTTGTAATTCCTTCAATTTCGTGCAATCTAGCGCATAAGTTTCATGGAAATTTTTCCATTTTTGGCACTTGAAAATCTCACTGAAAAACTGCAGAAATCCTTTGTTTCGGTGGACTTCGTCATTCTCTTCCGACCCATTGTGGAGCAACTTGCCGAGTTCTTCCGGTCAACGAACTCAACTTTCTCTTTCAACCTGTTGTGGAGCAACTTTCCGAGTTCTTCCACCGTTTCGGACCAACTTGCCGAGTTCTGTAGCAGTAAAACACTTAGAAAAATTTTTGGACCAACTCGCCGAGTCCTTCCGCCATTGCAGATCAACTTGCCGAGTTCTTCCGTCGTTTCGGACCAACTCGCCGAGTTTTTCCACTATTGCAGACCAACTTGCCGAGTTCTTCCACCGCAAAACACTTAGAAATTTTTTTCGGACCAAATCGTTGAGTCCTTCCGCCGTTGCGAACCAAGTTGTCGAGTTCTTCTGCCGAAAGACACTTAGAAAAATTTTGAAATTTTTCTTCCTTTCCTCGGGCATTTCCGCAACTCTGTCGACACAACTCAGCCAAATTTTCTGACCGTTTCAGCTCCACTCAGCAAGTCTCACTGAAACGTATCAGCTCAACTCCACGAGACTCGCCAAAACACATCGGCTCAACTAAACAAAAACACTTAGAAAATTTTCAAAATTTTCTTTCTTTCTGTGATGATCACTGCTCAACAGGAGGTGATCTTACCTCTGCCAATTATTCAACTTAGCTCGTTTAGGCCTGATGTTGTAACCTACAGTGATCAGGAAGGGATCTCCCCTTGTAACTGTGATCAGATTTGGCCCATAGAGGTCCAATGTTGTAGCCTATGGCTCTGATACCATTTTGTAGTGTCCCCTCCATCATGGTAGTGCGATGGAGAGAATGTTAGACTAAAGCCATGGCATCTAGCCCCATGATTATTAACATAATTCCCAATAAGATGAAAATGGACATACGTAGATGTATATATATATATATATTAAAAGAAAACACACCGGAATTAAATTCAATTACACATCTATCATACAGTCAACATATTGATGCCATTCATCAATTAAAGACAATACAAAATTAGCACAAGAGAGTATTTATCTTATAACAAAGTAGTCCCGAACAACTGGCTATGCAACTGCAACGTTCCACCCCACCATAGGCCAATTGTGCTTGTCGATCTCACAACACAACTGCCACCCCCGAGATGGGCATGATATCTACAAGGAAAAAGGGAACAATAGACTCACACATAGCCCAAAGATACACCAAAATCAGCCAAGCCAATCTACAGTTGGGGTTTATCAGGCTGCTAAGGCAATGGAAGGAAATGAATTGCTAAGCTAGTGGCTCATCCATAGAGCTATGGATACCTCTACCAGATCTATCTAGATTGGTACCCACATTACCTACACACCCAATACAAGGAAGTATTCCCTTCACTACCACATAGTCCCTTAGGCCATACCTTCCAATCTAGTATTGTTCAAGGTGTGCATAGAAGAGTATCTAGCCCTCTTGATCTTCTTGAGAGGTTGCCTCCCTCACTAGGTTTATCAAGCCAATTCAGGTCCACTTCCACTCCTATTTTCTTGCTCACAGTTCAAACCAAAATAGAGATGCTCATAACAACCAAATCACAAGTGTTGGGCATGAAGAAAAAAAGTGGGTAACCCAAAACGAACTGGTAGATGGGGAATCAACCCTGGGAAAGCAATTTGTTTTCAGAAAACGATTATGGGCATTCAAGGAACATAAACGACCTCCATAAACCCCAAAATCGTGACTCCCTTCTTCCCAGCCACTGTGCAATACAAAAACGAGTCCCCAGCCATGGAAAATATAGGAAAATGGTAGAAAACGTGAAGGAGAAAGACTCAGCTAGCTCAGACGGAGTGAAAGAGAAAAGACCATGGGTGAAGAGTGGCTTTGGGCACAATTTCCTGGGTGTTTTCTTGCCCCAGAAGCAAAAGTACATTTTCCCAGGTTGATGGCTTTCCCATGCACGAAATTGGCTGCCATACCTCTTCATTCCCAAGGCATTAACTGCCTCAACCAACTCCTGGAAGAATTAAATGATTGGGTGCATAAGTCAGAATGGGTAGTTGGGGTTCATTCATTGACATTTGGCTTATCACCATTGGCTCAAGGGTTTGAATAATTTCCCTCCCTATTCCTTGTAGAATCATGCCCCCATCTCTTGTTGCATTGCATAACTAGTTGTGGGTATTTCATTAAAAGTCGTATTTACATGATGTCTTAATTTACATTGTGCATGTCTAGCACAAAAACCATAGGCATCTATTTTTAATTGTCGATACATAAAACGCTAAATCAATGGTAGGGCCTTGGCCTTGAGCTCCTCACCATGATTAAATAACAATATTTATATCATTTATGATTTAATGCAAAGGGGGTCAAAATGGGGACATTACAATTTTAATGTAGCTCCTGCGGGCATTTTCCAAGGGCCCTGGGGGAATTTTAAAAATGGGTATGCGGGCATTTCATAGAGGCTGTGGGGGCATAAATGCAAGCCCTTGCGAGAATTTTAAAAGGGGATTGTGGGCATATTGAAAGGTGACTGCGGGCATATTTGAAACAACCCTTGTGGGCATTTTTCATGAGACCTTGCGGGCATTTAAAAAGACCCTTGCAGGCATATTTTAAGAGAAGTATGAGATGTGGAAAAAAGGTCAAATATATATATATATATATATATATATATATATATATTCGATGAGGACAATATGGAAACAAAATATTATTTGAAAAAATAAAAAATTGAAATGACATGCCGGCCTCCAAAATTATGGAAAAGAGAAGTATCAATAAAGGACAAATGTTTATGGTTTGAAGTGTGAATGTGGAGGAATATTTCAGAGGTATAGGAGAGCTCTAATTTTCGAGGGTTAGAGAAGATGCCTGAGGACAATTCCGGGGGTTAGCAGCAACAACAAATGATTGAAGTTTCTTCCATTTATTCTCTCTTTGAATTTCGGGTGGCTAAAGACAATACTCAGTACATGATATTCTGGGGCAACAGAAATGGAATACTAGATGGCAGTTTGTTGACATCTTATTGAAGATGTGCTTATGGACATAATGTTGAAATGATTATGGACAGAATGTTGAAGTGCTTATGGACAAAATGATGATGTGCTTGAGGACAAAATGATGTGCTGGTGGATATAATGATGTGCTGATGATATGGTAGTGACAACCTATGATATTGAAAGTCCCATGACATGACAACTACAAGTACATAAACCTTTTGATGACAGTGACACCTACAGAAAAGATTGAAGTGCACAATAATATATACAATAGTGATGGTATGTATGCTTAGTATTCTTTTCACAATGATATATACTCAACGATGAATGCATGATATATATATATATATATACTCAGTGATCCAGTGATATGCTTAGTGATGATACATGTGATATGCTCAGCACTTTCTACACAGTGAGATGAGATGATGCTTGGAAAAGATTAAACAGTGATATGATGTGTTAGTAACATAATGATGCTCAGTGATGTACTCAAGATTATAATATGATCATATATATAGAAAAAATGATGCAATGATGAAACGATAAACAATGGTAATGAGAAGCGAGTACATTGATTCAGTAGAGTAAGCTACATGAGCAGATTGATTGTTACAGCTAGACAGATTGATTGATACAACTAGTTTGGACAGATTGATTGTACAGATTGATGAACAGTGTGGCACAGTTGTGGTTCAGTGGTTCTATCTTTATATCAGGGTGGAAGGACAGGGAAAGGAAAGGGGGTTGTAGCCTCCTTTCGGTTGTCGCAGGAGAAATAGGGAGTTGGAGCTTCCTTCAGGTTGTATCCTATAAACCAGGGGTTTGTAGCATCTTTCCAATTGTAGTTGGATAATTGAAGTCTTTGTAACAAAGGGGTTGTTTCCTCCTTCCAGATGTTGCTAGTTGTAGCTAGGGTTTTCACCCTAGCTTGTGCAAACGAGCACCTACTAAGGAGAAGGGACTCCTTAATAGCAGTTCAATAAAATAGTAAAATATGACAGTAAAGCAAAGTAAACTTAAACTAGCATGTGCATCAACAAGAAATAAAAAGACAGTAATATGATAAGAATTTTCTTTTGTATTAGATTTACCTCAAGTGTTGAGGTTGGTGAAGCTCTTGCAGCAGTACAAGAGGGCTGCTTCCAAGCTCCAATGGGTTCCTTCTCCTTCTCCAAAGTGTTTGGATGATGGGCCAAAAGGGGCACTCAAAGTGGGAAAAACTAGCTCAAATGATAAGCTAGGGTTTCGAGAGTGATTTTGGCAGAGTGAGGATAGGGAAGATTGTGGATATGAAATGGGGAGCCTCCATCACCTATTTATAGGTTTTTAGTGGTGGAGTGCTGACCCATGGTTTTGGGCACCATATGGTTTAGGTCAGCTGTATAGGGTTTTTGCTTCCTTTTTTCCCTCATTTTCCTCTTTTTTGTAATTTTTATTCCCCTTTTAGAGGGTTTTGCTATTTTTGGAGGAATTTACATTATTTTGGGGGAAAATGGGGGTTTTGGGCCTTTTGGAGGCTTTTTTAATGGTTTTTTGGCCTTTTGGAGGCTTTTTAATGGGTTTTTAAGGTTTTGGAGGAAAATATGGACAAATGAGTCATGTAATGAAGGAGATGAGGTAGTGAGCACTTTTTGGGTGTTAACAGATTTCCCCCTTATGTGTGAGGGTAGGAGCTCATCATATGGCCGATAGACATCATAGTTCTTTCATGGTTTTCCTGGGATGTGGAGAGGAGAAGAAACAAACTAGATCCCGGAACAACGGTCCGGAACAAACTGCAAAAACTGAAATTACATGACCTCAATGGTGAATGAGGAATAATCTCAACATATGGATGAGGCGGGCATTCCCATGCTCGTAGCAAGATCTATAACAATAACAAGGAGGTCCAAAAAAATGGGGACCTGAAATATACATGGCCTCAAATAATGAATGAGGAAGAATCTAAATATATGGACGAGGCGGGCATACCCATGCTCGTATCAAGATATATATAAAACATAACAAGGAGGCCCAAAAATGGGGACCTGAAATATACATAGAGAGCCACTGTGTACATCATAAGGGTCCAGAGGGGACATAGAATCTGGGACATACTACTGGGCTGACCATGTCTAAGTTGAAGAACTGATACACTGGAATAACAATAGTGCTGCTGAGTGTGGTACCAAAGGAACTGATGAGTTGTTGGATCATAGTCACTGGGGGCATAGCCTCAATGGTACACTGATCTGGAACTAAACTGGGTATTCGAGGAAGCATATAACTGGATGGATTTCAAATACAATCGCCAATGCAACTCGGACATCCACAGGAACATATAACTGGGTGTTCTGAATTGACTCACCAATGTGCTAGAGTCGGGGGAAATCTGGGGTCTTCAACCAATAAATGAAGGGATATATACCCTGCGCGATTCTCAACAATGCGATCAAGGTGTTGAAGTCGAGCATGTGAGAAACAACCACTTGGAGAGGTACTGATGACTCCTCTCAAAATGGTCCGTAGGAACTCACCACATATGGTGATGAGTCCAAGGCGCAAGGACCTCTGGAATAGATGGGCTGTCATTGACAGAGGGAGACCTACAACTAGCAAGGAAATGATGTTTCCTTGATAGGAGCACGAGGTGGAGAACCGAAGTGTGAGAGTACTGATGGTAGGACTTTCATACTGTGGGGTATAACTGGGCAAGTAGAGTTGGTGGACTCAAACTTCCTTTGTTCAGAGTATGATGGCGAGGATGATCGGGCAGCAAATGAAACTAACTGGTGGGAAAGGGATCATAGCTGTAATGAATCAAGGATAGTGACTGGGATGAGTGATACTCAAGCTAGTGTGAGATGGCAGGAGACTGCAGAATACTCTGAACAAAGGCGACCTGATTAGGGGTTCTACCGAGATGAGCGATCATAGTGCTGAGAGGCACTGGGGGAACTTCTTCATGGGTTAAGGAACTAGAAGAAGTGTGTTCAAAATGGTATTGTCGTGTGGATTTATACGAGCCCAGGACAGTTCATGCTCGTGATTGCTTTCAATTTTAAGGAGTCTGAAAGTGATAAGAAGACTCTAAAATAATGGAATGGTACCGTTGTGTGGATTTGTACGAGCCCAGGACGGTGCGTGCTCATGGTTGCTTTCAATTTTAGAGAGTCTGAAAGCAATAAGAAGACTCCAGGGGGTGCTTTTTCGTGTGTTAGTCTCTAAGGCCCTAAGAAGCATAAAAGGATGCAATGAAGAACTCTTCTAGCCGGTGTGACTAGAGTATTCCTTTTTCGTAATTAGTCTACCAGGTCCAGAAAAGGGTTAAACTTATACCAGATAGACTCCCTTTCAGGTACTTTAACGAGCATGAAAGGAAGCAATATTGCTTGGCAATATTTTCATTGTTTTAGGAGTCAGAAAAGAGCTTAACAGAAACTCCCTAAGTGCCTTTTTCGTAAAGGACTTGTCCGGACCGAAAAAGGGATAAAATTATACCGAACAAAAGGAATGGCCAGGCAAGGAGGAAGTGCTCAATCAAGGAACATCGATGAGAACCAAGAACGAGGGTTGGGGGGAACATTGGTGGGCCTCCTTGCGGGTTGATGAATGGTGGCAAAATAACGAAATGATTGCAGTATGAGTGGAGTGACTGGCTCATGTAAAAATGTGTAACAATCCGATGGTGGTTGATGTGGCACACAAATTGAGGCAGGAAGGTGTCGGGACACAATGTTGAAATTGTACCTGGTGAGAGCGAGAAATGATCTCAAGCATCATCACGAGCTCGAAAAACTGAATTCGGCAATATAAAAAGTGTCAAAAATGGATAATGGCTGAGGTGGCACGCAAACCGAGGCGATGAGGGGCATTTTGGAAAAAATACCCAAAAAATATGGGGGTGAGAGCGAGAAATGATCTCAAGAATCATCACGGGCATGGAAATATGAATCCGATGGTATAAAAAATGCAAAAAACTGACAACGACCGATGTGGCATGCAAATCGAGGTGGCGTGGGGCATGGAAAAAATGCCCGAAAGTTTTTGGTGAGAGCGAGAAATGATCTCAAGCATCATCACGGGCATGGAAATATGAATCCGGCGGTGCAAATGGTGCGAAAAACGGATGCCATAAGGACTCCGGAATGGTCAAAGGAAATAACTAGGTTAAAAATGGCTATAAATAAAGGTGAACCCACCAAGCCAAGGATGCAGTGATGGGGAGAAATGATGACCCGTGGGGGAAGAATACTAGGTGTATCAAATTAAATCAAATATACAAGTGATATGTGACCTCAAAAATGGTTGAGATCACAAATGCGAAAAAGTGAGCAGGGTTAATGACCTGCCCCCATGCTATGCGCATGGGGCTTGTGATTGTGGATCACATATGTATTGGTTTGAACAATGGGATCATTGAAATACTGAGATAGATGTGATGGGGAAGGTTCAAAATGATTGATCATGCCCCCTATCCCAGGGTTGAGGTAATATATTATGCCCCCTAACTCAGAGGTGTCAATGTGGTGCTCAATGATAGCGGGGTCAAGACCAGACATTTCGGTGTAGGACCAGGCAAAGATATCGCGGAACTCTTGGAAAAGTTTTTTGTACTCTCCGATCTCATACTCAGTGCAGGAGGCTCCTAACGTAATGAGTTCATGAGCACTGCCTGGGGCAGAGATATCAATTTGGATTGTGGGTGAGATATTGGTCATGTTACCTTCCTCAAAGGCATCAAGGGTGGGAATGGGATCTTTAAACTGGTAAACTTTGGTGGTGAGGAAATCTTTGGACTCAACCGAAAATTGGGTGGCTGTGATGGAGGAGGATGCCTCCGGGAGGAAATAGGAACGATGGTGCATATCCTCCCAGGGGTAATCAGGGGCAATAAGAGCCTCTAGAATCTCCTCATCATTGTGGAAAGTCTGAGCTGTCAAATCGGTTGACGAGGGAGTGGTAGTATAAGAGATCATATAGATGGTATTAATATCTCCAGATGACAGGGATACTGGGGGGTGGATCTCCTCAATGGTGGGGGGAGCCGTCTCGAGGTCCAAGTTATTCATCTCATATAGAGCTGCTCTATAATCTCGGAGATCTAGATAGTGATGTGAGTAATGGACGTAAATACCGCATATTGCACAAGGGTGATTGGTACGCAGTGATTTATCACGAGGCTTAGGGGTTGGGCCGAGTTGGACAACCGGGATGTTGGGGTCGTTGTCAAGCATTTGCATGTGCTCTTGTAATGCAGGTAATCATGGACATTGATGGGTAGGATGGCCTAACTCATCACACAATGAGCATTTGGGAGGAGCACGAAACACGGGGGGGGTTTTAACTGTTTTGGGCGGGGGTACAGCAGTGTATGGTTGTGGGCCTCTGCCCCCAGTGTGCTTGATAAGAGGGGATGGATTAGTAGATGAGGAAGCAGTAGAAACACCGGGAGGTGGTTTACTAGTAGTGGTGATGGGTTGCCTCGGTTGTAGGAGGAAATTTGGTGTCGGAGGGGTAATGGGAGGCGTAATGTACCATACAGGTAATCCTAAGGTTAAACCGAGGAGGTTGAGGGTAGCCATAACTGGGGCGCTTACTACTCCCGAAGGGGGAAATAGGAAGGGGATTGTATGGATGGGTGTAACACCAACATGACTAGGTACCAATGGTGGTTGGGGTAGCAAGGGCAGTTGATGGTTGGGTGTTGGTGTATTGTGGGAAAGGGTACATAAGTCAGATATTTCGGTCGCGGGTGACGGGGGTGGAATGGCTTGGAATTTTGAAGTCATCGGTGTATCTGAGTAGACTCCGGGTTCCACTGAGGAAACCAACGAGGTAGCGGCACCACAAACAGGTTGTTCAACCATGGGGAGAACATTTTCGGGTGCAGCGGGGGCATTGGGATCGTAATAGGTGAGTTGATCAACCTTGACCACGCGTCCGTCATGGGGGAACATCATGGTATGAAAAACGGATGAAGCAACTACCCGCATGGCATACATGTAACTGCGGCCAAGTAAGAGGTTATAATCAAGCTAGGTGTTGATGACCTCTATGCCAATGAGCACGGTTTTACCAGCCAACTGGATGGGGACATTAGCGAAGAGACCTTGGGGTTGAGCCGAACGACTGTCATAGGCTTGCAATGCAGTGGTGGACTGCTGGAGAGTAGGGGATCCCAACTTTTTCCAAATGAATGTGAACATAACGCATGTAGAGGCACCTTCATCGATAATGCACCAATGGATGACAAGATTCCGAACGAATACATAAACTTGGAACGCTAATGTGGAAGGCAGGCGTGGTTCGGATTGGTCCAAATTGAAGGCCATCATTCGTGAATCATTTGGGTCAATAGCACCAATGGCTGAGAGCAACGTCTTGCGCTGTGCAGGACAGTTTTTTAAGACCTCTAATGCAGACATGGCTGCGGGGGACTGGTCTAAGTCATCTACAATGTTGTAATTAGACGCAACGCGAGCATTTGGGTTATTGTTGATGCAGCGAAGTAGGAAGCGAGGGGCTTTGGAGGCACCATCTAGTGGAGCTGGGGGTATGCATAATGACTGATCGGTGGGATGAGCGTTGGTATTTTTGTCAGTGGGAGGGGCTTCAGGGGTGGATCCATATTGGCTCCAACAGGTTTGAAGGTTGACATCGGTGGAGGACATCATTAACAAGTGATGGGTACCTGAGTCGATCATGTGTTGATCAGGAGCGGCATAAGTGATTTGCTATTGTGGTTGCGTGTTTTCTTGAGGGGGAGCCAACGGTTGAGCATTCACCACGGCTTGGGTGGGAAAAGGGTTTTGTAACACCAAGGGTTGATTCTAAGGTGGGGGGGGTTAGGTGGCGCCTGAGGAGACGCGTGCCCTTGGCGGTGGGCATCATCAGTCTAGAGTTGCCGAGCCCGCTCCAAATGTGGGCAAGCATGTGTGTAATGGCCATAGACCCCACAAATAGAACAAGGATGGTTGGTTTGCAAATTATGATTTTTGGCTTGTTTGGGTGGCCGATCAAAGTTCTGGTTGGAAAGTGTCACGTTATTATTGTTCGGGGGATTTGGAGGTTGGCCGCCTTGGTTTGGAGGGGTGTTGTTCCCGTGGTTACGTCCTTTGCCGCGGTTTTGCTGGCCTTATTGAAATTTGTTATTTTGGTTCTGCTACGGATTTTGTTGGGCATACACTTTCCCTTGGGTGGCAGGTAGGTTCTGTAGTTGGGCAGGTGCGGGAGCAAGTTGCGGTGGATAATAGGTGGGTGGAGGCGGTGCAGGTGCTGAACCTTTTGGGGGTTGCTGATACATCTGTGTGACGGGTTGTGGGTTTGCTGGAGGTGCTGCCTGTGGCGGATAATAAGCAGGGGGGGCTTGAGAGGACACAGGAACGCGCACGACCTGCGGGTGGTAATATGGCTGAGGTGCGACTGGTGGGACGTAAGTGGGGGACGCATGGCCGAAGAACTGAGGTGGACATAAGGGTCTGTGGGAATGGTGGTTATGGGCCATGGGAGCATATGAATTGGTTGCTCTGGAGTGGGATGTAGCCCGCGAAAGGTTGGGGCTAGGGCTAGTACGTGATATGGAAAAGGGATGGTTATGCGAGGCAATACGGCCAATGATTCCACCTGCGGCATGGGATGCCCTCGGTGCATCATTCCGAGAGGAATCACCGCGGGGGGTGTCAGGTATGATGGTATAGAGGTAGCCAGACTGGGCGTAAATAAGGTCAAATTATTGGGCTTTGAGGATGGCCTCTTCCTCGGATTGGGGTCGTTCGGATGCCACATCCTTGGCAATGACAGGAAGGAGAGATTTTAGAAACCAATCTAAGAAGATACGGTCATCTAACTTGATTTTGCACAGGCTTCGACATCGACGCCACTCATGAATGTGGTCAGTGATGTGGGTGGCTGTGTTCTATCTGCAAGACAGTAGGATCTCAACTCCCGCGTCATAGCAGACAGGTAACTGAAAGAACTGCAGGAAGGTCGAGGTGAGGGAGGTAAACGTGGCATGGGTCCCATGGGGCTGCTCGATGTACCACTTAGATACAGAGACAGTGAGGGTGCGTTGTAATAGATGGAGTCAGATAGATTCGTCCACTATGGAGTTAGAGGAACACCATAGATGGAAGGACATAATATGGTTCTGGGGGTCTTCACCTGCCTTGCCCTCAAACTTAGGGATGTCTGATGGGAGCTTGGTGGGCATGTGAGGCCACGCAAGGTCGTGTCTGATGGGATCGTTAGTTAGTTTGGCCAGGTTAGGAAGGTTGAGACTAGCCATGAATGGAAAACTAGTAGAAGGATGTGACATACTGGTGGTTGTGACCATGTTGGGGCCAATGCCCCCAAGTGTAGGGGCTGGGTTCAGGTTGGGGATGGTGCCCCCAGGTGGAGGAACGAAGGTGGTATGGGATGGTCCTGCACCGCCAAGGGTAGTGTGAGTCACTGGTGGAGTTGGGTTGGGTATGCTAGCCACTGGAATGGGAATAGTGATCGGAATGGTAGGTGTGGGCCCCATCGAGGGCATACCCAAAGTAGGTGTGGTAGATGGGGTGGTGGTGGATGCTCCACAAATGGTCCCTACAAAGAAATGGTTGGATGTGGTTCCAGCCATGGGTCTGGTTGGTGCAGTATAAGTGGGGTTCTCGGACTCTGCCTCAGAATCAGATGTGAAATAAGGGGCGTCCGGGTCGAGTGACTGAGCTCTATGTCGTCGACGAGTGGAGTCGAGTGATGAAGCTCTATATCTATGACGGATGATGTCAAGTGAACTGTGCTACGGGGGCTCGTCCTGGAGGCGCCGAGAATGTCTCGGGGACTCAATGGTGACAGATAGTGTCAAGTATCTGGGGTTGTGTCGAGTGAAAAAAAGCTCAAAAACCCTAATGCAGTCGGGTGTATAGAAGCAGAGCACAAAAAATATGGCACTCAGGCCAACAACCAGCTCAAAACACTCATTGAAACAATCGTGCTACAATAAGTGGAGCGTCAACAAAAATGGTCAGAATACCAACAAGCAATAGGTTTCCTAAAAAATAAAAATAGTGGACTCGCTAGACCAAAGGAAGGTAAGGGAGCATGCAAACACCTAGCTAAATAGTATTCTGACTCAACCAAACATATACTCTGCAAGGTGATGAAATCCAAGTCAAACAATATGGATAGTAGAGCCAAGTGGCTAAAGATACCCCCCTACCGGGAGGGACACCGGGTAGTCAATCCTAGAAGAAAAGCAACTAAGATACCCTGTTCATGACACGTTCAGTTGGGTGAATCTATTGTTTGGTTCTATCGTCGATGTACTCCCATACAGGTAGTACACCGAGAACTACGAAAGGTATCCTTTGGTTACTGAATGGATTGCGATATTCCACTTAGGCTTCCAGAACCAGTCTGGCTACTTCAACCCTCCTAGGGGAGAGGCCTTCCTAATAAATTGGTTTTAAACCGTGTCAAAAATACTAGAGGATTTTGGTTCCCTAATGGACAACAACTATGTCTCAAGTGTAAGCGACCGAGGGGTGTTATTTGGATGCCTATCCCCCCGACCCTACCTAACTACAATATTCTTTTGTGTTCCCCAAGTGGGGTTAGAATGTTGGTTGTGTTAAGTAGTATTTTAGGGCTCACTTGAATTAGGTGACAGAGTGTGTGCGTGTGAGATAATGAACCCAAGTAAAAGTGCCATGGGGTGGTCAACTTTCTAACTAACAATAATAATGTAGAAATTAAACTTTGAATGCAAAATTTTCTTTTCTTTTTTCAATTAAAATGCTTAAACTGGAAAAAAATCTAAAAATGGAACAGAGATCAAAACTACAGAAAAAAGGTTGTAGGGAAGTATGGCTGCATATAGGACAGATGGCTGTGCAGATGCAGAAAATATTGTAGCAAAGTTCTGGGTTCAAATAGGGAAAAAGTGCAGAAAACAGATCGCGGGTCTGCGATGAAACTGCGCGGTCGGATCGCGGGAAATAGGTCAATAGTCACGGGCGGACCGCAGGAAAATGGCTGGAAGATGCAGGAAGATCGCAGGAAAATGGTTGAAAGCCGCAAGAGGATCTCAGGAAAATGGCTGAAAGCCGTAGGTGGATCGCAAGAAAATGGTCGAAAGCCGCAAGCGGATCACATGAAAATGGTTGAAAGCCACAGGAGGGTCGTAGGAAAATGGCTGAAAGCCGCAAGTGGATCGTAGGAAAATGGTTGAAAGACGCAGGCAGATCGCAAAAAAATGGCTGAAAGCCGCAGGCGAATCGCAGGAAAGGGGTGAACAGCCGCGGTCGGATCGCACGAAACAGGCTGAGAGCCGCGGTCAGATCGCAGGTAACAGACTGAAAACCGTCGGTAGATCATGGGAAATAGTCTGAGAGCAGTGGTCGGATCGCAGGTAACTGTCTGAAAGACACGGTCGGATTGCAACTATGGGGACAAAAGACGTGGTTTACGGCAGCAAACCCGAAAGGGGCAGCCGAAAGGAAAAAACAGAAAAATATTGCAGAAAATTAAAAACTTTTTAAAACTATAACAAAAAATTCAAAGGAACACTAGGGGAGTCGCCAAAACTATAGCTAGAGTTTTCACCCTAGCTTGTGCAAATGAGCACCTACTAAGGAGAAGGGACTCCTTAGTAGCAGTTCAATAAAATAGTAAAATATGACAGTAAAGCAAAGTAAACTTAAACTAGCATGTGCATCAACAAGAAATAAAAAGATAGTAATATGCCAAAAATGAACTTGATCTTGATACCAAAAATGGTGAGAACAAATCTGAAAATATCAGGATGATCCTGGAACCTGTGATTCGAACCAAGTGAGGTAGGAATAGCTCCAATCGGATAAAATAGATCTTGAAACTTGAACTTCTTATAAATAGAAGTTAAATCAGCTCCAAAAATAGATGAATGGTTTCTTGAGATCTCCTTTGAACCAACAAGGGTGAGATCAAAACCAAAATCAGCAAAAAGTGCATGAGAATTGAACTCAAGCGAATGGTAGTGATCTTCATCTTCATTAAAACTTTGAGAAACTTTCAAAATGATAGAACATAAGTATATAGAAGGCATGCAATCAAGGAGGGCGAATTCTTCACCTCCAAAATCAGATTTTACCTCCAAAACATCAAGTAGATCATTATTCTGCATGCCGGCAAACTCATGTGAAGGAGAGGATTCAAGAACCTCTTCGGAATCTAGAGTATGAGCTTGATTATCTTGCTCAGAATTCGAAATAGAAGACTTTGAGAGAATGAGTGTTGAATCTACAGTTTCTTCTTCATCTTGAACAATTGTTGAGGCCAACACATGATCGAAAAGAACACATAAGGAGATCTCACTGGGCTTGTTCTCCAAAAGGCTAGCATGATCCTCTTCTTCCTGCTTTCCAAATTCTCTGTAAAGTTGGACCCATAGATCACTTGGATTTTCAGCAGTATTACTGAGGTAGCGCATACAAGGAGACATAGCAAGACACATTGTTCCAAAAGCTCTGTCACAATCATTGAGCCAATCATTCTCCTCTTCATCGGAATCAAAATCTCTTGTATTACCAATGCACATATCAAAAAGACATTGTCTCTTCAAGAATGCAATCATCTTTGGTTTCCATTCATCATAGTTGAATGGGGTAAGAATATTTTGTGAAGAAGAAGTCTCCATCTTTGCATTAGCGAATGCACATGGAGGAAGTAAGAAACCTGCAAATCACACACAAAAAAACACTATGTTTTCAGCCTTGCATGCACATGAGATTTTGCATGCCGCTGCTAAAATATATTGGTGAGCAAAGATTGCTCTCTCTTCATGTAGAACACCTGTAGAAAAGAAATCTTGTCCCTATCATGGCTCTGATACCATGTAAAATTAGTCACAACAGATATAATGAACAAGTAAATCAATCACAACAGATGAACATAGAAAATATGGTGTAAAACTGTGCAAAACATGCAACAGTGCTCAATATCCCAGTAAGGGTGAATGATTACAATACAATACAGTGACCTTGCGAGTGAGCAATTCGAATTGACTAAGTAGGCCATTCGAATCACTGAATGGAGTAGCTTGACTCCAACTAGGAGTCCTCATCATCAATCGGTGGTGCTCATCAATGCACAAGAACCAGTCATCCAAGTGTCAATATGAGTCTAACTGAGTGTAACAAGTGTAACTGAAGTGTGTAGCACTGATTAAGGGAAGGAGGCTCAGTGGGGGGACGCATGGGAGGCTAACTGAAGTCAGAACAAGTCATCTAGTCAATCTGGAGGTCCAACGGAAGTGAAACAGTCAGTCAGGAGTGAAACTAGCCTCAAATCAGGGAGAATCGGAGCTAACTGAATGTAACTGAAGTGGAACTGCAGTGGTAGGTGAGAAAGTGCGCCCTTCTCTGGCAGTAGGTGAGAAGTGGGCGCCTTTCAGACTAGGAGGGCTAAAGAACTGAAGTAAGTGGCTCCCGGGTGCTAGAAAGAGGTGGCTAAGGTGCTGGAGGCATCAACCTGGTGACTGGGATGCATGCAAAGTGCATGCAAACCCTAGAATTTGCATGCAAACCCTAATTGCATGCAAGATCCTGAAAAATATGATGTGGATATCCGAACATGGAGTATTCATGCCCTTACAATACATCATCCTAAATCTCTTCAGGATCTAAACTATGTATTTTCCTTGACTCAGGAAAATCTCATATGGAAACTGCCATACTTCGAGACCTAGAAATTAATGCATCATACCAAGGTCTTTCATCTCAAATTTTGTTGCAATCCTTCTCTTACAATCAATGATGGGCTGGTCTTCTCCTGTCAGGAAAAAATCATCTACATATAATAGTAGTATCATAGGTTCATCATTCATAATCTTGTAATAAATATTAGAATTTTCTTTACTCTTGGTAAAGCCCAAGCTCATCAGGAAGCTATCAATCCTTCCATACCATGCTCTGGGTGCTTGCTTCAACCTGTACAATGTGTTAGCACCCAAAATTACCCCCAAGGTTGTGGGAGAAGGCCAAGCTGGGGTAACCACGAAACCACTTCAGATTGCACTTTTGATCCAATGTAATTAGAGAGGGATCTCTCTTGGATCTTTATAGAAGACTGAAAAGTAAAAAATGAGGAACACACAGTATTCCTACTCAAGATATTCGTTCAGAGCATATTCAGAAGGTCATATTTTCTGATAGGACAAGTTATTTAAAGGGTTTGGTGAGATAATCAAGGGAGAAACATTGGGAAATGGAGTCATGAACTAATACACAAATCAAATAACAATGTTGCAGCTTGGAGTATCACAATAGAGGCAAGACAGCCACCTGCTTCTGGTCGAAATTCTATTGTCTAGTGATAAAAGAATAAGGAATGAACAATCCATTGACATGAGAAACCCCCATAGGTGAATTTGATGTCAACTTTAGAAGAGATATTGAGTGAATACCTGAAACAATAGCCAGAGCTTGCTACCAAAAGTTATGTCCTATTATACACTGATTTCAGATATGAAACAAAAAACATAATGGAAGTAAATAACAGGAAAACACTTTCACATGAGAAGAGGAAGAAAACAGACTGTAAGCTAAATGACACATGAATCTCTGCTAAACACCATCTTTAGGCACTGCAATTCTATTAGTGATTATGCTACAAAACATAGCTCTACTCTCCCAGGCCTCAGCCCAATGATTTTCCCAACCCATTCTACTCCTATTACATAGCTGTTTATAGGCTCTTAGCCTCGAATTGACTAACAGAAGACAGTTAAAACTATGCTTCCACCTACCGGGTCCAGTTTTCCACCTTTGACAATGAACTACAAAATGAATAGGACTACTAACGGTAAGCCATGATCCATTTCACATGCGCTATCAATAGGATTACAGACTCTAACAGCATCAAAATTAAGAAATATTACATATAAACTTGGCTCAAAATATACTAATATTGACAGGCCACAAAAAACTAGGGAACGGGCCGCCACCTCACTCCTGAGTCTTCAACTGGCCTTGCTGATCGAATAAATCTTCAACCTTCAGGGAATCTTCCACCTGTGCTTCCTCTGCTGGAGGAGGAGGTGTCGCTTCTTCAGTGGAGAGGATGAAATCCTGGAGAACTTCTACAGTTTCGGGGGTGTCCTGATCCTATTCTCAGGCCACTTTCTCCTTCTTTCGATGTCGAACTTCTCTGTACACCTATCGGCTTTCCTGCTCCTCGGGGTCGCTTGCTGAGCTTTCTGCTACGTGGTCGAAGACTATAGGTGACGAAGGAGCGTGTTCCTCCTCCAACTCGGACCATGCCTTCTCTGGCATGAAAACCACCTTAGCTCCCTGATCCTTCTCCATGATCATGTTCTAACTGAAAGATACCTGAACTGCAAGGCCTTTGCCACCTTTCTCATATAATGGTCGGGATTTAGCGAATACCGGGACCCTGTTAATAATGACCCTGATAGCGACGGCCGTCATTGGTGACTACCTTCAACGTGATGGTCTGACTAGCCTTTCCAAGCGAGTAGGAATGATGACAGAGGCGTGAGTAGACGTGAAACACGCCTAACCAGGCTTTTCGGATAGGTGAGAAGGGTATGCGACGGTGCTGAGTTGGCTTTAGTCTTATGGGACATCATTCATCTGTTGTAGAGATTCCACATGGCCTCTAACACCATGAATAAACCAGCATCGTAGATCCAAGGCTTGACTTCACTTCAACTGTCAGATGGCGTGACATCCCTCTCATGTTCACAAATTTTGGGCTAGATGATTTCCCACACAAATAAGATCTGTGAACTAAATTGTAGCCGTAGATCTGAGCTCTAACAGACCCTGGTCGTCCAAACTTACATCCCCCTACCAAAATTTCACAGATTTACTCATTGTATTTCTCCATGCAGGTTAAATAAGTGAACAAATTCCTAGTCGTTGATCTATTCCCCGACCGTCGATCAAATTTTAATGTGCCCATTGATTTACAGCTCCGCCTGCGCTTAAACGACTTTCAAATTCTATCGCGGAGGGTGCCTGTGACTGTCGATCTTCCTCACTCTTGATCCGAGCCACCTATAGGCGCCATCATACACTGAGGGCGCTTTTCTCTGCTTTTTAATCCTCTGACCATCATTACAACTTTGGATTTTCGCCACTGCCTCAGTCTTGGTACCGCAACCACTATACAGACCCTGGAGCTCTTGATCTTTGCGGCATGTGGGTTCTGAGCAGAGTTTTTCCTTGGTCGTCCTCATGGATAAGCACCCTTTGATCACTCCTCTAAGCACTTAGAACAAATATGGTGCTAACAACTGGCTCCTATTGGGGATGCTACCCTCCTTGTGAGGTAGCAAAGAACCTCGTAAACCAGTGCCTTATCCATTGGGCCTTTCTTATTATAAAATACCAGCTGCCTGTAACTCTCAATCTTAAGATTAAAACTGAAGAACAGAATTGAACTGTACATACTGAAAACTAAACTGAAGACTGCAAAAACTTACTGCAATTGAAATGCTGAAAAAGTGCTCGGCGTGCTAATATTATTTATGTACAACAACTACTCTGCCTTGGTTTACGAAAATGGCTACTACCTCAGGTTATACAAAAATTCCAGTGCAACCAGTCCAACAGCTGACACCCTAAGTGGACTTTCTCATTAGGCTTAATGTAAATCAGAAAATAGAATCTCAGAGGTGTTATTGTTTGATGATAGGTGAAATCAACCTAGCAGAAAACAAAACAATCATCCCAACTAAATTTTTTTTCCATGTAATCAACTATTGGGTCATATAAGACTTGACCCTCTCTTAACTTGACTGCCCTTCCTCTGACAGAAAAGGCTACTTATGCTGTAGCTCCCCTGGCACCTTATCAGACTGTAAATTTTTGGGCAGCATAGCAAACTCTGCTTTAAAAGGGTTGCGAGGAGAATGATCACCTTCTTTGTCACCCACATTCGATAGAGGGATTTGATGCTTATGGTAAGTTTCAAGTTGGGCTTGGAAATCATGCTTGCTTGGGTCTTTACACAATCTAGTAGGATTGAAACCATCAGAATTCAGTATCCCCTTCTATTGAGACTACAACTCTGTGACATGGGAGGGTATTTCAATACTCGGGTTATCAATATCACCACCTCCTAGGCTGTATAGAATCCCTCATTTAAAAATCCGATTCTGCTCTTGTGCTTCAAAAGGGATCTCTTCTTGACTTTCAAATGGATCAAGAGGAAGAAGAATTTCTCTTCGGGGTAGGGATTTCAGGCTCGAATTATATGAAGAAACACTACACTAACTATCATGGTCCCTTTCCAACATACCTACAATCTGGTCAGCTTCAGCTGGCTGAGTGTATGAGCCAATTCCAGGGGACTTTTCATGGGTATCACACACTGCTTCACTCTCTACCAAGGGAGAAACCCCTGTCTGTAGGAAACCTTCATGATTACATTGACAACCAGCTCCTTCCCTACCCTTTTGATGAGGCTACGATTCTTCATGCAGGGCTCCTAGGCTTTCTTCAATAGTTATGTCAAAATCTGCAGGCTCTCCTGACTGCTTAGGGGACCCACCCCATTGTTCATCTTCGTATTCATCATATATAGGAGGATAAAATATTGTTTAAAGATTTCCCCAGCATGAGCTCCCACCTACACATTTCCATCCATATAAAACACATCAGTGCTCTCCTTCCCTTGTACGTGGGTGGGCTGACCATTCCTCGATTTATCATGGGAATGATGAGAATGTAGAACATACCCTTCTGGTTCATATCCTTTTCCCATCTTTGATATCCTTTCCATTCCACCCTCAATGATTTGTTCTGAAATATTTCCAGACATCCTGATATTATCTTCAACCTCTAATGCATTAACGAACATTTCCTGTAAGGTGGAAGACTTTCTTTCTAACAGCAGAAGTGACAACTCAGGCAAGAGGGAAGATGCATACTGCAACTTAGCAGCATTTTCTAGGGGCTGAACTTCCTTGGGCATGTAATAATAGAAACTTGCGAACCTCCTGTTGAAACTAGACAGGGCCTCACCCCCTTGTCTTCCCATGGAATAAAATTCCGAAAGCACTTGGTCTAATGATCTTCTTTTACCCCAAAATTCCAAAAAGACATCAGAAAACTCTCCCCATGTATGGATAAATTCATGTTGCAAGTGCTTGAACCATTTCTTTACATATCCTTGGAAGGATTGGGAAAAAAACCTCTTACAAACATCATCATGCTCTACTTCAAAAAGGTCCAGAAAATGTTCAAATCCTTGAAGATGTTTCTCAGCAATAAGACCTTCGGATTCTCCATAAAAAACAGGGAGGTATTTATGGTATTTGGGAGGATATTCATGAAGAACAATGGGTAGCTTCAAAGGACTATATCTTTGTTGAGGTATAGGAAGTATGGGAATACATACAGGAAGGATGTCATCAGCCTTGTTTTTGTGGGGTTTGCAAGACTGATTATGGACCTTACAGGGTTCAAAAGAAGGAAAAGGCCCAGCTCTAGGGATGAAAGAAGAATGTACGTCTGCAAAATCTAAGGAAGAGTACACAAATGAAGTTCTCTCATGACTTAGATATCTTCGACGAAACAAAAGTCTCTTGACACACATACATAGAGGCAAAAAGAAACTAATGCAAAAGAACAAGGCCTCTTTGAAGAAATTGATACTCTGGTATTTGGATCTTACTTCTTCCATGTCTAAGGCAACTGAGCTCCCCCCCAGTGGAGTCTGGAAATTTGATTGAACACTAAGTGCACTAGTCTGGGAAGTGGCGAAACACTGAACTTCCTTAGTGTGGGGTCTCCATGAGACCTTCAACATCCTAATTCTAGCATGGGGTTACCAATTTCCCTAGTGGAGTTGCCTTCGGATCAAATCCTTAATGAGTGGAGTCACCAGGTAAATGGTGCACAACCTTTTCGCTATCTTACCATTGTTCACCATCAACAATCAGATCTGAAACTTTGTCATTCTCCCAAGGTTGATGAAACACTCGTTCCCCAGCAACGGTGCCATTATGTTACCACCCAAAATTACCCCCAAGGTTGTGGGAGAAGGCCAAGCTGGGGTAACCACAAAACCACTTCAAATTGCACTTTTGACCCAATGCAATTAGAGAGGGATCTCTCTTGGATCTTTATAGAAGACTAAAAGGTAAACAATGAGGAACACACAGTCTTCCTACTCAAGATATTCATTCAGAGCATATTCAGAAGGTCATATTTTTTGATAGGACAAGTTATTTAAAGGGTTTGGTGAGATAATCAAGGGAGAAACATTGGGAAATGGATTCATGAACTAATACACAAATCAAATAAAAATGTTGCAGCTTGGAGTATCACAATAGAGGCAAGATAGCCACCTGCTTCTAGTTGAAATTCTATTATCTGGTGATAAAAGAAGAAGGAATGAACAATCCATTGACATGAGCAACCCCCATAGGTGAATTCGATGTCAACTTTATACACTGATTTCAGATATGAAACAAAAAACATAATGGAATTAAATAACAGGAAAACACTTTCACATGGGAAGAGGAAGAAAACAGACTGTAAGCTAAATGACACATGAATCTCTGCTAAACACCAGCTTTAGGAACTGCAATTCTATTAGTTATTATGGTACAAAACAGAGCTCTGCTCTCCCAAGCCTCATCCCAATGATTTTACCAACCCATTATGCTCCTATCATACAGCTATTTATAGGTTCTTAGCCTTGAATTGAGTAACAGAAGATAGTTAAAACTATGCTGCCACCTAACGAGTCCAGTTTGCCACTTTTGACAATGAATTACAAAGTGAAAAGGATTGCTAACGGTAATCCATGATCCATTTCACACGTGCTATCAGCAGGATTACAGACTCTAATAGCCTCAAAATTGAGAAATATTACATATAAACTTGGCTCAAAATATATTGATATTGACAGGCCACAGAAAACTAGGGAACAGGCCGCCACCTCACTCCTGAGTCTTCAATTGGGCTTGTTGATCGAAGAAATATTCAACCTTCAGGGAATCTTCCACCTGTGCTTCTTCTGCTGGAGGAGTAGGTGTCGCTTCTTCAATTGAGAGGATGAAATCCTGGATAACTTCTACGGTTTCAGGGGTGTCCTCATCCTCTTCTCGAGCCACTTTCTCCTACTTTCAACGTCGAACTTCTCTGTACACCTGTCAGCTTTCCTGCTCCTCGGGCTTGCTTGCTGAGCTTTCTGCTATGTGGTCGAAGAATATAGGTGACGAAGGAATGTGTTACTCCTCCAACCCAGACCATGCCTGGTCTGGAATGAAAACCACCTCGGCTCCATGATCGTGTTCTAACTAAAAGATACCCGAATTGCAGGGCCTTTGCCACCTTTCTCATATAATGGCCACGATTTAGCGAATACCGGGACCCTGTTAATAACGATCCTAGCAGCGACGACCGTCATGTGTGACTAACTTCAACGTGATGGTATGAATGGCCTTCCCAAGCGAGTAGGAATGAAGACAGAGGCGTGAGCAGATGTGAAACACGTCTAACCAAGATTTCCGATAGGTGAGAAGGGTACACGACGGCGCTGAGGTGGCTTTAGTCTTATTGGCCATCATTCATGTGTTGCAGAGATGCCACATGGCCTCTAACACCATGAACAAACCAGCATTATAGATCCTTAAGGCTTGACTTCACTTCGACCGTCGGATGGCACGACGTCCCTCTCATGTTCGCAAATTTTGGGCTAGATGATTTCCCACACAAGTAATATCTACAAACTAAATTGCAGCCGTAGATCTGAGCTCTAATAGATCCTGGTCGTCCAAACTTACATCCCCCTACCAAAAGTTCATAGATTTACTCATTGTATTTCTCCATGCAGGTTAAATAAGCGAACAAATTCCTAGCCGTTGATCTATTCCCTGACCATCGATCAAATTTTAATGTGCCCACTGATTTACAGCTCCGCCTGTGCTTAAACAACTTTCAACTTCTATTGCGGAGGGCGCATGCGACCGTCGATCTTCCTCACTCTTTATCCGAGCCACCTATAGGCACCATTATACACTGAGGGCGCTTTTCTCTGCTTTTTAATCCTCTGACCATCATTACAACTTTGGATTTTCGCCACTGCCTCTGTCTTGGACCGTAACCACTGTACAGACCCTAGAGCTCCTGATCTTTGGGGCATGTGGGTTCTGAGTAGAGTTTTTCCTTGGTCATCCTCATGGATTAGCAACCTTCAATCCTTCAAAACTCCTCTAAGCACTTAGGACAAATCTAGTGCTAACACAATGCTTTCTTCAGTTTGTATACATGTGAATTTTGTTAAATTTTGAGCATTAATTCATTATACTCTAGGATCTTTACTGAGAGAATAACATCTACAGTATATCAATGCATGAAAATCATAATATGACAAGCATCACAAGCATCACAAGAATCAAAAGCATAGAGACAAGAGACACAGAGTTTCCGTGGGGAAAACCCTAAGGTGAAAAACCCCACAACTTCCTCAGAGATAGAGAGAGCAATGGCTCAACCAAAATACAACCAAATAACACTGAGATAGTCTCCTAGCAGATGATCCTCCTCCTCCTCACAAGTGCGCCACTTTCCATAGAGAGAGTGAGTTACTTTTGTGAGTGAGTAAAATAGAGATCTCCTATCTCTATTTATACTTACCTTTTTGCCCAGTGACCTACTGGGGCCGACTTGTCTACTTAGATACATCCACATTATATTATATATAATTCCGGGCCGACCCCAAATGGTGGTCTAATAACCCATCGGCAAGTACACACACTTGTGACACTTGTCAATCCACATGACGACACTTCCTTATAGAGGAATGACACATCTCTTATAAGGGTACAATAAATATATATAAAATATACAGATGAAATACATTCCGAAGTTACATATACATCAACACTCCCTCTTAACTAGGAAGGTATTTCTCGACACAGATCTGCTAGACAAGTCTTCTTCTCTGGATCATCGTCATCGATGCATCGTCATCATCATCATCACTGTTGCTTCTATCTCAACCAATCTCTGACTCTACTCGTCATAGGAAGTTCTACAGAGCCAGTCCTTTTTCATACTGGATGTAGGCCCGCCATCTGCAGGTCTTCATCATCACTGGCCATACTGTGGAATCCTCAGGACTCATTATGTGCGTCACAAAACCTGGCTGCAGCATCCCAGGCTATTACGAGCACACAGCTCTACCTTTAGGATCTCCCAGGAGCACATTACATGTGACCCATCACAAAACCTGGCTGAAGCATCCCAGGCTGTTACGAGCACACGGCTCTACCTGTCGGATCTCCCAGGAGCACATTACATGTGATCTCACCACAAAACCTGGCTGAAGCATCTGAGGCCTTTTTCATCCTGTCCAGATCTCCTAGGAGCAAATTACATGTGGTCATGGAAAAACCTGGCTGAAGCATCTGAGGCCTTTTTCATCCTGTCCAGATCTCCCACGAGCAAATTACATGCCATAGGACAAAACCTCGCAAGAGCATCTCAGGATGTTACGGGTACACAACTCCGACCTGAAATCTCCCAGGGCACAAATTACATGTCCTCCCAAGCAAAACCTCACAAGAGCATTTTCCAGATGTCCCAGGGCACCGAATTACATGCCATAGGCAAAACCTCGAAAGACCATCTGCAAATCTCCCAGGGCACAAATTACATGCTTTCCTGCACAACCTGATCCACGGCCACAAAGTATCATCTGATACTCATCAAACATCATCCTGATGTACACATGATCATCCTGATCATCATCACTGCAACATCCTGCTGCATGTCATCTGGAGAAGCTTGTCATCCACGATCATCCAAGTATCCACCTGATACATACATAGATACATGATCCACACAATGTATCCATCAACATACATGATCCACCTGATCATACAAAGATACATGATCCACACAATGTATCCATCAGCATACATGATCTACCTGATCATAAAAATATACATGATCCACACAATGTATCCATCAGCATACACGATCTACCTGATCATACAAAGATACATGATCTACACAATGTATCCATCAGCATCCAACATGATGCGTTCATACAAAATACATACACATGATCCATCCGATCATATCCAGCATCCAACATGATGCATATACAAAATACATACACATGATCCAACCGATCATATCCATCATCCAACATGATGCATATACAAAATACATACACATGATCCAACCGATCATATCCAGCATCCAACATGATGCATTCATACATACATATAATGATCCAACTGATCATATCCAGCATCCAACATGATGCATACACAAAATACATATAATGATCCAACTGATCATATCCAAGCAGAAACCAGAACATCCTCCTGATGTTCATTATTCAGCGCTTACATCCACAGCCATGTGAAGGATCCCCCTTCCAACATGCTTGGAATGGCTTCAGCAAATGTGTTCATCACTTCTTCCTCGAAGTGTCCTCGATCTGAAGCACGCCAAGCCTCTCTCTGAAGTACTCGAACTTCACCCTGGCTAGTGGCTTCGTCAGCACATCTGCAATCTGCTCGTCCGTCGCAACATACAGGAGCTTCACAGCTCCTCTCTGCACCATATCCCTGATATAGTGATATTTGATCTCTATGTGTTTCGACCTGTCATGAAACACTGGGTTCTCGGATAGCTTCACACAACTCTGGTTATCACAGAAGATACCAGTAGCATCCAGCGGGAGATCAAATAACTCAGACAGTAGCTTCCGTAGCCATACTGCCTCACAACTAGCTGAACAGGCTACAACATACTCAACCTCTGCTGTACTCGGTGCTACGCAGGACTGCTTCCTGCTAAAACAAGAGATCACACCTAATCCCATATTGAAGCAACACCCAGATGTGCTCTTCATATCTGCAGCACTGCCAGCCCAATCTGAATCAACATAACCCTGCAGGTTAAACTTTTGATTCGCTTCATACTTGAGCCCATAATCCACTGTACCCTTCAGGTACCTCAGAACATGCTTTACAGCAACCAGGTGAACACTCCTCGGATCCGTCAGGAACTGGCTCAATGTGTTCACAGCAAAGCAAATGTCTGGTCTCGTGTTCGTCAGGTACATCAAGGACCCAATCATCTGACGATACATGGAGACATCAACTGGCTCAGATGAAGCATCACATAGAAGCTTCAGATTCGATACCATAGGTGTGGCCATGGCCTTGCAATCCATCATCCCAAATCTCTTCAGGATATCTACTGTGTACTTCCCTTGACCAAGGAAGATCGCACCTGCATTCTGCCACACCTCCATACCTAGGAAATAGTGCATCATTCCCAAATCTTTCATATCGAATTCAGTGGCAAGCTTCCTTTTAGTATCTGCAATCAGTCTGTCATCTCCTGTTACAAATAAGTCATCCACATACAGGAGTAGAATCACAGGATTCCCTTCCTCAACCTTGTAGTAAAGGTTGGAATCCGCTTTACTCTTGGTAAAGCCCAAACTAGATAGGAAACTGTCCATCCTACCATACCAAGTTCTGGGAGCTTGCTTCAAGCCATACAAGGCTTTCTTTAGTCTGCACACATATGACTCCCTGTCATGTATTTCAAAACCAAGTGGTTGTTCCACATATACTTCCTCTTCAACTATACCATTTAGGAAAGCAGTCTTGACATCCATCTGGTGTATTTTCCATTTCATAGCTGCAGCCAGGGCAAGTATTGTTCTGATGGAAGTATACCTGGCTACAGGTGCAAAAGTTTCTTCATAATCTATTCCCTCTTTCTGAGAGAATCCACGAGCTACGAATCTTGCTTTGTATTTCTCCACACTGCCATCTGCAACATGTTTGATTTTGAAGATCCACTTAGAAGTCACAACAGACTTCTCTTTAGGTCTTGGGACAACATCCCAAACATCATTCTTCATTATTGATTGGTATTCCTCAACCATGGCATCCTTCCATTCTTTTTTTTTTTCTGCTGCTTCTTCATAACTGGAAGGCTCTTTGTTCATAATGTCACAGAGTAAAGCAACATAGCTGGTCTGTGATCTGGTTCTTTTCTTTGCTCTGTGTTCTTCTTCTGGAATACCAAATCTTTCTGCATCTTGAATGAGCTCTCTAGCCCATACAGGTTTCCTCTTGTGAGAGTTATCCTCACGGGGTGGATCTATGGGTTCTTGTGGATCTTCAAACTCACGAACAGCTTCTGGAACTGCTTCAGTCATGGGAGTGTCCTAAAATCTTGTTTCCTTAGGTTCTTCATAAACTTCAGTAGGTGCCTTCCTTGATTTGATGAATGCTGAGTTTTCATCAAATGTTACATCCCTGTTGACATCAATCTTCTTGAACCCTGGAAAGTATATTCTGTAAGCCTTCGAGCTTTCACTGTAACCCACAAAAATACCCTTCTTTCCTGAAGGATCTAGTTTAGTCCTCTTTTCCTTTGGGACATGAGTGTACACTGGACAACCAAATATTCTGAGATGACTGACTTCAGGTTTCTTACCAGAAAAGACCTCTTCTGGTGTCTTGTTGTCCAATATCTTGTGGGGTGTTCTGTTCTGCACATATACAGCTGTTCTAGCTGCTTCTACCCATAGATGCATAGGAAGTTCCTGGTTATGCAACATTTCCCTTGCTGCTTCCATGATAGTTCTGTTCTTCCTTTCTGCAACACCATTCTGTTGAGGATTATAAGGATCAGTCAACTCCCTCTTAATCCCTGAATCACTGCAAAGATTCTTGAAGTCACTTGAGATGAATTCTCCACCATTGTCGGATCTGAATGTTTTGATCTTCTTGTCAGTTTGATTCTCCATCAAGGTTTTGAATTCCTTGAATTTATCAAGCACCTCATCTTTGCCCTTCAAGAAGTATACCCAAGTCTTCCTGGAGAAGTCATCAATAAATGAGACATAGTAAACATACCCACTTAGGGAACTGGATGACATAGGACCACATACATCTGAGTGGATGATTTCCAGGATGTCTTTTGCCTTGCTTTCACTGCTTGGGAAAGCCTTCTTAATATTCTTACCTTTTGCACATCCTTTGCAAACACCTTCATTTTTGGTCTTGATTTCAGGAAGACCCTCTACTGCCTTACTTGCAATTGGAAGTGCTCTATAGTGCATGTGAGCAAGTCTTCTATGCCAAAGTTCACTTGGCTCCATGGATTCATGCACCATGGCATGTTCAGGTTGTCCCTTCAATTTACACAAGCCTCCCTCTTGCTCTCCAATTACTACTGCATCATCTATGGTCTTTCCCTTTGGACACATTAGGACTTGGCCATCCACAAATGCAACCCTCATACCTTTTGCATCTAATGCAGAAATGGAGAGTAAGTTCTTCTTGAGCCCAGGTACATAAAGTACCTCCATCTTCAGAGATTTTCCAGAATCTAGGTTGTAGGAGGCTTCACCACTTCCTTTGATTGGGTATTGATAATCATCCCCAAGTTTCACCTTATGGGGTGATTCATGTTCAGATAGGTTCACAAAAGATTCTTTGAACCCAGTCATGTGTTTGGAAGCCCCACTATCAATCAACCAATCATTACAACCATGGGAGATGGTACCTGTGAAAGCAGAGATCAGAACATACTCTTCTTCACTTGATGAGTCATCATTACTATCACTTTCCGCCCTAGCCTTCTTCTTTGGAGGTTCATCATCTTCGGCAGCATGAGCATGAAACCTTCTTTTGCCACCCTTCTTCTTCTTATTTGAGATGTTGTTGTCCTTCTTGTTCTTGGGACAATTTATGGCAATATGTCCTTTCTCATTACAGGTGAAGCATACTCTTCTTTCTTTGAATTGATGTGAAGATCTCTTGGAGTGAGATGGCTCTTTCTTGAAATTTCCTTTCCTGGTGTGGGCTGCAAGAGCTTGATCTTCACCTCCCATCTTTTCTTCACGAGCTATAAGTCTAGCTTCTTCTTGAGAGCATTCTTCCCGAAGTCTACTGAAGGAGATCAACTTCTTCCTTGCACAAATTCCTTGAATAAAGGAATCCCATGACCTGGGTAGGCCATTTAGAGTGGTCATCACCACTTTACCATTCTCCACCATTTCATCTACTGCTTCTAATTGTTCCTTGATCTGGGAGACCCTTGAAAAGTAAGATTGAATGGTTTCTCCATTCTGAAACTTCAGCTTTCAATTGGTTCCGCAGGGTCATCTTCCGATTTATGTTCTTTCCTTCAAATAGCTTGGTCAAAGATTCAAACATCTCCTTGGGTGTCTTAAGAGAAGACACATGGGGTATGAGATGGTCTTTGATAGAATCAGCAATGATTCTCTTTGCCTTGACCAAGTTCTTCTTGTGTAATGCCTTGGCTTCTTCATCCTCTGGGATAGGGATGTCTTCTTTCACATATGAGTCCAACTCATTCTCTTCCAGGATTAACCCAATCCTATACTTCCAGGCTCGGAAGTTATCAGCCCCTTCAAGCTTATCCTCAAGCTTAGTGTGGAGAGACATCTTTAAGAGTACTTCAAATGGAAATAGAAAAGATTTAGGACTTACCACTTGAAGTGCTGAAAACTGGATATGGTCCCGAATTAGGGTTTGTCAGAGAAACCCTAAAAATTCAAAATGTGAATTTCAAAATTCCAAAAGGATAGAAAGATGCGCCTTGGAGAGCTGATCAGCCTAGTTCATTCAGAATTTGAGATCAGCAAAGTCTTGCCCTTCAAAATTGCCTTTTTGTCCTCCCGGGTTCACTAGGGAGAGCCCTAAATTAGGGTTTGAGTTTCCCGGAGATCTACCCAGCCAAAAATCTCGATCCAAAGCTCTAACCTTCGATTTTTGCAAGGAGCTTCCAGCTGTGCCTTCAGTTTCCAGAAATTCCTATTTTTGTGGAAACCCTAATTTTTAGGGCCAAATCTGAAAATGCTCGGAACTGAATTCTGATTGGACAGATAGATGCGCCTTGATGAGTAGATCCAATCTACTATACTGAATTTCAAAAATTTGTGGAGAGAAACGCAATAAACAAGGAACACAAGCTTCCGTCACTGCAAAATGTCTTCTTCTCAGGTTAGCTCTGATACCATGTTAAATTTTGAGCATTAATTCATTATACTCTAGGATCTTTGCTGAGAGAATAACATCTACAGTATATCAATGCATGACAATCATAATATGACAAGCATCACAAGCATCACAAGAATCAAAAGCATAGAGACAAGAGACACAGAGTTTCCGTGGGGAAAACCCTAAGGTGAAAAACCCCACAACTTCCTCAGAGATAGAGAGAGCAATGGCTCAACCAAAATACAACCAGATAACACTGAGATAGTCTCCTAGCAGATGATCCTCCTCCTCCTCACAAGTGCGCCACTTTCCAGAGAGAGAGTGAGTTACTTTTCTGAGTGAGTAAAATAGAGATCTCCTATCTCTATTTATACTTACCTTTTTGCCCAGTGACCTACTGGGGCCGACTTGTCTACTTAGATACATCCACATTATATTATATATAATTTTGGGCCGACCCCAAATGGTGGTCTAATAACCCATCGGCAAGTACACACACTTGCGACACTTGTCAATCCACATGACGACACTTCCTTATAGAGGAATGACACATCTCTTATAAGGGTACAATAAATATATATAAAATATACAGATGAAATACATTCCGAAGTTACATATACATCAACAAATTTCTATCCTCTATTTCAAATCCTTTTGGCTGCTCAATATATACTTCTTCTTCTATCTTCCCATTCAGGAATGTCATCTTTACATCCATATGATGTAACTTCCATTTCATTTTGGATGCCAAGGCAAGAATGGTTCTAATCAAGGTATATCTGGCCACAAGAGAAAAAGTCTCCTCATAATCAATTCCTTCCTTCTGGGAGAACCCACGGGCTATAAATCTGTCCTTGTACTTTTCAATGCTTCCGTCTGCTGAGTGTTTTGCTTTGAAGACCCACTTTGATGAAACGACTGATTTGTCCTTTGGTCTTGGTACCACATCCCAAACATCATTCTTGATGATGGACTGGTATTCTTCATTCATAACATCCAACCATTCCTTCTTCTTGATTGCATCTTCAAAACATGTTGGTTCCTCCTCAAGAAGGTTACACATCAAGGCTACATAACTGGAGTATGGCCTTGGTATTTTTATTTCTCTACTGGTTCCTTCTGGGGAACCATACCTTCCTTCATCTTGTATTAATTCTCATTCCCAAGCTGGTCTTCTCTTTTGTGAAATCTCCTCATGAGGTGTCTCCTCGGGTCTTTGAGGTTCTGTCATGTCATGATCTTCTGGAATAAGTTCTTCTTCAATAATTCTTTCTGGTACATTGTTTGTATCTGTAACTCTAGGAGCTTCATGCTCCTCTTCATCCTCATGATTCTTCTTGGATTTGTTGAAGGTTGAGTATTCATCAAATGTGACATCCCAACTGAGTTCAATCTAGTGGAATCATGGGATGTATATACGGTAAGCCTTTGATTGCTCACTATAGCCCACAAATATTCCCTTCTTTCCTAAAGGTTCCAAATTCAATCTCTTCTCTTTTGGAATATGGATATATACAGTACATCCAAATATCTTTAGATGACTAACTTCACTCTTCTTACCGGTAAACATCTCTTCTAGGGTCTTGTTTCCAAGAGCACATTTAGAGATTCTATTCTGTACATATACTGCGGCTCTAGATGCTTCTGCCCATAGATGCATGGGTAAGCCTTGACCATGGATCATGGCATTCACTGCTTCTATGATAGTTATGTTCTTACTTTCAACTACACCATTCTTTTTTGGATTGTAGGGAATAGTAAGCTCCCTCTTAATCCCTACTTGTTTACAAAAATCTTTGAAATTGCTTGAAGTGTATTCCCCTCCATTATCTGACCATAGAATCTTTATCTTCCTTTTAGAGAGGTTTTCTACGAGAGCCTTGAACTCTTTAAACTTTTTAAAGACTTCATTCTTATTCTTCAAAAAATAAATCCATGTTTTGCGGCAGTAATCATCAATAAAAGAATCATAGTAAACATACCCGCTTAGTGAAGTGGTGTACATAGGTCCACAAATATCTGAGTGAATAATCTTCAGAATACCTTTCGCTTTGCTGTTGCTGCTTGGAAATGGATTCTTCGTACTCTTTCCTTTAGCACATCCTTTGCATACTCCTTCATGATCGACCTGGATTTATGGTATACCAGTCACCACCTTACTTAATTTTGGTAAGGCTTTGTAGTGTACATGAGCTAGTATTCTATGTTGTAGCTCACAAGGGTTCATGGTACTGGTCATTAATGTTGTATCTGCACGACCCTTCATTTTGTAAATTCCTCCTTCTACTAATCCAATGACTACTGCATCATTGATCATCTTTCCCTTTTGCCACATAAGAACTTCACCATCTATAAATCCAATTCGAAGACCTTTCTTATCCAATGCAGAAATAGATAGAAGGTTCTTCTTCAAACTAGGTACATAAAGTATATATTTCATGTTCATGGAATTTCCAGAATCCAATTTGTAAGAGGCTTCTCCCATTCCTTTGATGGGATATTGATAATCATCTCCAAGCTTTACCTTGTGTGGAGATTCCTTCTGTATGAGATGTGAGAGGGATTCTTTGTATCCTGTCATGTGTTTTGAGGCTCCACTATCTACTATCCAAGTATCACTTCCATGAGATACTAAGCCAGTGAGGGATGATATTAGAACATATTCTTCACTGGAGTCTTCATCATCTTTGGTTTTGACTTCTTCATCATACTCACTATATTCTGTTGCATGAGCATGAAATGTCTTCTTCTACTTCTTATGATGTCCGGAATTGAGTGGACAATTTCTTGCAAAGTGTCTTGTTTTGTGACAAGAATGGAGGATAGATATTTCTTGAAATTCCTTTTCTTCTGAGGTATTCTTGGAGAGTCTTCACGGGAATGAAACTTTCTCTTTCTTGTATTCCCACCTTTGTCATGAGTTTCCAAAGCTTGGTATTCATTGTCATTTAGTTTCTCCTCTCTCGCCGCTATTATTTCTTCCTCTTGCACACACTCTTCCCATAGATGTCTGAACTGGATCAATTTCTTTCTAGCACAAATGCCACGAACAAATGGTTCCCAATCTCTGGGGATGCCATTCAGAGTGGTCATCACAAATTTAGCATCCTCTACCATGTCTCCAATAGCATCTAGTTTTTCTTTTATCTAGGACACCCTGGAGAAGTATGAGTACATGGACTTAGATTTCAAGATCTTTACTCCCTTGAGTTGATTTCTCAAGGTCATATTCCTATTAATGTTCTTCCCTTCAAATAGGTTGGCCAGGGCACCAAGCATTTCTTTTGGATTCTTATTGGAAGACACTTGGGGGATCAAGTGATATTTGATAGAATCGACAATGATCCTCTTTTCCTTAACCATATTCTTCTTATGCCTTGCTTTGGCTTCATCTCCCTCTGGTTCTGTAAGTCCATCCTTTATAAAGACTTCTAGGTCATGTTCTTCAAGGATGAGCATGACTCTATACTTCCATGCCCTGAAGTTCTTGAATCCTTCAAGATTCTCATCAAGCTTGGTATTGCTTGTCATCTTGATAATATGAGAACCCCAAATGGAAATAGAATAGATTTGAGACTTACCTGAAAAGTTGTCCTTCTGAAAACTGCTTCTTCCTTGACCTAGGGTTTGTCAAAGAAACCCTAATTTTCCAACTTCGGGATTTTGGAAAACTGACTGGATGAGAAAATTTGCCTCCTCAAGGCGAGTTTAGAAAAGTAATCCTCCCAATTCTGTGAGCAGATGATCCAAAAAATTGATGCCTTAATTCTCTCGGGCTGTAGTGGGGGCCCAAAAATGAAAATTATCATAATTGAAATCTGCTTCGATAGAAAGATGCACCCTAGTGAGGCGAGTTAGATGTGCCCTCTTTTTTCGTTGTTCTATGGAGGGAGCTCTCAGAACAAGAATCCCTAGTTTATGCAGTTACGGAGGCTGCACAATGTTTTCTTTCAGGCCTGCTCTGATACCATGTTAGTTTTTACTTTTTTAACATATAACATTAAACAATCTATCAGTGAAAGAAGAAAAATAACAACAAGAACACAATGAACACAATATTTCTCTCGGGGAAACCACAAGGGAGAAAACCCTGGCAAAATATTCATCAATATAGAAATCACAAAGTACAAAGATAAACCCCAAGAAAAAATCAACTACTCCTCCACTTGTGCGAACTTGTCTCTCTCTCCTATGAGAACTTGTGAGAGTGAATGAGTAAATATAAATGAGAGACTCACTCTCTATCTATATTCTTCCATTGGGATGACTTTTACCCAACTGGGTTGAATTCTCCTAACTGACTGGGCCGACATGTCAAATACATAATATAATAATGTTTTATGGGTTCTTCTAGGCCGACATAAGACCTAGGGTTTACATTGACTCTTTCAATGACTCTTACATGATTAATTACATCAATGACATCTCCCGAAGGAGGAATACAATAGACAAGTATAAATATAATATCTTCTGCAGTTACATTTCTTTAACAATTTCCACCCTTCGATATTTTTTCAGATGAAGGCTTTGGAGGTTTGGAGATGATTCTCCGCACAGGTTGACTACTAGGACAAGCCAACTTACTAGGTTGCTTATCAACCGGATTATGTTGTTGAGGTTTAGTAGTATTAGTTCTTGAAGGAAAGGAGTTATTACAGATGTTGGTCATCATTGATTTCGTTTGTTCATCACATTTCTGGAAATATTCATCCTGATTCTTTAGTATTAAATCCATATTGGTGACCAACTCACACAGGTTTGACATGAATTCCATGGTTATTGCGGACATGTTGTTCTCTCGAGAATACATTTTCTTATAGGTTCGTTTCTTAGCAGAGTCACGTTTTGGAGTCACCAGCTAAACTTCAAGTCTTGTCTACCAAAATATATGTCGTGTAATAGCGGGGAGAGATGAGTGGAATGAGGTGACCACGTATGGTTTAAGAATGTAAACGGTGTCTGCTATCACACAACTTGTAGTTGTCCATAGTGGTATCCCATCCGGGATGGTAGAGGAGATGGAAAACTAAAGAGGTGACCTAAGAGATGCCACGGTTCCCAATGCAAGCTGAGAGTCACGTCAACCAAGGCACTCTTCTCTTTAGATCAAGATGAATCAAGACCAAGGGGGAGACCCTATAGCCAATCAAAGGAGATTGGACCCAAACAAAGGTTCCTAAGGATATGTGAAAGATACGTTACGGAAACCAATGCAAGGTTAGGTGGACCTAGAAGTTTAAGTGTGGTTGAAAGAGGCTTAGGGGATGACTTATGTTTCAACCAATGAATAATTTAGGCCACATAATGGGATCAAATGAAAAGATCTAGTACCATGAAATACACAAGTGGGGCCCACTTCCTTGGGATATGGAAATGGTTCAAATGGGACCCACAAGGTGAAGTTAAGGGTGCAAATGGTACCAAGGGGTATGCAAAGGGTAGATCTATGGATCTAAGATGAAATTAGAGATACCCACATACAGGATCTAGCACTTGACACTAATCCCAAGAAGTGTGATTTGCCTTAGGTGGACTAGTGCCTTGAGATGGATGGGAAATTGGAGTAAAAAAGATGTCAAAATGTAAATCGGGACACTTAAGATGCAAATCAAGGAGGCTATTCAAGATCAAGTGAATGTGATGGTTAGATCTTACTAGATCTAATATTTCACTAAGTGGTCCAAGTGGAAAACAACCTTCAAAATGAGGAGTGATACCCCCAAGGCAAAAATCCACAAAGTGAGACACTAGATGTAGGTTTCAAAATATGCTCTTTTCAAAACAAGCGGGATCTCAACCACCCATATCCTTGAAGTGGGTTAACTCAAAGCCCCAAGAAGTGCGACTTTACCCAAGGAGGGTTAAATGCATGGGAAAATGTGTCATATCAAGCCCAAAAGACACCAAATTTTAGATCGGGGTAGATGAGTCAATTATTGATGTGGATCTTGAAAATCAAAGGGATCCAATGGCTATATCTCCATAGATCTGAGATTTAAAGTGCATCACCAAATTGACCCAAGTGGGGCACAACCCTCAAAATGAGGAATGGGGCCCACAAGGATAAAATCAATGAAGTGAAGCACTCGGGGTAGGTTATAAAGTGCAAGGATCATGAATCAAGTGGGATCTCACCTACCCATGTACTAGATCTAGCTTAACTCAATCACCCAAGGAGGGAGACTTTACCCAAAGAGGGCTAAGTGCATTGAAAAGGGTGTCAAATGAAGCCCAATCCACACCAATCAAACTCCTCCAAGCCACATGTGTGTCCCTCTAACCTGTCAAAACCAAGGAGCAAAGTGTCAATTCGTTTAACATGTTGAAGGTAGATACAAGCAAGAAAAGATAGACAAAGAATAGTTGGTACAAAGACAAAACCACTCCATGTTAACCAAAATGTCCTCTTGAAGCTTGAAGGGTAGGCCTCCTGACCAATTCGCACTCCTCCAAAACGTCTTCTCAACCTGTAAAAAAGTATGGCAAAATATGCAAGATAGCTACAAGAGATCCTCCAATGCAATGGACAAAATCATTTTTAATTGAAGCAACCAACAATCCACTCCAAGATCCAAGCATGTACTCCAAAAGATAGAAATTTTATTCCAAGAGCCAAGAGCCAAATTCTCTAGATGATTTTACAATGAGGGGGTCTCCTCCTTATATAGGATAATAAAGACCAAAACCCTAGATCTCAAAACCACTTTTTGAAATGAGTAGTTGAGATTAAAAGGTCTCAATACATAATCAATGGCTAAGATGAATCATAACAACATAAAACATGGATCACTCAAAAAGGTGATGACGTCATAGATAGAAAGTACTCATGGAGGGTGATGTCATCTTCTAGAGGGGGCAAAAGTACAGGGGCCCACCTCATATGACTAGGACATGACACATGGAGCTCATGGTGGGGCTAGGAGGCATCAATCCTTGCTAGCTCATCCCCATGTCACAATAAAATAATATAATATGTCCAAAATAAATACAAATGATCAAATCTGTCCTCAAAATATGTGAGAGACATGCAGTAAATGGCCTCCTGTGGCCTCTATGGACCCCACTAACTGATGAAAACTGGCTGGAAGATGGGGGGTTCACCTTGGAAGACCTATGTGAAGACCAAGTGCCAAAACCTTGGACACCTTGCACACTGAGGCAAGGATACCCTGAATGTATCAGACTCTCAATCGATCGATCGAAATCTGAATGAGATCCTCTCTCCTAGGGAAATGCGCCCCTCCTCCTATGGAATGCGCCCCTCCTCCTATGGAATACGTCCTCCTTTATCTCAGTAGAAACCACACTGATAGACTATCTTAGTCCACATATCTGGGTGCTAAGTGCCTCTGGAGTTAGTGGTCACTGATCCAACTCAAATCTGACCACTCCCTCCTATAGCAGCTCCTCTCTATCTCAGAAAATCGCCCTACATGAACTGGTGCACCCTCCTCATTCCTGATCTATCAATCTCTGATAAGCCAACTGAGTAACCTCATCCGGGGAACCCCTGCCTCTATATGTAATCTCACCGATGAATTAAGTTTACCAAAAACCTAATCTCGGCGTTAACACCGAAATTGACCCCCAAGGATGAAAGATGGTAATTCTGGGTAACTACTAACCAATCTTTGGCCTGTGCTACTGACCCAACACAGACAGAGAGGGATCTCTCTAAAATCTAATGAAAAGATTGGAATAATCAAGATTGTCAATAATGAAAAAGAAACACCAACATTCATGGCCAAGATATTCAATTACAACAATTATACAGAAGATCAGTTTTATGTTTGGAAATAAAATGATTCACGTGCTGTTTGGTTGAAAAAACATATGAAATTTTGTCTGGGAAATGGAGTCACCTTTAACAGACTCTAAAACATCATTCACAAAGATTCTGCAGACGCATTCACAGGGGCAAGGTAGCAAGCAGCTAGTAGTCAAAGATGTTTTAGTTTTTTGTGGAACAGAAGAGAAAAGAAACAGTCCATCAATGTAAGGCATACCAAGATGAATCCTACATCAACTTTAGTAGAATATGTTGGTGAAATACTCGGAAAAGACTAAGCAGAGCATAACTTCTATGAATTCCACTTAACCATTACCTTGATCCAAGCATGAGAGAAATAACACAAAATGGGATAACGAAGAGAGAAAAACACAATTTCACATAGGAAGAGAGAAAATATAGACTACCAGACCGATTACATAGGAATCCCTGTCAAAATGCAGGCTTCGGCTCTGCAAACTTTATTAAACCAGCTCAAAAAATGTCTTATAGACTAATCCTCAAAAATACCAGAAGCTTTTCAACATAAGATTTTCAACCCTTATTCATTCTATTACATCGCATATATATATGCCTAGAGCCTTCTTGCTTGACTAACCTCTCACCCTAATGGAAATATTAGAAGGACACCTCATTTCGCCCAAAAATTCAGAAATATTACATATGTGTCATGTCTCAAATAGACTGATTAAGACAAGGAATAGAATATTATAGATAGAGGGATGTCCTAACCCTGGGTTCGCAAGCGACCTTGCGAGTCAAAGAAATATTCCACTTTCAATGAGTTGTCGGCCTGTGATGCGTCATCTGGTAGGATAGGTGTCACTTCTTCAGTGGAGATTACAAAATCGTGAACTATTTCTGCACCCGGTTGGCCGCTTTGCTTGATTTCGAAGCTCTCCTTCTTTCTTCTTAGTCTGGTTCCTTTGGACACTTGTCATTCATCAGTTTTCTCATCTTCGCTGGTAGAGCTGGATTCTATGAAGTCAAATACATAAGAGAGGGAGTGGTAGGCTTTTCCTCCATCTCATCCCACACCTGTTCTGGCATGAACACCATTTCGAACTCCCGCCCTCTCTCCATGAGCCAATCATAATAGAGAAGATGGTCGAACCGCCAGGTGCACTATCTTTCCCTTATACCAACTTCAAATAAAAGACCTGAAAACCCTATCCACAACTGTTGTGATGATGACGGTGGCTACAAGTGGTCATAACTGCCATGATAGCTCTATCAGACTCTTCAATCAAGTAACCATGATGCCCAAGGTTTGAGATGACCTTCAGCATGCTCAGCAACGTCGTCCCAGATAGACGGCATAGCCAATGATGATGCAAAAAGTCCCTCCCATTATACCGATAATCCTCTGGGATAACATTCGGAGATCCCCTTTGCAGGTCCGTCCTTCTGACGTCTCTCGCATGACAATACTTAATCACATGCTTTCCTGCACGCTTTGAAAGACGTGGGTCACATTACCTTCATCACCTTTCGAGCTAACCTCTAGTCCACGCAGGGGACTTTTCCTTTTTACACCTCCTTTACAGACTTTTTCTAGCCTCCACACATTTTCCAACTTCTCAGTCATAAGCATCCAACACCTTTAGGATTCTTATCATCTTTTGAAAACTTCCTCCCTCATCTTAGTAAGGCTGGGGCCGATGTCTTCTTCTCCTACTTGTTCCGACCCTTTCCCTTTATCCAGAAACTGGGCCAGAAGCTATTAGTACCAGGGAAAAATGTTACCTATGGAAGGATACCTTTGGTCAAAAATTCTCCCATGTCAGGGTTTGATCTTGACCCACTTATGCTTTCGGACAAACCAACCGTTACTTTGGACGTTCGATAGGTCGTAGGAATTATGCCTAATATCCAGGTCGGGCCCGAGGTGGGGAGTTACAAAGGTCCAACGACCTTTGGACGGAGTTTGACGAAACAGGGAAACCACTGTCATTTCTAGGGTGACCTCCAGGCCTACAATGCCAAGGTCTTGAAAGATAGCTTCTTCGCAGGCCATTCTGGTCTAGAACGAACCTGATACAGGGTCTCTAGGGACCTCCCTGTTAGGGAGAGACCACAAGACTTTCGCGCTTTGACCCAACTGCTTGGTGGCCAGCCATCAAACTCCTGCACTGGGGCTAGAACCTCATTCTCTGGAAAAAACCCCTTCTGCTCAGACAAGTTTCGGAAAGGGTAAAAATGTAAACTTTGAAGGATGATTTCATATATATAGCCGCATCTCTGTAACACTAGCTCTTTTGGCAAGTTGTCCGTTAATTTCAACTATTGATCTCCCACGTGCTTGTTTTCCTTCGTCGGATCTGTTGCCTCTTTATCTCTTGATTTGACATTTGATTCTTCTTTACAGTCGAATCTAGTTTAACTTTCCATCTACGTTGTTCCTTCTTGTCCATATTTTCCCATAAGACAGCCTTACATGTACCCTAGTGGTCCCTGCTACGATTTCCCTCTTCTATGCTACAGACTCTGAGGTTGACATCTGGTAGGCGAGAAAGTATCATCGCATCCACCCTTTTCTTATCCAGTGCGCTACATCTTCATGCGATCCGCTATGAGAGCCGTTGATGTACATCCCTTTCGCATTCCGAACCGTGGATCTTTCCACCCGCTCATGCTATCGCATGCGCCCACTCTTATATATTGCCCTTTGGTCTTTCTCCTTGCGACAACGTCTGCTGCTGACACCTGGTTGGCGGAGAAGGCCCATCACATCCACCCTTTTCTTATCCTCCTCACAACTTGGCTGTGCGATATTCTACATAGGGTCATGGATCTGATCCCCGCACCCAATCTATGGCGTAGATTATTGTGATGCTTAGTTTCCCATGATTTGATCGGCGGGCTTTAGGTTATAAAGTGTGTCTCTCACCTATTAATACCTATACTTCAACGTTTTCTCCTCCATTGCACATTTGTTTCCCCTTAGATCTCTTAGTCTTTCCCATTAGCATCTAGCACTGGAGCATGGAGGATATCTCGGTTTCACTCCCAGGTACATTTTGACCATCCATTACTTCCATTCAACTGCATATTGTAGAAAAATATATGGGTGTTAACAGCTGGCTCCAAAGGGGATGCTATCCTCCCTGCGAGGTAGCGAATAACTCTGTAGATTAAATGCCTGATCCATTGGGTAAATTTTCCAAACCCTGACTATTATAAGCAACATCCTGCAGCTAGCCTTTCATTGCAACGCTGCAACCGAACAGTCGGAGCCGAACACCTAAAAATACTAAGTGAAATAATTGCAACTACTTGACTTGCAAGCTTATTTATATACAAGCATTCCTACCCTACTTGTTGGGCACAAAGGACAAATCAAGTAATTTCACACCTCCAATGAAGCCAATCAAGCAAATGACTCGTTGACTGAATTCTCCATTCCAGTCCTCCTGCCGCGGGGAAAAACCCAATAAATGATAGCTCCATTTGAAGATATCCTTTAATCTTAGTCTCCCAGAACAATATAAACCCTATTGTTTCTGACCTTTCCAAGAAATCAGCAAAAGGGTCTATCAGAACATGAAGAACTCTTATTTCTCTAGGACCAGCCATGAGGGCTCCCGGGATAGGTTCTTCTCGACCTTTCTCCTATTATTTTGGATCATATGATAACCGGTACTGTTGAAAAACAATTTCATCCCACTTTGGAGGAGGGATACGAAGGTCGTCGCCAATTTCATCTGAAACCTCAGTGCTTAAGGCTTGATTTTCACCATCGGATGCGGTAGAAACAACTTCAACCCCTTCTTCCACCTCAAGTGAAACCGGCTCCCTTTGATGAGCTTCTGCTTCTTGGGGTGGATTACACACTTGTTCTTTCTCTTTATCATCAATCTCAAAAAAACTTATGAAGTTTTCCGAGCAATCCCCTTCATATTCGTCATATTTAGGTGGACCTAATTCCTCTTCAAAAACATTATCAACAGGAATTTTAGCAAGTGTATCGCAATTTACATAAAAACTATCATGATTATCTTCTTCTGGCACTTCCCTGGTTTGGTCATCTCCTTGTGCATCCAAGGAAAACCAGGGACACTGAGCAACTTCCCTTTGCTCATGCCCTTCTTCAAATCTGATTTTTTCTTCAATCCTTGCAACCCTACCTTCATTTGGTAATTTTCTAAACATCCTAATATTGTCTTCGACCTCCAAAGCATCAATGAGCATACGCTGCAAATTTCAGAGACCTTTCCAACAGGAGCAAGGATAGCTCAGGAAGGAAAGTAGATGCATAGTGCAACTTAGCAACATTCTCTAGGGGATGAATTTCCCTTGGCATATCATAATAGAACTTTGAAAACCTTCTATTAAAGCTAGATATGGCCTCTCCCTCTAGCCTTACCATGAAGTAAAATTCTGAAAGAATTAGGTCCCATGACTATCTTTTTCCCCAAAATTCTAAGAAGACATCAGAAAACCCTTTCCAATTATCTATAGATCCCGGTTGCAAATGGCTGAACCATTTCTTCACATCTCCTTGGAAAGACTGGGCGAAATCCCTCATACAAATGTCATCATGATCCAGCTCAAAAAAATCCAAAAAGTGTTCAAATCCGTGGAGATGCTTCTCAGCGGTGAGGATTTTGGATTCTCCATCAAATATAGGAAGGTATTTATGGTATTTGGGAGGGTAGTCATGTAGAATAGGTGGTAGCTTTAAAGGGCCATATCTCAGTTGAGATCTGGAAGGAAAAGGGATATGTACAGGGGGAGCATCTTCAACTTCATCCTCCTGGGATTCGCAAAGCTTAGCATGAATCCTATAAGATTTGGAAGAAGGGATGGGATCAACTCTAAGGGTCAAATGAGGATATACATTTGTAAGGTCCAGAGAGGGATACACAAAGGAAGGTCTATCATGACCTAGATCTCTTCGGTGGGACACAATTTTCTTGATATATATACATAAAGGTAAAAGGAGATTGATACAGAAGAATAATATTTCTTTGAAGAGATTAGTGTTCTGATACCTGAATCTTGATTCTTCCATGTTTAAGGCAAATGTGTTCATTCTCCAATGGAGTCGTCATGAGAATCTTTCAATATCTCAATTCTGATACAAGATCACAGATCTCCCTAGTGGGGTCACCTTCATACTGAAATTTCTCTTGAGTGGAGTCGCCAGGTGAATGATACAACCTTCTTGATGTCTGAACGTTGTTCACCATCAGCATTTAGATCTAAACTTTGTCATTCTCGCAGGGATTGCGAAACAATTTCCTCCCCGGCAACGGTGCCATTTTGTTAACACTGAAATTGACCCCCAAGGCTGAAAGAGGGTAATTCTGGGTAACTACTAACCAATCTTTCGCCTGTGCTACTGACCCAACACAGACAGAGAGGGCTCTCTCTAAAATCTCATGAAAAGACTGGAATAATCAAGATTGTTAATAATGAAAAAGAAACACCAGCATTCACGGCCAATATATTCAATTACAACAATTTTACAGAAGATCAGTTTTCTGTTTGGAAATAAAATGATTCACGTGTTGTTTGGTTGAAAAAACATATGAAATTTTGTCTGGGAAATGGAGTCACCTTTAACAGACTCTAAAACATCATTCACAAAGATTCTGCAGACGCATTCACAGGGGCAAGGTAGCAAGCAGCTAGTAGTCAAAGAGATTTTAGTTTTTTGTGGAACAGAAGAGAAAAGAAATAGTCCATCAATGTAAGGCATACCAAGATGAATCCTACATCAAGTTTAGTAGAATATGTTGGTGAAATACTCGGAAAAGACTAAGCAGAGCATAACTTCTATGAATTCCACTTAATCATTACCTTGATCCAAGCATGAGAGAAATAACACAAAATGGGGTAACGAAGAGAGAAAAATACAATTTCACATAGGAAGAGAGAAAATACAGACTACCGGACCTATTACACAAGAATCCCTGTCAAAGCGCAGGCTTCGGCTCTGCAAACTTTATTAAACCAGCTCAAAAAATGTCTTATAAACTAATCCTCAAAAATACCAAAAGCTTTTCAACATAAGATTTTCAACCCTTATTCATTCTATTACATCGCATATATATATGCCTAGAGCCTTATTGCTTGACTAACCTCTCACCCTAATGGAAATATTAGAAGGACACCTCATTTTGCCCAAAAATTCAGAAATATTACATATGTGTCATGTCTAAAACAGATTGATTAAGACAAGGAACAGAATATTATAGACAAAGGGATGTCCTAACCCTGGGTTCGCAAGCGACCTTGCGAGTCAAAGAAATATTCCACTTTCAATGAGATGTTAGCCTATGATGTGTCATCTTGTAGGATAGGTGTCGCTTCTTCAGTGGAGATTACAAAATCGTGAACTATTTCTGCACCCGGTTGGCCGCTTTGCTTGATTTCGAAGGTCTCCTTCTTTCTTATTAGTCTGGTTCCTTTGGACACTTGTCGTTCATCAGTTTTCTCGTCTTCGCTGGCAGAGCTGGATTCTATGAAGTCAAATACCATAAGAGAGGGAGTGGTAGGCTTTTCCTCCATCTCATCCCACACCTGTTCTGGCATGAACACCACTTCGGACTCCCGCCCTTTCTCCATGAGCCAATCGTAACAGAAAATATGGCCGAACCGCCGGGTGCACTATCTTTCCCTTATACCAACTTCAGATAAAAGACATGAAAACCCTATCCACAACTGCTGTGATAATGATGGCGTCTACAAGTGTTCATAATTGCCATGATAGCTCTATCGGACTCTTCAATCAAGTAACCATGATGCCCAAGGTTTGAGATGACCTTCAGCATGCTCAGCGATGTCGTCCCAGATAGACGGCATAGCCAATGATGATGCAAAAAGTGTCTCCCATTATACCGATAATCCTCTGGGATAACATTCGGAGATCCCCTTTGCAGGTCCATCCTTCTAACATCTCTCGCGTGACAATACTTAATAACATGCTTTCCCACACGCTTTGAAAGACGTGGGTCACATTACCTTCATCACCTTTCGAGCCAACCTCTAATCCACGCAAGGGACTTTTCCTTTTTACATTTCCTTTACATAATTTTTCTGGCCTCCACACGTTTTCCAACTTCTCAGTCATAAGCATCCAGCACCTTTAGGATGCTTATAACCTTCTGAAAACTTCCGCCCTCATCTTAGTAAGGCTAGGGCCAATGTCTTCTTTGCCTACTTGTTCCAACCCTTTCCCTTTATCCAGAAAATATGCCAGAAGCTATTAGTACCATGGGAAAATGTTACCTGTGGAAGGATACCTTTGGTCAGAAATTCTCCCATGTCGGGGTTTGATCTTGACCCACCTATGCTTTTAGACAGACCAACCATTACTTTGGACGTTCGATAGGTCATAGGAATTATCCCTAATGTCCAGCTTGGGACCGAGGCAGGGAGTTACAAAGGTCCAATGACCTTTGGACGGACTTTGATGAAATAGGGCACCACTGTCATTTCTGGGGTGACTTCCAGGCCTACAATGCCGAGGTCTTGAAAGATAGCTCCTTTGCAGGCCATTCTGGCCTGGACCGAACCTGATACAGGGTCTCTGGGGACCTCCCTGTTAGGGTGCGACCGCAAGACTTTCGCGCTTTGACCCAACTGCCTAGTGGCTAGCCATCAAACTCCTGCACCGGGGCTAGAACCTCATTCTCTGGAAAAAAACCCTTCTACTCAGAAAAGTTTCGGAAAGGGTAAAAATGTAAACTTTGAAGGATGATTTCATATATATAGCCGCATCTCCATAACATGGGCTCTCTTGGCAGTTTTTCCGTTAATTTCAACCGTTGATCTCCCACGTGTTAGTTTTCCTTTGTTGGATCTGTTGCCTTTTTATCTCTTGATTTGACATTCGATTCTTCTTTACGGTCGGATCAGGTTTAACTTTCCATCTACACTGTTCCTTTCTGTCCATATTTTCCCATAAGACGGCCTCGCGTGTACCCCAGTGGTCCCTACTACGATTTCCCTCTTCTATGATACGGACTCTGAGGCTGACATCTGGAAAGCGGGAAAGTATCATCGCATCCACCCTTTTCTTATCCAGTGTGCTACTTCTTCATGCGATCCACTACGAGAGCTGTTGATGTACATCCCTTTCGCATTCCGAACCGTGGATGTTTCCACCCGCTCATGCTATCGCATGCGCCCACTCTTATATATCGCCCTTTGGTCTTTCTCCTTGCGACAACGTCTGCTGCTGACACCTGGTTGGTAGAGAAGGCCCCTCGCATCCACCCTTTTCTTATCCTCCTCGTAACTTGGCTATGTCGTATTCTACATAGGGTCGTGGATCTAATCCCCGCGGCCAATCTACAGCGTAGGTTGGTGTGATGCTTAGTTTCCCATGATTTGATCGGCAGACTATAGGTTATAAAGTGTGTCTCTCACCTATTAATACCTATACTTCAACGTTTTCTCCTCCATTGCACATTTGTTTCCCCTTAGATCTCTTAGTCTTTCCCATTAGCATCTAGCACTGGAGCATGGAGGATATCTCGGTTTCACTCCCAGGTACATTTTGACCATCCATTACTTCCATTCAACTGCATATTGTAGAAAAATATATGGGTGTTAACACTCGGTGCATGCAAAAATTCACTTTGCATGCATCTTTTAATCACTGACAGGTCATGCGAATCTCATGCATGCAAAGGGAAAAACACCCTGGAAGGTCTGCATGCAACCATCACTGACTCATGCCACTCAGTAGAGTGTATCTCACCCTATACTCCATCCTAATGCATATACTCCTGATGTACCTCCATGCAAGGCATCTGAATCATGGAGGACATCCCAAGATACCATGAAATATAACATGTTAGACTATAAGTCCCTAGAAAATCACAAAGTCCTAGATCACCTCTTAATTGCTCCATTTTTCCATTAATTGCTCGGACAAATGAAATTTCAACACATTGTAGTCTCTTTTGTTTTCTTGGATTACTCATGTCTTATGAACTTAACATGAATCGACTTAGATGTTATATGTGACAATAAACTGCTTTTTAAGATAATTTTTAATTGAGACATTAGAGAATATGCCTAGATTGATTGTTTACATTTGTGGATAAATATTCATCTTGATTGGTTATTAATGTTTATAGACAAGTACTCTCTAAGATGATGGTTTCCATGTTGTTTATAGAGCCTTATGTATAGATATAGGAAATCATGAATATCAACTATTTCTTTAAAACTAGATTGTTTACTATGATATGATGACTTAGTATGTTAGAATGGAATGATGTAGCGAAAACAAGAATTATAGCCTTTATTTTTTCATATAATGAAAAACACCTGTTATCACACAACTTGTTATATCTATTGTGAAAAAGCCAAATGAATCTCGCAAATAAATATCAAATGTTATATCTATTTTGAAATGTAAATACCTAGGTAAACAAGCTGTCTAAAGACACACCTGGAAGTGCTCAGGTAAACAAGTGCCTTAAAAACACACCTGCAGCAAGAAGCCTAATGAAATATAAATCTATGCAATGTGTTTATAAACACACATAGATCAAAGGCTATGGAAACTAAAGGCCCAAAAATCAATGGAAATTAAACTCTATATCAAAAAGATTGCTGGCCTCATTTGTATTATGGATTGTGAGCATCTGCCAAGGTGAATAAACACTCTTTGAACAACTTACCCATTTGTGAGACACCGCCATTCTTTGTGTTATTGCTTGTCCACTATATGCTATGGTGTGTATTCCTTTTTCCATATCCAAAGTGTCACATTGTTAATCTAGTAAGTCATCCTTTGGCCTAGCCATTTTATTTTTAGCCTTCACCCTTCACTAGCAAATTGATCACAACTATGAAGTGAGTATGGTCTTGAAAGTCTGGTCTGAGTTATAAATAATAATTAATGACCTTATATATTTGGATTTAGATCACCAATAGTGATTACGTTTTGTTATAATTTCTATTTGAATGGATTGTAAAGCATGTTTTAACCTTTGATACCTTGCAATAGTTTGATGACAGTTTGAGTTATATTTTGGTCATGTTGACTTGGTCAAACTCAGTTTGACCAAAAGTCAACCACAGGACATGAGGTGGAAAACCTCAGATGATACAGAGATATGATATATGGTATGGTACAGGTCACCATGATGGTTCTATGCAGTGGTTTCAGGCTTATGATGATGATTTGTGCTTTTTAGCACTTTTACAGATTATTATTAATTGGTCTGCTGGATATGATGAGTATTTAGTTTTTACCATGCAGAGGTCTATATGGTGTATGAGTATACATCTTAGATGGATTTGGACCTTCTGAGTCCAATGGGATAGTCTGTTTTTAGTTCTGGGCAGTTACAGTGATGTTTAGCCTCAGTTGGTTATCCTAGTGCAGTTTTGGCCTATCAGAGGCCCTGTCAGAGCAGAGCAGAGAGTTAATGAGTTCATATAGGGCGTTGTGCATTGATGGGGTGGTCCAACCACTTGATATTACCATATTACCCCCCTCCCATAGATCCTGGTGGACTCACCTTGACACCACAGGCACTCCAGGAGGCAGTTTGGGCATGTTCACATTTCCCGAGGCAGTCCATAAATGGTGAAAATAACTACTGAAGGATTTGATTTGGGCTACTGAGGAAAATTTATGGCATGGGATGATTTGTGATGATGAATGGGATGTCTTCCACACCTTCTCCACTCAGCTTCCAGTGGGACCCACACCCATCAATTATGGCATTTTATATTGATTTCTGGATCCTCCTAAGGCTCACGACTTTCCTGGAGAGGCACGATTTGGTGTCTAGCTTGTTTATTTTTGGATATTGTGCCATGGGGGTTGACCAAGGGTGTTATAAACTACCCCTTGGACCCACCATGAGCTAGATCTTATGTTTATCATTCTCTTTTGGTGGGACCCCCTCTCCTAGGGCGATTTGGTCCATTGATGTATTATTTTATTAGTGATCCATGTATTGTATTGTTGAGTTCATCTCAACCATTGATTAGATCTTTTGATATTTTAATCTTATCCACTCATTCAAAAAGTGGTTAGGATTATGCCCTCTCTCCATCCTATTTAAAGGAGAGAGCTTCTCATTGTAAAGGGGACTTTTGGCTCTGGATTATTGGAATAGAAAAATATTATTGCATCTATCTATTGTGTTGTGGTGAATGCTTTTGGAGTTCATTCGTTGATTCTTCCTTTGCACTAGTTTATTGGAGATTTCTCTTGCTATCGATTTTGTTCCATGAATTTGTCATCTACATGTGGAGGCCGAATTGGTTCAAGGAGGACGCATTCCTAGGGGAAGACTCTCCCTGCTTCTTCTTTGGGTTTCTTCATTGGTAACATGGAGTATAACTATCGTAGGAACTTCTATTTCATGTTATCATTCGCTTATACTTGTATTTCCTCCATGCTTGATCATTCTGATTGAATCGACTTTCCTTGGTTTGATAGGTAGAGGAGAGCGCACGTGTGGAGCTAAGGCATCAATTCAAGCAAGGCAAATCAAAGATATTTCATTTTATCTCTTTGGGAATCTTCCTCAACAACAAGGCATCTTCATCCATCACTCAGGTATGATCTCAAGGTAAATTTCTCATTCCATGATCTATCCATTTGTCTAAGTGACTGAAAACCCTCATAAGTTAAAACCCTCATTTTACATTTTCTCAAATATACTAATATCTACTTGGATTTTGGGTAAAACATTTAAAACCCACCTCTATAGCATCCATGGAAATTCATATCTATAGTTTAGTGTGGATTGGCCTTCATCCGACCCATTTCCCAAGGAAAATGAGCCTCTCCAAGTGAGGTCGCACTTCTTGGGCAGGTGAGTTTGGTAAGATCTAGCATCTGGGTAGGTGAGATCCCACTTGATCCTTAATCTCCACTGCTGATAACCTACCCCTAGTGTGTCACTTTAGTGATTTTCACCTTGTGGGCCCCATTCCTCATTTTGAGGGTTGAGCCCCACTTGGGTCACTTAGTGATACATCTAAGATCTCATATCTACTGAGATCTAGCCATTGGATGATCCTAATTTTCAAGACCCACCTAGATTTACACCTCAACATTCCTGATCTACAGTTTGGTGGACATCTGACTCCATTTGGCCCACTTCCCAAGGCACTGAACTTTCTCCAAGCCCTCATGACGTTTCTAGTTTGTTGAGTTTGCTTGTAGTTTGGTCTTTATCTTATTGCTTGAACACCTAAACATTGTCATATCCACTCATCAAGCTTATCTTTGGTACCGGTTAGCCCCAATTTGGTCCCTAACTACCCTGCATTGGACACAGTTCCCAAGGTAGTGTATTTTCTCATCTTTGACTAGTACCCTGATCCTGGATCTTGTTTCAAATCTCACAAGTCACTTACATAACTAAGTTGGACCAAATCTACATTGTTTAAACCTCTTGATCCAACCTATTACTGATATTGTGACTTCACCCATATATCTAGGGTTTACCATACACCTTACGTACTTCATCCATACTTGATTTGATCTGGTGTCTTGGTATGATCTCTCCTATCGGGAGTAGATCTGGGTCTCCCCCTTTGTTGTCTTGGGATAGATAACATAAAGTGAACATTGCCTCAATTAGCGTGACAACCATCCATTTGGAATTGAAGCTATCTTGGTTGCACCTCTTTGGTTTCCCATCCCCTCTGCGATCCATCTTGGATCCATCTCTAGGGGCAACTACAAGTTCGGTGATAACATTTTGGCGTCGTTGCCAAGGATCGAACCCGAGTCACTCATGTGACAGGCGGGAATACTCACCACTATACTACAATGACATATTTCATTTCGGTGAATTACCTATGTGGTTCACTTGGTGACTCCACATAAGCGACTCCACTGGTGATCGATCCTATCATTATCTAGAACCCATGGGGTGCATCATTTTGTATTTAGGTTCTTGAATTTAAAAAAATAAAAAATAAAATAAAAATAAAAATAAAAGTAAAAGTAAAATTTTCCATCCATGGCTGCTTTTGAGCAGCCTAGGACTTTTGGTCAATTGAAATTTTTTTACTTTTCCAAAATCATTGGGTACCCTCATCAAGCCCGCGAAAGGTTTCCTAAATTCGATGGGAGTTTTGAAGTCTCTGCTAAAAGGAACCTTGATATATTTAAGGAAGTTATTAACGAATAATCTATAGCCGATGAAGATGTATGTATGAAATTATTGGCCTCTTCTCTCAAAGAAAGAGCTGAGCTCTAGTTCTTGAATTTGAAGACCAATAGCATTTCTGGATATGTCATGTTCGAACAAAAATTCTTAGAAGAATGGGGAGGTGAATCCGATGATATATATTCTTTAAATCAAATCCAAGATCAAAGCCTTCCCCTTTCCAATCTTATTGTTGAATCAATTAATATTCAAGCTTTCAGTGAACTGTCAATATCCGGAGATGACCCCTCTTGCCCAATTTCCTTTGAGGATAAGTTTTCCACTTTTGAGTCAATCAAAAGTCAAATCACTAATATAAATCATATGTTATCAAATTTATTTTTAGGTAGCCCTAGTCCTGATCCTGAGGAAATTTCCGAGGATGAGCCTTTGGTTAGAAAGTCTATTGAAGTTCCTCCTTCGGAGGAACTCATTGGTCATTGTAGCTTTATTGATCATTCAATTCCTTATCACCTTATTGAATAAGAAGAAAGTGGAGACATTGACCAAGATCCTTTAGTGGTGATTTCACATGATCATTATGCAAATAATCAGGATGTTTTAAATGAACTTGCTAATTTTCTCCCTGACAATTTAAATAAAAATGATAATTTATCTTCATATGAATTTAATGATGAATCAACAGAAGGTCAATCTCAAGATGAAGATGAAATAGTGAATCACACCAGATGCTCTAATATTTGTTCCGCCTCTTATAATGAGTCTTTAAATTTTTCCATCCTTAGTCAAGATAGTTTCATCCATTTATTAGAATTAGAATCTTGTCCTCAGTTTGTAAATATTAGAATTGATCAGAATTTTATCATTCCTAGAATAAATAATATTGCTTTAAAAGGCCTTTCCTTTTGTCAAATTCTAAGGCCAAATTTTTATTTTCATTTGGGAAAAATTGCATCCACCCTCCCTGCCCATCCTTTTTAGCCCTTCTAGGGTTGGTGGTCTAATCAATCTTTTGCTTTTGAAATTTTCAATAGGAAGTATAAGCATGATTACATGTTTGGAGAAAAAGCACTTCATTTCCCTTTTCATTGACTTTGGAACCATAATGCTTGTTGTTAAGTTATCAATCATTCTTCGTGGTTAGAAAAGGTGTTTAAATATCAATTCCATCTTTTCTCCATTTTTGAGCATCAAGTGGGTTTGACTTTGATTTTCCGTCTTTTAAGCCTTAATTTATCCCCAATCATTAGTCCCAGGGAGAACCGAATTGAATATGCAAGAGAAGTGAGTGAGGAAAGTAGTTTATTAAATCAAATACAATGTATTTTCCCTCCATCAATTTCAAACAATCATTTGCATAAATTTTATGATCCTATCAATTCTTTGATGATGGATGTTTTCATCAATCATTCTTCTCCTTGGCATGATTTCTTGTTGCACCATTCAAGCCCTTTTGCAATTTTTGAACAAACCAGGAGGATTGTCCTATCAAATTCTTCAATCTTTAACCCAATCCTGGCTTGTATTATAAACAAAAATCGAAGAAAAGTCATTAGCTTGTTTGATGAATGGTTGCACTGGATCTATGATTTTACCTAGCATTTGTGCTAACTAGTTAGATTAGAGTAGGTAGGAACTAAATAAGCATGCTTGGGAAGTAGTTAGTCTGTTTTCAGCCATTGAGTCTGGCACTTTTTGTTTGTTTCTTTTTCCTTAAGCTCTCCTTTTTGAAGCTCTTAGCGTAGTCATGAGTATCTATCATTTTCTTTTCCTGCACAATAAAACCAAACTTTTTAAGTTATGTTAGTAGATTAGATTTACTTTTCTACATTTATATATATTTCATGCATTTCATTTTCAGTATTGTTGTTTTGATTTATATATATACATGCGACGTTCTGACATCCAGTCCGTGAGTTGGGTATAGCTCTCGCCATTTTGCAGATAGTAGGTGATATGCTGGTAGCATTTGCAGAGATAGAGTGCTGGATCGAGGACATGAGTTGTAGAGTTCGAGGACCAGAGATTCTGAGGTTCTTAAGCGCTCTTTTCAGCAGAGCACTTGTCCCAGCTGGAGCCAGATGTTATCACATATGTAGTAGTTGGGATACCATACATTATTTTTCTGATTCCAGTACACTATTTAGCCAGTTCCCTTGCATTGAGATGCTGAGATGAGCATCTATTTTTTATCACTATGAGATTATGGACAATAGTTTTCTTCCCCATGCCATGACTGAGTTTTAGGACACTCAGAGAGATGACCGATGAATCCATTTAGCCATTTATACAGAGTAGTCAGTATTTCCCAGAGTTACAGCAGCAGTTTCAGAGGACAAATGTTAGTTCAGATGATAAGCATTCAGGTATATGACTCAGCACGTATATTTTGGTGTTATGGTTGTATTGCTTTTATATTCATTCTTATAGCATGTCTTAGCATTTAGTGTCATGATCTGGCGATCATATAAATATGTGGGCCTGGTTGTACTTTATTATATATCATATTGTCCCTACTCAGACTTAGAAGTTCTTGACCTATACTCATCGGTTTTACCCTCCTTGGGGAGATTAGAGGTGATCATTCCCACCATACTTTGGCTTGCTAGTGTTGGTCTCATTATTCACTATCTTCATCCATCCATGACCTACCCAATTTGTTCATTACATTGACTTATTACTTGACTAGTGGCATGGAGGACCTTTCCCCATTGTAACCTCTGTATTGGATGAGCTTCCATGTTATTTGTGTCTCGGCTCTGAGTTGGTGACAAAAGTTTCCTTTGGTGAGTTGTATTATTCCCCCTAGTCACTAAAGATGTTGTTGGCTAAACCTGAAACAGATAGTGCTGCCATGAATACAAATTATGAAGAGGAAAATGTTATATCGATTGTGAAAATCCAAATGAATATGGAAAAGAAATATCAAATGTTATATCTATTTTGAAATGTAAATACCTAGGTAAACAAGCTGTCTAAAGACACACCTGGAAGTGCTCAGGTAAACAAGTGCCTTAAAAACACACCTACAGCAAGAAGCCTAATGAAATGTAAATCTATGCAATGTGTTTATAAACACACATAGATCAAAGGCTATGGAAACTAAAGGCCCAAAAATCAATGGAACTTAAACTCTATATAAAAAATATTGATGGCCTCATTTGTATTATGGATTGTGAGCATATGCCAAGGTGAATAAACACTCTTTGAACAACTTACCCATTTGTGAGACACCGCCATTCCCTGTGTTATTGCTTGTCCACTATATGCTATGGTGTGTATTCCTTTTTCCATATCCAAAGTGTCACAGTGTTAAGTCAGTAAGTCATCCTTTGGCCTAGCCATTTTATTTTTAGCCTTCACCCTTCACTAGCAAATTGATCACAACTATGAAGTGAGTATGGTCTTGAAAGTCTGGTCTGAGTTATAAATAATAATTAATGACCTTATATATTTGGATTTAGATCACTAGTAGTGATTAATTTTTGTTATAATTCCTATTTGAATGGATTGTAAAGCATGTTTTAACCTTTGACACCTTGCAGCAGTTTGATGACAGATTGAGTTATATTTTGGTCATGTTGACTTGGTCAAACTCAGTTTGACCAAAAGTCAACCACAAGACATGAGGTGGCAGACCTCAGATGATACAAAGATATGATATATGGTATGGTAAAGGTCACCATGATGGTTCTATGCAGTGGTTTGAGGCTTACGATGATGATTTGTGCTTTTGAGCACTTTTACAGATTATTATTATTTGGTCTGTTGGATATGATGAGTATTTATTTTTTACCATGCAGAGGTCTATATGGTGTATGAGTACACATATTAGATGGATTTGGACCTTCTGAGTCCAATGGGATAGTCTGTTTTTAGTTCTGGGCAGTTACAGTGATGTTTAGCTTCAGTTGGTTATCCTAGTGTAGTTTTGTCCTATCAGAGGCCTTGTCAGAGCAAAGTAGAGAGTTGATGAGTTCACCTAGGGCGCTGTGCATGGAGGGGGTGGTCCATCCACTTGATATTAGCATACTACCCCCCCTCTCAGAGAGCCTGGTGGCCTCACCTTGATAGCACAGGCACTCCATGAGGCAGTTTGGGCATGTTCACATTTCCTGAGGCAGTCCAGAAATGGTGAAAATGGCTACTGAAGGATTCGATTTGGGATACTGAGGAAAAGTTATGGCATGGGATGATTTTTTATGATGAGTGGGATGTCTTCCACACCTTCTCCGGTATTTTCAGCTTCCAGTGGGACCCACACCCATCACTTATGGCATTTTATATTGAATTCTGGAGCCTCCTAAGGCTCACGACTTTCCCAAAGAGGCATGATTTGATGTATAGCTTGTTTATTTTTGGATAATGTGCCATGGGGATTGACCAAGGGTGTTAGAAATTACCCCTTGGACCCACCATGAGCTAGATCTTATTTTTTATCATTCACTTTTGGTGGGACCCCCCTCTCCTAGGGAGATTTAGTCCATTGATGTAGTATTTTATTAGTGATCCATGTATTGTATTGTTGAGTTCATCTCAACCATTGATTAGATCTTTTGATCTTTTAATCTTAGGTACTCATTCAAAAAGTGGTTAGGTTTATGGCCTCTCTCCATCCTATTTAAAGGAGAGAGCTTCTCATTGTAAAGGGGAATTTTGGCTCTGGATTATTGGAATAGAAAAATACTATTGCATCTATCTGTTGTGTTGTGGTGAATGCTTTTGGAGTTCATTCATTGATTCTTCCTTTGGAATGGTTTATTTCATATTTCTCTTGCTATCGATTTTGTTCCATGAATTTGTCATCTACAGGTGGAGGTCGAATTGGTTCAAGGAGGACGCATTGGTAGGGGAAGACTCTCCCTGCTTATTCTTTGGATTTATTCGTTGGTAACAGGGAGTATTACTGTCCTGGACCTTCTATTTCATGGTATCATTCGCTTATACTTGTATTTCCTCCATGCTTGATCATTCTGATTGAATCGAACTTCTTTGGTTTGACAGGTAGAGGAGGGCGCACGTGTGGAGCTAGGGCATCAATTCAAGAAAGGAAAATCAAAGATCTTCCATTTGATCTCTACGGGAATCTTCCTAAACAACAAGGCATCTTCATCCATCACTCAGGTATGATCTAAAGGTAAATTTTTCATTCCATGATCTATCCAGTTGTCTAAGTGACTGAAAACCCTCATAAGTTAAAACCCTCATTTTACATTTTCTTAGATCTACTAAGATCTACTTGGATTTTGGGTAAAACATTTAAAACTCACCTCTATAGCATCCACGGCAATTCAGATCTATACTTTGGTGTGGATTGGCCTTCATCCGACCCATTTCCCAAGGCAAATTAGCCTCTCCAAGTGAGGTCGCACTTCTTGGATAGGTGAGTTTGGTAAGATCTAGCATCTGGGTAGGTGAGATCCCACTTGATCCTTAATCTCCACTGCTGATAACCTACCCCTAGTGTGTCACTTTAGTGATTTTCACCTTGTGGGCCCCATTCCTCATTTTGAGGGTTGAGCCCCACTTGGGTCACTTAGTGATATGTCTAAGATCTCAGATATACTGATATCTAGCCATTGGATGATCTTAATTTTCAAGACCCACCTAGCTTTACACCTCAACATTCCTGATCTAGAGTTTGGTGGACATCCGACTCCATTTGGCCCACTTCCCAAGGCACTGAACTTTCTCCAAGCCCTCACAACTTTTCTGGTTTGTTGAGTTTGCTTGTGGTTTGGTCTTTATCTTACTGCTTGAACACCTAGACATTTTCATATCCACTCATCAAGCTTATCTTTGGTACTGGTTAGCCCTAATTTGGTCCCTAACTACCCTGCATTGGACACGGTTCCCAAGGCAGTGGATTTTCTCATCTTTGACTAGTACCCTGATCTTGGATCTTGTTTCAAATCTCATAAGTCACTTACATAACTAAGTTGGACCAAATCTACATTGTTTAAACCTCTTGATCCAACCTATTACTCATCTTGTGACTTCACCCATAGATCTAGGGTTTACCATACACCTTATGTACTTCATCCATACTTGATTTGATCTGGTGTCTTGGTATGATCTCTCCTATTGGGAGTAGATCTGGGTCTCCCCCTTTATTGTCTTGGGCTAGATAACATAACGTGAATATTGCCTCGATTGGAATGAAAACCATCCATTAGGAATCGAGGCTATCTTGGTTGCACCTCTTTGGTTTCCCATCCCCTCTGCCATCCATCTTGGATCCATCTCTAGGGGCAACTACAAGTTTGGTCATAACAATAATACAAAGAGAAATATCAAGAAGCATATCAATGATCACAGATACAATTGAAAATCCCATGATACAATCCACTTCAAAGTGGAGCGAGTTCAGAAGCCCCTGCAAAAACGCCCAAGTTGAAATCGCCCTCCTGCAGTAAAATGAAGTTTCCACGAAAATATTTTGGATCCAAAGAAATATATCAAATGCTAGGAGAAATAAACTTTACAATCACAATCTAAGAACATCCCACGAAGAAAATCCAAGAGTCTCTGCAAAATTTCTCTTTATTATGAAAATTCCAAGAGCCAAAGTCCCTTTACAAATGAGGGGGTCTCTCCTTTAAATAGGAATGAGAGAGGCCAAAACCATAACCACTTTTCAAAAGAGTGGTTGAGATCATAAGATACAATAATGATAATCAACGGCTAAGATGAGCCGAAATAATAAAACATGGATCACTCAAACTAAGGGGGACGTCCTCCCTCAATGATTCCCAAGGGGGGATGTGAGCCTCATAACATGAATAGGGGTCACAACATAATTTCATAACATGGTGGGGGGGTATAGGATAATACATATTCACTAGACTAATTACCCACCTACATCAAAATAATACATCATGTGATAAAGTGTCAAAAGACACTAGGATGTGTGTCCAAAAATACAAAATAAAACCCCCAAAATTCCAAATGGGATGACGTGTGGACCCCACTGATGCAGGAAACAATGCTGGAAGGTGTGAAAAATATCGTCATGACATCCCAGACCAACCTCATGCCATTTCCTTGCCCCAATAAGCCAAATTGATCTCCTCTGCTAGCCATTCCTCTGTCGGAAAACCACCTCTGAAAATACAAGTATTCCTGTAACTCACTTCCATGTGCCCTGAGCACAAATATTACTACACCAAAATGTCTGGGAATAGGGTAATATGGTAATAACAACTGGTTGTCCCCCCTATCCCCTCAGTATCTCCCTAGGAGAACGCGTATGCTCAATGAAAGTGCTAGACAAGCCATTTCTGAATGGCATAATGCAATAACATGGTCATATGACTATATCATCACCTGTAGCTGCCTGAAACTGATATCTGAGTGCACCAATGGACTCCGAATGTGCAAATCCACTAGGAATGAATACTCATACACCATGTAACCATCAAGTGATACCTCTGTAAGCTCATCCATGCCCAGAATAATAAAATAATGGCCTGTAAAGGATAATAAAAATAAAAATCCCTCAAACAATCATATGAAACTGCCATCTGAAGCATGGAACCATATAATGGACACATATGGGCCATGAATAATCCATCTCGAACACTATCTGCCCAAACTCATCCTGGACCTTGCGGTTGACTTGGTCAAACTTGGTTGATTAGGTCAAGAATGATCAAAATATTGATCCAGATCATAAATAACTGCTGTTGCAAGTACAAAAGGATGAAATATGCTTCTTCAAATAAAGCATAGAATGATGTTTAACTGGAATAAGCATGCAAATATAATAATAATAAGTCCAAATCAACGTAACCAACTTGTTAGCTCTCCAAGAAACTACCTAGGGTTATAAGCTAGGTATGCCTGGTAACTTAAGAATTCAATGTTTTTGTGTTTTCTGAAAAAATGGATCAATGGGATAACTGAGAAGACTAAGCAGTAAGACAACATGACATGCCTCTAAATAAGCCAGTGCTTCGAGAAATTAAATATCAGCCACAGTAAATAATCAAGGTATGAAGAATATTGCCTAGACAACCAAATACATTAACATGCAGGGTTTATGCAACCAAGTACATACATAATGCAGGGTCACACTAAGCAATAAGAAGTTCCTCCATTCAAATCATGAGCATAAGCTAAGCTAATTCAAACAGGGTGCAGAATAATGGAAAATGTAGACAGACTGATATCTAATGACCAAAGAAAACTGTGATTCATATAGCAAGAAAGTGTCAAGTACATAGCCCCAAATGTATCCAAACTTGAACCTCTCCCCCAAAATAGTCTTGGTTCTGTGGCTTTATAGCCTTTACTCTGCTAGTTCAGCGAACAAAACTGAGATCTGGGCGAAATTAGAGAAAATTGGCAAAAACAGGCTTTCGGCAGTTAACTCTTCTGCTGATTTCGTGCCTTAGCCGCCGGAAGTCAGACCTTTCGGCAGCTAATGAGCTCTGTGGGGCTCGCCTAAGCTGCCGAAAGCTGTAACTGTTTCAAAAATTAAAACCCAAACGCTGCTTTCTGCTGATTTCGTGCCTTAGCCGCCGGAAGTCAGACCTTTCAGCAGCTAATGAGCTCTGTGGGGCTCGCCTAAGCTGCCGAAACCTGTAGGATTCCTGAAAAAAACTGCCTTTTGAAAAAATCGATTTTCTCAACTGTCCGATGTCCGTTTTGCATGTTCGAATAGTCGATTTTGATCTACAGATCATAAGCTATCCATTGGTGCTTCCAGATCTGAATTTGGAGTTCGGGAAGGCTGTCGAAATGGCCCCACAAGATCACGTGATTTCAGCAGAAAATTCCTCCGAATTATCACTTGACTTGTCTTTATTAATGGTTCAATCTGTGAACGAACATGCAAAACAGAGAATTGACAACTGCTGAGCAAATCATAAACTCGAGACTCATGATAGGATTCATAAGTATGAGTTGCTTTGAGTTGGACTGAGATTCTGGCTGAAATTCAGGAATTGACTTGACATTGAAGATGTGGCACTCGATCCTAGAACTGCTGCCTCAAAAAGATGCTTGAAAGCTGGGAAGACTGACTCTCTTTGCCACCTGTAGCACTGCTTATATCAAGGCTGAAAATCTGCCTTTCAATCCTGAGGTTGATTACATACCCTGACATGTGTTTACCCTTTGCAATATGAAAAAACCTGGAGGATAGATCTCGAATTGCCTTTGAAATCCTGAGTCACACAAATGTTGCCTGCTGTCTTTATCATTTTGGTTATTGCCAAGAAGATGGGTATGCTCTGTCCCAAGAATAGATGATATTACTACAGTTGGCACATAGATCTGTTATGGCATACTTTGGAGCACAATAACCATATGTTCCCATTACTCTCGTAGAGACATGTGTCTTATCTTCAACTGGATCAAGTTGGCGAGAATGGAATTATATAACTTTGGAGAAACCCCTCATCAAATGATATGTTCACAAACTGCTGCTCTTCAATCTCCATTGTATTTACATCTGAAGTTTTATCTCACACTGGCTATTTAATCTATACAAATGTGTAGATCTGCAGAGCTTCCAGATCTTCCTTCATGCACCCCATTAATATCAAAATTTGAAACCCAAGACTCACAGAAGTAAATTTTTTACCTATTCTATCACCCAAAAAGACGGTGGTCAATTTGGGAGATAACATCTGGCTCCTACTCGGGGATGGAATCCTCCCAGTGAGGTTCCGAAGAATCCCAGAACCAAGTAGTTCCAGTAGCCTCAGTATTGGGCATGGAGTCATCAAGCCATCAGCACTGATCCCTCGGCAACCTGTATCTTCCATGCAGCCTGTTCTGCTTATTTGATAACAAATGAAAAATGATCTACGTGCTCATAGGAAGAGCTTATTCATCTACCTACCCCTACACTAATTAATAGGAGCAGAATGATCAAGTAACACTAAATTTCCAATGCAGCCATGTCAGAAACTGGTTTACTGTCATCATGATGTATCTTGACTCAAAAAGTAATGAAGACCATATCATCCAGAAAAGGGGTTTAAATGGGTGAAAAAAACAATCACCTACTGACAAAAATATCCTTGGATTTATGCTGCTCATAGAATCTAAAAGATCAGCAATAGGATCTTGAAAATCACAACAGAATACCTCTTTGAACTGCTGATGTGACTGTAAATTTAGAAGATGCTGAAAACTGTCTTGAATAATCTCACTGTTGAATGCAGGCTGTTCGAAATTTGTTGGAGAAACATATAAGACGGGCTGCTGATCTGGACCATTCAGATCCTCGCCTTTTTCTTCATATCTGCTGCGAACTTCCTTTGTCTGCAAGTCTAAAAAATGGGAGCTGCCCTCAACATCTGCTGCATCAACACATCCGAGATTTAGATCTTCACTGTTATTGGGATCAAAAGATCCATGAAAAGTATTAATTACAGCATCAACCCATTTTTGGTCATGATTCTCATGTCTTAGCTGAAGATTGAACAGTTCTTGCAAATCTGGACTTTGTAGGCTGCCTTCATCAACCTCTGCAAATCTGAAACTGTCACTTGCCGACATGTCACTCTGCTTAACATCTTCAAACTTTTCAGAGGGAACAATCTTATCTTCATGACAACACTCAAGAAAAAGAAGATCAGCTGAATAAATCTTCTCGTAATATGAATTGAAAGCCACATGGAAATCCTTCAGAGAATGAATACTAACAGCGGGAAGGGATTGACACCATTCACGAGCATTTCCTTCTAAAGAACATTTGAACAGCTTGATCAAGACATCTTCGTGAACAAAGCCATGTTCAAGCATGCATTCATGAAAATTGAATAAGTGCTCACCGGGATGATCATACTTACTTCCTCTGAATCTGGGAAGATAATCACCCCATTCATTTATAGTTGGCACTGGATGCGGAAAACCAGATATATCTGAAAAATCACAAAAAGCATACCTCTTAGCTAAGATCTTTTCCATTTCATACCAGTGGAATCACCAACAGAATTCTGAACAATGGAGTCGCCACTGAGTTCATCCTTCATGGAGTCGCCAGATAGATGATTATAACCAATAAGTGTCTACCCCTTGTCTATCATCAAAGAGTAGATCTATGTCGTCTCCCAGGAAGATCAGCTTCTCACCTCGCTCCCCAGTATGGTCGCCAATTTGTTAGCTCTTCAAGAAACTACCTAGGGTTATAAGCTAGGTATGCCTGGTAACTTAAGAATTCAATGTTTTTGTGTTTTCTGAAAAAATGGATCAATGGGATAACTGAGAAGACTAAGCAGTAAGACAACATGACATGCCTCTAAATAAGCCAGTGCTTCGAGAAATTAAATATCAGCCACAGTAAATAATCAAGGTATGAAGAATATTGCCTAGACAACCAAATACATTAACATGCAGGGTTTATGCAACCAAGTACATACATAATGCAGGGTCACACTAAGCAATAAGAAGTTCCTCCATTCAAATCATGAGCATAAGCTAAGCTAATTCAAACAGGGTGCAGAATAATGGAAAATGTAGACAGACTGATATCTAATGACCAAAGAAAACTGTGATTCATATAGCAAGAAAGTGTCAAGTACATAGCCCCAAATGTATCCAAACTTGAACCTCTCCCCCAAAATAGTCTTGGTTCTGTGGCTTTATAGCCTTTACTCTGCTAGTTCAGCGAACAAAACTGAGATCTGGGCGAAATTAGAGAAAATTGGCAAAAACAGGCTTTCGGCAGTTAACTCTTCTGCTGATTTCGTGCCTTAGCCGCTGGAAGTCAGACCTTTCGGCAGCTAATGAGCTCTGTGGGGCTCGCCTAAGCTGCCGAAAGCTGTAACTGTTTCAAAAATTAAAACCCAAACTGTTGGCTGCTTTACTGGGCAGACCCGGGTTTTAATGAAGCGCAGCAACAAAACCCCTTGGCGCACTGGCCCTCTCGGCAACGAGCTGGGCGGCAGCTCGAGGTCTCACCCGAAGTGGCTATGGGGGGGTTAAGGAATCAGCTTTCCTTAACCGTGGTGACGCTGAGATTGTTCTATATATCTTCTTCTTCCCCTTATATCGGCGGTCGGACTTTCCCGCAGGCCTCGCGACACCACTGCGCTGATGCCTTCCTTCCTGCAGACCCACTGCGCAGTCTCGTCCTCCGGGCGCGGAAGGCGCCTATTCCTTGCGTCGATGCGCTAAAATACCTTCTCGCCCTGCGCACTCATCGCAGTCACGCGAAACTCGGTCGCTGCAGCGACAGCGTTCCACCACTCCTTCTATACTCGGCTATTATAACAATAAAGGACCTTCCTACACTCACTTAAACAGTCGCAAAGATGATGCAAAAGATGTACACACAGGTAATGATCTTAAACAGTTATTATTCCCGCAAACATTATAACAAGAAGATATATGTAAAGCTCATCTCCTCGAGGAAAACCACGTCCACGGGAGTGTTATATTAACCAGAAAATGATAGAGTATACAATATGCTGCGCACACAGCTGCAGCCTTAGATCTTTCCAGGAAACTCCACGCACACAGCTGGGAGCCCTTCTCTCAATCAAGTCTCCTCTCTATGGAGATTACAAAGGCACAGACGTCGACTCAGACTGTCTGGCAACTCAGGGATTAGCTCCTCGGCTATCCGGTTTCCTCTCTAGTTCTACACACTGGGTAGAAAATACAGTGAAGGATAATCAACACATGATCTATCCTTTAGAATGGCTATCTAACAGTCTATCTAGCTCTCTCTAACTCTCCAACCGTCTACCCATTACAATTATTCATATATATAGGTGGCCATGACGGTCACACCTTTACAAAACTGTGGGCCTTTCCCAACAGTGATTCCCAAAAACCCTAACCACGCACATGGCTAGGTGTACTGTAGGCGCCGCTTGCAGTCACGTCGCCGCTTCCTGCAGGCTCCATGAATTCCGGCGCAGATTGTGGGTATGGGCGATCGTCCTTCGCCTTCAATGCTCTGGTCCGTTGCTCCTCCTTGATCCGAGCAACCATAACTTCTGTACTGAGCCTTTAAATGAGGGTAGCTGAGCCCTCTACTCCATCGCCTTATTTATTATGGTAGCTGAGCCACCTTCATTCTTCGATGACGTGCGCGCGAGCTCCGCAATTTCCGATCCGTGATCTGCGCTGAGATCATCCATCTGGCACCGTACTGCGCACCGTCTCCTTCTTACCCAAAACTTAGTGCTTGTCCCAAAATTAGCACTTTCCTCCCATACTCGTGCTTTTTCCCAAAATTCGCAGCTTTTACTATAGCTGCGACCTTGGCCCCAACACAAACGCTGCTTTCTGCTGATTTCGTGCCTTAGCCGCCGGAAGTCAGACCTTTCGGCAGCTAATGAGCTCTGTGGGGCTCGCCTAAGCTGCCGAAACCTGTAGGATTCCTGAAAAAACTGCCTTTTGAAAAAATCGATTTTCTCAACCGTCCGATGTCCGTTTTGCATGTTCGAATAGTCGATTTTGATCTACAGATCATAAGCTATCCATTGATGCTTCCAGATCTGAATTTGGAGTTCGGGAAGGCTGTCGAAATGGCCCCACAAGATCACATGATTTCAGCAGAAAATTCCTCCGAATTATCACTTGACTTGTCTTTATTAATGGTTCAATCTGTGAACGAACATGCAAAACAGAGAATTGACAACTGCTGAGCAAATCATAAACTCGAGACTCATGATAGGATTCATAAGTATGAGTTGCTTTGAGTTGGACTGAGATTCTGGCTGAAATTCAGGAATTGACTTGACATTGAAGATGTGGCACTCGATCCTAGAACTGCTGCCTCAAAAAGATGCTTGAAAGCTGGGAAGACTGACTCTCTTTGCCACCTGTAGCACTGCTTATATCAAGGCTGAAAATCTGCCTTTCAATCCTGAGGTTGATTACATACCCTGACATGTGTTTACCCTTTGCAATATGAAAAAACCTGGAGGATAGATCTCGAATTGCCTTTGAAATCCTGAGTCACACAAATGTTGCCTACTGTCTTTATCATTTTGGTTATTGCCAAGAAGATGGGTATGCTTTGTCCCAAGAATAGATGATATTACTACAGCTGGCACATAGATCTGTTATGGCATACTTTGGAGCACAATAACCATATGTTCCCATTACTCTCGTAGAGACATGTGTCTTATCTTCAACTGGATCAAGTTGGCGAGAATGGAATTATATAACTTTGGAGAAACCCCTCATCAAATGATATGTTCACAAACTGCTGCTCTTCAATCTCCATTGTATTTACATCTGAAGTTTTATCTCACACTGGCTATTTAATCTATACAAATGTGTAGATCTGCAGAGCTTCCAGATCTTCCTTCATGCACCCCATTAATATCAAAATTTGAAACCCAAGACTCACAGAAGTAAATTTTTTACCTATTCTATCACCCAAAAAGACGGTGGTCAATTTGGGAGATAACACAACTATTATAAACATGAAATCCAAGTGTATACTCATTTACAGACTGGGCCAATTTGCTAACCATGGGTGAGGCGAAGAAACAAGGCTAGGCTTAAGGGAGAAGACTTGACAACCTCAATACTGCAATCTATCGGATAAGGGAAACATGGAGACCACCTACACATATGCTGGATAGAGAGAGTGACACAGGGGATGGAAGTATGGCACAGATGGGTGGAGTGATGAGAATGCTTCCAATAGACTCTATGAAAGCAACCTTTTAGCAAATTGATTTATTTGTCAGATTTTCTCATTTATTTCACTTTATATATTTTCATTATCCAACCTCCAAAAGCAAGTGCCCTGAGAGCCTTCTGGGCTTCAGTTATGACTCGGTATGACCTTCATTTCCTGCCACCATACATAGGTGCAATGGAGTGACTACCCTGTTTCCCTGTGGGGACAAATGACCTTACATCAAACAATGATGAGTGATCATCCTTTAGCCACTGAATAGTTAATATATATATAAGCAATAGTGTTTAGCAACACTGTTTTTGCTGACTTAGCATTCATTTAGATATAACATTTAAGTTTCGATGCTTTAGTGTTTAGAAACACTGTTTATAGGAATGCTTGCTTTCAAGGACTAGAGGAGAACAATCACTGTGACTAGAATCACACACTCCAGAGCCAAGACACAATATAAACAAGGAATCTATCCAACACAGAGGTGTAGGTGTGGGAAGTCCTCAAGATCACTAGTTAAGGTGTAATTCGGGATAAAATCAAAACTAGAAGATAACAGATGGATGGGGGAAATGACTGATGATGCCATGGATAAAAAAAGCTTTAGAAAGAAGGAATGACCGAGTCTATACTTATAAGGTAAGGGAATGACCAATGAGTATACACAATAATCTCCTACTCATAATAATTGATCACTTTTACTCTAAACGACAAGTAAGCATAATATAAGATATAACCAATAAACAATCATCATATACCCAGTCATAAAATACCTAGATAAAGGAAGAAGCACATCAACAATCCAAATGAACCAAATATATACCTGCTGTATCATATACCAGAGTCCTTTATCTGAACAACCTGAATCATACTGAAACACTGCAGCTGAAGAAATCATCATGGGCATTGTCAACAATCTAATCTTGGTGATAGGAAATGGATAACTTAGTCATCAACCTAGGGTCATGGGGATTAGTCCTGGCATGAGACTGTCAAATGTACAAGCTATGGATCCACTAATCATAAGAGTGATCATCGAAATGTTGCTCATCATCAACTGATCTCATCAAAATGTGTAAAGGATTGGCTCAAAATATAAAATGGAAACTGATATGCAATCATGGTAGCCTGGTTACTATGGATGTGATAACATCTGGCTCCAACTGGGACAAGTGCTCTAAGGGAGAGAGTGCTTGAGAACCTCAGAAATATCTGGTCCAAAACACTCATTGCATCAATCCACAATCCTGCACTCTAGCTCCGCATCAATCCATAATCATGCACTATAGCTTTGCACCATCTTCAAAATGTGTACCTAGTACCTGCAAAATGCAAAGAGCTCTACCAATCTCACAGATCAGTCATCACTAACATCATATAAATGTAAAATAAGGATAAATAAAAAGTACAGGAAGTAGAATGCTGGAAATAAACTACGGAAATGAAATGTTGATATAATAACTAACAAGTTTTAATTTTATTGCAGGAAACAAAGAAGACTAACAAAAGTGGCAGACTCAATGGAAAGAAAAGAAAAACAAGGTGCCAAAATCAATGGCACATGTATGTCACAACCCCTCCCATCTATTAACGCAAGGAAGGGAACATGATACCCAAAAACTAGGCTTTTATAGAACTTAGCCCATTTCACCATTAATAAACAAAGCAAATGGAAGTACAATAAAATAAATATGTGTGCAGATGCGATTCAAATCAAATGTGCACAACGGAATAAATTATAATCCACACACCTTTCACATGCGTCCATCATGAAAAGAACAACCATCCATTAATTAAAACAGTGCAGAAGTAAATACCCATAAGAAATTATACTTATCTCACTGTAATGTCCCAAGCAACTAGCTATGTCACTACAACATTCCACCCAACCGTAGGTCTCTGCCTAGCCAATATTCTTTCAGCACTCAGAGACCACCCCCGAGTTGGGCATGATATCTACAAGGAAAAGGGGACTCTCAAGCTCAACACAGCCCAAAGCAATGGATACCCATCTCAACCCCAACATTCATTTACACACAACCACTCAAAACTGGGCATGGATACACATTTCAACAATGGGATTCACAGAATACGGTCTATGGGTCTTCCCCAAATCGTTGCACACCCAAAAACATATTGTGGGAAGAGGGAATCAACCCCAGGGAAGAAAACCGATTTCTCCCACAGATGTATGAGCATACAGTGGGCCAAAATGGCCTCTATAAAACCCCCAAATCATTTCCCCTTCTTCCCCACTGTTAGCCACAACAAAAACGCCCTTCCCAACTATGAAAAAGAAGGATAACACAGGAAATCCATGGAGAAAAAACGCCTTGGCAGCTCCAAACTCGTGAGAGAGAAAAACTGATGGGTGAATAATGGCTTGGGGGCAATTTCGTGGTTCTTTTCTTTCCCAAGAATCCAAACACGAGATTCTAGGAAGAGTGGCTTGTCCATACTCGAATTTGGATAGCCATACCTCTCCATTCCCCAAGGCATTAACTACCTCCACCAAATCTTGCGAGAAATGAATGATTAGGCACAAAAGTCAACATGGGTAGTTGAGGGTTCATAGGTTCTTTCATTGACACTTGGCTTGACTTGATTGGCTCAAGGGTTTGAATATTTTCCTCCCAATTCCTTGTAAATATCATTCCCCCATCTCTTGTTGCATTGCATAGCTGGTTGTGGGAATTTATATTAAAATGCATATTTACAATCCCCAATTCACAAGCACATGGGTATCATAATGTCCAATACTTACCTCTTCAAGGTCGAGCGTTCACTAGCAGGGCCTTGGCCTTGAGCTCCATGCTAGGAATCATACATAATATGCATACAATATTTACATTATAGCCCAAAATATCCTAAAGGTCAAAATGGGCGTATTACATTCCCCTCCCCCTTGGAATAACACCATCCACGGTGTTCCAATACTTAGGAATAAATACATGCTTTATACATGTCCAAAATTCACAAAATGTGGCAAATTCGTCCTCCGTTTCATTAATTGGAGACGTCAAGGTGAGGTTCTTTAACCCCTGCACATTGCTCCTGTTGGGCCTCACTTTTCTTGCTACCCCTTGCTGGACATTCGCGGAGGAGGTGACTTCCTCCACATCCCCAACATTCTATTGGAGATAACTGCCTCTGTTTTCCTTTGTCAGCATTCTTGCTCTCTTCCAGCCTTGGGTGTTTCCTGATGGGGTGATTGGACGAATGTTTCATCATTGGTCCACTTTACTTTCCCTTACTAATTGCTCCCAGAATACTTTTTACCTCTTTTTGCAAACGAATAGAGTCCTGCAAAACCTTGTGGTTCATCGCATTCTGCTACTTCTATAGCTTGAGCATCTCTCCAATATTTTCTTGGGTCTTGGCAATTGTTTAAAGAATACTTTCAGCTAAGTCCAATATCCCTTGGTCTGTTGCCATGGTCAATGCGCACAGCTTTCCTCACTTGCTTGCTAGCACCACTTGTTTGTTTGTAACGGCTGCAACCAATTGCGTTCAATTTCTCACCTGTGAAATTCATTATTGCAATTCTTTGTTAGGCCAAACATAACATAAACATTAAAATTACTCAATTAATTTCCCAATTGACATGGAACGTCCATGCTTTATTCATGAGACTTCCACACTTTTCATGCTTGCCCAACATACATATGAACTCATTCATGTTCATCCTTTCATAGGGAATTAGCTTTTTCAGCATTTACAATTTATTTTAAGCAAATAAACACAATAGACTTTCAGTCATGACATGCATTCACCAATTTTCTGTTTCTAAGATGCCTCAGTCAAAAGGAAAGAGAAGAGTAAGAGTTTTCCCCCTCTTATTCGTGTTCCAATCCGGAGCCACTCCATCACTGTGGTTCTAAGCTCCTTAGCCTTTTTCACTTTAATGTGAATGCTTGACTTTCCCTTTCTGGGCTATGACACTTAGTGTCTAAGGTCTGTTTAAGGCTTTTCTCCATCAGGGAATCTCCTCCCCATGGTTTTTCTACGGAACCTTTGGCTGCTAGGACTCCCACACATTTCCACTAGCACCATTCTTATCATTGCTACTCATACTGAGCTTTCTAGGACAGTCACATGTCCAAATGCATCCCTAGGATGCCTTTAGGGCTTCTTTCTTTCCTACAAAGACCAAAGTTTCCAACAAAGAAACAACAGTGTATCAACTTGGCTGTCATAAGACTTGTTCATGAAATTTTCATTATCTAAAAATGAATGAAAATCAAATACTTATCTATATTGGGCAGTTCCTTGCTACTCCACATGTTTCCTTCTCTGCTTTACAAGCCTTGGATCACCTGTGGGGTGGATGTTTAATGCCCAACCAGTACACCTTCACGCCGACTGGGTTTACCAAGCATTTGTGTTGCCCAACCAGTCCCATACCTGGTTGGCCCTCTCCATTGTCGAGCCAACACATTCGTCTGGGTCATCGACCAATGGAAGGAAACTGCGCCACTGACCATTATAGGTCAAAGCTCTACTACGGAGCCATAGGCATATAACGACCTTTCATTAATACCTCCACAACAACCAAGTAATTAATGCCAAACCAGTACACCGACTGGGTTTATTAGGCATACAAAAACCCTTCATCAATACCTTCACAACATCCAAGCAAATAATGCCAAACCAATGCACCGACTGGGTTTATTAGGCATGCAACAACCCTTCATAACAACCTTCACAACATCCAAGTAAATAATGCCAAACCAGTGCACCGACTGGGTTTATTAGGTATGCAACAACCCTTCATAACAACCTTCCATTATGCTTCTTATGTGTGCAGCCCCAAATTGCATCTGTTTTAGTTGACAACACAGGATGGATAAGCAAACTCATTAGTATTGCTGCTCTAAAATTGAAGCATAATTCATAACATTTGCTATCAAGTATTGAAACACCAGGAATGCGTCCATTCCCTTTAGTCAATATTGAAAACCCTATCATAACCCAACACCTGAATGGTGTGCACCCCTTTCCAATGTGAACCATGTAGGTCCTAATCTCACTCAAGCAGTCTGGAATAATAATGAAAAAATAAAACATGCTCTGCATATTAAATCTAATAACCAGATGTGTATATCATTTTTCAGATGTATTCTCTCTTCATTGAGAAGAATGGGGCTCCCTTCTTTGAGTCAACAGTCCTTCGATTTGCCACCCCAATCTTTTCACATTCCATAACTCACACATGCCTTCTTGGCATAGCTTCACCATATCACTCATATGGCTTTCCAACATGCAATTCAGTGGATATGTCATCCTTAAAATATGCAATGGCATTTCGTCTGAAACCCATTTCCAAAGCATGGGGTCCTTCCCATGAAGTTTGGTTTCTACAGGCCATCGCACATGGTCTTCCTACAATGTTTCTTCCTGGAACACTTATCAAATAGCCACACAATCAGCAATATTTAACAATAAAATTCAAATTTGATTGTCTCATAGCCAATCAATGGCATTAATAATTAAATTCAATCATGAATTTGCAATTTTGTCTACTACAGAAATTGACTTGCTTAGTCATGAGGTTATCCTCATATGGCTTGTCCCTTGCAAGTGGCACCCATCTTCCCATTAGGGTTTTACACTTTCTACTATAACATGAACATCCACTTGCAACACGTCCTCCTGGCACAGTTCTATGCAAGCCAACGGTGATTAGCAATTATAAGCAAATTCTCAAATCTGAAATCTACAAGTCCAAAATTGACAACATGTTCTGCACATAAACTATTTTTACAACCATGAGACCCTTCTCATGAGTTTTGGCTCTTGCACATGGTAGATTCCAATATTCATCATGGACTTATCCACATTGCCATGCTCAAAACAATCTACCTGGAATCTGAAACTTCAATCAGCCAAACACTTTGTAAGTCCTTATACATATATTATTTCATTGCTGCAACAGTCACTGAAGTGATCTCAGAATTACAATGCCCAATAACTCAAACACTTTCAGTTGTTAATATTTGGAATGCAATGAAATATATATATATATATATATATATAGGCATCATTATCATAATAGAATTTGCAAGACACAGTCTCATCATTTATGCAATTTAAAGGAAGCTTTAGATACTCATTACTTCGTATCCATACAAATATGTCCTTTCAACAGAGCACTCTTGGTATCCCATCAACATGTCTACCTTCTTCATGCAATCATTCTCTTGCATTCACAACAAATCCTGAAATGCTCTCAGGATTGACAATAGTTCACCATTTCATCTATTATCTAATTGTATTGAAACATACACCACAACCATGCATTCACACAATGCATCTCAAAATGTGCACCTACACCTCATGCATGCACATTCACAATGTTTACAGAATGTTTCAATGCACATCTCTTCAATGCAACCTTGCATTACTTCACGAATACTATGCATTCAAACATACTATGACCTAACCATGATTGCCACACATAGCATTTACTACCAAGGCAGGTCCATAAGTCATCACTTGCTTGGGTTGTCAAACTCACAACCAACATACACAAATGGCATGATATAATTTCATATGAATGCATGGAGGTTTCTAAGAAACTATAGGGTGTAAGGCTCCTTGCCTTCAGTTACCCACACCTAACCATACTTTGTAGGATTGTATTCACATTCAGGCACTCAGTCTCACATGCAAACAATTCAACATAGTTTAAACATAGTTGAAGGAATCTTACCAAATCCTCTTTCAACATTCATGCAATGAAGCACAAATAACCATTACCTGCATGGATGTTATTAACATTGCTTGATGTTACCTTATCAGTTGGCCTCTTACCAAGGCTTCACAGTCCTTTTTCCAACCTCGTGATCATAGTTTTGTTGCACCATCACTTCCTCATAAGGTTGTTGGTCATATGCAACAATCATCATCCACATCCTTAGCCATGCTTCGGTTGTCTTTGGTCCTATAACCAATGTGAACGCAACTAATTATTGGCAACCACAATAATTATCTTAAGTGGCTCATTGCATATGTAAAACCTCACTATTTTACCAATGTGCAATATCATATATATTCAAAAACATTTTCAAATGCACTGTGCAATGTTTATTAATATTGCATCTAGTGTATATTCATCTTATCTATCTAATCTCTTTCATTTTCAATCATGCTTCTATGGTTTGATTCATACAACCATTATCGACATCATTAACTGTCATCAACCATGGGCAATACCATTAATGGGACATTGCATGTGTAACTTCACTACCTTTACCCATATGCAACATCATGCTCATGCATAAGCAATTCACATGCACTATGCAATGACTCTTTAATTATGCACACTAATTCATATTTAATCTGCTACTCTCTTTCATTTCCAACAACCCTATGCCATACTTTTGAGTGTATAAAACTCAGGGAATACAAATACAATAGTAAGAGAGGAGTTAAGCTATTCTCCCTTTTCAACTTCCTCATTATAGCATGGAATTTCCTCTTCCACATCATAGCTGATCCAATTCCATGGGCTCTCTACCATGCACACAAGCAGGCATTAGCTATGATCTTCTCACGAATTAGCAATTCAATATATACATGCGTTCATAACGTTCATTCTTTGATATTTTCCAAACATGCAATTATTATGCTATAAATGGAAATAGTTTAAGGTGAGGAATTTCCCTCTTATCAATATTTCCTTACTGCTCCCATTGCTCTTCCACAATGCATATTACAGTCAATTACTCTTAATATGGCTTCCACAAACCTCCTATGCAATTCTTGCTTCTCATTCCAAGCATAGAAAACGCACTTCACACTTTCAATGACCGTCTCCGGTGGACGACAGGGGTCAAGGGGGCTTGCCCCTTGTGGATTCCGCCACTGCAGGGCGGGTTGAGGGCAGCGCCCTCGTTTTTTGTTGTTGTTGTAAATCCTTTGATTTCACGCAATCTGGTGCATAACTTTCATGGCAATTTTCCATTTTCGGCACCTGAAAATCTCAGTGAAAAGCTGTTGTATTTTCCCCGCTTGGCAGACTTATCGAATTCCCCTCCGACCGTTTCACGAAGATTAAGTATAAAAATCTCGCCTGTGTCGCGGAATTTTAGGCTAAAAATTGTCGCCCGTGTCGCGGAATTTTAAGCTAAAATTTGTCGCCGTTGTCATGGATTTTAAGGTTAAAATTGCCGCCGGTGTCACGGATTTTAAGGTTAAAATTTCCGCCAGTGTCATGAATATTTAGCTTAAAAAGCATCGGCTGTGTCGCAGAATTTTAAGCTAAAATTCGTCGCCATTGTCGCGGAATTTTAAGCTAAAATTTGCCGCCGTTGTCACGGATTTTAACGTTATTTTCACCGCCGTTGTCACGGAATTTCAACGTTATTTTCGTCGCACACGTCGCAGATTTTAGCGTTAAAATCTCCAGCAGTGTTCATGGATCTTAACGTTATTTTTGCTGTCGCGTTGCAGAAATTAACATTCATTTTGCCGTGGTGTCGCAGATCTTAACGTTAAAATCGTCGCCGGTGTTCGCAGATCTTAACATTAATTTCGTCGTGCGCGCACGTCGCAAAATTTAACATTAAGTTCACCACCGCGTCGCAAAATTTAACATTATTTCCGCTGCCACAGCCTTAGGCAAAATTTCCAAAAACACTTAGAACAATTTTCAAATTTTCAAAAACAGTTAGAATTTTTTCAAAATATTTCCTTCTTTTATTTACATAGTAAGCCACTTACAGATCATACTCGTATAGAACAAAACAGTAAAAGTATTTCAAGAAATTGCACCTCTTCCATGTCAAAAATAAAACAATTAATATGAAGATAGCAAGAGGTTGCGCCTCCTTTCCCTCCTCCATGGAGGCAAGCAGACAAATACAAAACAAAATGCTACTGAATTGGAAACAATGTAAAGCAAGCATCCAACTTGAAAAGGGATTTTCTCCCTCCTTCCTCACTTTCATAAGATGAAATCAATGCAAGTAGTTTTGAAATAATTCCCAAAACAGTCATGGGAATGATTTCCCATCCTAAACAAATAGAAGCCATGAGATCTTCAAGTTTCTTTAATGCATTTTAATTCCAAATACTAAATACATATACACACAATGATTTATATCTCTATGAAAGGCCCAACGGCCACAGTGTTGAACCATAAGCTCTGATACCAATCTGTCACAACCCCTCCCACCTATTAACGCAAGGAAGGGAACGTGATACCCAAAAACTGGGCTTTTATAGAACTTAGCCCATTTCACCATTAATAAACAAAGCAAATGGCAGCACAATAAAATAAATATGTGTGCAGATGCAATTCAAATCAAATGTGCACAGCGGAATAAATTATAATCCACACACCTTTCACATGCGTCCATCATGACAAGAACAACCATCCATTAATTAAAACAATGCAGAAGTAAATACCCATAAGAAATTATACTTATCTCACTATAATGTTGTCCCAAGAAACTAGCTATGTCGCTGCAACGTTCCACCCAACCGTAGGTCTCTGCCCAGCCTATATTCTTTCAACACTCAGAGACCACCCCTGAGTTGGGCATGATATCTACAAGTAAAAGGGGACTCTCAAGCTCAGCACAACCCAAAGCAATGGATACCCATTTCAACCCCAACATTCATTTACACACAACCACTCAAAACTGGGCATGGATACACATTTCAACAATGGGATTCACAGAATACAGTCTATGGGTCTTCCCCAAATTGTTGCACACCCAAAAACAGATTGTGGGAAGAGGGAATCAACCTTAGGGAAGAAAACCGATTTCTCCCACATATGTATGAGCATACAATGGGCCAAAACAGCCTCTATAAAACCCCCAAATCGTTTCCCCTTCCTCCCCACTGTTAGCCACAACAGAAACGCCCTTCCCAACTATGAAAAAGAAGGATAACACAGGAAATCTATAGAGAAAAAAATGCCTTGGCAGATCCAAACTCGTGAGAGAGCAAAACTGATGGGTGAATAATGGCTTGGGGGCAATTTCGTGGATCTTTTCTTTCCCAAGAATCCAAACACGAGATTCTAGGAAGGGTGGCTTGCCCGTACTCGAATTTGGATAGCCTTAACTCTCCATTCCCCAAGGCATTAACTACCTCAACCAAATATTAGGAGAAATGAATGATTGGGCACAAAAGTCAACATGGGTAGTTGAGGGTTCATGGGTTCTCTCATTGACACTTGGCTTGACTTGATTGGCTCAAGGGTTGGATTATTTCGCTCCCAATTCCTTGTAAATATCATGCCCCCATCTCTTGTTGCATTGCATAGCTAGTTGTGGGCATTTATATTAAAATGCATATTTACAATACTCATGGTTTACGAGCACATGGGTAGCATAATGTCCAATACTTGCCTCTTCAAGGTCGAGCGTTCACTAGCGGGGCCTTGGCCTTGAGCTACACGCTAGGAATCATACATAATATGCATACAATATTTACATTATAGCCCAAAATATCCTAAAGGTCAAAATGGCGGTATTACAATGTAACTAACTACTGCTCAAGTGAGCCTATTCGGTTTCCTACCTACTCTAAGCTAAACAAGCAAGGGAAGTCTCTATCTTGACGAGACAAGTGGGTAGTAATATTTCAATAACACCCCGTTTACTGGAAACTCTAATTCATTACCATCCAAAGTTTCTAACCAAAATGAACCTCTACCTGCTATTTTGCTTATTCGATAAGGATCCATCCACAACTTCTCAAGTTTCCCATGATTTCCTAGTTTTTCTTTATTCTTATCCCATAGCAGGACTATGTCACCTACCCCAAATTTTACATTTCTAGTTCTTTGATCAAAGGTTCCTGTTACCACATATATAGTAGTCGGGCTACCATACATTATTTTTCTGATTCCAGTACACTATTCAACCAGTTCCATTGCATTGAGATGCTGAGATGAGCATCTATTATGGATTACTATCATATTTTGGACAACAGTTATATTCCCCATGCCATGACTGAGTTTCAGGACACTCAGAGAGATGACCGATGTAGCCATCTAGCCATTTGTACAGAGCAGTCAGTAGTTTCCAGAGTTACAACAGCAGTTTCATAGGACAGATGATGGTACAGATGATGATCTTTCAAGTATATAACTCAGTAGGTATATTATGGTGTTGTGGTTATATTGCTTTTATTTCCATTTTCTTAGCATGTCTTAGCATTTAGTATCATGATCTGGTGATCATATAGATATGTGGACCTAGTTATGCTTATATATGTCTTACTTGTCCCTACTCAGACTTAGAAGTTCTTGGCCTATAATCATTGGTTTTACCCTCCCTAGGGAGAATAGAGGTGATCATTCCCATCATATTTTGTCTTGCTAGTGTTGGTTTCATTACTCACTATCTTCATCCATCCATGACTTACCCAGTTGATTCATTACCTTGACTTACTACTTGACTAGTGGCATGGAGGACCTCTTCCCCACTGTAGCCTCTATATTGGATAAGCTTCCCCATTTATTGTGTCTCGGCTCTAAGTTGGTGACAAAACTTACCTATGGTGAGTTGGATTTCCTTGTGGAATCCCCTTAGTCACTAAAGTTGTTGTTGGATAAACCTGAAACTTTTAGTGCTGCCACTAATGCAAAGTATGGAAATGAAATGTTATATCTTGTATGAAAAGCCCATTCATGCAATGTGTTTCTAAACACACATGAATGAAAGGAAAGCCAAATGAAAATGGCTATGAAATATCAAATGTTATATCTTTTGTGAAATGTAAAATACCTAGGTAAACAAGCTGTCTGTGACACACCTAGAAGTGCTCAGGTAAACAAGTGCCTTAAAAACACACCTGCAACAAGAAGCCTAAATAAATGTAAATCTATGCAATGTGTTTGTAAACACACATAGATCAAAGGCTATGGAAACTCTAGGCCCAAAAAGCAATGGAACTTAAATGCTATATCAAAAATATTGTTGGCCTCGTTTGTATTATGGATAGTGCGCATCTGTGTAAGGTGAATAAACACTCTTTGAACAACTTATCCATTTGTGAGACAATGCCATTCCCTGTGTTGTTGCTTGTCCACTATGTGCTATGGTGTGTATTCCCTTTTCCATTTCCAAAGTGTCACAGTGTTAAGTCAGTGAGTCATTCCCTCTATCCTAGCCATGTTTTTCTTAGCCTTCACCCTTCACTAGCAAATTGATCACAACTATGAAGTAAGTATGACCTTAAAAGTCTGGTCTGAGTAATAAATAATAATTATGACTTATTATATTTGGATTTAGATTGCCACTAATGATTAATTCTTATTATAATTGCTAATTGAATGGATTGGAAAGCATGTTTTAACCTTGGACACCTTGCAGCAGCTTGATGACATTTTGAGTTATATTTTCGCCATGTTGACTTGGTCAAACCTCAGTTTGATCAAAAGTCAACCACAGGACATGAGATGACAGACCTCAGATGTTACATATAGATGATACATGGTCTGGTACAGGTCACCTTGGTGGGCTTATGTAGTGGTTTCAGGCTTTTGATGATGATTTGTGCATTTCAGCACTCTTACAGGTTATTATTATTTGGTCTGCTGGATAGGATGAGTATTTATTTTGGACCATGCAGAGGTTTATATGGTGTATGAGTACAAATCTTAGATGGATTTGGACCTTCTGAGTCAAATGAAATAGTCTGTTTTCAGTTCCGGGCAGTTACAGTGATGATTGAGCCTCAGTTGGCTATCCTAGTGCAGTTTTGGTCTATCGGAGGCCCTGTCAAAGCATTGATGAGATTTACTTGGTTCACCTAAGGCGTTGTGCATGGAGGGTGTGGTCCAACCACTTGTTATTACCATATTACTCCCCTCCCAGACTCATTAGTGAGCCCACCTTGACAGCGCAGGCACTCCAGGAGGCAGTTTGGGCAGTTTCACGTTTCCAGAGGCAGTTCAGAAATGGTAGAAATGGTAGAAATGGCTACAAAGGAATTCAATTTGGGATACTGAGGCAATGTTATGGCATGGGATGATCAGTGATGATGAGTGGGATGTCTTCCACACCTTCTCGAGCAGTTTTAGCTTCATCGGGACCCACATCCATCACTTATGGCACTTTCTGATGATTTTCAGAGCCTCCTAAGGCTCACGATTTGTCCATAGAGGCATGATTTGGTACTTTGATGATTATTTTATTGACATTGTGCTATGGGGATTGACCAAGGGTGTCTAAAATTACCCCTTAGACCCACCATAAGCTAGATATATTATTGTACCATCATGATTTGGTGGGATCCCCTCTCCTAGGGCAATTTTGTCCACTTATTGTTATATTTTATTAGTGATCCATGTATTGTATTGTTGAGCTCATCTCAACCATTGATCAGACGGTGACTGTCTTGATGAAAATCAACTTGATGAAGATGATCAATATTATGATAATGAATTAACTAACGATTGTTCTTATCAAAGTGATTCCTCTTCTCCTAAGCCAATTGAGTCTCATGATGAGGTAATGTATGACACTAAGCAAATTGCAATCCCTCAAGATTATTTCCTTAATATTGACATAAAAGGGGAACTTATGAGATTTTTGTTATCATTACCTGAAGAAGTCTCAGATGAAGAGGATGATACAAATGATTTCCATCAAGAAGCATCTATGGTTGAGTCTTCCATTAGTGAATCCTTTGAAAATGCTCTTGAGATCTCCTTTCACAATCCTTGTGTAATTAATGGCATTACTGATCATGACATTGAAGAAGAGGAAAGTAGGGACTACAACCAAGTTTCTTTAGAAACCAATGGTTGTTAATCAGTTTATTGATGTGATTCCTAATAAATTATCATCATATGAATTTAGTGATAAATCAATCGAAGAGAAATCTCATGATGAGGATGGGTTAGTGAACCAAACTAATCAAGAGTTTTCCTTAATCAAATCTTTAAACCACTATCTTAATGTTTATGGGAAACTCGGAAATAATCCTTCACTTAACTCATCCAATGTTTATAATTTTTCCAATCCAATTTTAATTTAGGATTGCTTATTTCTATTTTTGGGGTTGGGTGCTCGCAATGAGTTCTTTCCTTTGTGGCAAAATTCAAGGTCAATAAATCTTCAATCCACCCTCCCATCCCCGCTTTTTGAATCTTCTGTAGGTTTGTGGTCTGATCAATCTTTGACTGTTGAAATTTTCAAACCAGAGTCTAAATATTGTTGCATAAATGGAGATAAAATGTTTCATTTTCCCTTTCAGTTATCTTTAATAAATAACATTCTTAAATCTTCTGGGTGGCTGGAAGAGGTATATAAAGATCAATTTCAGCATTTCTCCATCCTTAAACAACAAGTGGGGCTAATCTCGATCTTGATTTTATTTCACAATTTATACCTACTTGGTTTGTGCATCATTCCTGTAGTTCTTAGAATTGAATGTCCTGGTCAGGTAGATGAGGAAAGTAATTTGAAACAAGGGGAGTTGAATTTATTATCACGTCTTTTCCCTCCATAGATTTTGAATAATAACTTGCACAATTTTGATGATCCGATTAATACTCTAATGGAGGATGTTTACATTAATCAAGCTTCCCCTTTGCATGTTTTCATCTTGCACCATTCCAATGCTTTCTCAAATTTTGAACAAGTTAGGAATGTATTGATTTTCATTTCACTAAGCTTTAATCTAATCCTAATTTATTCTGTTAAAAAACATAAAGGAAGAATCATTAGTCAAATTGATGAATAATTGCACTGGATCTATGATTTTACCTAGCATTGGTGCTAACTTGTTAGTTTAGGGTAGGTAGGAACTGAATAAGCCTACTTGGGCAATAGTTAGTCTTTTCAGCCATTGAGTCTGGCGCCTTTTTGTTTGTCTTCTCCTAAGCTCCTTTCGAAGCTCTTAGTTTGTACTAAGTACCTGTCGTTTTCTTTTCCTTCACAATAAATATCAAACTTATTAAAGTTGTGTTAGTAGATTTAAATTCATTTTCCGCATTTATATTTCATGCATTTAAATTTCTGTCATAGAATAGATTTTATTTCAATTGGATTTTATATTTTTCCTATACATGCTGCATGAGGTATTTTGATGTTTGTGAATGCAAATACAGGTGCATAATAAATAAATAAATAAAAAGAGCTAAAAGCAAAATGGTAGAGTGTTGGATCGAGGATTCGAGTAGCATATTTCAAGGACCAGAGATTCTAAGGTTCTCAAGTGCTCTTTTCAGCAGAGCACTTGTCCCAGCCGGAGCCAGATGTTATCAATATATAGTAGACAGGCTACCATAAATTATTTTTCTGATTCCAATACACTATTCAGCCAGTTCCCTTGCATTGAGATGTTGAGATGAGCATCTATTATGGATTACTATCAGATTTTGGACAGTAGTTATATTCCCCATGCCATGACTAAGTTTTAGGACACTCAGAGAGATGACTGATGTAGCCATCTAGCCATTTGTACAGAGCAGTTAGTAGTGCCCAGAGTTATAGCAGTAGTTTCAGAGGACAGATGATGGTTCAGATGATGATCTTTCAGGTATATAACTCAACAGGTATATTATGGTGTTGTGATTATATTGCTTTTATTTCCATTTTCTTAGCAGGTCTTAACATTTAGCATCATGATCTGGCAATCATATAGATATGTGGACCTGTTTATGTTTATATATGGCTTACTTGTCCCTACTCAGACTTAGAAGTTCTTGGCCTATATTCATTGGTTTTACCCTCCCTAGGGAGAATAGAGGTGATCATTCCCACCATATTTTGGCTTGCTAGTGTTGGTTTCATTACTCACTATCTTCATCCATCCATGACTTACCCAGTTGATTCATTACCTTGACTTACTACTTGACTAGTGGCATGGAGGACCTTTTCCCCACTGTAGCCTCTATATTGGATAAGCTTCCCCGTTTATTGTGTCTCGGCTCTAAGTTGGTGACAAAACTTACCTATGGTGAGTTGGATTTCCTTGTGGAATCCCCCTAGTCACTAAAGTTGTTGTTGGCTAAACCTGAAACTTTTAGTGCTGCCACTAATGCAAAGTATGGAAATGAAATGTTATATCTTGTATGAAAAGCCCATTCATGCAATGTGTTTCTAAACACACATGAATGAAAGGCAATCCAAATGAAAATGGCTATGAAATATCAAATGTTATATCTTTTGTGAAATGTAAAATACCTAGGTAAACAAGCTGTCTGTGACACACCTAGAAGTGCTCAGGTAAACAAGTGCCTTAAAAACACACCCGCAGCAAGAAGCCTAAATAAATGTAAATCTATGCAATGTGTTTGTAAACACACATAGATCAAAGGCTATGGAAACTCTAGGACCAAAAAGCAATGGAACTTAAATGCTATATCAAAAATATTCCTGGCCTCGTTTGTATTATGGATTGTGCGCATCTGTGTAAGGTGAATAAACACTCTTTGAACAACTTATCCATTTGAGAGACACCGCCATTCCCCGTGTTGTTGCTTTTCCACTATGTGCTATGGTGTGTATTCCCTTTTCCACTTCCAAAGTGTCACAGTGTTAAGTCAGTGAGTCATTCCCTCTAGCCTAGCCATGTTTTTCTTAGCCTTCACCCTTCACTAGCAAATTGATCACAACTATGAAGTGAGTATGACCTTGAAAGTCTGGTCTAAGTAATAAATAATAATTATGACTTATTATATTTGGATTTAGATCACCAATAATGATTACTTCTTGTTATACTTGCTAATTGAATGGATTGTAAAGCATGTTTTAACCTTGGACACCTTGCAGCAGCTTGATGACATTTTCAGTTCTATTTTGGTCATGTTGACTTGGTCAAACCTCAATTTGATCAAAATTCAACCACAGGACATGAGATGACAAACCTCAGATGTTATAGATAGATGATACATGGTATGGTACAGGTCACCTTGGTGGGCTTATGTAGTGGTTTCAGGCTTATGATGATGATTTGTGCATTTCAACCCTCTTACAGGTTATTATTATTTGGTCTGCCGGATATGATGAGTATTTATTTTGGACCATGCAGAGGTTTATATGGTGTATGAGTACACATATTAGATGTATTTGGACCTTCTGAGTCCAATGAGACAGTCTGGTTTCAGTTCCGGGCAGTTACAATGATGATTGAGCCTCAGTTGGCTATCCTAGTGTAGTTTTGGTCTGTCGGAGGCCCTATCAGAGCATTGGTGAGATTTACTTGGTTCACCTAGGTCAATGTGCATGGAGGGGGTGGTCCAACCACTTTTTATTACCATATTACCCCCATCCTAGACTCATTGGTGGGCTCACCTTGACAGTGCAGGCACTCGAGGAGGTAGTTTGGGCAGTTTCACGTTTCCCGAGGTAGTTCAGAAATGGTAGAAATGGCTACAGAGGAATTCGATTTGGGATACTGAGGAAATGTTATGGCATGGGATGATCAGTGATGATGAGTGGGATGTCTTCCACACCTTCTCCAGCAATTTCAGCTTCATCGGGACCCACATCCATCACTAATGGCACTTTCTGATGATTTTTGGAGCCTCCTAAGGCTCACGATCTGTCCATAAAGGCACGATTTGGTACTTTGATTATTATTTTATTGACATTTTGCTATGGGGATTGACCAAGGGTGTCTAAAATTACCCCTTAGACCCACCATAAGCTATATCTATTATTTTATCATCATGATTTGGTGGGATCCCCTCTCCTAGGGTGATTTTGTCCACTTATTGTTATATTTTATTAGTGATCCATGTATTGTATTGTTGAGCTCATCTCAACCACTGATTAGATCTTTTGATCTTTTAATCTTAATCACTCATTCAAAAAGTGGTTAGATTGTGGACTCTCTCCCTCCTATTTAAAGGAGAGAGCTTCTCATTGTAAGGGGTCTTTGGCTCTTGGAATCTTGATTTAGAAAAACTTTCTTGTGGAAATTCTTGTGGTCTCCTTTGCATCTGGTGTTCTTAGATGGTGATTGGAAATTCTATTGCATCCTAGCATTTGGGTATTTGTGGTAAGATCTATCTTTTTGGAAACTTTTGTCTTGTCTACAGGAGGGCGACTTCACTTGGGTGTTTTTGCAAGGCTTCTTCAACTCGCTCCACTTGGCATTCGCTTGTATCAGAGGGTTATCATTAGTATCATTGTGATCTATGCTATCTTTCTGTTATTTCTCTTGTGGAATTAGTCTTATCTCTTGTTTGCGGTAAATCTGATATTGTTGACGTTTATTGTGCAGGAGAGAGGGCGCATTGGCTTCCTTAGGCAAATTGATTTCATAGAAAACTACCTCAAATCGCTCCAAATTGATCGCGTTTGCATAGATCATCATCATCAAGGCATCTACAAGGTTATCCAAGTAATATCCACAGGTTTTTTATTCTTGTCTTGGCTCCAATCCATTGACATAGCTACTTCATTGATAAAACCCTTAATTTACAAACCTCATTTTACATTTTTTCAGATCTAGCAAGATCCACTTGGCTTTTGGGTATAAAATTTAAAACCCACCTCTACAGTATCCACGACAATTCCAATCTGTAGTTTGGTGTGATTTGGCCTCCATTTGACCCACTTTCCAAGGCAAAGAAGCCTCTCCAAGGGAGGTCGCACTTCCTGGGAGAAGTGAGTTTGCAGGGATCTAGCACCTGGGTAGGTGAGATCCCACTTGATCCTTCATCTATACATTTAATAACCTACCTCTAGTGTTTCACTTCAATGATTTTGACCTTGTGGGCCCCATTCCTCATTTTGAGGGTTGTGCCCCACTTGGGTCACTTTGTGGCATACTTCAATCTCAAATCTACTGAGATCTACCCATTGGATGACCCTAATTTTCAAGATCCACCTAGCTTGACACCTCAACATCCCTGATCTATAATTTGGTGGACATCCGACTCCATTTGGCCCATTTCCCAAGGCACTAATCTTCTCCAAGCTAAATCGACTTTCTTAGATTGTTGGGTTAGCTAGGGTTTGATCTTTGTCTTGCATGCTTAACACCTAAACATTGTCACATCTTTTCAGCAAGCTAATCTTTGGTACTGGTTAGCCCCAATTTGGTCCTTAACTAACCTGCATTGGACACGGTTCCCAAGGTAGTGGATTTTCTCACAATTGACTAGTACCTTAATCCTTGATCTTATTCAAAACCTCATAAGTCACTCACATAAACATGTTGGACCAAATCTACATTGTCTAAATCCCATGATCCAACCTATTACCCACCTAGTGACCTTATCCATAGATCTAGGGTTTTCCATACACCTTACGTACTTCATTTATACTTGATTTGATCTGGTGTCTTGGTTTGATCTCTCCTGTCGGGAGTAGGTCTGGGTATCCCCCTTTGTTGTCTTGGGCTAGATAACATAAAGTGAAGCTTGCCTTGATTGGTGTGACAACCATCCGTTGGGAGTCAAGGCCATCTTGTTTGCACCTCTTAGTTTTCCCTTCCCTTCTACCATCCATCTTGGATCCATCTCAAGGGGCACCTACAAGTTTGGTGATAACAGTTCCCCTAATACTTTTTTTTTCTATGACCATTTATTCCACACTTCCCTCCTAATTTCATCGAAATCTACCAATTTGTCAATTCTTGCTTGCATGGCTTCTTGATTCGAAGAACATTGTTGCAATAATTCATAGACAGGAATCTAGAGATTTATAGGCAGTTTACAGTTTTGGACATAAACTAATTAAAAGGGGGCTTTGCCATTTATTCTCTTTACGGTTTTCCTCTCTTCCCAAAGAGCATACTTAAGCTTGTTATCCCAACTTCTTTTGTTTTCACCAACCATTTGTTTCAAGAGCCGAATTAGATTTTTATTGCTTGATTATGCCAGACCATTCACTTAGGGGTAATAATTAGAAGAATGAGATAAGCTGATTCCATGATTCAAACAAAAGGTGGACATTTCAATCTTGCTAAAAGCATTTGCGTTGTCTCTGGTGTTTTTCAAGGGACAACCATATCTAGATACTATGTTCTCTTCCGAAAACTTAACCACTACCTCCGCAGTTGCTTTCTTAGTAGGGACTGCTTCGACCCAATGAATAAAATAATCGGTACATGCCAATATGTATTTATACCCATTGGTCGAACTTGGATCAAAAGTCCCTACAAAATCCATTCCCCATTGTTGAAAATGGGCCTCTATAATAACCCAAGACAAAGGGAGGGCTGGTAATCTAGGTTTTCCTGAGAAAAATTGTCATTCTTAACAACCTCTAACAAAGGCATGCACATCTTTGAACAATGTGGGCCAATAATACCCAGCTCGCATGATCTTCGTTGCTGTGGTTCTGGGCACGTAATGACCACCACACAATCTGGAATGCATTTCCATTATAATCTTTTGGGATTCATCAATATTTACACACTTCAAGATAATTCCATTTGGGTTAATCCATCCCAGCCCATCTTCTGTTAACACATACTTGGATGCATTCAATCTCAGGGCTCTTCTTTGATGATCTAGCAAATGATCGGGACATTTCAAGTTCTTGAGATAGAAAATAATGTCTTTATACCATTCATGTTCTTCATCTATGTAACCAATTAATGCACTACCACCCTCCATCACTTCATTTTGTGTTTTGGATTCAGTTAAGAGTTGGGATAATCCTTGTCCCTTTATTATTTTGATTGGTTTGATTTCAATGTCATATTCTTGAATTCGAGATATCCAATTTCCTCTAACTCCAATACCATCGGGTTGAGATAAAATATCTTTAACGGCTTGGTAAGGGACATAAGCCAATATCTTTGAGTATCCAATATATGTCTTGAAATGCTTCAAGGATTTAACCAAGGCATTAGCTTACTTTTCAGTGGTTGTGTAATTTAGTTTTGCATCCCTAATATTTTTTCTCAAGAAGGAAACAAGATGCTCATGATTGTTTTGATAATTTTGTAGTAAGACACCAGCTATAGTGTCCTCAAACGCGTATGAATAGATAAAAAAATTCCTTATTATAATTAGGACACACTAGCATAGGAGCAATGGAAATGGATTTCTTTAGGGATTTGAAAGATGCATCACAACTTTTATCCTAAATAAATTTCACATCTTTCTTCAGCAATGCATTCAGGGGTTTTGCTAGCTCAACTAAGTTGGGAATAAATATCCTTACAAAGTTTATTTTTCCGAAAAAGGATCGAAGAGAACTAACATCATGCAAAGGAGGAATGGCTTTAATGGCCTGCACTCGCTCAATATCTATTCGAATACCATCTTTAGAGACTATGTGACCCAAAAGTTTCCTCCATCAACACCAAAAGTAGACTTCTTCAAATTTTCGTCAAATGTCAAATATTTTGTAAATATTTGATTCAGAGATCACTACTCCCTCTAAATCACCCTGATACCTCAAGCGGTTTGAGTCTCATATGTCAGTACATACTCATAAAAACATCAACTCAACAGCTAGATCTCTTTACCAAATTGAAACATACATGCAATCACACATAAACACCAAATATACCCTGGAAACCCCAAACGGGGAAAACCAGCAATCTGTGGGGCTATCTTCTCTCTCGAGCCCAGAGCATATATATAAATGACAAGTACAATACAGGATTACCTCAAATGTAACTCAATCCCTGAACCGGGTAGACTCTAGATTTGCATGCATCAGCTGATGCATGCACTGGAAGAGTAAACCCTAACTGGTAAACTGGATTTGAGTAACTCTGCAGGTACCTTTGACTGATCTGCCTCCTATGTATCACACTGCTCTGATATGCTCTCTCTGAAGACTTCCCTCTGAAGAATGAGACCTCCACTGCATGCATAAGTGCACCCTCCCCTCTGGATGTCTGATGCTCGTACCAGACCAGATCTCAGCATATCTGAGCTCTGATCATCCCTAACCTTCCTCAAATGCTGAGGTAAGGCTTTCCTGGAAGTCTCAGACTCTGAATCGGTCAATCCAGCTCCAAACGAGCTCCTCCATCCTTGGGAAATGCACCCTCTTCCAAGGGAACTCGGCCTCCTCTAAACTGAGCAGAAATCACACTGATGAGTTATCTCAAGCTCACAGTACTAGGCGCCTAGTGACTCTAGAGCTGAAGGTCACTGATCCAGCTTAGATCTGACCTTCCTAGCTCCTGTAGCAACTCCTCTCTCTCTCGGAAATTCGCCCTGCATGCACAAGTGCTCCCTCCTCACTCCATCACTATCACTCTTTGACAATACAACTAAGCAACCTCATCCGGGGACCCCCTATCTCTATAAATAATCTCACCGATGAATTAGGTTTTCCAAATCCCTAATTCTCGGTGCATGCAAAATTCACGTTTGCATGCATCCAATGATCGATGACAGTGCATGCAAAACTCATGCATGCAAGGGTCAAAATGCTCCAGAAGGTCTGCATGCAGCCACCACTGGACTCATGCCACTGAGTAGAGTGCATATCACCCTCTACTCCATACTGATGCCTATGCAGCTAATGTACATCCATGTAAGGCATCTGAACCATGGAGGACATCCCAAAGTTACCACACTCTAACACTCCCTCTTAACAAGGGAAGTCCTACCATTGATGCCTGGATCCATCAGCTCCCCTGCTGCTGACATTGATCTACCTGATCTACATGTCACTGCTCTCTAGACAAAAGAACCCTATTCAGTCTCCATAAGTGTGGCTTCAGAAGAAGCCCCCTGATCAACCATTGTTGACTCTGTCACTGCACTCTGATTCAGACTCCCTTTGAGTCTCTACTGCTGTAACCAGTCCTGAATACCGTTGTCAAGTGGATCCACTGTTGTGTAGATCATCTGTCTATGTCCCTGAGTTGACTCAGCTTTGTAAGACAACTCCCTTTGTCTCTGAGCTGACTCAACTCTCTCCTGAGCTAAGTACATATCAACAATATCATACCAGCTCAATCTCTGACTAGTGCCTCCATGAGCAGCATGCTCATCCATTTGATATGAGCCTAAGGGCTCAATCTCCTGAGACTCATCACTGTCAAGAGCATCTCGCTCATCCATCTAAACTCCAGAATCACTCCCCTGATCCACATCATGGTGAGCATCACGCCCACCCATCTGTTGACTAGGCTCACTCCTCCTGGCCTCATCTCTGCTATGAGCATATCACTCATCACCCCCCTCTGACTCTGAAGCGGGTGTACTCATCCATCTTGATGTGCCTGAAATAGGATGTCCATGAACCAAGTATTCACCATCGATTTTATGACCCAATAGGACTGGGTCTATTCCAGGCTAGGATAGGTGAAGATATGATCTCGCTGAAACACCACTGAGTAGCTAGCAGCTTCCAAAGCTGCCACTAAAAGGATACTCCCTCTCAGTCCTGGAACAAATAGAACTCCTGACACCTCTAGGAGCTCTCCAAGGTCAAGCAAAAATCTCACTCTTCCCACTCCAGTGACCAAGTGGTCAACCCCCTACACATCTCGAGCCAACTGCAAGGGTGTGTGCTCTAGGATAAGAAATGCATCTCGCACTCCTGTCATGTGACTAATGAGCATGCAGTCAACCCTCCAACTCTGATCAATCTGTGCCTCTGGAAGGATACTACCATGTCTTGATTTAAATGAGGCTAATGAGAACTCCCTCTCAAACCGAGAGGTAAAATCATCAACCTCCTCTGCTGCTGCTATCTGCTCATCCTCAATCAACAGTCTCTCAGCCTTCATGTGCATGCATATCTCATGCATATGCAACATACATATCTCATGCACATGCATCATGCAAGACCTCATGCACATGCATATCTCATGCATATCTATGTAGAAACACTCCCTCTTAGCGAGGAAGGTACTGCTGGAGAAGCATCCACCAGGATCAAACAAATCATATGTTGTTGCAGCTACTCCCTTTGAACTGGAATACTTTTTGGCTGCATCTGCTGCACTCTGATATGTATATCTGTGCTCCTCCTCTATTAATGAAATATTGAGAGAAGTATTATGCTCTCCCTCTATCACTAATACTGAAACTGTATCCAAGGTCTCCCTAGACCCACATACAGGCTTGTCCAACAACTTGCACTCTACTCTCAAGCTAGTGGCCATAACTCTGCAAAACTGAAATACTGTAACCCATCGTCAAACAAGAATCTCTCATGATCACAGATCTGGCAGATCTATCTCAGATCTAACCTATGAACTCACATATATGATAGATCTGGTATCTATCCTAACATATCTGATTTCTGCACTCACAGATCTGAACTTTGCTCTTCAGATCTAGTAGATCTATCTCAGATATCACCTCCAAACTCACAGATCTGATAGATATGACCTCTACAACCTCAAATCTGAGTTGTGCTCTTCATATCTGGTAGATTTGGTCTCTATCTTGACTAATCTACTAGATCTATCTTAGATCTAGTCTCCAATACCATAGATCTGATAGATCTGACCTCTACATCCTCAGACTTGAGCTCTGCTCCTCAGATCTGGTAGATCTGGTCTCTATCATCAGTGATCCACTAGATCTATCTTAGATCTAGTCTCACACACCACAAATCCGATAGATCTAACCTCTACAACCTCATATATGAACTATGCTGCTTAGATCTGGTAGATATGGTCTCTATCGCCATTGATCTATGTGTGACTGCTCTCCTTGACCCATACCAGGGCTCTGATACCATGTAAATATTTGATTCATAGATCACTACTCCCTCTGAACCACCCTGAGACCTCAAGCGGTTTGAGTCTCATATGTCAGTACATACTCATAAAAACATAAACTCAACAGCTAGATCTCTTTACCAAACTGAAACATACATGCAATCACACATAAACACCAAATATACCCTGGAAACCCCAAACAGGGAAAACCAACAATCCGTGGAGCTATTTTCTCTCTCGAGCCCAGAGCATATATATAAATGACAAGTACAATACAGGATTACCTCAAAGGTAACTCAATCCCTGAACCAGGTAGACTCTAGATTTGCATGCATTAACTGATGCATGCATTGGAAGAGTAAACCCTAACTGGTAAACTGGATCTGCGTAAATCTACAGGTGCCTCTGAGTGATCTTCCTCCTCTGTATCACACTTCTATGATCTGCTCTCTCTGAAGACTGCCCTCTGAAGAATGCGACCTCCACTGCATGCAGAAGTGCGCCCTCCCCTTTGGATGTCTGAAGCTCGTACCAGACCGAATCTCAACAGATATGAGTTCTGATCATACCTAACCTTCCTCAAATGCTGAGGCAAGGCTATCTTGGAATTCTCAGACTCTGAATCGATCAATCCAACTCCAAACGAGCTCCTCTCTCCTTGGGAAATGTGCCTCCTCCAAGGGAACTCGGCCTTCTCTAAACTGAGCATAAATCACACTGATGAGCTATATCATCTCACAATAATGGGTTTCTAGTGACTCTGGAACTGAAGGTCACTGATCCATCTCAGATATGACCTTCCTAGCTCCTGTAGCAGCTCCTCTCTCTCTTAGAAAGTCGCCCTGCATGCACAAGTGCTCCCTCCTCACTCCAGCACTATCACTCTCTGACAATACAACTGAGCAACCTCATCCGGGGACCCCCTGTCTCTATAAATAATCTCACCAATGAATTAGGTTTTCCAAAACTCTAATTCTCGGTGCATGCAAAATTCACTTTTGCATGCATCCAACGATCGCTGACAGTGCATGCAAAACTCATGCATGCAAGGGTCAAAACACTCTAGAAGGTCCGCATGCAACCACCACTGGACTCGTGCCACTGAGTAGAGTACATCTCACCCTCTACTCCATATTGATGCCTATGCAGCTAATGTACCTCCATGTAAGGCATCTGAACCATGGAGGACATCCTGAATTTACCACACTCTAACATATTTTCCTTAAATGATTTACATGATTGCTTCTTTCTTTAGCGAACCAAAGTTAAATCGTCCTGATAAATTACAATGATTTTTCCAATCAAATCACTAAATTCTTGGTCCATTTCCCTTTGAAAGGTTGAACCAACATTCAATAAACCAAATGGCATGCGGATGTACTCATATGTTCCCCATGGTGTGGTGAAAGTAGTTTTTCCCCAATCTTCCCTCTTAATTTGGACTTGATTATACCCCGAAAAACCATCAAGCATTGATAACATCCCAACACCGGTTACACTTTGCAACTAGTTTTCCATGTTAGTAAGTGGGTAATTGTCCTTTAGTGAAGCTTGATTTAAATTTCTGAAATCGATACAAATTCTTATTTCACCACTTTTCTTTCTCACAACCACAAGATTTGAGACCCATGTCGTATGCCTAATAGGCTTAATGATCCATGCTGCTAGCATATTTTCCAACTCCTTCTTGACCAATGGAGCCAATTTTGGATTTACATTACAGAGCTTTTGATGATAAGGTTTGGCTCCTTCTTTAAGATGAATGGTATGTTCAATAACAGATTGATCATAAGTTTTCAAATCATCGTATGTCCATGCAAAGACATCCTTGTATTCTCTAATCAACTCCTCAATTTTCCTTCTTTCTTCTTTAGAGGTGTTCTTCCCTATGTTGATCATTTTTGGGGAACATGAAGAACCAATATTAATTTCAATAACCTCATCCATTGGTTCAGATCATCTTCCTTTATATTCATCATGTCTATTAAAGTTTTTCTCCAAAGGAAAAGCAATTTATGTTATGTCCATGCCTTCCACATAACCGCCCTTCAATTGATATTCAAAATTAATCATGGGGGTCTGAGAAGCAGTTAGGAATTGGATGATTTGAGCATCATCATCAAAAACTTTCCAATACTCTTGGTTATCATGAACATAGGGTCTAAAGAGGACTTCAACTTTACAATTTATTTGAGATAAGGATTCGGGGATTTGAAATGTACTTGTAGTAACTGACAAGTCATCAGCTAAAGTGTTTTGGTCTCGCGGGACAACTTTAATTCCAAACGCATCAATGCAATCAATCATGTCCCAGATTTCATTTCTATAATATCTAAGTCTATTGTTCTTGGTATCAAATTGGTTCCTGACTTGTGACATAATGAGGTCAGAATCACCTATGACCGTTATGGATTTGATGTTATTTTCTCAAGCAATTTCTAAACCCAACATCAAAGCTTCATATTCCGCTACGTTATTTGTGCAATTAAATTCCAGGTGGAAAGAATATAATCTTTCCTCTCCAGAAGGTGAGGTCAGGACAATGCTAGCCCCGACACCATGTTGAGATTGAGACCCATCAAAGTGCATCTTCCACACTTGGTCCGGTGGGAAGGGATGCTGCCTTATGTCCTCCCAATAATTATCTAACACCATAAAGTTTCCAATTTCATCACTTTAATATATGGCTTCATCAAACAAATGTTCAAGTGTTTCTACATACTCTTTCATAGGAGGATCATTTAGCAGTGTTATAGATGAACCATTTCCAATGGGAGACAATAACCTCCCAATCTATATCCATCTGAACTCTACCTCCTAGTCTAGATGACCATTCTCTATACAATAGCATTCCCCAAACATCCGTGACATATAAAACTAGGATATTCATAGTATCTCGATACTTGAACATGCGACCAATCTAATTGGAAAATTTTCGATTACCCTATGGCCTCAACTATTCTAGAGTCCATGCCACACACATTTCTAAAAGGCCTTGTGGGCACTCGCTCAAGTTGCTCCATGACCCTAAGTGGCATAACATTTATCTCAGCACCAGAGTCTAACATGCAATTGTACAATATCGAGCCATTTCCTTCAAGAGCTATATAGAAAGGCAGGCATCCACCAAAACTATCACCAGAAACACTCTGAATCATAACATGGGAATATTTAGGCTCAAATGGAACATGTTTCAATGTTTGTTTCTTTGGTTGTATTCCCAAATGAATGTGGACCTTTTGTAAAATGAAGGGATCTTGAAAATTTCACCAAAAGGAATAGGCATATTCATCTTAGCTAGAAATCTTGACACATCAATGTTTAAATTGTAGGGGTTTTCCTTGTCCTTTTCATTAACAACCAATCCCAAAAATTTCATAACATCATACTTAACAGATGGAATTTTAATAAGGTCCTTTAATTAGACTAAAGTATATGAAATAGAGTGCTTACCAGGAACGTTCGTTCTTGGTTGATCCCGAGGACATGTTTTTGTGGCTAGGGGATTCTTGGATTTCATAGGTCCAGGTTGTTTCCTCCAGAGTGTTGCTTTAGGCACATTGGTTTTGCGAGGAGGTTCAGAGTTAGGAACAACCTTTTTATTTGTCTGAGACTTTTGATCAAAAATTTGCTTTGTTAAGGAAAAGCAGTTACTTTGAGATTTATTTCCACTTTTCGGGATCCTTTCAGAAGAAATCTTTTGAGATGAAGCTGATTTGGACACAATTCTTTGCACAGGTTGACTAGGTTGTGCATCAAGAGGTTTATGTTGTTGAGGTTTAATGATATTGGTTTGTGATGGAATAGAATTGTTATAAATGCTGTTCATCATTGATTTCATTTGTTCATTGCGATCTCTATAATATTCATCCTAACTTTTAAATATTAATGCCATGTTGGTGATCAATTCACAGAGGTTTGACATGAATTCCATGGTAATACTGGACGCATTATTTTCTTGAGCAAATATAGTTTCAAGATCGCAGGAAAGGATATGGGGTTGTTTCTTAGCGGAGTCATGTTTAGGAGTCATCAGGTAAACTATTAATCTCGTCTACCGAAAGATATGTCATATGATAGCGGGGAGAGATGAGTGAAATGAGATGGATACATATGGTTTAAAGATGTAAATTGTAACCATTCAGAAATAAAACCGGATGCAATAAGATAGGATATGATCAAACAAACACTCGCAGACACTTGATGTAAGCCTCTACCTCCCCGATAATGACACCAAATATGTTATCACACAACTTGTAGTTTCCCTTAATGGTGATCCTATCCACGATGGTAGAGGGGATGGAAAACTAAAGAGGTGAACCAAGAGGGCCTCGATTCCCAAGATGGATTGGTTGCCATGCCAATCGAGGCACTCTTTGCTTCTTGCTATCCAAGACCTAGTTAAGAAAGGGGGAGACCTTGATCTACTCCCGATAGGAGAGATTTAACCTAATCACTAGATAAATTTATTTAACAAGGTATGCAAGGTGAAGGATAATGAACCCTATATTTAAGGAATAAGGTCATTGTGGAGGCTCAAGGGAGATGCGATTTTGAATTAAATTAATTAGACAACGTGACTTAAGGGTTAAGAATGGATCTAGGATATTAATGCTAGGGTAAATGATCAAAACCAACTGCATTGGGAAACATGTACTTAAAACAAGGGAAAATGATCCCAAGTAGTAGATCTGAGTAGATTATGGCTTCCTAGCACAACTTGAAAATAGATATGACAATATCAAAGGTCACAAGCTCAAAAGATGAGGTTTTAATCATCTGGAAGACAAGAAAACAAGGAGGGTGCAATCATGGAGATATTAGTGCATAGGAGAATGGGCTGAAGGAGTCCACAGATCAAGACGCCCTTGAGGACCCACTTGGTGCTAGGCCTAAGGATGAAAACCCAGAAATTGTTCGCCGGAAAACCAAATAATTAATCCTAGAGAATTTTTATAATTTTTTATATTTATGGTTTAAGCAGTAAATTCAAATGGACAATGGTTTAGAACTTCAAACAAAGAGATCAAGTATATATATTACCCGGAAAATCTTGTAGATGCCTTGAAGTTGATGATCTATCCCTACCTGATCAATTTGAGACGATTTGACTGCGTTTCCAAGTGAACTTGATTTGCCCAAGGAAGCCAACGCACCCCTCTCTCTTGCACATGCAAACTACATAGGTAATATTTGATGCCCAGAAGAAAAATACTATAACACCAAGATAAATATCAAGACTCATATCAATGATCACATATACAATTGAAACCCCCCTTATACAAAGCCACTTCAAAGTGGAGCGAGTTGAGGAGCCCCTGCAAAAACACCTAAGTTGAAATTGCCCTCTTGTAGTAAAACAATGTTTCCACGAAAATATTTTGGATCCACAGAATTATCTCAAATGCTAGGAGAAATAAACTTTACAATCACCATTGAAGAACATCCCACAAATAATATCCAAGAGTCTTGTCATCATTGATCTTGTAGTTGCCCCTACAGATAGATCCAAGGTGGATGGTAGAGGGGACAGGCAACTAAAGTGGTGAACCAAGAGGGCCTTAGTTCCCAAAACGATGGTTTTCACGCCAACCAAGGCACTCTTCGCTTTAGCTATCAAAGACAAGACAGCAAGGGGGATACCCAGATCTACTCCCGATAGGAGAGATCAACCCAATCACCAGATCAAATCAATCTAATGAAGAACGTAGGGTGACAGGTATGGAACCCTAGAATTGAGGGTTTAGGACCACTGTGGAGTATTAGGAAAGGTGTGGTATGATAAGGAATGATAACACAAGGTGATTCTAGGATTAAATATGATTCCAGGATTCAAATCTAGTTTCAAATGGTCAAAATCAACTGCCTTGGGAAATGTGACCCTTAAAACAGGGAAAGTGTCCCAAATCAGAGATCTGACAGTTAGGGATTTCTAGCTATGCTTGATGAAAGGATATGATAGTATCTAAGTGTGCAAGCAACCAGACAAAGATCAACCCACAAGGAAATCTAACAACCCAGGAAAGTCGTGAGGGCTTGTAGAAGGATCAGTGCCATGGAAATTGGGCCAAATGGAATCGGATGTCCACCAAAATACAGATTGGGGTTGTTAAGGTGCAAAGTAAGGCGGGTTTTGAAAATCAAGAGCATCCAATGGATAGATATCAATAGATTTGAGATTGAAAGTAGCTCACTCAACGACCCAAGTGGGGCACAACTCTCAAAATGAGGAATGTGGCCCACAAGGAAAAAATCAAAGAAGTGAGATACTAGGGGTAGGTTATCGGATGAGAGGAGTTCAAATCAAGTGAGATCTCACCTACCCAAATCTTCGAACCTAGCAAACACCCTCTCTTAGGAAGTGCGACCTCCCTTGGAGAGGCTAATGTGCCTTGGGAAAGGGGTCAAATGGAAGCCAATCCACACCAAAATATAGATCCAAATTGCCATGGATGCTATAGAGATGGGTTTTCAATATCTTACCCAAAATCCTACTAGATCCAAGTAGATCTGAGAAAATGTAAAATGAGGGTTTTAACAGTTAAATGCTTTTGCCAATGGATTGGAACCAAGAAATAGTGAACAAACCTGTGGATCTTACCTGGATAACCTTGTAGATGCCTTGATGATGATGATCTATGCAAACCCGATCAATTTGAGAAGATTTGAGGTAGTTTTCTATGAAATCGATTTGTCCAAGGAAGCCAATGCGCCCTCTCTCCTGCACAACAAACGTCAACAATATCAGATTTGATGCAATCAAGAGATAAGACTAATTCCACAAGAGAAATAATAGAAAGATATCATAGATCACAATGATACTAATGATAACCCCCTGATACAAGCGAATGCCAAGTGAGCAAGTTGAAGAAGCCTTACAAAAACGCCTAAGTTGAAGTTGCCCTCCTGTAGACAAGACAAAGTTTCCCAAAAGATAGATCTTACCACAAATTTCCAAATGCTAGGACGCAATAGACTTTCCAATCACCATCTAAGAACACCAGATGCAAAGGAGATCCAAGAATGTCCACAAGAAGTTTTTCTATTATCAAGATTCCAAGAGATAAAGACCTTTTACAATGAGAAGCTCTCTTTTTTAAATAGGATGGAGAGATATCAAAACCCTAACCACCTTTTGACTGGATGGATAAGATTAAAATATCAACATGATCTAATCAATAGTTGAGATGAGCTCAACATAAAAGTACATGGATCAATAATAAAATAATACATCAATGGACCAAATCGCCCTAGGAGAGGGGGGTCCCACCAAATCTCAATGATAAAATATAAGATCTAGCTCATGGTGGGTCCAAGGAGTAATTTCTAACACCCTTGCTCAATCCCCATGGCACAATAATGTAAAATAATCAAGTTAGACACCAAATCGTGCCTCTCTAGAAAAGTCGTGAGCCTTAGGAGGCTCCAGAAAACCATAGAATGTGTCGGATAAATGGGTGTGGGTCCCACTGGAAGATGAAAATGTTGGAGAAGGTTTAGAAGACATCCCACTCATCACCACAAGTCATCCCATGCCAATCCATTTCCTCAGTAGCCCAAATAAAATCCCTTAGTAGCCATTTTTTCCATTTCTGATCTGCCTTGGGAAGTGTGAAATTGCCCAAACTGCCTCTTGGAGTGCCTGCGCTGTCAAGGTGAGCTCACCAGGCTCTCTGGGATGGGGTTAATATGGTAATATCAAGTGTCTGGACTACCCCCTCCATGAACAACTCCCTAGGTGAACCAATAAAATCTCATCCCCGCTTTAACAACCCATCTGACATGCCAAAACTACACTAGGATAGCCAATTGAGGCTAATAATCACTGTAACTTCCCGGAACTGAAAAAAGACAGTCTCATTGGACTCAAAGAGCCCAAATCCATCTAATATGTGTACTCATACACCATATAGATCTCTGCAAGATCAAAATAAATATCCATCATATCCAACAGACCAAATAATAATAACGTGTAAAAGTGCTAAAAAAGCACAAATCATCATCATAAGCCTGAAACCACTGCATACAACCGACTAGTGACCTATACCGGACCATATATCATATCTCTACATCATCTAAGGTCTTCCACCTCATGTCCTATGGTTGACTTTTGGTCAAACTGGGTTTGACCAAGTCAACATGACCCAAAATATAACTTAGGATATTATCAAATTGTTGCAAGTGCCAAAGGTTAATGCATGCTCTACAAATCATTCAAGTAACAATTATAAAAAGAAGTAATCATTTACTAGCAATCTAAAACCAACATAAATAAGGTCATTAATTATTATTATTACCCATACTAGACTTTCAAGACCATACTCACTGCATAGTTGTGATCAATTTGCTACTGAAGGGTGAGGGCTAAAAATTAAAAGGCTAGGCTAAGGGATGACTACTGACTTGGCATTGTGACACTTTGGAAATGGAAAGGGAATACACACTCTAACATATGTTGGACAAGTAGTAACATGGGGGATGGCAGTGTCTCATAGATGGGTAAGTTATTCAAAGAGTGTTTATGCAACTTAGGCACCATATCTACTTTTATAAAAGATGATCCAAGTTCATTAGGATCCATTGATTTCATTTCATGGCCTTTTTGGCCTACATAACCCTTCGGATCTCAGGTGTGCTAAGAAGCACAACTAATTGCAGCTTGCATCCAGGGCATGTTTATACATATACATATAAGGTCAGCAATCGTTTAGATATAGAGTTTAAGAACCATTGCTTTTTTGGAGCTTTCATTATACTCTTCAAGGAGTATTTATCAACATTTCATTGTTCTTTCCCTTTACTCACGTGTGTTTATAAACACATTCTAAATTTTACTGTTTCCTCGATGAATTTACATAAGTTTCCATAAGTAGTACACGAGCTTTCAATTTTAGCCAACACATCTTAAGTGACTAGGGGGAGTTTGTACCAGTGCCAAACATCGGGACAACCGACCAAAATGATTTAGGACTACAATCCAACTCAGAGCCGAGACACAATAAACAGGGAAGCTTATCCAACATAGAGGCTAAAGTGGGGGAAGGTCCTCCATGCCACTAATCAAGTAGTAAGTCAGGGTAATAAACAAACTGGTAGGTAATGGATGGATGAAGACAATGAATAATGAGACCAACACTAGCAAGCCAAAGTATGGTGGGAATGATCACCTCTATTCTCCCTAGGGAGGGTAAAATGAACTTCTAAGTCTGACTGGGGACAATATAATATATATATAAGCACAACTAGGTCCATATATCTATATGATCACCATATCATGATACTAAATGCTAAGACATGATACAAGAATGAATATAAAAGCAATATAACCATAACACCATAATATACCTGTTGAGTCATATACCTGAATGCACAATATCTGAACCATCATCTATCCTATGAAACTGCTGCTGTAACTCTGGGAAATACTGACTGCTCTGTATAAATGGCTAAATGGCTACATCGGTCATCTCTCCGAGTGTCCTGAAACTCAGTCATGGCATGGGGAACAAAACTGTTTTCCATATAATAATCATGATCCATAATAGATGCTCATCTCAGCATCTCAATGCAAGGGAACTGGTTGAAAAGTATACTGGAATCTGAAAAATAGTGTATGGTAGCCTGGCTACTATATATGTGATAACAAGTCTCTACAAAATTTCTCTTTATTATGAAAATTCCAAGAGCCAAAGTCCCTTTACAAATGAGGGGTCTCTCCTTTAAAGAGGAATGAGAGAGATCAAAATCCTAACCACTTTTTAAATGAGTGGTTGAGATCATAAGATACAATAATGATAATTAACGACTAAGATGAGCCGAAATAATAAAACATGGATTACTCAAACTAAGGGGGGACATCCTCCCTCAATAGCATAGCCCCGTGAGTGAATGTATCATTCCCCCTTGGTCAAGTTAGTAAGACGAATATAGGAGAATGTATGCTCGATGTTGCAAAGTAGAGAAGCATCAACACTCCCTCTCAACGAAGGGAGACATTTTGCATCACTACAAAGTATCGCACTTGGTGAGAATGTCCTCAATCTGCACCTCGAGTCTTCCATTCCTAGATAAATGGCTATCTGGATAAAAGACTATGCCAGGGCCATTCACCACTAGCATAGCCTCGTGAGTGAATGCATCATTCTCCCTTGATCAAATCGACATGATCAATGAGAATATTCGCCCGATGTTGCACATATGTTTAACCATCACGGTACCTGGGCCATTCACCTCTAGCAATATGCCTCATGCTCCAAGGGTGACTGTGTGCTGCTCATCCATAAATCATCACGGTGTCTGGGCCATTCACCTATAGCAATATTTCTCATGCTTCAAGGGTGAATGTTTGTCGCTCGTATGTAGAACCATCATGGTGTCTGATCCATTCACCTCTAGGAACATGTCTCATGCTCCGAGGGTGAATGTCTGTTGCTTGTCTGTAGATCCATCAACACTCCCTCTCACTGAGGGAAAAATTATCCATCGTGCCAAACTTGTCTCTAGAGTATACAAACTTCTCCTTAGACATAGGCTTGGTGAGAATGCCATCTATATGCTCATCTGTGGATATGTACTCGAGCTTTACTGCTCCCTTCTGCATTGTGTCTCGGATGAAGTGATATTTGATCTCTTGATCAAGTAGTTCTGTAAGAGGCTTCTGAAACTACACTGCTTTGCTACCTGCGGGACTGGCTGCGATATAATCCGCATCTGCTTTATTGAGTGCTGTTAATTTTTCAGAATTTGCTTCAATATGATCTAGGATCTTAACTGAGAGAACAACATGTACAACATATCAATCATGGACACAATAATGCAAGCACAGAAGAGACACAGAGTTTACTTGGGGAAAACCATAAAGGTGAAAACCCCCAATAACTTCCTCGGAGATAGATAGAGAAATGATACAACCCAAGCATAAGATATAGACATCTCCTAGCAGCAGCTTCTCCTCCTCCACAAGTGCGCCACTCTCCAAAGAGTGTGTGTGAGAATAGAATGATCAAATAGAGTGCCTCCCGCACTTTATTTATACTTGACTTGACTTGCCTAATAACCTTTACTAGGTCGGCCTTAACTTAACCACATAACATAATGCTGACTGGGCCGACCCTCAATAGGGTGGTCTAATAACCCTTTGACCCACATGACTTATACAGGGCCGACCCCAACAAGGTGGTCTAATAACCTATCAAGTATAAGTTACGACACTTACAATATAAATGACGAAACTTCCGTATAGAGGAATAATAACATCTCTATAGGAATACAAATACTTCCGTATAGAGGAATAATAACATCTCTATAGGAATACAAATACTTCCGTATAGAGGAATAATAACATCTCTATAGGAATACAATATACATATATGTGAAATATATTCTGAAGTTACATATACATCAACACTCCCTCTTAACTAGGAAGGTATTTCTCGACACAGGTCTTCTAGCACAAGTCTTCTTCTCTAGATCATCATCATCATCACTGCTGCTACTATCTCAATCAATCTCTGAATCTACTCGTTATAGGAAGTTCTACAGAGCTAGTCCTTTTTCATACTGGATGTAGGCCCACCACCTGCAGGTCTTCATCATCACTGGCCATACTATGGAATCCTCGGGACTTATTACGTGCGTCAACAAAACCTCGAAAGAGCATCCCAGGCCTTTTATGAGCACACGGCTCAACCTATTGGATCTCCCAGGATCTTTTACATCTGACTGCCACAAAACCTTAAAAGGGTGTCTTGCCAAGAAAGAACCCTAAAGATCATCTGAGGCCTTTTATGTGACTAGCACAACCTGTCAATATCTCCAGGTCTGATTACATATGACTCCTACCACAAAACCTTAAAAGGGTGTCTTACCAAGCAAGAACTCTAAAGAGCATCTGAGGCCTTTTTCATCCTGTCCGGATATCTAGGTCTGATTACATGTGGTCCCCACAAAACCTTAAAAGAGTGTCTTGCCAAGAAAGAACTCTAAAGAGCATCTGAGGCCTTTTACGTGACTAGCACAACCTGTCCAGATCTCCAGGTCTGGTTACATGTGGTCTAGCAAAACCTTAAAAGAGTGTCTTTCCAAGCAAGAACTCTAAAGAGCATCTAAGGCCTTTTACGTGACTAGCACAACCTGTCCATATCTCCAGGTCTGATTACATGCTGGTCATGGCAATGCCTCGAAAGAGCATCTGAGGCCTTTTTCATCCTGTCCATATCTCCTAGGTCTACTTACATGCCATAGGACAATGCCTTGAAAGAGCATCTGAGGCCTTTTTCATCCTGTCCAAATCTCACAGGTCTACTTATATGTCATCCCAAAGCAATGCCTCGAAAGAGCATCCCAGGCTATTACGGGTACACAATTCCAACCTATAGGATATCCCAGACATGCTCATCTGTACAACTTGTTCCACGGCCACAACGTATCAACCTAATACTCACCATACATCGTCCTGATGTACACATGATCATCCTGATTATCATCACTGCATCGTCCTAATGCATGTCATCTGGAGCAACATCCTAAAGCTCGTCATCTATGATCATCATGATCATACAATGCATCCACCTGATGCATACCAAGTATATACCTGATACATATCATCATACATGATCCACCTGATCATACAATGTATCCACCTGACACATACACAGATACATGATCCACCTGATCATACAATGTGTCTACCTAATATATATCATACATGATCTTCCTGATCATACAACATATCCAACATATATAGATACATGGTCCAAGCATCAACATGATGCATATACATATACATGATCCAACTGATCATATCCAGCATCCAACATGATGCATACATACATACATATAAATGATCCAACTGATCATAGCTAGCATCCAACATGATGCATACACAGAGCAGTAACTGGAGCATCATCTTGATGCTCATCATCCAGCGCTTACATCCATAGCCATGTGAAGGATCCTCCTCTCACCATGCTTAGAATGGCTCCAGCAAATGTGTCCATCACTTCTTCCTCAAAGTGTCGTCAATCGGAAGAACACCAAGCCTCTCTCTGAAGTACTCGAACTTCACTCTGGCTAGTGGTTTCATCAGTACATCTGCAATCTGCTCATCCGTCGCAACATACAGGAGCTTCACTACTCCTGTCTGCACCATATCCCTGATATAGTGATATTTGATCTCAATGTGTTTCGACCTGTCGTGGAACATCAGGTTCTCAGACAGCTTCACACAACTTTGGTTGTCACAAAATATACCAGTAGCCTCCAGTGGGAGATCAAATAACTTAGACAGTAGCTCCCGGAGCCATACTACCTCACAACTAGCCGAACAAGCTGCAACATACTCTGCTTCGGCTGTACTCAGTGCTATGCAGGACTGCTTCCTGCTAAACCAAGAGATCACACCTGATCCCATACTGAAGCAGCACCCAGAAGTTCTCTTCCTATCTGTAGCACTGCCTACCCAATCTGAATCAACATAACCCTGTAAGTTAAAATTCATCATACTTGAGCCCATAGTCAACCGTACCCTTAAGGTACCTCAGAATATGCTTTACAGCAACCAGGTGAACACCTCTGGGATCTGTCAGGAACTGGTTCAATGTGTTCACCGCAAAGCAGATATCTGGTCTTGTGTTCATTAGGTACATCAAGGACCCAATCATCTGACAATACACAGTGACATCAACTGGATCAGATGAAGCATCACACAGAAGCTTCAGGTTCGATGCCATAGGTGTTTCCATGGCCTTGCAGTCCATCATCCCGAACCTCTTCAGGATCTCTACTACATACTTCCCTTGTCCAAGGAAGATTTCATCTGCACTCTGCCACACCTCCATGCCTAGAAAATAGTGTGTCACGTCCCCATTTTGACCCCCCTTTGTATCAAATTGTAAATGATGTAAATATTGTAATTTAATCATGGTGAGGAGCTCAAGGCCAAGGCCCCACCATTGATTTAGCATTTCATGTATCGGCAATTAAAATAGATGCCTATGGTTCTTGTGCGAGATGGGCACAATGTATATAAGAAATCATGTAATTACGAATTTTTAATGAAAAACCCACAACCGGCTAAGCAATGCAACAAAAGAGATGGGGCATGGTTCTACAAGGAATAGGGAGGGAAATTATTCAAACCCTTGGGCCAATGGTATTAATCCATGTGTCAATGGGGAAACCCATAAACCACCAACTACCCATTTTGTCTCATGTACCCAATCATTTAATTCTTCCAAGAAATTGGTTAAGGCAGTTAATGCCTTGGGAATGAAAGAGTATGGGCAAGCCATTTTCGTGTATGGGCAAGCCATCAACTTGGAAAATCGTGTTTTTTGCTTGTGGGGCAAGAAACCACCCACGAAATGGTGCCCAAAGCCATGAGGAATGGGCAGTCTTCATTCATTCACGCAGGGGGAGTTAACTGGGCCTTTTCCATATACGTTTTTCATCAAAATCCTGCATTTTTCCATGCCTAGGAGTCGTTTTTGCCTGGTATAACAGTTGGGAGAGGAAGGCCACGAATTGGGGACTAGGAGGGAGGTTGTTTTTGCCCCGAATGGACCCTGGACGTTTTACAAAAACGGATTTGGCTTCCTGGGTTGTTCCCCAACCTCCCATTTCGTTTTTGTGGGTTCCAACGTTTTTGCTGAGCTAGCTGAAACCCCATCTCATGCATCTACCTGTAAAAACGTTTTATCCTGCCCCATGATTGTGTTCTGCTGTAGTGTGCATCCTCATTTTTGGTTTGAACCTGTGAATTGAAGTTTTGGAGTGGTAGTGGACAGAAGTAGCTTGATAAACCTAGTGGGGGAGACAACCTCTCAAGAAGATCAAGAGGGCTTGGGTTACTCTTCTATGCATACCCTGAGAGCACTAGATAGGGAAGGTATGGCTTGAGGGACTGTATAGCAGAGAAAAGAATACTTCCTAGTGCTGGGTGTGTAGGTATTGTGGGTGCCAAGCTAGATAGATCTTGCAAAGGTTATCCCTGGCTCTGTGTTGGAGCTCACTAGCTTAGCAATTCTTCCCTCCCATGTCCTAGCAGCCTGATAAACCCAATTGCAGATTGGCTTGGCTCATATTGGTGTATGCTTGGCTATGTGTGAGTCTGTTGTTCCCTGATTCCTTGTAGAGATCATGCCCAGCTCGGGGGTGGCAGTGGTGCTGAGAGATTGAGGAGCACACTGGCCTACGGTTGGGTGGAACGTTGCAGTTGCATAGCCAGTTGCGTAGGACTACTTTCGTATAAGATAAGTATCCTCTTGTGATAAATTGCAATTACTTATTTGATGAACATCTTAAATGTATGATGGATGTGAAATTCTTAATATTCCGCTGTGATTTTCTTAAAAACCATACATTTCCATCTATCTCTGTTATATCATGTTCATGCTTATGATTAAACGTTTCATAGGGCTAGACGCCCAGTTTAATATCGTATCTGTTATGCATTTGTATATGTATATATTCTCTTTTGATTTGAATGCTTGCTGAATGTGAATGGGGCTGGATGCCCGATTTAACCTCACGATCCTCTCCATCTAGCTAATGGAATGGGAGGGGACGTGACATAGTGCATCATCCCCAAGTCCATCTCGAACTCGGCAGCAAGCTTCCTCTTCATGTCAACAATCAATCTATCATCACCTGTAACAAACAGGTGTCACGTCCCCATTTTGACCCCCTTTGCATTAAATCATAAATGATGTAAATATTGTTATTTAATCATGGTGAGGAGCTCAAGGCCAAGGCCCCACCATTGATTTAGTGTTTTATGTATCGGCAATTAAAAATAGATGCCTGTGGTTCTTGTGCTAGATAGGCACAATGTAAATTAAGACATCATGTAAATACGAATTTTAATGAAAAACCCACAACTAGCTATGCAATGCAACAAAGAGATGGGGGCATGATTCTACAAGGAATAGGGAGGGAAATTATTCAAACCCTTGTGCCAATGGTGATAAGCCAAATGTCAATGAATGAACCCCAACTACCCATTCTGACTTATGCACCCAATCATTTAATTCTTCTAGGAGTTGGTTGAGGCAGTTAATGCCTTGGGAATGAAGAGGTATGGCAGCCAATTTCGTGCATGGGCAAGACATCAACCTAGAAAAACGTACTTTTGCTTCTCGGGCAAGAAAACACCCATGAAATTGTGCCCAAAGCCATTCTTCACCTATGGTCTTTCCTCTCTCACGCAGTCTGAGCTAGTTGAGTCTGTCTCCTTCACGTTTTCTACCATTTTCCTGTATTTTCCATGCCTGGGAACCCGTTTTTGTGTTGGACAGTGGCTGGGGGAAAGGAAGTCACGTTTTGGGGGTTTATAGAGGTCGTTTCTGCCCCTGGAATGCATATAAACGTTTTCTGAAAATGAATTGCTCTCCTAGGGTTTATTCCCCATCTACCAGTTCGTTTTGGTTGCCCATGTTTTTCAGTAGTTGTGTTTTTGTTGTTGGGTGCATCTCTATGTTGGTTTGAAATTGTGAGCAAGAATTAGGAGTGGAAGTGGACCAGAAATGGCTTGATAAACCTAGTGAGGAGGTAGCCTCTCAATAGTATCAAAAGGGCCGGTTTCTCTTCTATGCACACCTTGAAGAACACTAGAATGGAAGGTATGGCCTGAGGGACTGTGTAATAGTGAAGGGAATACTTCCTTATGCCAGGTGTGTAAATATTGTGGGGACCAAGCTAGATAGATCTTGCAGAGGGTGTCCATAGCTCTATGGATGAGCCACTAGCTTAGCAATTCATTCCTTTCCATTTCCTTAGCAGCCTGATAAACCCAATTGTAGATTGGCTTGGCTCATTTTGGGTGTATGTTTGGCTATGTGTGAGTCTGTTGTTCCTTGGTTCCTTGTAGAAATCATGCCCAGCTCGGGGGTGGCAATTGTGTTGTGAGATTGACAAGCACAATTGGCCTATGGTTGGGTGGAACGTTGCAGTTGCATAGCTAGTTGATCGAGACTACTTTTCTTTAAGATAAGTACTTCTTGTGTTAATTCTATATTGACTTTAATTGATGAATCTCATGAATATCCTAAATGTATGATGGATGTGCAATTGAATCTATTTCTGCTATGTTTCTTATATTATACATTTGCATATGTCTTTTTATATTATGTGAATGTTTTATTTAATAAGTATGGGGCTAGATGCCCGGTTTTAGCATCACGATCCTCTCCATTGCATTGGTATGATGGGTGGGGACGTGAAAGAATGGTATCAGATCCATAGGCTACAGCAATGGGCCTCTATGGGCCAAATCTGATTACAATTACAAGGGAAGACCCCTTCCTGATCACCACCGGTTACAGCATCAAGACTAAGTGGGATAAGTTAGATAGTTTACAGAGGTAAGATTACCTCCTGCTGAGCAACAGTCATCACAGAAAGAAGGAAAGATTTCAATTTTTCCTAAGAGTTTTTGAAAATTTTGTCTTAGTCCGAGTCGGCCAGAATTAGCGAGTTTGTGCCGAAAAAGTCAACTCAACTCAGCAAGTTGGCCCGAAACGACGGAAATTTTTCTAAGTATTTTTCGGCATCAAAGAGGAAATTTCAGAAGAACTCAGCGAGCTGGTCTGCAACGGCGGAAGAACTCGACAACTTGGCCCGAAACGGCAGAAAATTTTCTAAGTGTTTTTCGGCATCAAAGAGGAATTTTCGGAAGAACTCAGCGAGTTGGTCCGCAACGGCGGAAGAACTCGGCAAGTTGGCCCGAAACAACAAAAAATTTTCTTAGTGTTTTTCGGCGTCAAAGAGGAATTTTCGGAAGAACTCAGCGAGTTGGTCTGCAATGGCAGAAGAACTCGGCAAGTTGGCCCGAAATGGCGGAAGATTTTCTAAGTGTTTTTCGGCGTCAAAGAGGAATTTTCGGAAGAACTCAGCGAGTTGGTCTGCAACGGCGGAAGAACTCTATGAGTTGGTCCACAACGGCGGAAGAACTCAACAAGTTGGTCCAAAACGGGTTAGAAAAACTCGGTGAATTGCTCCGAAACAAGGAATTTCAACTGTTTTGCAGGGAGATTTTCAGGTGCTGAAAGTTGAAAATCACCATGAAACTTATGCGCTAGATTGCGCGAAATTGAGAAAATCATCCCCCTCATATGTCGTTGATTGTGAGAAAATTCTATTATTTGACAAATTGTCAATATAATATTTTCCCACGTGCATGAAGTAATTTATTAATTTATGAGAATATAATGCAGCTAACAATTGTGTTGATGAACACATTTTGCAGAATCACAGTTACATCAGGGCAACACTCCAGACAGGGCAGTAGGAAAGTTTTGGTCTTGGTTGGGCCAAGAGGGTCAACATCATGGATGATGCGCACGATCCCTATGAGCCTGAGACAGATGCCATGGGGGAAAACATACATGTTGAAAATGATGAAACGGAATCTAATGGGAGGAGAAATCAAGAGACTCCTCCAGGTATTGCATCCACCATGAGGAGCCTAAGGGTGGAGTTGCAAAGTTGCAGAGAAGATAATGAAAGGATGATTAAAGCTCAGGAAGAACAAAATCAGTTGAATGCAGCCATGCTGCAAAGTTTGACATACATCCAAAGGAAAATAAACTCTAGGCATCAGACGTCAAATCCATAAAGGGGTGGGAGTAGTTCTAGGAGGAATTCCCGCAAGAGGGCCAGTAGCTCAAGAAGAGTTTCTACAGATAGAACATATACTCCAGAAATATCTTCTAATGAATCATCTACCTCTGAAGAATCCATTAAGGGTTCAACCTCTTCATCTCACAGAAGTAAGAGGAAGAAGCACTACAAGAACAATTCACATGGGGAATTTAAGAAGGCGAAACCTCCTACATTTAATGGAGAGGTAAAGTCTGGTCAAGAAGCTTAAGCTTGGCTTCTTGGGATGAGAAAGTATTTTCAAGTCCAAAACTACTCTGGGAATATGAAGGAAAGGGTTTCCATCTTCAACTTGAATGGAAGAGAATTTATATGGTGGGAACACATCAGGCAAGTGAAGAAGATCAATGAAAGGAAGATTGTGTGGAAGCAATTCAAGAAATACTTCAAGCAGAAGTACCTCTCTGATAGGTACTATAATGATAAGATCAAAGAGTTCCATGAGCTGAGATTGGGACAATTTACCATGGAAGAATATGCAAACAAGTTCTTGGAACTGCTGAGGTATGTCAGTTATATTTGGGATGATAAGGTGAAAATTCAGCGTTTCCTAAGTGGGCTGCCCCAGTCATATAGAGATAAAATTGAATTTGATGAACCTCAAACTCTAGAGGAGGCCATAAGAAAGGCCAAGTATTCCTTCGATCAAAACAAAAGCAAACCAGAATTCCATAAGGCATGGAAGGATAAGAAAAACAAAAAGTTTGATCAAAGGAAGAAGGGGTTCAAGCCTCCTCAATTCAAGAATCAGCAAAGGCAGCCATCACAGGTTGTGACTAAGCCAACTAGGATGATGGGAGACAAGCCAATAGATCCAAAGGAGCCAAGAGAACCACTTCAATGTTGGGGTTGTGGAGGGGACCACGTGCTTAGGAACTTTCCACATCGAAATGGGAATCCAAATCAAGTTCACAACATCCAAGGAGCTGAAACTGTGGGTCAAGTGGCGAGGACAATCCCTAGAATCTATGCAGCTCTAGACGACCACCAAGAAGATCATCAATCAACTGTGGTTGAAGTTGAAGGTAAGATTGCTAAGCAATCTGTTTCTATTTTGATTGATCCTGGATCTACTCACAGTTATGTCACTCCTAGAATTGTTGAGATTTGTGCTTTTAAGAAATTAAAGCATAGTAAATCATGGTTAGTTCAACTAGCTACTCGAACCAAGAGAAAATTTAGTGAAATTGTAGAGAAGTGTCCATTAGAGATGGATGGGCTATTCACTTACACAAATCTGAATATTTTACCACTAGGTTCCTATGATATTCTCATTGGAATGGATTGGTTAGAAGCACACAAGGTTAAACTTGACTGCTATAATAAGATGTTTGAATGCATGGACAAAGAAGGAAACCCAAGGGTTGTAAAAGGAATTCCAAAAGTGACTTCTGTTAGGCAGGTTTCAGCCATGCAGCTGAAGAAGTTCTGTAGAAAGGGTTGTCAATTGTATGCAGCCCATGTTTTAGAGGTAGCAGAGAATGAAACTCTTAAATTGGAGGACTATCATGTATTGCAAGAATTCAGGGATGTTTTTCCTGATGAGATTCCAGGACTCCCTCCAAAGAGAGACATTGACTTTACAATTGAACTTGTGCCAGGAGCGGCACCAATGTCTAAGACACCCTACAGGATGAGTACAACGGAATTGCTAGAATTGAAAATGCAATTACAAGAGTTGTTGGAAAAGAAATATATCAGGCCAAGTGTGTCCCTGTGGGGAGCACCTGTTCTATTTGTGAAAAAGAAAGATGGAACACTTAGGTTATGTATTGACTACAGGAAGTTGAACAAAGTCACTGTGAAGAACAAATACCCATTGCCCCGAATTGATGACATTTTTGATCAAATGAGAGGAGCAAAGTTATTTTCAAAGATTGACTTGAGGTCTGGTTACCATCAGGTAAGAATCAAAGAGGAAGATATTCATAAGACAACGTTTAGAACGAGGTATGGACACTATGAGTTTGTAGTGGTACCTGTTATCACACCATAGTAGCAGGGCTACTATTCTTGTACAGCAGATATCTGCACATTCCAGAGCTTCCTTATTCTAGAGCATGGCTATATATTTTGGATCACTTATGATCAGAGCAGTACATTATTCAGATTTTATGACCTTGTGTCAAGGCTGAGCCTTGAGAGTTCAGATTTGATGACTGATGTGACCACTTATCCCATTACAGTTTCAGTTCAGTGCCTAGAGATATATTGCAGCAGTGTTTCAGATGATGCATGATGATGATTATTATGATGATGTCGTATGATCTATGGATATGTTCTCACTGACTGTGGATTATTATCTTGTTGATTTAGTCATGATCATGGCATGTGCTTGGTATATTATTCCTGATGTGGCAAACTATTTAAAATGAACTGTAAATCTTAAAATGGACAATTGCTTGCACTTTTTAGGTCATTTAACAAAACTTACTGGTATTTTACCTTACATAGACATGGTCTTTCCCCGACACCAGTTGTCTGCTAGTGTAGGCTCCATATTCACTTGCCTCCATCCATACATGACCTTCCTGTTTGACTTTAAACCCTGACATGTCTCATTTGACTTTCTGATACTGAGGACTTCCCCATTTTTCTACCTCTGTGTTTGGACCGCATCCCTGTTTATTCAGTGTCTCGGCTCTGAGTTGGTGACAGAACTTGCCTTTGGTGAGTTGGATTGTAGGCCTTGGCTCGAACTCCCCCTAGTCACTTGAGATGTTGTTGGCTAAAACTGAAAGCTCATGTTCTACCTATGGAAACTAAAAATTCGCCCATGGAAACAAAAAAGGGCAAGAGCAGTGAAAAGCTAAAAAATATACTCCTCGAAGAGTATAAGAAAGGTCCAAAAAGCAATAGTTCTTAAAAGCTATATCTAAACAATTGCTGACCTTGTATAAATATATGAAAAACATGCCCTGGATGCAAGCTGCAACTAGTTGTGCTTCTCAGCACATCTGAAATCCGAAGGGTTATGTAGGCCAAAAAGGCCATGGAAATAAAATTGAATGATCCTAATGAACCTGGATCAACTTGATGTAGACATGATGCCTAAGTTGAATAAACACTCTCTAAACAACTTATCCATTTGTGAGGCACAGCCATCCCCCGTGTTCTTTTGTCCAGCACAGAGTTTGTAGCTTCCCCCTTCTCCCAGTCCAAAGTATTTTTGAGTTGAGTTAGACAAGTCAAACCCTTGGCTCAACCTTGCTCCTAGCCTTCATCCTTTACTAGCAGTTTGACCATGTCCAATGGGTGAGTTTGTCATTTGAACTATGGTGCAAGTAATTTATTATAACAACGGAATATGTTAACTTAATTAATGCCACTGAATGGAATTTATACTTTGAGCTTAGCTGTGGGAATGATTAGAGAAGCATTGTCTTAGTCTACTGATGTGATTTATCCTTGATTATATATTCTTGGGATCCGTGATGATGTGGACCATGTATGGATGATTATTGATGATGATTTATGGGCCCACATGTTTGAGGATGATATCATATGATGGACATATGATGCAGATGATGTTTGATCCAGTTCAGCAGGTTTATTATTATTTCAGATCAGCAGATTATACATTGTCCATATATGGTGGACCCTACAGCTGGCCCATTAGGGCAACCCAGGGTGTATGAGTACTCATTCCTAGTGGATTTGGGTCTTCTGGATCCATTGAGACACTTATCTTTCAGTTCCGGGCACTTCTGACAGTGATTGATGCAGTTTTACACTTGTTGACCAGATTTGGGGCTGATTTCCCAGCCTGAGCAGCAGGGGCCCCGAGAGGCCAGTTCACCTAGGGCGCTGATGATGGAGGGGGTGGTCCAGCCACTTGTCATTACCATTTATCCCCCCTCCCGGAGAGCCTGGTGGGCTCAGATGGACAGCGCTAGCACCCTAGGAGGCAGTTTTGGCACTTTCACAGTTCCCGAGGCAGTTAAAAAATGGGATAAAGTGGTCACTGAGGAAATCGATTTGGGAAATTGAGGCAAGGTTTTGGCATTTGGTTTTCACAGAGGTCTTCCAGGATGGCATCACTACCTTCCAGCCAGTTTTCACCATGTGGGTATGCCCGGATTGATCACAAGAGGACATTTACTGCTTGACTGTCATGGATTCTGAGGACAGTTTTGGTCATTTTTATTATATTGGACATATTTTATTATTTTATTGTGCCTTGGGGTGAGATAGTAAGGATTGATGCCTCCTAGCCCCACCATGTGCTTATTTTATTATGTCCTAGTCATCATGAGGTGGATTATTGTACTTTTTACCCCTCTAGTGGGATGACGTCACCCTCCATTGTACCATTTAGTGAGGGCGCTTTTGTTATTTTGAGTGATCCATGTGATATATTGTTATGGGTCATCTTAGCCATTGATTGTATGATGAGATCTTATAATCTCAACCACTCATTTGATGTAGTATTATGAAGTGGTATAGGGTTTTGGTCTTTATTATCCTATATAAGGAGGAGACCCCCCATTGTAAAGATCACCTTTGGAGCTCTGGAATATTGGAATAGAAGATTTTTTGTGGAGCACATCTCTCTTGCATTTTGGATTCTCTTTCATATTGAATATAAAGTATCTCTTCTATGTATCATTGTGGATTTTGGTGTTTTTGCTAACCTTTTGACAGGAAAGTCGAATTGGAGATAGGAGGGCGACTTTTTGAGGGTTATTGTTGGAGGGATCCACATATTCTCTCTTGGGTTGATCTTGTGACAGGGAGTATCATTATTGTATCTTCGTGACATAGTTGATGCTTTCTATTACATCTTTCTACCATTTTCATAATCATCTTGCTTGACTTGTTTCTTTGATCTTGTCTTGTAGGAGGAGGACGATTTGGCTATCTTGGAGAAGGGCGATTTGGTTGGAGCACTTGGATCTCACTCTTGAATATAAACATAGGAGAATGCTATCAACTTGCAAGGTGGCCATAAGCAATTGAGGTAAGATCTACAAGGTATGTGCCTCTTTCATCCATTCTATCTCCATTGGTCATAAAACCCTAATTAAATCAAAACCCCAATTTTGGTATTTTTTTAGATCTACTTAGATTTACCCTTGCAATTGAAAAGATATTAAGAACCCACCTCTATAGGATCCACCCCTAGTTGGATCTATAGTTTGGTGGTGATTGGCTAAAAATTGACACACCTTTCAATGCAAAAAGCCTTCTTGAACCTAAATCGATTTTCTTGAGAGAGGCTTGTTGGGTAGGATCTAGCACATGGGTAGGTGAGATCCCACTTGAATTGACATCTAGACACTTGATAACCTATACCCATATCCTTACTTTGGTGAAAACTACCTTGTGGACATCTCTCCATGTTTTGAGGGGTTGAACCCCTCCTTTTGATCTTCTTGGTACCTTGAAACTTAGATCTACTAAGATCTACCCATTGGATTTACTTGAAACTTTGAAGGAGCATAGATCGGGGTACTAACATCCCGGATCTACATTTTGGTGGCCATTGGACTTGATTGGGTCCACCAAACCCACTTTTTGACCCTCCTTGAGCAAGTCGCACCCCCTTGATTTTCTGAGTTGGTCCACTTCTAGGAAGTGGGTGTTGGAGATTTTCGTGGATTTGGAATGCCCATGCCTTGAAACCTAGGTCTAGACTATCCTTTTGTCCCGATCTACCTTGGGGATTGCATTCCTTGTTTTAAGGAATTGTGGTCCACTTTTGGTCTTCACTCAAAAAACCTAGATCTAGTAAGATCCAACCATTGGATCTCATCCAAACCACTTGACTAGGCTTCTAGGTGTCCCGATCTACACTTTGACATCCTTCTTGACCCCATTAGCCCATCCAACAAGGCACTAGTCCTTCTCCAAGCAAGGCGCACTTCTTGGGATTAGTGTCAAACCCTAGATCTAGCACATGGGTAATCCTAGAACCAACTCTAACTTGTAGATCTAACCTAGATCTAGCCTATAGTACCATCTTCACACTTAACTTCACCTTGTGGGCCCACCTAGAACCATTTCACACTTCCCAAGGCAACAAGACCCACTTGTGTAAACACATGGTACTTGACAATCATACCCCATCAAGTGGCCTAAACCATACATAGCTTGAAACACTAACTATCCATGATACCACCTTCAACCATACCTTAAACATTAGGTCCACTTAACCTTGCATTGGTTTCCGTAACTCATCATTTATTCACCCTTTGAAACCTTTGCTTGGGTCCAATCAACTGTGATTGGGGTATAGGGTCTCCCCCTTGGTCTAGTTATACCTTGACCTAAAGCGAAGAGTGCCTCGGTTGACGTGACTCCCGCATTGCATTGGGAACCGTGGCATCTCTTAGGTCACCTCTTTAGTTGCCTAACTCCTCTACCGTCCCGGATGGGATACCTCTAGGGGCAACTACAAGTTGTGTGATAACAGTACCATTCGGTCTCACAAATGCACCAGCTAAATTCATGTGTCTTGTGAATAATGTTTTTAGCAAGTATTTGGACAAGTTTGTTCTTGTATTTCTATATGGCATTATTATCTATTCTAATAATGAAGAAGAGCATGAAGAACATATGAGAATGACATTGCAATTGCTAAGGGAGCATAAGTTGTATGCAAAGTTGAGCAAATGTGACTTTTATAAAGATAAAATTCATTATTTGGGTCACATCATCTACGACGAAGGAATATCTGTAGACCCTGAGAAGATTGAAGCCATTATGAATTGGCCAACTCCAAGGAATGTGACTAATGTTGTAATGTACCTACCTGCTGACCCAATGCAAGAAAGGGAACATGGCACTAAAATCTGGGCATTTCATAAAACTCATCCCACTAATTAGAATCATAAGAATTTAAACATTGGTGTGCATATACAAATTAGGCAATATGCACAGTGGAATTTAAATCTAATCCACACACACAATTCATGCCCATCTAGAATATCAAAACAATCATCAAATTGATGCCTTGCAGAAGTAAATACATACACAGAAAAAACTTAACTTCATTGTGCAATTGTTCCAAGCAACTAGCTATGTCGTTGCAACGTTCCACCCAGCCATAGGCTCTTCGGCAGCTTATACTGAGTCCGTCTGAAGGCCACCCCCGAGATGGGCATGATTCTCACAAAGAAAAGGGGACCAAGCTCATTCACAGCCAATTAATCATTCCATCTGAGCCAAGCCAGTCCATAGCTGGATTTATCAGGCTACCATTGAACCTTGGATGCCTGCACTCAAGCTCAAGCCAAAGCAATAAATACCCATAACCCATACCCCAACATACTCATTTCTCACATAGCATGCACAACATTGGGCATAGATACACATTTTAAACAATGGGATTTACGAATAAGATGGCCATGGGTTTTCCCAAAGACGTTCCCAACCAAAAACAGATTTGAGGGATGGGGCAAACAACCACAGGGAGGAAAAAACGATTTCTTCCCCAAATATCTTAGCCTTCAACAGCCCAAAACGGTCTCTATTGAACCCTCATTCAATTTCCCCTTATTCCCCACTGGTATACAACGCAAAAATGCCCCTCTCCCAGCTGAGGATCAAGGAAAACCATAAAAAACATGGCTGAAAAATGCTCAGGTAGCTCCCAACTTGTGAGGGAGAGGAACTGGTTGATGGGTAATGGCTTGGGGAGCAATTCCTGGCTCTTTTTCTTTCCTAAGAAGACAAAAAATGATTTTCCATGAAGGGTGGCTTGACCATACCCGAATTTGGACAGCCATACCTCTCCATTCCCAAGGCATTAACTACCTCAACCAACTCTTGGGAGAAATCAATGGTTGGGTACAAAATTCAACATGGGTAGTTGAGCGTTTGATGGGTTCTCTCATTGACACTTGCCTTGACCTGATTGGATCAATGGTTTGAATGTTTTCCCTCCCAATTCCTTGTGAAATCATGCCCCCGTCTCTTTGTTGCATTGCATAGCTAGTTGTGGGTATTTTTATTAAAATGCATATTACATGATATTTGAATTTCCAATGTGCATTGCTAGCACGCAAATCATATACATCACTAAAACAATGGCGGGGCCTTGGCCTTGAGCTCCTCACCATGATTTCATAACAATATTACATCAGTTATAATGTTAATGCCATGGGGTCAAACTAGGGGCATTACATTCCCCTCCCCTTGGAATAACACTTTCCTCGGTGTTCCAACACTTCGGACTATATACCCACTTTACACATGATTCAAAATTCACAAAATGTGACAGGTCTGTCCTGCGTTTCATCCCTTTACTTTGAGATTTCGGTACCAATTCCTTTGGCTTCCACAATCGTTTCTGCTGGCTTTGATCGGCTATCTCTGCAGGTGGGCATTTCCCTACAACAATCCCTTTCCGTTATTCACCTTCCAACTGATCTTCAAGTCTGGAATTTTCATGGATGCCATCTTTCTTGTTGTCCCGACAACTATCTGAGGAAGACTTCCAGCCAAAACAAATAGTTTTTGGCCTGCTACCATGATCAATGTGCACAACTAGCTCTCGCTTTTCTCACTAGGCTAGTACTAGCTGTAATCAATGGCTTTCAATTTCTCTCCTGTGAGACTTATCATGGCAATTCATGTTAGGACAAGCATATCACAATATTAAAATTAGTCAATTATTTTCCCAATTGACATGGAACGTCCATGCTTTACTCATGAGACTTCCACACATTTCATGCATTCCCAATATACACATGAACTCATTCATGTTCATCCTTTCACAATAAAATAACTATTTCAGCATTCACAATTCATTTACGACATGCACTCAATAGTATTTTGTTTCTGAGATGCATCAGTCAAAAGGAAAGAGAAGAATAAGAGTTTCCCCCTCTTAGTCTTGTTCCAATTCGGAGCCACACCATCACTTGTGGTTCTATGCTCCTTAGCCTCTTTCACTTCAATGTGAATGCTTGGCGTGCCATTTCTTGGCTATGATACTTTAGTGTCTAAGGTCTGTCTAATGCCTTTCAACTAGGGAACCATTCCCCATTGTTGCTTACAGAACCTTTGGCTGCTAGGACCCACACAGTTCCACTAGCACCATCTTTCATTACCGCTCATATTGAGCTCTCTTTAGGACAATCACATGTCCACATGCATCCTCCAGATGCTTTCATAGTCCTTTCTTCTATCAATACCTACACTCAAACATTGAATTCATTCACATGTTTCATGTATTTTCATAGGGTTTATCTCTAGACAAGAGTTTGAGAAAATCATGATCAAATCATATACACACGTATATTCATAAGCAAAAAGTTGCAAGATAACCAAATACTTATCTGTATCGGATGTCTTCACTTTACTCCATAGGATCCTTCTTCGCTTTCCAAGCATTGGATTTCCCGTGGATACAACAATGAATGTTGGGCCAGTACGCAGGCTACTCCACAACCATTCGAACAGGCAATGCCAGGCCAGTACGATGACTGGTTTTATCAATTATTTAAGGGAATGTTTGGCCAGCACGCCGGCTACTCCACAACATCAAGTGGTTAATGTTCCCACCAACTATTCTCTGAATTTACCAAGAATGTTATAGCACCCAACCAGTTACTCTCTGGCTTTACCAAGAATTTATAGCTCCAACCAGTTACTCTCTGGATTTACCAAGCATTTATAGCTCTTTCAGGGTCCTTGCTTCCTGTAATGGCCAAGGTTTCCAATAAAGAAACAACAGTGCATTATCTTGGTTGTCATAAGACTTATACCTGAAGTCTTCATTATTCCAAACAAGATATAAATGAAAATGAATACTTATCTGTATTGTGCATTTCTCCTCGCTACTCCATAGGTTTCCTTCTCTGCTTTATAAGCCTTGGATCACCTGTGGGGTGGATGCTTGGCCAGCACACATGTTGCTCCACAACGTCATCCGAATAGGCAATGCCAAGCCAGTGCACCGGCTGGGTTTATCAGGCATCTCAAAAATCAGTATGCTAATCCAGTACGCCGACTAGGTTTGTCAAGCATACAACAATCATTTCCAAGCCAGCTCTCCGACTGGGTTTGTCAGCAAATAACACCCAAATAACCAATACCTACACAACATGCAAATAACCAATTCCAAGCCAGTACACCGACTGGGTTTTTCAGGCATTAATTTAACAACATGCCAAGCCAGTACACCGACTGGGTTTATCAGGAACCCAGCAACCTTTCGCCACAACTCCCAAATAACCAATTCCAAGCCAGTACACCGACTGGGTTTATCAGGAATACAACAACCATTTGCCACAACTCCCAAATAACCAATGCCAAGCCAGTACACCGACTGGGTTTATCAGGCATACAACAACCATTGCCAAGCCAGTACATCGACTGGGTTTATCAGGCAATATGAACAACATAATATGATTACATGGCTCATTTTCTTATGCAACCAGTGGTTCCCTCCCGAAACTCCATAGGTGACTCACTTGACTGCAGGCTAGCATGGCCCCACAATACCCACTTGTTGGGTATGTTATATCTCTTCACATGGTCGCTGCGTGTACAACACGATCCCTACGGCACTAGTGATTCGCCTGCGCCGGGCGCGTCCGGAGGGGGGGGGTTTAGAGGGGGGGGTAGCCCGACAGGGCCCACCCCCTTCGTTTCAGACCGTCAGGTTCCGAAACGACACGGAGGGGGCCGTTAGGCCCCCGGAGTCCGCGCGGAGCGCAAAATTTTTTGGGTTGCTTTTTTGCTTTTTCGCGATTTTCGACCCATTGTACTCTAATCTAATTCCGGTAAAAGGAATTAGGGTTGTAACCTAATTCGGGTAAACGAATTAGGGTTTTAGATGCTGCAGAATACCATTTATTGTATTGTACATGTAAAATAAAAATATATAATGAAAAAGGAGCTATGCGGCTGGTTTTTTCCCGGTTAAGGGTTTCCAGGTGAAAATCTCTGTGTAATGTGTGTGCCATTGTGTATTTTCTGTTAATGCTTAAGAATCATATGAGTTTGTACTTCACTGTTAAGGTTTAAAACTTACACCACTCACACTACACAAGGATGATACCCGTTTTCTGCAACACAGCTCCTCGGGCCTATCCATATCTTCTAGTGTCCTTTAGTGTGAGTGTAGAAAGGTTACCACTGTCCATACAGTCCTCTTGAGCACCCTTTCTTCACTTTACCTCTTACGTGCAACACCAAATTGCATCTGTGTAAGCTGATAGCACAAGAAGGATAAGCAGACTCATCAGTATTGCTGCTCTAAAATTGTAACCATATTTCATAACATTCACTATCAAGTATTGAAACACCAGGAATGCGTCCATTCCCTTAGGGTGTAATCAATATTGAAACCCTAACATAACCCATCACCTGAAAGGTATGCATCCCTTTCCGATGTGAGCCATGTAGGCCTTAGTCACACTCAAGCAATCTGGAACAATAATGAAATAATAAAACATGCTCTGCATATTAAGTCTAATAACCAGACATGTATATCCTTGGTTAGGGTTACCGAATACTCATTCGTTTCACAGATGTATATTTTCTTCATTTGCGAAGAATGGGGCTCCCTTCTCTGAGTCAACAGTCCTTCGGTTCGCCACCCCAATCTTTTCGCATGCCATAACGCACACATGCCTTCTTGGAATAATTTACTATCTCACTCACATGCTTTACCAACATGTAGTTCGACTGAGACATTATCAACATTTACAATGGCGTTTCACCCGAAACCCATTCCCAAAGCATGGGATCCTTCTCATCTAGTTTTTCTTTTGCAGGCCATCACACATGGTCTTCCTGCAATGTGTCGTCCTGGCACACTTTATCAATAGCCAAACAATCAGCAACATTTAGCAATAAGCTTCAAATATGATTGTTCCATAACCAATCAATTGCATTAATAATTAAATTCAATATGAATACAGAAATGGATTTGCTTAGCAATGAGGCCCTCCTCATATTGTTTGGATCTCATAAGTGGTATCACTCTGTCCATTATGGTTGCACCCTTGCTACCATACCTGAACATCCACCTACAACATGTCCTCCTAACACAATTCTATATAAGCCAAACAATCATTAGCAATTATAAGCAAATTCTCAAACCTGAAATTTGTAGCTTTGTTTTCCTACGGAAATTAGATTTGCAACTATGAGACTATTCTCATAAACTTAAACCAGACAATTTTCAGATTTGTTTCATGCATAAATTTACAACCATGAGAACCTTCTCATAACCTTTGGCTTCTACACATGGTAGATCTCGGTCTTTACTATGGACTTATCCTCATTGCCATACGCAAGACTTTTCTACCTGAAAACTGAAACTTCAATTAGCCAAACACGTTGTGAGTATCTATGCACATAATCATTCATTGCCATAATAGTCACTGAAGTGATCTTAGAATTATAATACTCAATAATTCAAACACCTTCAGCTGTTTAACATTTGAAATGCAATGAAATATATATACATTTCTATATATGCATCATTATTATAATAAAATTGTAAGACATAGTCACACTATCCATGCAATTTAAATAACTGTAAATACTTATTACTTCATATTCCATGCAGCTCCGCCCTTCCAACAGAGTGCTCTGATATCCCATCACATTTCTACCTTTTGTATTCAATCATCCTCCTACATTCATAGCAGCTTATGAAATGGTCTTAGGATTAGCAATAGTCCACCATTTCATCTATTATCTAACTGTATTGAAACATATATATATGTTACACTCATGCATTCACACAACGCTTTTCAACATGTGTACCTACACATGCATGCATATTTACAACATTTACCAAATATTTCAATGCACATGTCTTCAATGCCATCTTGCATGATTTCATAAATACTATGCATTCAAACATACTATGGCCTAACCTTGATTACTACATACAACATGCACTACCATGACAGGTCCTTAAGTCCTCAGTTGCTTTGGTTGCTAAACTCACAACCAATATTCACAAATGGCATGATATGAATGCATTGAGGTTTCTAGAAACTATAGGGTGTAAGGCTCCTTGCCTTCATTTACCCACACCTGACCATACTTGGTAGGTTAACATTCACATTTAGGCACCCAATACCACATGTAAACCAAGTCATCATAGTTTAACTATAGTTGAAGGGATCTTACCAAATCCTCTTTCAACATTCATGCAATTAAGCACCGTTAACCCTTACTTGCATGGCTGTTATTAATATCGCTTGATGTTACCTGATCAGTCGGCCTCTTACCAAGGTTACTCAGTCCTTTTGCCAACATCATGATCATGGATTTGTTGCACCATCCTCTCTTCATGAGGTTGTAGGCAACAATCATCATCCACATCATTAGTCATGCTTCGGTTGTCTCTGGTCCTACAACCAATGCGAACACAACTTAATTATTAGCAACCACCATCATTTGATCTTAAGTGGCTCATTGCATATGTAAATTCTCACTTTTTTACCAATATGCAATATCATATACATGCAAAACCATTTTCACGTGTACTGTGCAATATGCCATCTAGTACATATTCACTTCATCTATCTATCCTCTCGCATTTCCAGCATCCCTATGCCATAATTTTTCATAATATAAATACAATAGCAAGAGAGGAGTTAATGAATTCTTCTCAATTCATCATTCCATCATGGAGTTCCTCATCCACATCATAGCTAATCCTTTCCTTGGCTTCCCTACCAAGCATACAAGCAATCATTAGCTATGATATTATCATGAATTAGCAATTCAACATATACATATGTGCAATCATTCATTCTTGCTATTTTCCAACCATGCAATTCTTATGCTATAAACATAAATAGTTTAAGGTGAGGCATTTTCCCTTTCATCTTCCATAATGGATATCACAACCAATTTCTTTTGCTGAGAATTCCATCCTTTATGCAATCTATGCTCCTCATCCCAAGAGTGCATTTCACACTTTCAATGACTGTCTCCGAGGAAGAATGGGGGTCAAGGGGGCTTGCCCCCTTGTGGCTTCGCCACTGCAGGGCGGGTCGAGGGCAGCGCCCTCGTTTTTTTTTTTTATATATATATCCTTGCCGCCATTGCGACACTTCTGCAGTTGCGGAGCGATTCGCCGAATGCTTCCGCAGTGAGCCATTTGCGGAATGCTTCCACAATTGCGGGGCGATTCGCGGAATCCTTCCGCAATTTCGGAAGACATTCCAGAATTCTTTCCGCAATTGTGGAAGACTTTCCGGAATTCTTTCCGCAGTTGCGGGGCAGTTCGCGGAACTCTTCCGCAAATTTCGGGCCCACTCGTCGAACTCTTCCGCGTTGCGGAACAATTTGCGGAATCCTTCCGCAATTTCGGAAGAGAATTCCTTCCGCAGTTTCGGGACAACTTCTTGAACTCTTCCGCGTTGCGGAACAACTCACGGAATCCTTCCGCAGTTTTGGGACAACTTCCCGAACTCTTCCGCGTTGTGGAACAACTCGCGGAATCCTTCCGCAATTTCGGGACAACTTCCCGAACTCTTCCGCGTTGCGGAACAACTCGTGGAATCCTTCCGCAGTTTTGGAAGGGAATTCCTTCCGCAATTTCGGAAGAGAATTCCTTCCGCAATTTCGAAAGAGAATTCCTTCCAAAAATTTCAAGCAGAACTCATAGAAACTTAGAAAAAATTTGAAAATTTAAAAAATTTTGAAATTTTTCTTAACTATCAGTACTGAGCAGGAAGCATACTTACCTCTGCAACTATGATAGGTAGCCCATAAAGGCCCAATGCTGCAACCAGCAGCTCTGATACCAAAATGTAATGTACCCACCTGCTGACCCAATGCAAGGAAGGGAACATGGCACTAAAATCTGGGCATTTCATAAAACTCAGCCCACTAATTAGAATCATAAGAATTTAAATATTGGTGTGCAGATACAAATTAGGCAATATGCACAACGGAATTTAAATCTAATCCACACACACAATTCATGCCCTTCTAGCATATCAAAACAGTCATCAAATTGATGCCTTGCAGAAGTAAATACATACACAGAAAACACTTAACTTCATTGTGCAATTGTTCCAAGCAACTAGCTATGTCGTTGCAACGTTCCACCCAGCCATAGGCTCTTCGACATCTTATACTGAGTCCGTCCGAAGGCCACCCCCGAGCTGGGCATGATTATCACAAAGAAAACGGGAACAAGCTCATTCATAGCCAATTAATCATTCCATCTGAGCCAAGCCAGTCCATAGCTGGGTTTATCAAGCTACCATTGAACCTTGGATGCCTGCACTCAAGCTCAAGCCAAAGCAATAAATACCCATAACCCATACCCCAACATACTCATTTCTCACATAGCATGCACAACATTGGGCATAGATACACATTTTAAACAATGGGATTTACGAATAAGATGGCCATGGGTTTTCCCAAAGACGTTCCCAACCAAAAACGGATTTGAGGGATGGGGCAAACAACCACAGGGAGGAAAAACGATTTCTTCCCCAAATATCTCATCCTTCAACAGCCCAAAACGGTCTCTATTGAACCCTCGTTTGATTTCCCCTTCTTCCCCACTGGTATACAACGCAAAAACGCCCCTCTCCCGGCTGAGGATCAAGAAAAACCATAAAAAACATGGCTGGAAAACGCCCAGGTAGCTCCCAAATCGTGAGGGAGAGGAACTGGTTGATGGGTAATGGCTTGGGGAGCAATTCCTGGCTCTTTTTCTTGCCTAAGAAGACAAAAAACTATTTTCCATGAAGGGTGGCTTGCCCATACCCGAATTTGGACAGCCATACCTCTCCATTCCCAAGGCATTAACTACCTCAACCAACTCTTGGGAGAAATCAATGGTTGGGTACAAAATTCAACATGGGTAGTTGAGGGTTTGATGGGTTCTCTCATTGACACTTGGCTTGACCTGATTGGCTCAATGGTTTGAATGTTTTCCCTCCCAATTCCTTGTGAAATCATGCCCCCATCTCTTTGTTGCATTGCATAGCTAGTTGTGGGTATTTTTATTAAAATGCATATTACATGATATTTGAATTTCCAATGTGCATTGCTAGCACGCAAACCATATGCATCACTAAATCGATGGCGGGGCCTTGGCCTTGAGCTCCTCACCATGATTTCATAACAATATTACATCAGTTATAATGTTAATGCCATGGAGTCAAACTAGGGACATTACAGATGTGAGATTTTTTATGGGCCTTGCTGGTTACTACAAGAGGTTTATAGAAGGATTCTCCAAGGTCGCAAACCCGATCACTTCTTTGCAAAAGAAGGGGATAAAGTTTGAATGGACACCAAGATGTGAGGAAAGTTTCCAACGATTGAAGAATCTTCTTACAAGTGCACCAATATTGAAAATTGCAGACCCAAAAAAATACTTTGTGGTGTGTACCGATGCATGCAATCAAGGACTTGGAGGAGTTCTTATGCAAGACAACCATGTGGTATGCTATGAGTCAAGAAAGTTGAAGGAGCATGAGAATAAATACGCTACTCATGATATAGAACTTGCAGCCATAGTACATGCTTTAAAGATGTGGAGGCATTACTTAATGGGAAGGAAATTTGAGCTGAGGATAGACCATTGTGGTTTGAAATATTTGTTTGATCGGCCAACTTTAAATGCTAGGCAAGCTAGATGGTTGGAATTTTTGTGTGAATTTGATTTTGAAATCAAACACATAAAAGGGAAAGAAAACAAGGTGGCTGATGCACTCAGCCGGAAGGTACATGAAATGCATGTGGCAACGCTTAATACTTGCCAACCAGATTTGAGGCAACAGATTGTTAACCATATTGTTGAGGATGAAGTGTACGTGCAGATAAAGGACAAATTGCAACAGCAAGACCTTGGCAAGAAGTATGAGGGCTATCATTTGGAGGAAAACAGACTTCTTACCTATAAAAATAGAGTCTTAATTCCCAATGTGGCAAATTTGAGGAGGATTATTATGGATGAAATCCATAAAGCTCCATACTCTAGTCACCCAGGATATTAGAAAACAATTGCTATAGCAATAAAATACTATTTCTGGCCAGGGATGAAGAAGGATGTCGCTGAATACATTTCTAAGTGCATGAAATGTCAGCAGGTAAAGGTTGAACACTAACACCCCGCAGGTTTATTGCACCCAGTGCCGATTCCAAAATGGAAATGGGAAATAATTTCCATGGATTTTATTACAAGATTGCCAATGACTGTGAGACAACATGATTCCATCATGGTTGTGGTGGACAAGTTAACAAAGGCAACACATTTCATACCGGTTAAGTCCACACATAAAGCCGATGCCATTGCAAATATTTTCATAAAGGAATTTTTCAGATTACATGGGTTGCCTAAGGCAATAATTTCTGACAGGGATACCAAGTTCACTTCCAATTTTTGGAAAGGTCTCTTTGCATATTTGGGTACACAGTTGAACTTTAGTATGGCGTACCATCCTCAAACAGACGGGAAAACAGAAAGAGTAAATCAGGTGCTTGAAGACATGCTTCGCATGTATGTAATGGACAAGCCATCCAAGTGGGAGGATTATCTACACCTGGTAGAGTTTGCATATAATAATGGGTAGCAAGAATCATTGGGAATGAGTCCATATGAGGCTTTGTACGGCAGGAGGTGTAGGACACTAGTGACTTGGGACAATCCAGTGAACAAAATTGTACTTGGGCCAGAATTACATAAGGAAATGGAACAAGAGGTTGCAAAGATCTTGCAAAATTTAAAAGCAGCCTAGGATAGACACAAAAGCTATGCAAATAAGCATAGGATCCATAGGGAATTCAGTGTTGGGGATCATGTGTATCTTATAGTGAGGCCAAGGAAGGGTTCCTTGAAGCTTGGGAGTTGTGCCAAGCTATCACCTAGATATTGTGGGCCATTTGAAGTGCTTGAAAGAATAGGGCCAGTTGCATATAGACTTGCATTTCCTGTTAGCACTAAAGCTCATAATGTTTTTCATGTCTCTTTGCTTAAGAAATATGTACATGATCCTAACCATGTGATTAATTGGGAGGTGATCCAGGTGGAACCCGAGGGAGAGTTCCAAACCAATCCATTACGCATCCTAGACCAGAAGGTAACATTGCTTCGGAACCGAACCATCGGACAGGTAAAGGTGCAATGGAAGCACTACGGTCCCGATGAGGCTAAATGGGAGCTGGAGGATGCCATGAGAGTGGCATATCCATTTTTGTTCAGTTTTGATGAGCACTGAGGATAGTGTTGATGTAAGGGGAGGGGAATGTCATGTCCCCATTTTGACCCCCTTTGCATTAAATCGTAAATGATGTAAATATTGTTATTTAATCATGGTGAGGAGCTCAAAGCCAAGGCCCCACCATTGATTTAGTGTTTTATGTATCGGAAATTAAAAATAGATGCTTGTGGTTCTTGTGCTAGATAAGCACAATGTAAATTAAGACATCATGTAAATACGAATTTTAATGAAAAACCCACAACTAGCTATGCAATGCAACAAAGAGATGGGGGCATGATTCTACAAGGAATAGGGAGGGAAATTATTTAAACCCTTGAGCCAATGGTGATAATCCAAATGTCAATGAATGAACCCCAACTACCCATTCTGACTTATGCACCCAATCATTTAATTCTTCTAGGAGTTGGTTGAGGCAATTAATGCCTTGGGAATGAAGAGGTATGGCAGCCAATTTCGTGCATGGGCAAGCCATCAACCTGGAAAAACATACTTTTGCTTCTGGGGCAAGAAAACACCCACAAAATTATGCCCAAAGCCATTCTTCACCTATGGTCTTTCCTCTCTCACGCAGTCTGAGCTAGCTGAGTCTGTCTCCTTCACGTTTTCTACCATTTTCCTGTATTTTCCATGCCTGGGAACCCGTTTTTGTGTTGGTGACAGTGACTGGGGGAAAGGGAGTCACGTTTTGGGGGTTTATAAAGGTTGTTTCTGCCCCTGGAATGCATATAAACATTTTCTGGAAACGAATTGCTCTCCTAGGGTTTATTCCCCATCCACCAGTTCGTTTTGGCTGCCCATGTTTCTCAGTAGTTGTGTTTTTGTTGTTGGGTGCATCTCTGTGTTAGTTTGAAATTGTGAACAAGAATTAGGAGTGGAAGTGGACCAGAAATGGCTTGATAAACCTAGTGAGGAGGTAGCCTCTCAAGAGTATCAAAAGGGTTGGTTGCTCTTCTATGCACACCTTGAAGAACACTAGAATGGAAGGTATGGCCTGAGGGACTGTGTAATAGTGAAGGGAATATTTCCTTGTGCCATGTGTGTAGGTATTGTAGGGACCAAGCTAGAGATATCTTGCAAAGGGTGTCCATAATTTTTTGGATGAGCTACTAGCTTAGCAATTCATTCCTTTCCATTTCCTTAGCAGCCTAATAAACCCAATTGTAGATTGGCTTGGCTCATTTTGGGTGTATGTTTGGCTATGTGTGAGTCTGTTGTTCCCTGGTTCCTTGTAGAAATCATGCCCAGCTCAGGGGTGACAGTTGTGTTGTGAGATTGACAAGCACAATTGGCCTATGGTTGGGTGGAACATTGCAGTTGCATAGCCAGTTGCTCGGGACTACTTTGCTTTAAGATAAGTACTCTCTTGTGTTAATTCTATATTGACTTTAATTGATGAATCTCATGAATATCCTGAATGTATGATGGATGTGTAATTGAATCTATTTCCGTTATGTTTCTTATATTATACATTTGCATATGTCTTTTTATATTATGTGAATGTTTTATTTAATAAGTATGGGGCTAGATGCCTGGTTTTAGCATCATGATCCTCTCCATTGCACTAGTATGATGGGTGGGGACGTGACAACAGGTCATCCACATACCAAAGTAGTATCACTAGATTTCCTTCCTCAACCTTGTAGTAAAGGTTGGAATCCACTTTTCTCTTGGTAAAGCCCAAATTGGATAGAAAGCTGTCTATCCTACCATACCAAGTCCTAGGAGCTTGCTTCAAGCCATACAAGGCTTTCTTCAACCTGCATACATATGACTTTCTGTCATGTGTCTCAAAACCAAGTGGCTGCTCCACATACACTTCCTCTTCGACTACACCATTCAAGAAGGTTGTCTTGACATCCATCTAGTGTATCTTCCATTTCATCAGTGCAACCAGAGCAAGTACTGATCTAATGGAAGTGTATCTAGCCACGGGAGTAACAATATAATCAATCCTTCTTTCTGGGAGAAGCCATGAGCTACAAACCTCACTTTGTATTTTTCTATGCTACTATCTGCAGCATGCTTGATCTTCTAGATCTGCTTGGAAGTCACAACAGACTTCCCTTCTGGTCTTGGGATTGCATCCCAACCATCATTCTTCATGATCGACTGGTACTCCTCGATCATGGCATTCTTCCCGAATCCTGGGAACTTCAATATTTTTAATATCTTCAATAGATAACTTTTTTGTTGAACAAATGTTGTAGTCCTTCTTTTGTAGGTGATGGTATACGATCTTTCCTACAAAACAAGTTAAATTGCATGATTAGAAAACATCTCATAGTTTTCAAAACAAATTCTTACACATAAATAAATATGTCATACAGTCATGGAATTATCTTAGCCAATGCATCAATACAACATTTATCCATATCTTGTAACTTTCTAGATGCCTTCCAATCTCTACCAAAACATTGTTAAGAGTGTGCACAACTCCCAACATGTCAGCAAACAGGTTTCATTCTAGATAAGTAGCAATGGAATGTTGTACAGTTCCATAGGCCACTTACCCATGTATATTAGTAGTATACTGTTCATCAATGCAACTATTCTAATATGCACAACCTAATTCTAGGAACATCAGTATATATACATTATTGAACATTATTATTTAAACAATCAAATATGCAAAAAATGATCATTCAAATAGTTATCTTTGTTTGTTTGTTGGGTTGAATCCCTCTCAGTCTTTGCTTCCTTTCTGTAACTCCATTCTGATGTGGATTGTGAGAAGTGGTCAACTCCCTCTGAATATCTGCATCCTTGCAGAAACTACTGAAGTGTTCACCCTCTTGATCTCTGCTTCCTGGATTACCTGTCCTTGAACTTATATCCATCCTTAATCAATATGCATGCTTATTAGTATCATCATTGTATTATCCTCGAGGTGCTCTTTCTGTCCACTGCACTCTCGTCCTAGTCAGAACCTTCATAACTTTGCAGCCTCACTTCACTACCTGAGGCATATCTCAATCCATATCCAACTGTACCACGCAGGTACCTCAACACATGCTTTGCTGCAAACTAATGTACATACCTCAGATCAACCATAAACTGGATCAAGGTGTTCACTGCAAAGAAAATATCTAGCCTAGTTTTAACCAGGTACATCAAGGATCCACTAAGCTACCCACCAAATTTGACTCTGAAGCAAAATCACTCGACTTCTTTAGATTTGTCATCATAGTGGGATCTACCAAATCTGAATCTGAAGAAGAATCACTCAGCTTCTTCATATTTGTCTCCATAGGTGTAGCCATGGAATTGCAGTCCATCATCTTGAACTCTCAAGATCTCAGCTGTGTACTTCCCTTGACCGAGGGATATCTCATATGGTATCTGCCACACCTCTAATCCCAATAAATAATGCATTTGGCCAAGATCCTTCATCTCGAACTCAAAGGTAAACTCCCTATGTACTGGAGCACCTTGATCCATCTGCACCTCAATATCTTTCTCCCTCTGTATATGGATACTCTGCTCCCTCTGTATCTGATTATCCATCTGTGTCATCTCCCACCAAGTGGGTCTACTGAGGCGAGCTTCCTTCTCACTCAAGAACATTTAATACCATCCATGACTCTCTCTGAGATTGCAAATTGGCTAACTCCATAGCCTATATATTGTGTCATCTCTGATGCTAATCTGGGATACATGCTTGATCACTTGGAAGTCACCATTGGCTTCCCCTCTGATCTCAAAACTCTCCCTGAAAGTTTTTATAATTTTGATACTTCCAGGATGGTTATGTTATATCTTCAAACAATTTATATTAATATCACAATAACCAGATGCAATAGGATCACTGAAAGATAGACAATCATAGCATAACAAGAGAACACAAAAATTTATCCTGAGAAAACCCTCTCATGGGAAAAACCTAGAAAAACCTCTCCAGTATAGATTCATTAGAAAGCACAATGTCAATCTCGTACAATAACCCGAGAACAAGATACAATAGAAACCCCAAGAAAAAATGCCTTCAATGCAACTACTCTTTCTCCCAAGCGAACTTGCCTTTCTGCTACTACTCATGCGAACTTGCTTGAGTGACATGATGCTCCAAATGAGCTAGGCGCCACCCTATTTATACTGGTCATAAAAATGGCCTTTTTACTTAACTAGGCCGACTTGAATTTCCCTAATTGGGCTGACCTGACTGGGGAAGTTCTTCCCATTGTTTGGGGCAGTTTACCCACTGGGATGACTTGTCAATTTTACATTATTTCTTTCAGGGTTTTTACATAATCAAATGCAATATAAATATTTCTTGAAGGAAGTACAATAAAAATACAATAATAATATCTTCCGAAGTTACATTCTTCAACACCCCCTCTTAACAAGGAAGTTATTCTTTTGTCACTATCATCCTCATCATCCAACTGCTACACTACTATACTCTGACCATTGACTTCTGACATCTCTCGAATCTATACATCACAAGAATTTATATAGAGCCAACCCTTTTTCATGATGGATGTACTCACCTTTGCAGTGTCAACCCTTTTTCATGCTGGATACAACCCTCTATAGTGCCAGCCCTTTTTCATGATGGATGTAATCATCTTTATAGTGATAGCCCTTTTTCATGCTAGATGCAAACCTCTACAGTGCCAACCCTTTTTCATGCTGGATGTAACCATCCTTGCAGTGCTATCCGTTTTTTATGCTAGATGCAAACCTTTACAGTGCCAACCCTTTTTCATGCCGGATGTAATCATATTTGCAGTGCTAGCCCTTTTTCATGCTAGATGAAAACCTATACACTGCCAGCCCTTTTTCATGCTGGATGTAACCATCATTGCAGTGTTATCCTTTTTTCATGCTAGATGCAAACCTCTACAGTGCCAACCATTTTTCATGCTGGATGTAACCATCCTTGCAGTGCTATCCCTTTTGCATGCTAGATGCAAACCTTTACACTGCCAACCCTTTTTCATGCTAGATGTAACCATCCTTGCAGTGCTAGCCCTTTTTCATACTAGATGCATACCTACAGTACCGGTCCTTTTTCTTAAACCAAGCAAGCCATCCGGTGAATCTAGCATAGGAGCGTACATTATGTTGCATACCGCAACCACCAGCGTTACCTCACAACGTGTCCAGATCATCTTGTGAGTGTAGCCTAGGAGACTCAATTACGTCACATAACCCGTGACTACTTGCTACCACTCACATATCAAGTGGAGACGCCCAAGAGACTCAATTACATCACATGACCCATGACTACCTGCGTCTCATACGTGCTATGTTACTCATCACTCCCTCTTGATATGGACCACCCCAAGCTTGTCCCTGAATTACTCAAAATTCACTCTCGACAGAGGCTTGGTCAACACATTGGCTATTTGCTCCTCTGTCGCTATATACTAGAGCCTCACTGCTCCTCTCTGCACCATATCCAAAATATAGTGATACCTGATCTTGATGTGCTTCGACTTGTCATGAAACATTAGGTTCTCAGACAACTTCACACAGATCTGTTTGTCACAAAAGACACAAGTTGTCTCTAAATCGAGATCGAACAATCCTGTAAGCAGCTTCTGAAGCCACACTACCTCGCAAATTGTCGAACAAGCTTCCATGTACTCTTCTTCGGTTGTACTGAGTGCCACACTCGTATGCTTCCTACTGAACCATGAGATCATACTAGATCCAAAACTCAAGCAACACCCTGATTTGCTATTTCTATCTTTGAGACTACTAGCCCAATCTGCATCAACATAACCCTGCAGGTTAATCTTTTGATCTAACGTATATCTGAGGCCATAATCAACCATACTTATCAATTACATCAACACATGCTTTGCTTCAACCAGGTGAACATGTCTTGGATCTACCATGTACAGACTCTGTGTGTTCATCGCAAAGCATAAATTCGGCCTCGTGTTCATTAAGTACATCAACGAACCAATCATCTTCCCATATACCGTAGCATACACCATCTTTGAAGAAGTATCGCACAACAACTTCAAATTCGATGCCATAGGTGTGGCCATGGCCTTGCAATCCATCATCCTTAATCTCTCCAGGATATCTACTATATATTTTCCTTGACTAGGGAAAAGCTCCTCTGGATTCTGCCACACCACGTCATGGGTGCCTGTTTCAAACTGTACAAGGCCTTCTTCAATTTGCACATGAGTCTGCCTTTCATGTGTCTCAAATCTTAGTGGTTGCTCCACATATACTTCTTCTTTTACTGCACCATTCAGGAAAGCAGTCTTCACGTCCATATGGTGTACCTTCCACTTCATCATTGCAGTTATCGCAAGTATAGCTCTAATTGAAGTGTACCTTGCTACAGGAGCAACAACGTCTCGTCACAATTGAATCCCTCTTTCTGAGAGAAACCATGAACCTTGCATTGTACTTCTGTAGTATGCTTGATTTTGTAAATTTGCTTGAAACTTCATCACTTGTTCTTTGGAACAAGTCTTATCATCCTTCTCTTGTAGGTCGTGCCACATGATCTTCCCTACAAGTCAAATTTAGTCATATGATTAGTATCATTCCATGCAATGAAAACTTCTTATGCATAATGTACACAGTCATGTAACTAATGCATCTTATCCAATGCTTCAACACAACACTCATCCATATCCTATATACACACGGTAACTATCTAGATGCCTTTCATCTCTATCAGAACATACTACTAAGAGTGTGCACTGCCCTTAACGAGTTAGCAAAGAGGTTTCATCCTAGACTAGCTCCATTAAGGGCTCATGGGAATTTGTGCAGCACTATAGGCCACTTACCCATAACATGCACTACATGAGCCTACTGCTAGTCAATCTTAATCATATATAAATGCATAAAATAAAACTGCATCACACATCTACATGTAATTGTTATGAGCAATATCTTTCAAAATACTCAAAAATTCAAATAATAGTAAATACTTATCTTTCATGTGTTTTGTAGGCTCCCTCTTGGTTTTTGCCTCCTTGCAAAAGTGATTGGACTTTCTGGAAGCGTACTCTGCTCCATCATTTGATTATGAAGACCTTGATCTTCTTCTTCATCTAGTCTAGAACTTTCTGAAGTCTTCATCCTTGGTTCTCATGTTTTGGATTCAAGATCTCCTTCGCTTTATTATCATTTCTTGAAAAACGAACTCTTCACATTCTTGCCTCATGCACATCCTTTGCATATGCCTTCATATTTTGTCTGGATCTCGGGTAGATCTGTTGGTAAATCCTTGTAGTGTTTCTGTTTCATAGTTCACTTGGTTCCATAGTGTCATGAACCAATGCTTGATCTAGTTAGCTTTTTAATTTGTACAAGCCTCCCTCTTGCTCTCCAATTACTATTGTATCATCAAAATTTCAAGACATATTCTTCATCACTTGAAGAATATTCCCTTTATTTCTTCTTAATTGTTTTTTCATCTACTGCATGATGTCTCTTCTTATTTCCTTTCTTGTTGTTGCCTTTATTCTTGGGGCAATTCTGGAAATGTGTCCCATTTCATCACAATTGTAACATTTGAAGTTTGAGTAGTCTCTGGGAGGTCTTTGACTCTTGTGGAATCTTCTAGGCATGTGAGAGTGATCTTCTTTCTTTCTCCTCTTTGCATGAGCTTCCAAGGCTTGGTTATCATCTCCCCCAATCTCTTTTTCTCCGACTTTAATTTTGGTTTCTTCCTGAGCGCAAGTTTTCCCAAATCCTACTAAAATTGATGAGCTTCCTTCTAGAACATATTCCTTGAATGAATGCTTCCCATGATCTTGGGAGACCATTCAATGTAGTCATCTCCAATTCTGCACTTTCAACATGATATCCAATAGCTTCCAGTTGTTCTTTGATTTGGGAGCGCCATGTGAAATAATATTGAATGCTTTCTAAGCTCTGCATCTTCACACCCTTGACTTGAGTTCTCAATGTCATCTTTCTGTTGATGTTCTTCCCTTCAAATAATCTCTTCAATGCATCGAACATCTCTTTAGGATTCTTCAAAGATGAGATCTGGGGGATCAAGCAATCCTTAATGGAGTCCATAATGATCCTCTTGGCCTTAACTGGGTTCTTCTTCAATTTAGCTTTGTCTTCATCTCCCTCTGACTCTGCAACTTCTTCTTTGACACAGTTGCCCAACTCATTCTCTTCTAGAATGAGCATCACTCTATACTTCCAGGCACATAATTTATTTGCTCCTTCAAGCTTAGCCTCAAGCTTGGTAATTTTTTTCATCTTGACGAAAATGAGAACCTCAAATGGAAATAGATATAATAGGACTTACCAATTGATATTCTCCAATCAAGTGCTTGCTTAAATGTCTTCTAAGATCTTATTTCTGGATGACCTAGGGTTTGTTAGAGAAACCCTAATTTTTCAACTTTAAAATTTGAAAAAATGAATGGAGAGAGAGATGTGCCTCCCTAAGGTGAGTTGAGGAAAGGTCCTTTTCTTCCAAATCTCTAGACAAAATTGCCAAAAATTGGAAACCCTAATTTCTGCAGAATTAGGTCAAAATTATCGGATCTGGAATCTTCCTCCACAAGAATATGTGCCCTCCTAGGGAGAATTAGATTGACCTCCTTTTCAAGCTGATCTATGGTGAAAATTATCCGGAAAGAGAAGCCCTAGTTTTCACTTCTGATAGTTTCTGCTGCACAAGGTCTTCTTTCAGGCTAGCTCTGATACCATGTTAGAATTTTGATACTTCCAGGATGGTTATGTTAAATATTAAAACAATTTATATTATTATCACAATAACCATATGCAATAGGATCACTGAAAGATAGAAAAGTGCAACATAACAAGAGAACACAAAGATTCACCCTGGGAAAACCCTCTTATGGGAAAATCCAGCAAAACTTCTTCAATATAAATTCATCAAAAAGTACAATGTCAATCTCATACAACAACCCGATAACAAGATACAATATAAATCCCAAGAAGAGATGTCTTCAATGTAGCTACTCTTTCTCCCAAGCGAACTTTCCTTTCTGCTACTACTCATGCGAACTTGCTTGAGTGAGTTGATGCACCAAATGAGCTAGGCGCCACCCTATTTATACTGGTCACAAAATAGGGCTTTTTACTTAACTGGGCGAACCTGACTTTCCCTAACTGGGCTGGCCCGACTGGGGTAGTTCTGCCCATTGTTTGGGGAAGTTTACCCACTGGGCCGACTTGTCAATTTTACATTATTTCTTTTAGGGTTTTTACATAATCAAATACAATATGAATATTTCCCAAAGGAATTACAATAAAAATACAATAAGAATATCTTCTAAAGTTACATTCTTCAACAAAAGTACCACTGGGAGCTGCATGCCTCTCTGCATTTCAACAAGCCTTCGTATATGACTCACTAAACCTTAGACTCCTGACTCTCACTATGTACTGACCACCACAAGAGATATAGATCACTCTTGTCTTAAGAAGATATGACTCACTTCTATCACTTACAAGATATATGACTTACTCTTGTCCATTCAAGAGATATGACTCACTCTTGTGAACATAACGTGTCGTACTTGATGCCTATGCCCATAAGAACATGGCTAAATCTTGTTCATGGATCATTGCTTTGACAACCTTCATAATGAACCTATCCTGCAATACATGACATAATTTGTCCACAAGAATTAACCAGTACTAATCAAATAGTTATGCTATTTATCAATAATATATCAATTCAATTTAAGTAAATAAAACTCATTACTTAGAACATTAAATACTTATCTTTGTTTTTAACTGCCTCTTGATCTTTGCCTCCTTGAATAAATCATTGAATTCCTTGGAGGTATACTCTCCTCCATTGTATGACCTCAACACCTTGATATTCTTCTTCGTCAAGTTCTCTGCCTGAGCCTTGAAATCTTGGAACTTGATCTAAATGCACTAGATCTAATATCCCCTTGGATCTACTGCTAAAAAAATATCCCTTGGCATTCTTGCCAAGTGTACAACCCCTGCTAATATCTTCAAGCTCTACTTGGAACTCTGGAAGACCTCTTTGTGATAGTAGGTATAAGAGTGTAGACTTGTCTTCTTTGTCAAGTCTTCTTCAAGATGCTTCAACATCAAGTTTTGTCTTCTTCTAAGGTGGATGCTCATCAACATCAAATGTTGATGCATGTTGTTTTGTCTTCCTTTTCTTCTAAGCATAGTGACCAAATTTGTGACAATCGTAGCACTTGATTTTTGAAAGATCCTTCTTCTGTTCTTGAACTGGAGCTGATCCTCCATTTGTATTTTTCTTCCCAAAATTTCTTCTTCCTTTTCCTTTTCTTGCATTAGCTGCAAGAGCTTGATTTTCTTGCTTGCTTGAACTCTTAGAAACCTCCATTTCGCAATGTCCAAGTCTGCAATTTCAGATTTTCAATTTTAGACTTTCTTTTTTGTCCCTAATTTTATGGCCCTATTTTTTCGAACATGCTTTTTTGGCTCTACCTTTTCGGGCCTGTTTTTTTGGCCCTATTTTTGTGGATCTATTTTTTTGGCCCAAAATAGGTCAAAACTGAACTTTAAAAAAACTGAAATATGGATCCACAGATAGATGCGCCCTCCTTAGGAAACCTCCAGAATACTAAGTTCAAGCCAAAACTTAGGTTGGAAGAGTCCAAACTTGGAAGCCCTAGTTTCCTGACTTAGGGGAAAAAGATGCTAAATCGTTGTCTTTCAAAATTGCTTTGATACCATGTTGAATTTTTATCTATTTCCAGATCTTGACAATTATTTCACAATGATTTCAAGCATTCATTTCATCCCCCAGTTTTTCATTGAATAATTGCACATTGAAAATATGAACTTAAATTGCAACAAAAACACAGGATCATAGAAAGATAGCCATGCACAAGAGACACAAAGATTTTTATCCTGGGAAACCCAAAAGAGAGAAAACCCATCCAACTTTTCTCAAAAGAAATCAATCCAATTCAAGTACAATACCATTCATGAAGATGAACCCTATCATGGAAGAGTGTGCCCTTCTTTCACAAGAAACCCTATCGAATCTTTAGGGAGGTATAGTGAACCTCTAAGAAGAGAAAATAACCCAAAATTATTTGCTCCTTGCCTTTGTTAAGCCTTCCTTGAAAAGTGCACACAAGTGGATAACAAGAGATGATGTTGTGATGATGAAAATGAAGTGTGTGAACACTTTATTTATATTCTTCTGTTCACTTGAATTTTTCCTCTTGGGGCTGACTTGTACAATTTCACTGGGGCCGACTTGTTCTTTTGGTCTTCATCCTTCATTTTATTCTCAGGCCGACTTGTATTCTTGTCTTCAATTTTCTTCTAGGACTTCTTCAATGCTATCTAATATTTCTTCAATGGTTGACCTGACTTCTTGGTTATTTCTTCATCATATAAAATTTGTCCTTATTGATGTTCATCTCCTCACATGCACATCTATTCTCACATAGAGCTCTAATGTTGATTTTACCACACTCTAAGAAGTCTCGAACACTTCTTAGAGCCCATGTCAAATTCAACATTAGATAAGACATTGTATATTCCACACAGGGATGAAATCCCCTATCAAATAAACAAGTCAACTCACTCTAATATATAATAGATCACTCCCTCCTGGAGCAGGCAATGTGAGAGCACCATGGGGCCAATCTCCCCACATCATATGGGAGATTGTCTGACTGCCCCTACCAAGGCCATTCACCACTAGCGTAGCCCCGTGAGTGAATGTATCATTCCCCCTTGGTCAAGTCAGTAAGACTAATCTAGGAAAATGTCTGCTCGATGCTACAAACTAAAGAAACATCAACAGTAACAAATTCATGCATAAAAGATAAATTATGTGCACTGAATTATATTTAAATATTTAATAAATATACATAACTAGTAAATAAATATTTAGTTAAATATGTACAAGTTTATTAATGGAAAAAATAGGTATATATGCATATATTTAATCACTACAATATTTTTAGAAGACGATCTTATTTTTAGCAAATTAAATGCATGAGTTATTATTACCATGATGTGTGTTACACCCTAGACTCTCTGCAGTGCACCTTAATAGATGTGCCAAGGAGGGGGGTCATTTTTCCATTTTAAAAGGAGAATTTGGGGTTTCTTTATGTGAAGGTGTTGGTCTACCAATGGCCCATACCCCTTGGTCGGACATGGTAGGTTCTCTTGGTCGTCACTTCAAGGTGTATTGGTCTTGTGGCCTTGCTGACTACCCCTTGATGGGTGGTAAATCCTCATCATGTCATGCATTTATGCCCTATGTAGGTATTGGTACACTTTGGGGTGATTCCATTAGTACACATGGCTTAGGGGACCCTAGCCACACTCATGATTTCATGCTTCGTAAAGGTGATTGTGCTTGAAAAGGTAGTCATACGTGCTCTAGCACACCTTTGTTATACCTAGTTGGACATTATTTTGTTGTATTACCCCCTTCCTTTAATCATACATCAAAAAATGCAAATTGTGCACCATTAAAAATAACTCTTGAAGGTCATACCAAGCAAGAAGGAGGTCATTGAGGGAAAAAGACACTTTGTTGGGTTAGATGGGGCATGTCGTCCTCCTTCCAAGCTCAACTTTTCATCTTGTTGAAGCTATCATCACTTTTTATCATTATTTTTATGTTCTATGAGGTTTAGTCCATGAATTGTTGGTGACAAACCCAAAAAATGAAATTTAACTCAAAATTAGATAGGTCAACCTAGAGGAGGAAACAATTAGACTTTATCCTATAAATATAGTTCCCTGCTTTGATTTGTAAGGAAGATCATGGGATTGAATATGATTGAAATTTTATTTCAACTTGTGTACATGAGATCTTAAATGGTGCGCACCTCTCTTCTTGGCAATTTCTAGGGCTTCAAATATTATTCTTGGTGTTTGAGGTTTCTTTGTAATCTTTCAAGGCTAATTCAAGGAGGAAGGATTCTATGGTTTGCTTTCTTTTCTCTTTCTCTTCGTTAAAAGTGGTAAGATATTGAATCTCTTGTCTTGCATTGATTTAGTATCCAAAGTCAAAGTATTTTAATGTTTCATCCATGTTAGGTTGGTCTTGATTGTTGAGGCATTTCTCTCGAAGAATCCCTCTTATATTGGGCCTTGGCATCTTTGTTTGTTCTAATTAGGCCAAAAGCTTACATAGCCTAGGGTTTCTAGGCCTTTCCCTAATTCATTCAAGCATTGAATTTCCAATTTTTGAGAGGACATTGACCCTGATTTTTCTCATTGCCCTAGGGGATAATACCTAGGTCTAGTTCCCTCTTCTTCTCCTTTTCAAAATTACAAAATTCTATGTATTGTATTTTAAAAAATACAAAAAAAATAAAATATATAGAAAACCCTAAAAATTAAATAATTAAAAAACAAAAAAATATTGCAATCTTGAAGAATCTTATCCACTAAAGTGATGTGTCGCCCTTGATTTTATGGTAGACCTTCAAGGGCGTCACCTTCATATGGATGTTTTGAGAAATCTAACGGTTGTGAGCAAATGCTAGTATGTTTTCCATATATGATTTGACATGTACGACCATATAAATCCATCTTTGAAGTATTACAAGATGAAGACAAGGTCTATTATTAACCCTACTCACTTGGGTGTTCATCTAGTGACTCAAGTTGATCTTCTTGTGATTTTTGGGGTTGTTTAGGGCATAAACCATATATGGTAAGTCATTTCCAGATTTTTCTTACTCATTTATTGGTTTCCCCAAAGGTATGATTCTTACCCCTCTCCATTAGGCATACCTTCTTGGGTAAGTTTCCATTGCTAAGTGGTTTTCATCTATCTTCGAGCGTATTTTTGGTTGTTGTCCTCTTATAACAACATCAAGGCTTTTAGTCATTTTCTCTAATTGTGAGCATGTTGGAAATATTATTAATATTGGGAGGGGGGTTGAATCAATATTAAGTGCAGTTTAACAATTTTCACTTCTTTAAAATTCAAACAGTACTTATGTTATGTATTCACCATTAACAATGTCATTCATCAATATATGCATAAGACACAGAACACAAATATTTGACGTGGAAACCCAAACAGGATAAAAACCAAAAATGCTTTCTTATATAATAAAGATTACATTCATTGGAAGCACCAACTTCCAAATTTATCCAACACCGATTGGAAGGAGGCTTCAACCTGAAGGAAGCACCAACTCCCTCATTTACCAGCACCAACCAGAAGGAGGCACCGACCCCCTGATTTGCAAGCTCCAACCTGAAGGAAGATCCAACTCCCTATTCCTTGCCCCATCCTGCCACCCTGATATGACTATAAATGGTCTTCTTACTATCTGTTGATATGTGAACACTTCATATTTGTTGCATTACTTTCCTTTGTGTGCACCTGCTATAAGCTCTGCTCCATGCAACTATTATACTTTATCATCTGTTCATATCTGTTTTAGTATCGCACACTATTTCTCATGTTTCATATCCTTCTCCAATCTGTGCACTTATTCAACATACTGTTCTGTTTCTACGCAACTACATATTCAACCGATTCTACGCATCGTCTACTGTACGATTGTTTTGTTCTTGTGCATCTGTCTCATCTACTATATCATCCCGCACATTGTCTATTGTACTGCTCTTATGTTCCTACGCACTTGATTCTTTTGCTAGATCATGTTTTTCCGGATCAATGAGCCATTGATACCCCAATAATTCGAAGCTTGCCAATTCAGAATACTATCTCTTGTTCATCTTCAATCTTACTTCTAACTCATCAACTTGGATTCTTATTTATACTCAACTTGTTCAGAGGATATGTCCACAAGATGGATGAAAACATCCCTTCTTCCTTTCTTCATGGTCAAGCTTACTCATGCATTTTCCACTTGTCTTGATATGCGCGATTGAGGTATCACGATTTGTGGGTCTTGCACACACTAGTTCCTTGGCATAGTGGGACTCGCGCACTTGGGAACCACTAATTGTTGGGTCTTGCGCCCTTGAGACTTGCATACATGTCCAACCACCTCTCACTTCCGAGACTTTTGCGCACTTTCAATATTTGTCCAACCATCTCTTTTCCATCACCTTTGACGCACCACGACTATATGGATGGGATTAGGGACTTGCGCACATACTTTATGTCCTTCTTCAAACTGGCACATCGATACTAATTCGTCTTTGACATCAATGACAACCAAAGTTTAACAAAGCATTTATTACTTCTAACTCCTACCCTCTTGAACTGCTTGGAAAATATCTTTGTATTTATTGCTTTGACTCTATAGGGCACTAATCTTTGTCAAGAGGTTTCTCTTGAGGTATTCTAGTGTTTCCTTGATTAGTTTTGCAAGTCTACTTCACCTATATTAGGGTCTCCCCCTTGGCCTTGAGTGCATCTCCTGATTGGTTGCAACTCTTAGCCACAGAAAATTTTAAGGGTCCATAATTTTCTCAAGTATAAAAACCTTGGCAAATCTTACTAATTCTTAAATGTGCAACCACAAAATGTTTGGCGATTTTTTTCTAAAAATATTCAAATCTCTAAGGATTTTATATAGTTTTGGGGCAATTTTGGAAATTTTGAGTAATAATAAATTATTCCATAAAATTTTGGCAAATCATTTTTGAAAAAAAAGCTAATTGACGAATATTTTTTGGGAAAAAAGGTCGAAAAATAACCCATGGGCAAAATTTCTCCTCTAAAATTTTCTATTTAGCATCGACCTTTGTGACCTTTTGGAAAGGTGCTAGTTTGAACAGTAACAATGTGCATGAATATTGGTTATATGGAGATGTCAAAGAGGATTTTGGGTTATGCATCCCCTATCTCAAATTTGGAGAGATTACGAGATTGTACACACTAGTGTATGAAATCTTCAAGAATTGGATAACGTTGTTAAGTTCTTGATTGATGAGTCTAAATTCACTAAGAAAAATGGTGTAGTATGAGTGCTTGAAGGGTCAATTGCACTTCAACTAAAGGGTTTAGGGAATTAGGTTGACAAAAGAGCACCCCTTTCCTCAACAATTGGTTGTGGATGCAATGCTTGAAGATTTTTTTTTAGGACTTGCTACAATTGGAAAGGTTGTTAGATGTGTTGGTTTGTTCACCGTACACTTCTATTAATACATATATTGTTTAAAACATTTTGTTTTTATCTTAATTGGAACATTGGTTTACATGCAACTAGTTTGCATTATTTGATTGTCCATTATTTAACTTTATGTAATCAAGTTAAATATTGGAAAATTTATGAATTAGTTTAGCACATATAGAAATATCAATTTTCTATTGATCTTTATTATTTAAATGTGCCTTAAGTAAACCTTAGGAATATTAATGAACCAAACAAGTAAATTTTAGTATTTGTTGCAAGACTCCTGGTTGAATATTTGGTTAATTTGTTAGGAGTGCTCCCCAAGAAGGGGCTATCAAATATCCCCACACTATTCACATTACTTCAAAAAAAGTTATTGTTCCCCTTGACATTGTAAATGTACTTTCCAAACATGTTTTTATCAAAAGAAAGGTGCTTACTATTCATTTAGTAAATGCACATGTCTAAAATATAATCTATATTTTAGCAAAAAAATCCATTTATTCTTATAGATACCTTATAATAGTGCTTAAGAGAATCATCTAACATGAGCGTTGGCTTCCAATATTTAAGATGCAATATAACACGTGTTAAATTCTTATAAACACTTTAGAAAAGTCCTTACAGAGATGCATATGACATGGGCATTATCTTCCAATATTTTATGAGATATTTATTATGTGCATGCATGTCCTCTCCTCTCCTTTTCAATTAGCAAGCTAGCATCTACCCTGCTTCACTTACAAAAGTATGGTAATGCTTGCTTTCCAATAAATCTATATATATTCAATGGCCCAACAAAGTAAGGGGACGGAGTCATCTTCACATACTCATACATAAATATGGTCCCTTACTAATATCGATATTAATACGGTCTTGCTTGAGAATATGTTATCACATTTATAGTAGTCGGGGCTAACATGTCTTCAGACCAGATTCCAGTATTTTCTGAGCCAACATTTTATTATGAGATGCATGAGATCGACAGATGATGAGCAGTTATTCTATGATCACTCATATTTTCAGCAGACCCAAAGAAAAAATATTTTGAGCCCTATGCCATGACTGAGCCTCATGACCTCATATTTGACGACTGGGGTGGCCATTTCCTTCCATACAGAGCAGTGTGATAGTGCCTAGAGTTATGCAGCAGCAATGTTCCAGTGACAGTTGATGGTTCAGATGATGGATACAGGGATATGACCCAGCAAGTATATGGTTGTGCATTGGATACCTATATTGTGCTATTTTACTTATCTTAGTAGCTTGACTAGGTATTTAGTGGTCATGATTTGGCGATATATATATATATATATGTATATGGTTATTGGTTGATTGTTTAGAATTAAAGTGGTCTAATTACTTGGAATCAGAATTTCTTGTGTATACTCATTGGCCTTACCCTCTTAAGTAGCATGGACTTGGTCATTCCCAACATTTATGGCTTGCTAGTTATGGCTTCACCTATCACCTTTCCCCACCCATACGTTCTCTTCCATATTTGGTTTTATCCTAATTTACACTTCGGCTTGTGATATTGAGGACTTCCCCACTTATGCCTCTATGTTGGATAGAATCCCTATTGTTTTGTGTCTCGGCTTTGAGTCGTGCAAAAGAACTTACTGAAGGCTTGATCCTTCTAGGACAGGAGAACCAGCTGGTGTTGGTTCTTGAGCTTAGGTGATTTGGATTTGAATCCTTGACCTCTCTGGTCGGTTTCCCCCGATGTTTGGTCCTGATTGTGGATGATCCCCCTAGTTTCCTGAGTTGTGATAGCTAGACTTGAAGCAAATTGTACTACAATCATTACATGCATATGTGACTCATTGTTATATCTTCTATGCAATCCCATGATTATAAAGTAAATATGTGCTTTTAAGCACAATGAAAGCGGGCTATGAAATGAAATGCAAAGCACCCTGGATGAAAGCTACAACTATTTGTGCTTCTAAGCACATGCTAAATCCTAAGGTTCATAAGGCCTAAAGAGCAGTGGTTAAATGTATGCTAAATCTAAAGACTGATGGCCATGATTGAAATGTAATGATTAATTCCTCATGAAGCCTACGGGTTAGGATGTGAGATGGGGTAAGGGACAACCAATTCTAAATGTCCAATGGGATTGATCATTCCTAGACAGAGATTGTCTTAAATATTGATCCTCAGTTGCAATGGGATTGATCATCCCTAGACAGAGATTGTATTAAATGTTGATCCTGAGTTGTGGTGGGTTCGATTGACCCTAGACAAAGATGTCTTAAATAATTGTGTTGGGTTCGATTGACCCTAGACAAAGATGTTTTAAATATTTGGGTTGGGTTCGATTGACCCTAGACAGAGATGTCTTAAATAATTATGTTGGTTTCGATTGACCCTAGATAGAGGTGTCTTAAATAATTGTGTTGGGTTAGATTATCCCTAGACAAAGGTGTCTTAAATGATTGTGTTGGGTCTTATAATCCCTAGACAAAGGTGTCTTAAATGATTGTGTTGGGTCCGATCATCCCTAGACAGAGGTGTCTTAAATGATTGTGGTGGGATTGATCATCCCTAGACAGATATCCTGAGTTCCAAAAGGAAGGATAGTCTTAAATGTTGATCTTGTGTTGGACTTAATCCTTGGTTCCGAAAGGAAGGATTGTCCATGATCCCTAGTTCCAAAATGAAGGATCATATGTGTACTGCAGGTGATGCTCCTGATGATATTCCAATACTATAGATGAGGATGCTCCAGTTTTGTTGATGATGAGATGACAGGATGCTCCAGTGCTGCAGATGATGATGTTCTAGCACTAAATATGAGGATGCTCCAATGCTGCAGGTGATGTTCCAGTGATGAAGATGACGATGCTCCAGTGCTGCAGGTGATGTTCCAGTGCTGAAGATGAGGATGCTACAGTACTGCAGGTGATGTCCCAATGCTGAAGATGAGGATACTCCAGTGTTGCAAGTGATGTTCCAGTGCTGAAGATGAGGATGCTCCAATGCTACAGGCGATGTTCCAATGATGAAGATGAGGATGCTCCAGTATTGAAGATATTGATGTTCCAATTCTGAAGATGAGGATGCTCTAGTACTGAAGATGATGATTTTGAAGAGCTTCCAATGATTTATAGATGTATCAGTGTTGATGATGATGCCCTCCTCCCTCCGATGATGTTGTGTAGAGTTACACATGCAGATGTTGTTGTCAGTATAATACCCTTCTTGTTAAGGGGGAGTGTTAAATTAATGTAACTTCAAAGAATATTCTACTTGTACTTTATTATTGTAACTCCGTCGGGGATGTCATTATTACATTTGGTCATGTAAAGGTCATGAGGTTAAACCTCCATTGTAAGTCAAGTCGTTAGTACCCAAGTAAATGTAATATAATTGGTAATTGAGTCTCTCTAGAGAAGTCGGACCAGTTAGGATTACTGGGGCCGAGATAACTGAGTTAAATATTCGGTCAAAAGTAATGTATAAATAGAAGGAGAGACTCCTTCATTTATTAATTCACTCACTTGTGCAATTCGCATTAGTAGAGAGAGAGAGATATCTGTGAAGGAGAAGGAGTGGCTAGAGTCCATAGTTTGGTAATTTTGTCTCTCTTATTCGTGAGACGTATTTTTGGGGCATTGTACTTGATCATATATATTGAGGAAGTTCTTGTTGGTTTTTCTTCCCCTGGAGGGTTTCCCAGGGTATATTGTTTTGTGCTTTGTGATTGTGTTTCTTTTAGAGATCCTGCTTATGTTGCTATTATGAATAATGTATTGAATGCTAATGAATTTGAAATCTAGTCTATGGTAGCATATATAATCTTAACATGGTATCAGAGCTTTCCTGAAAAGAGCAACCTTCACAAGGTAAAACTCTCTCTCTCTCCAGAATCGAAAAATTAGGGCTTTTCACATAAGTGGAATTTTTGTGTGCTACTAGCATAGAAAGGTGCGCCTCTTCAAAAGCGAAATTTTGAGACCAAGATCGAAATTTTTGAGTGGGTGAAACTTCGGGAAAGTCAAACCCTAGTTTGACTTTGGACCAAAAACTACAGAAAACCAAAAAAAATCTAGAAATTGTAGATCCAAAATTCGCAAGTCAATTTTGAAGGGTAAAATTTTGTAATTTTCAGAATCCAAGCACACCAGCATACTGACCTCAGTCAAGCACATCTTTTGGTGATTTCAGTTTTTCGTTTTGAGAAATTTTGATTTTTGACTATTTTCTGCTCCTCGGGTTGCAATGGCACCAAGCACCAAGCTTGATGACAAGTTGGAAGGCATAGAGAACTTTTGTGCTTGGAAGTATAGGATTGGACTCATTCTGGAAGAGAATGATCTTACCAAGTTTGTTAAAGAAGTTGTACCTGACCCGAAGAAGCTGAAGCTAAGGAGAAGCAAAAGAAGGATATGACTAGGGATATGAGGATCGTAACAGACTCCATTAAATATCACTTGATTCCTCAAGTGTCCTCTAAGAAGACTCCAAAATAAATTTTTAATTCCCTAACCAGAATGTATGAAGGGAGAAACATAAATCGGAAGATGAACGTGAGAACTCAACTCAAGAGCACAAAGATGAGCCAAGGAGAATCGATTCAAGAATACTTTACAAGGGTTTCCCAATTCAAGGAACACCTAGAAGCTATTAGAGACACTCTTGATGAATATGAGTTGGTAATGACTTCTCTCAATGGTCTTACTAGACCTTGGGACTCCTTTATCCAGACTATGTATGCAAGAAAGGAAAGTCTACTATTCGAAGTTGTATGGGAAGAATGTGTTCAGGAGGAAGATAGAGTAGCAAATCGAGAAGCACTACTCAAGGAAGATGATCAAGCTCTAGCTACTTATACAAAGAGAGGAAAAGGAAAACCTCATTTCAAGAAGGAAAATCATAGGGAGTTCCATCATCCCAAGAAGTTTCAAAATTATAAGAAGTGAAACTACAAGCGAAGAGACTACTCTTCTTTCCTATGTTACCATTGTGATAAGATGGGACATATTGCCAGAGATTGTCCTAAGAGAAAAGAAGAAGTCAAGAGGAAGAGCAATAAAATACATCATGCTCACCTTGCCGAAGACGACGAAGAAGAATTAGAAGATGAAGAACCTCCCAGGAAGCAAATAAAGGAAGAAGTCGAAGAATATTTCTTGTGATAGTGGTGCTTCGAAGCACATGACAGGTCAAGAGAAGACTCTCTCCAGTTTAGAAGAAAAGGACTCCCCTCAGAAAGGATCACTAAGAGAATAGGAGAAGCAAAATACAAGCTTGATGATGGAGCAGAGTTCACCATCAGACATTCCAGTAATACCTGCAAGGAGACTAGGATCAAAAGAGATCCTACCAAACAAATAAAGATAAGTATTTGAATTTTCATTTCTATCACATTATTTAAATGATAGTATCCAGTTGTATACACATTTATTTAGGATATGTGTTAATATGTTCACAGTGTTATGCATGTGATGGGTAAGTAGACTATGGTGCTATACAACATTCCATTGCTACTTATCTAGAGTAAAACCTCTTTGCTGACATATTGGGAGTAGTGCACACTCTTAATAATGTCTTGGTAGAGATGGAAGGCATCTAAAAAAGTTACCATATGAATGTGGGGTATGAATAAATGTTGTGATTTGGAAACTATGAAATGTTTCTAAGCATGCTATTGAATTTGACTTGTAGGAAGTATCGTACAATGATCACCTACAAATGAAGAACAGCGAGACTTGTTCCGTAGAACAAGTGACAATGGTTCAAATAGAAACAAGACTTGTGAAATCAAGTAGAGGAAGTCGACTATGAGGAGATAGCCAGACTCATGGTGTGATCGAAGTATATGAAGAAGATATACCTCCTAGAGTTGCAGAGGTTGCACCCTCTCACGATGATGAGACTCTGGAAGATCATGATATGTTGGAGCCCCAAGAACCTCCATCCATGACTATATTTCTCGCAAGAGAAAACCATCTTGGGCTCGTGAAATTATTCAATATGCAGAGAGGTATGGAGCTCCAGAAGGATCCACAAGAGAAAGCAAGAGGCCAAAGCCATTTTCCAGTTATGTGACTTTGATGTGTGATCTTGTAGAGAAAGAACCTACTTGCTTCAGAAAGAATGGGTAGAATCTATGGCGGAAGAATACCGGTCCATAATGAAGAATGATGTGTGGGACATAGTTCCCAAACCAGAGGGTAAAAGTGTGGTATCTTCCAAATGGATATACAAGATAAAACATGCCGCGAATGGAAGTATTGAGATATACAAAGCTAGGTTTGTGGCTTGAGGATTCTCACAAAAGGAAGGAATTGATTATGAGGAAACGTTTTCTCCTGTAGCAAGGTACACTTCTATTAGAACCATCATGGCACTGGCAGCCACGATGAAGTGGAAGTTACACCAGATGGATGTGAAAACAACTTTCCTGGATGGTTTTATTGAGGAGGAAGTGTACATAGAACAACCACAAGGTTTTGAGGTTGAAAACAAATAGATGCATGTCCATAAACTAAAGAAGGCTCTGTATGGATTGAAGCAAGCTCCAATAGCTTGGTAGTTTTCTGACGAGCTTGGGATTTACTAAGAGTAAAGTTGATCCTTACCTTTACTTCAAGGTTATGGATGATGAACCAGTCATATTATTTCTATATGTGGATGACTTGTTCCTAACAAATAAAGAGAAGAGAATCTCAGAGTGCAAAGAGAAGCTCGCTACAGAATTCGAGATGAAATACCTTGGCTTAATGCATTATTTTCTAAGTCTCGAGGTATGGCAGAGCCTAGAGGGAATATTCCTTAATCAAGGGAAGTATGCAGTGGAAACCTTGAAAAGATTTGATATGTTGGAGTGCAAAGCCATGGGCTCACCCATGGATACCAACTTGAAGTTATTATCTGATACCTCTTCAAAATTAGTGGATGTGACTCTCTACAGGAAGATTATTGGGTCACTGATGTATTTGACGAATACGAGGCCAGATATATGGTTTGTTGTAAACATCTTGATTCATTATCTGGTTGAGCCCAGACGGTTGCACATTGTAGCTGCAAAGCATGTGATGAGGTACCTAAAAGGTATAATAGATTATGGTCTCTATTATTCTAGAGATCATGAGTTCAGACTGTATGGTTATACAGATTCCGATGGGCTGGAAGTGTCTCAAATAGGAAGAGCACTTCGGGTGGATGTTATAGTCTGGGGTCAGCCATGATCTCATGGATAAGTAGGAAGTTGTCCAGTGTGGCTCTCAGCACTGCAGAGGCAGAGTATATTTCAGCTTGTTCTGCGAGTTGTCAATCCATATTGCTTCGGAATTTGTTATTAGGTCTGTTTGATCTGGATTTGGATACCACAGTGATTCTATGTGATAACTAGAGTTGTATAAAAATGACAAAGAACCCTGTGTTCCATGAGAGGTCAAAACACATAGAAATACGGTATTTCTACATCCGTGATATGGTGCAGAGGGAAGCTATAAAACTCCAGTACGTGAGCACGGATGAGCAGGTTGCAGATGTGTTGACTAAGCCTCTGTCTCGAGTGAAGTTTGAGCACTTCTGTGACAAGCTTGGTATAGTCCGAAAGGACTTCCCTCGAAAGGGGGAGTAGTGCTGATGATACTGTGGTGCAGTGGGATTGATCATCCCTAGACATAGATTGTCTTAAATGTTGATCCTGATTTGCAGTGGGATTGATCATCCCTAGACAGAGATTGTCTTAATGTTGATCCTGAGTTGTGGTGGGTTCGATTGACCCTAGACAAAGATGTCTTAAATAATTGTGTTGGGTTCGATTGAATCTAGACAGAGGTGTCTTAAATAATTGTGTTGATTTCGATTGACCCTAGCTAGAGGTGTCTTAAATAATTGTGTTGGGTTCGATTGAACCTAGACAGAGGTGTCTTAAATAATTGTGTTGAGTTCAATTGACCCTAGACAGAGGTGTCTTAAATAATTGTGTTGGGTTTGATTATCCCTAGATATAGGTGTCTTAAATAATTGTGTTGGGTCTGATCATCCCTAGACAGAGGTGTCTTAAATGATTGTGTTGGGTCCGATCATCCCTAGACATAGGTGTCTTAAATGATTGTGGTGGAATTGATCATCCTTAGACAGAGATCCCGAGTTCTGAAAAGAAGGATAGTCTTAAATGTTAATCTTGTGTTGGAATTAATCCCTGATTCCGAAAGGAAGGATTGTCCATGATCCCTAATTCCGAAAGGAAGGATCATATGTGTACTGCAAGTGATGCTACTGATCATATTCCAATATTGTATATGAGGATCCTCCAGTTTTGTTGACAATGAGATGCCAGGATGCTCCAATGCTGCAGATGATGATGTTCTAGTACTGAAGATGAGGATGCTCCAGTGCTGCAATTGATGTTTCGGTGTTGAAGATGAGGATGCTCCAGTGTTGCAGGTGATGTTCCAGTGCTGAAGATGAGGATGCTCCAGTACTGCAAGTGTTGTCCCAGTGCTGAAGATGAGGATACTCCAATGCTACAGGTGGTGTTACAGTGCTGAAGATGAGGATGCTCCAGTGTTGTAGGTGATGTTCCAATGCTGAAGATGAGGATGCTCCAGTATTGAAGATGATGATGTTGAAGAAATTCCAATGATTTATAGATGTATTAATGTTGATGATGATGCCCTCCTCCCTCCGATGATGTTGTGTAGAGTTACACATGCAAATGTTGTTGTCAGTAGAATACCCTTCTTGTTAAGGGGGAGTGTTAAATTAATGTAACTTCAAAGAATATTCTACTTGTACTTTATTATTGTAACTCCGTCGAGGATGTTTTACCTCCGTTGGGGATGTCATTATTACATTTGGTCATGTAAAGGTCATGAGGTTAAACCTCCATTGTAAGTTGGGTCGTTAGCACACAAGTAAATGTAATATAAGTGGTAATTGAGTCTCTCTAGCGAAGTCGACCCAGTTAGGATTACTGGGGCCGACATAACTGAGTTAAATATTAGGTCAAAAGTAATGTATGAATAGAAGGAGAGACTCCTTCATTTATTCATTCACTCACTTGTGCAATTCGTATTAGTAGAGAGAGAGATATCTACGAAGGAGAAGGAGGAGTGGCTAGAGTCTAGAGTTTGGTCTTTTTGTCTCTCTTATTTGTGAGATGTATTTTTGGGGCATTGTACATGATCATATTGAGGAAGTTCTTGTTGGGTTTTCTTCCCCTAAAGGGTTCCCAGGGTATATTGTTTTGTGCTTTGTGATTGTGTTTCTTTCAGAGATCCTGCTTATGCTACTATTATGAATAATGTATTGAATGCTAATGAATTTGCAATCTAGTCTATGGTAGCATATATAATCTTACATAAGGGACAACTAATTCTAAGTGTCCCCTAGAACCTCAAGCTACGGTTAACTATGCACCTAGTCACGATGGTTCTAGAATAGATCCCCACGAAGCTTGATCCAGGCTTGGATGTGAGCCGTAGACATTTGCTAAAGTTGAATAGGCACTCCTCAAATCAACTTTTTCCATTTGTGAGACACTGCCATTCCTTGTGTGTTTTCTGTCCAACATATGCTTTAGGTGGCTTTCCCTTTCCCTTTATCAAAAGTGTGACAATGTTGAAGTTGTAAATTCATCCCCTTGTCTGAGCTTCCTCTTTTCCACCTTCACCCATTTCTAGCAAAATGGTCACGTACATAAAATGAGTATACACTTGAGTGTCTTTTTCTTAGTAATTGATTGCTTTAACATAGACTTATATTTAATGTTTTATTTGCTTAATCGTCAGTAAATGCCATTTTATACTTTAGTCTTGCTATTGAAATAATCAGAGGAGCATGTCTTATCCATTTGTACTTGCAACATCAGTCAGTTTGAGCCTGGGTCATTATTTTGATCAGTTTTGACTTGGTCAACCCAGTTTGACCAAGTCAACCGCGGGATCCGAGATGAGTTGGACCGATGATGTTCGAGATTGATTATTTGTGATCCTATGGTGCCCATTTGATGGTTTGATGGGTTTTTTTTTTTATTATTATTTACAGACCATTATTTTTATTGTCTGGGCATGGTTGAGCTTATAGATGATTATCCAGGTGGTCACATGGTGTATGAGTACTCATCTCTACTAGATTTGGGCCTTTTGAGTCCATTGTTACACTCAAATATCAGTTTTAGGCACTTTCAGATGGGATTATGGTCATTTTATCACTTTATTGCATATTTGCCATATAAAATGGCATGTCGGCACACTTAGAGATTATTTTGGTTTACCTAGGGCACTAGGTAGGGAGTATAGGGTCTAGCCACTCGTTATTACCATATTACCATGCTCCTAGACATTTTGGTGCAATCATATTTGTGCCCGAGGCACCAGGAAGAGAGATACATGCATTGTATTAATTTACAGGTGATATTCCATAAATAAAAAATGGAAGAAATGGTCACTGATGAAATCAATTTGGGAAAATGAGGCAAGGAATTGGCATGAGTTTTGTTCAGAGGATTTTTTTTTATGCATCCCACACCTTACGACACATTTTGCAGCATTCAGTGGGGTCCACATACACTCGGGTTATTATTTTGGGCATTTTTATTATGTCATTGAGGGGCCACAATTTGGTCATTTGGTTACATTATGATATTATCTTGAGTTATTATATGTTATTGTGCCATGGGGTCATGCTAGAGAAGGATATGTTACACCTTCTAGCCCCACCATATGTTTATATCATGTGTCTTAGTCACTTATCATGTGGTGTGTCCCCCCTAGGGCGTCTTAGTGAGTGCGTCCCCTCTATTTTTGAGTAATCCGTTTATATTGTATTCGGGCTCATCTTAGCCGTTGATTATCATTGATGTATCTTTTAATTCAACCACTCATTCAAAAAGTGTTTAGGGTTTTGGTCTCTCTCAATCCTATTTAAGGAAGAGACCCCCCTCATTATAAAGGGACTTTTGGCTCTTGGTTATTGGAATAAAATTTGATTCTTATGAGAAAGTCTTGGATCTTGATTTGGATGTATGCCTATGGTGATTGAAACTACTTTTCCATTGCACTGAGGATCTTGGTGAATATCTTGCACATTTTTCTATCCATATTTTTACTTGCAGGTGAAGAGGACGATTTGGAAGAGGGGCACATTGGCTGGGGAGACTCACCCTGTCTCTCTCTCTCAAATCTGGTTATTCAGGGAGTAGTTTTTTCTTTGTACCAATTATTCTCTACATGTTATTCTTTATTTGCATTTACCCTCATTCTTGTTTACTGATTGAATTGATCTCACTGGTTTTACAGGAAGAGAGGAGCACACTTGTGGACTTGGGAAAATCGTGGGGGCAAGAGAACACACCAAATATTCATTTGATCTTTGCGGGAGTAGTCCTACTCATGCTGGCATCCATTCTCATCATCCAGGTATGCTCATAAGATGAGTATTTTATTTCTCTAACTTACCCATCTGTCATTTTCATTGAAACCCTAACTACGACAATTTAAAAAAATTATATAGCTCTTTCAATTTGGAATTTTGGCGAGATATTTATGGGTTTTATACTTTAGGCCTAGCCCAAAGTGGGTCCTCAAGGGAGTCACCCTTGGGAGACTCCATCTTCCCATAAACCCTAGGCACTGATCTTTAACTATTGCGCTTTGCATGTGTTTCTAAGTTGTTTGAGTTGATTTTTGGCTTGTAAGCTCGGATATTGTCAAATCTATCATCAAGCCTTGCTAGGAATCCCCTATCATCTCATATCTACTCCCTTGGACCAATTTCCACTTTTTAAGTACACATATCCCAAGGTAGTTGATTTTGATCATTTACCCCAGCACCTTAATCCTAAGTCCATTCTTAATCTTTGATCATCGTCTCTAAGTATATTTAAGGTTGACTCTCATTCATCATAGGCCTCCACATTTATCTCATCCCTTAGGCCTAGTATTCTTCACACCTCACCTTACGTACTTGTTATCACACAACTTGTAGTTGTTCCAAAATATTATCCTATCCAGAATGGTAGAGGCGTTGGACAACTAAAGAGGTGACCCAAGAGATGCCACTGTTCCCAATGCAATTGGTTGTCACACTAACTGAGGCACTCTTCACTTTAGATATAGCCTAAGCAAGACCAAGGAGGAGACCCTATATATCCAATGAGGGCTAGCGAACCTACTCAAGACCTCCTAGGGAAATGTGATGATGAAAATAGGAAAAGATCAAGAGTAAATGGATCTAGATCTAGAAAAGATAAGTGGACCCAAGGAGTTAGGGCTTGGTTGAAGAAGCTTATGAAATGGAAAAATGTTCAACCAAAGAAAGATTAAGCCACTTATAAGTTTAAAATAGTAGATCTAGATAGATCTAATGCCACATAAAAGTACCCAAGTGGGTCCCACCCTTAAAATATGGAAAATGGTCCAAATGGGGCCCACAAGGTGAAAATCAAGTTGAGATGGCACTAGGAGGGTTTCCACTCAATATATCTATGGATTTGATGAGAAATTGGCAACACCCACGTGATGGATCTAGAAAAATCCCACCTACCAAACAAGTGTGACCTCCCTTGGAGAGGCCCAGTGCCTTAGATGAGGGGGTAAATGGAGTCAGATACCCACCAAACTTTAGATCCAATGTTTGTTAATTATTATTTAGGTGGGTTTTAATTATTAAGCCCATGCAATCGCTAGATCTCACCGGATCTAAAAATAAAAATAAAAAATGAGGGTTTTGACATATGAGGGTTTGAGATCTAGAGAACAAGTGGATAAATTAAAAGAATAAAATGCGTACCTTTCAAGCGTACCTGGATAATGAAAATGGATGCCGACTATGAGGAGTATTACTCCCACAAATATCAAATGAAATATTTGGTTGTTTCTCTTGCTTATGCGATTTTCCCAAGTCCACTAGTGCGACCCTCTCTTCTTGCAAAACCAAGGAGACAGAGCTCAATTAGCAAACAACAATGAGGGTAGATGCAAGTAAGAAGAAAATGATAGAGAATGATTGGTACAAAGACAAAACCATTCCCTGTTTAAATCAAGATTTGACATAAGGTAGCAGGGTGAGCCTCCCCACCAATGCGCACTCCTCCCAAAACGTCTTCTTGCCCTACAAATCAATATAGTGGAAAAAAATACAAAATCCCTCAGTGCAAGGCTAGGGCAAAGTAAGGCTAGGAAAAAGGGGATGACTCAACTGACTCAACACTGTGATACTTTGGCTAGGGGAAAGTAAATACACACTCAAGCATATGTCGGATAATAAATACACAAGGAATTGCAGTGTCTCACAAATGGGATAAGTTGTTTAGAGAGGTGCTTCTTCAACCTTGGCAAATTTCTAAAAATCACATCATTATATTTCATTTCATTGGCCAACAGTCTTTGGATTTAGCAAATATTTAACCACTGATTTCTTTAGTCCCATATGACCCTTTTAGGGATTTTTCATGTTCTTAGAAGCACAACTACTAAAGCTTTCATCCAGAATGCTTTTAGTTTCCAATACATTTCATTTCATAGCGCTTTTGGAGATTTTGCATGTGCTTAGAAGCACAACTACTAAAGCTTTCATCCAGGGTGCTTTTTAGTTTCCAATACATTTCATTTCATAACCCTTTTAGGGATTTTGCATGTGCTTAGAACCACAACTACTAAGGCTTTCATCCAGGGTGCTTTTAGTTTCCAATACATTTCATTTCATAACCCTTTTGGGGATTTTGCATGTGCTTAGAAGCACAACTAATTAGGCTTTAATCCAAGGTGTTTACTCATTTAATTTTTCATAAATGATGGTAGTATAATTCGCTTCAGGGTTTATCCAACACAACTCAGGAAACTAGGGGGACTCTCTACAATCAAGACCAAACATAGTGGCAACCGACTAGAGTGATCAAGGTATCAAATCCAACTCACCAAAGGTAAGTTTTGTTTCCAACTCAAGACAAGACACAAACTAATAGGAATGTTATCCAACACAGAGGAAAAAGTGGGGAGTATCAGGATATTCCTATACTCCATCCTAGTCCTAGCAGCATTTTCATTATTTGCATTTTCAGTCATGCATGCACTTTTAGGGTTTGCATGCATTATTTAGGGTTTGCATGCATCCCAGTCATCAGTCCCAGCACCTAGCCCTCAGTTAGGCATCCCCTGGAGCTTCCTTCCACTCAGTTTCAGCCCTCCTAGAGCTTAGTGCGCCCTCCTTTCACCTACTGCATGAGAAAGGCGCCCTTCCTTACCTACCATTCAGTTATCTTTATTTATCTTCAGTTCTCTCCTTGATTTAAGGCTATAATGACTCTCAACTAACTATATCACTTTGATGGACCTCCAGTGAGACTTAACTACCCATTCTGACTTTAGTTAGCTCCTCATGCGCCCTCCAATGAGCCTCCTTCATTCAGTTAGTTCTAGTTACACTCAGTTACACCTACCACACTCAGTTAGACTCAGTTTGACTGATGGTTGACAGTTACTTGAGTATTAATGAATCCACCAATGATGAGATAGACTACTAGTTGTGCTCCGATGACACTCCAGTGATCTTTTGATCACTCCATGAAGGCTAATTCGAATTGCCACCTTAGGTATTAGAATCCTCATTCATTGTACTATTTATTTGTCCATATTGTGATTAATTAATTAGTGTGTGTGAAGTATCTTTGTTTCTATCCGAGTTCTACTGTATTATTATTTTGTTGCTCATTATACTGCATTGACCACTCTTCTTCTATTTTCTTTCTTAATCAATTACTTTCTTGTGAGGTATACATCATCTCTTAGATCTGTTGTGAGGATTTTCACATGGTATCAGAGCATGTTGAGAGTATTGTTTATCTCCATTCCTGAGATTTTTTTGTAGGTTATTATCAAGATTTCAAGTGCAGCAGTTGCAGCAGTTTTTGCATTTTTGGAGCAGTAGCAGTTGCAGATATTCTCTATTTTTTTTGCAGGTCTTCTACAGCTTCAATGTATTCAGAGGAAATCTATCCTCTTTCTCCATTCAACCATGATCCTCGTTTTCCATTCAACTATGATGAATGGAAACCACTGATGATAGCACATTTGAAGAAAAATGGTCTCTTTGATCATTGTTTTGAAAGAGAGTTCGAATCCTATGATGAAGAGAGTGACTGGTTAGATAAAGGTGAAATAGCTTGTGTAGCCATGATGTATGATATGCCTCAATGCATGTTATATGACCTCCCTAATATTTCGTCACCAAAAGAGCTATGGGCTCACCTGGATGTAATATTTGACAGACATAATGAAGGAATTGGTCCAAACCCTTTCAAGAACAAGCAAAGTGATGCATTCGCCCTCCTTGATGATCTCATTGATCATGAACCAGTATCAAACACATCTCATATTGAAGTTGTCCACAAAGAAGAACTTGCATATTCTACACTCATGCTCCAAATTTCTTCTCTTTTTGTGCCAGCTCACACTCTAGATATTGCAGAAGGTCCTAAATCCTCTCTAGCACCAGAGTTTGTTGGTTTGCATCATGATCACATGAATATTTCGGAGGTAAAATCAGCTATTGGAGTAAGTGCATTCGCTCTCCTCAAGCAATCACCTCTTATTTACTACTATATGATCATTATTTCATGCTTTCAGAAGGTTATTGAAGATTATGGCTATTGCCATTTGCTTGGGATAAGTTTTCATGCATATCATGGTTTTGATCTCACCCCTGTTGGTTCAAAGGAGATCTCAAGAAACCATGGCCATTCGCTTGGGATAATTTCTCATGCATTTATTGGTTTTGATCTCACCTCTTATGGTTCAAAGGAGATCTCAAGAAACCATGATGCAAGTCTTGGATCTAATTTGGATTCTAAGCATTTACTACTTGGGATAATTTCTCATGCATATGATAGTTTTGATCTCACCCCTGCTAGTTCAAAGGAGATCTCAAGAAACCATTATTCAAGTCTTAAATCTGATTTGGATTTCAAGCAATCATATGATGGTTCTTTTGGGCAAGATCTCACCCATGATGGTTCGAAGGAGAAGACAAAAGACTATCTTCACATTCATAGATTTGATCCTACCTCAGCTGATTCAAATCACAGGTTCAAGGATCATCCTCATACTTTTGGATTTGTTCTCATCACATTCGATCTGAAGAGCAAGTACAAGCACATACTTTCTGAGCATAATCCACTTCTTCCCAAGAAGAAGATACCTCCAGACATATGACCAATCATCACACCTGCTTGAGTTTGGAGCATTTATTTTTGTGTGTGCCTTACAGTCTATTTTGAGGGGGGGGTATTTTTCCCATGAGGTTTTCCCCATTTCCTCAGTTTATTGACTATTATTATTATTCATTGTATTGGGTGACCTTTGGTCTTAGTTACCAGGGCCCATGACCTTTGGCTTTCAGTTGAGAAGAGTAGTCGTAAATATTAAAGTACTTTTTCATTCCAGATAGCCAAGCTTCTGTTGTGTCGCCCTTCTCACTTTCGCCGTTAGAAGTAGGTGGCTTAATATTTTTAAATTCCCCAATAATCTGTTCATGATGCTTATGTTTTCTCTTTTTAGAACAACATTCATTGTTACTGCTGTCATAATTTATGTCTTCATTACTTGAATTAGATTTAAAGGATGAGTAACTGTTCTTTTTATCATTTCTTGTTTTCTTATGCTTATGTTGGTGGGACATTATTTCAGAATCAGCCTTAAACTCTGATTTTCTGCCTCTTTCATCACTATGATAGTTTCCTTTTAAATTCTGTTGTAACTCTTCATGTACCTTGAGGATCTGTTCATTTTCTTCTTTAACAGCTTTTAACTCAGATATTCCTATACTCCATCCTAGTCCTAGCAGCATTTTCATTATTTGCATTTTCAGTCATGCATGCACTTTTAGGGTTTGCATGCATTATTTAGGGTTTGCATGCATCCCAGTCATTAGTCCCGACACCTAGCCCTTAGTTAGGCAGCCCCCAGATCTTCCTTCCACTCAGTTTCATCCCTCCTAGAGCTTAATGTGCCCTCCTTTCACCTACTGCATGAGAAAGGCGCCCTTCCTTACCTACCATTCAGTTATCTTCAGTTCTCTCATTGATTTAAAGCTAGAATGACTCTCAACTGACTGTATCACTCTGATGGACCTCCAGTGAGACTTGACTACCCATTATGAATTCAGTTAGCTCCTCATGCGCCCTCCAATGAGCCTCCTTCATTCAGTTAGTTCCAGTTACACTCAATTACACCTACCACACTCAGTTAGACTCAGTTTGACCGATGGTTGACAGTTACTTGAGCATTGATGACTCCACCGACGATGAGATAGACTACTAGTTGTGCTCCGATGACACTCCAGTGATCTTTTGATCACTCCATGAAGGCTAATTCGAATTGCCACCTTAGGCATTCGAATCCTCATGCATTGTACTATTTATTTGTCCATATTGTGATTAATTAATTAGTGTGTGTGAAGTATTTTTGCTTCTATCCGAGTTCTACTGTATTATTATTATGTTTCTCATTATACTGCATTGACCACTCTTCTTCTATTTTCTTGCTTAATCAATTACTTTATTGTGAGGTATGCATCATCTCTTAGATCTCTTGTGAGGATTTTCACAGGGAGGTCCTCCATACACAGGCTGAGGTGTAAGTCAGGATAAAAACCAAAAGTGGGAAAGATAACGGACGGATGGGAAAAGTGTAGGTGATGCATAAGCTAGCAAGCCATAAAGGTGGGAATGATCATGTCCACACTCCTAGGAGGGTAAAACCAACGAGTATAAAACAAGAACTTCTAAATGTAAGTAATGCAACCATTTAGATAATCATTAACGACCATATTCATTTTATATAGATATTGTCGGATCATGATTACTAGATACTAAGTCAAGCTATCAAAATGACCAAAAGAGAAAGATAATAAAACCAATGCAAATCATATAATTGCTGGGCCATATACCTGAATCTGCTATCTAGATCACTTGTAGCCACTAAAACACTATTGTTGAAGCTCTAAGCATTGCACTGCATATGTATGGGATAAAAGGTCATCCCAGTCATCAAATCTGAGTTCAAGAGGCTCAACCTTGTCATAAGGTCTACTACATGTCTGATATGGGGTTGCTCTGATGTGTGAGTGATCATACCTAATACTGCTCATCATAACTGATCTCACTAGAACTGTGTAAAGGAAAAGCTAAAAAATATGCAGATAACTACTCTGCAATCATGGTATCCCAACTACTATGGATGTGATAACATTTGGCTCCAGTTGGGACAAGTGCTCCAAGGAAGAGAGTGCTTGAGAACCTCAGAATCTCTGGTCCCCAATACTAACTACATCAATCTTCAATCCAGCACCTAAGTGTTTTGCTTCATCTTCAAGTGTACCTATTCCTACACACGTAGAAGCAAACTACCACGAGCAACATGTATGGAATAAATTAAAATACTAAAATGAAATTCTAATCTAGAACAAAATAATATAAAATGCATGAAATACTAATCCAAACACTTAACACTTTCATTTCATTATTTTTAATGCAAGAGATAAAAAAGGATTGGAAAGGAGCAAACTAAACTCACTTAATCATAAAGTAACTCAATACTCAGAAGAAGAAAGAAACTCAAATCCTACTGCTCAAGTGAGCTTATTCAAAAATCTACCTACTCTAAATAGGAAAGAGGAGTCCTAAATCAAGTCAAGTCAGGGATGTAATCCCTTAACTCTCTCTGATTGATAGGTAGCATGACCTGCTACCCACTCCCAATAGTGAGGAAACACATATCATCAATACAACGCTCAACTGTGAGCAGTCCAACCCAAATATCGCCAGATCCCCTAGATCGTATGTAAAATATATCACTAGGAACAATGAGCGTATCACCACTTGTAAACCTACGACGATTTACAGACTCAGGGATGGCTTCAACATTGTGAATCAGAAGGGGATGGATATCAGTGTTGCATCGGGGTTGAGGTGTGACTATCCTCGAGTTCCTATCAGGAGGAACTGCATCAAATGTGGGAGGTCCTCCTTCTAAAGGAATGGCTACCCTACAAATAAGGACTTCCTAAATCACTCTTCTCCTTTGATGTTCATCTCTTGGTTCTTCGCTCTGTGGGTGAATGATATACTTGGGAGTTTCTCCCACAGTCCAAAATTTCCTTACAACAACCTCCTCATCCTCAACATCCACTGGAGATAGTATGTTTTGATTTTCAATACTTCTACTACTACCTTCTTCAGATGGGATGGGAACTACCATATTCTCTAAAATCGCTAGATGATTAGTGGGAAATGACGAATGACTCGAAACCATGTTAAAAGTATATTGAGATCCCATGTCTAAAGATGTTGGTGAAGAAGTAGTAATGTGAGATGTATCAATAGAGTGCATACACTCTTCACTATTAGGTAACTCACGGGGAAAAAGGAAACTAGGGATGTCCCTAAGTAACAGATATCGCAAAGACAACTCATCTTCATTGATTGCTATGTTGGCATGAGGATCCTCCTGAAATATAGCGAGGTTGTTCAATGAGAACTCCCCTTCAGGAGCATCATGTATCAAGGCATGTTCTTGCCAGCTCATAGAGTTGTCATTCACCTTCCTTAACACACCATCTTCCAGGGACATATGAGATAAATGATCAATAACATCAGAGAAATGATATTCATTCGGTTCTTCATCGCTTCCCAAAACAAGGGAAGGATGTGTTCCTCCAATGTGGTTTGTCCAAGGAATAATGTGGTCAATCCCTTGCCTTTCTCTTTCCATATTATGATCAACCAATGCATGTCATTCATTAACCGTCCTAGGTATACGCTCACCCCTCCTTATTTGATCTAAATCTATCTCATAGTTGTTTGTTTCAGTGATGGGCTCAGGTTGATCAATCTGTGGCTCCACATCACCAAGTCGATTTAAAGCTTGAATTTTTTCGGACACTTCTCCACAATGCAATTAAATATTTATTTCTCTAACAAAATTAGCGCTTTCCCTTTCTTCCTCAGAAAAAATATCCTCATTATGGCTACCTATGACCATAAAAATTCCATCAGGAAATAACTCTCCCTCGCCATACGTGTTCGTTACACCATCCTCATAACTTTCAAGGTGACCATCGTAAAATGGCTCCTGATATATCCTAACTAAAGAACCATCGGAGTTAGGAATAGTAGCGTATGATAAGTCTATTTGAAGATGTCCCCCTAATCCAGTAGACCACTTTCTACACAAAAGCATTCCGTAGACTTGGGGTAAATCTATAACTACTATGTCCATTAGCATGGATATATCAGGGCATGAAAACAAGTCAGCCCTCAAGTTTTTAATTAAAACCAAAACTTGCACTGGTCTTGAGTCAATTCGACACACACATTTCCGTAAGGCCTAGTTATTTTTAATCTCATGGCTTCCATAACTTACAATGGCATAACATTCATGGAATCTCCAAAATCTAGCATACAGTTATGAAGAAGGGTGTCACCAATGTGAAGTGTAAGATAAAACGGTTGGTGACCACCATTCTTCCTTTCATATAAAGCAGTCTGGATGTTGATGGGAGGGTCCTCCTCTTCTTCAACCATATCACTATATGCCGAGTCTGGAAGAGATTGATCCTCACCATTACTAGTCGTAGTCTCAAGGATACTCTCGAAAAACTCTACCACTTGCTCTTTAGTGGATGGGATTTTCATAAGTTCAGTGAATGGAATGTTGTGCATAACTTTTTCCAACTCCTTCTCAATGTTAATGTCTAAGTCATACTCCGGGAGGGGAATTGGCTCACTCACTGGGCTAGGCAGCTCACTATTCTTTCTTTCAATGAAAGGGGTAGGCTTTTGGCCATCCTTTCTTCTCTGAAATATTCTAATAGGAGCTTGGCCACTACTTTCAGGTTGTTTAGTGGCATAAACGAGAAAAATAGGACCAGGACTTCCTTCAAACTCTTCTTCTTGATTAATCAAAATTCTTCCAAAGTCTTTGTCAAAGTTATCGACCAAATTAATGTTTCTTGGAGAATCCTGGGTATCATCATTATGAGTGGGATACTCAAGATCATCCTCTTTATGTTCTTCAGACCAGTTAATTCCAAGAGGTTCAAGTGACGTTTGTCTCATAGGGTTTATTCTATCATTATATTATTAGGCCTCTTTTGTGGGTTCTGTTATCACACCATAGTAGCTGGACTACTATTCTTGTTTAGCAAATATCTGCACATTCCAGAGCTTCCATTATTCAAAGCATGGCTATGATGACTGTATATTTTGTGATCACTCATGATCAAGGCAGTGTATTATTCAGACTTATGTTAGACCTTGTGTCAAGGCTGAGCCTTGAGAGTTCAGATTTGATGACCGATGTGACCCTTTATCCCATACAGTTTCAGTTCAATGCTTAGAGATGTATTGCAGTAGTGTTTCAGATGGTTTATGATGATTATTACTATGATGATGTTGTATGATCTATGGATATGTTATCACTGACTGTGGATTATTATCTTGTTGATTTAGTCATGTTCACAGCATCTGCTTGGTATATTATTCCGGATGTGGCAAACTGCTTAAAATGAACTATAAATCATAAAATGGACAATTGCTTGCACATTTAGGTCATTTAACAAAACCCACTGGTTTTCCACCTTACATAGATATGGTCTTTCCTGACACCAGTTGTCTGCTAGTGTAGGCTCCATATTCACTTGAATCCATCCATACATGACTTTCCTATTTGACTTTATACCTTGACCTATCTCATTTGACTTTATGATACTGAGGACTTCCCCATTTTTCTACCTCTATGTTTGGACCGCATCCCTGTATATTCAATGTCTCGGCTCTAAGTTGGTGACAAAACTTGCCTTTGGTGAGTTGGATTGTAGGCCTAAATCATTCTGGTCAGTTGTCCCGATGTTTGGCATTGGCTCGAACTCCCCCTAGTCACTTGAGATGTTGTTGGCTAAAACTGAAAGCTCATGTTCTACCTATGGAAACTTATAAATTCGCCCATGGAAACTAAAAAGGGAAAGAGCGATGAACAGCTAAAAATACTCCTCGAAGAGCATAAGAAAGGTCCAAAAAGCAATGTTCTTAAAAGCTATATCTAAACAATTGCTGACCTTATATGTATTTGAAAACATGCCCCGGATGCAAGCTAAAACTAGTTGTGCTTATCAGCACACCTGAGATCCGAAGGGTTATGTAGGCCAAAAAGGCCATGAAATGAAATTGAATGATCCTAATGAACCTGGATCAACTTGATGTAGACATGATGCCTAAGTTGAATAAGCACTCTCTAAACAACTTATCCATTTGTGAGGCACAGCCATTCCCCGTGTTATTTTGTCCAGCACAGAATTTGTAGCTTCCCCCTTCTCCCAGTCCAAAATATTTTTGAGTTAAGTTAGAAAAGTCAACCCCTTGGCCCAACCTTGTTCCTAGCCTTCATCCTTCACTAGCAGTTTGACCATGTCCAATGGGTGAGTTTGTCATTTGAACTATTGTGCAAGTAATTTTATATAACAAAGGAATATGCTAACTTGATTAATGCCACTGAATGGATGTTATACTTTGAGCTTGGCTGTGAGAATGATTAGAGAAGCATGTCTTAGTCTACTGATGTGATTTATCCTTGGTTGTATATTATTGGGATCCGTGATGATGTGGGCCATATATATATACCTATTGATGATGATTGATGGTCCCACATACTTGATGATGATATTATATGATGGACATATGGTTCAAATGATGATTGATGCAGTTCAACAGGTTTTATTATTACTTCAGATCATCAAATTATGCACTGTCCATATATGGTGGACCCTATAGCTGGCCCATTAGGGAAACCCATGGTGTATGAGTACACATTCCTAGTGGATTTGGGTTTTCTGGATCCAATGAGACACTTATCTTTCAGTTTCGGGCACTTCTGACAGTGATTGATGCAGTTTTACACTTGTTGACCTGATTTGGGGCTGATTTCCCAGCCTGAGCAGCAGGGGCCATGAGAGGCCAGTTCACCTAGGGCACTATATGAGGAGGGGGTGGTCCAGCCACTTGTTATTACCATTTTCCCCCATTTCTGGAGAGCCTGGTGGGCTCAGTTGGACATCGCAGATGCCCTAGGAGGCAGTTTTGGCACTTTCACAGTTACCAAGGCAGTAAAAAAATGGGATAAAGTGGTCATTGAGGAATTCGATTTGGGCAATTGAGGTGAGGTTTTGGAATTTGGTTTTCACAGAGGTCTTCCAAGGTGATCCCACTATCTTCCAGCCAGTTTTCACCATGTGAGTAGGGCCACAACGATCACAGGAGGTCTTTTACTACTTGTCTGTCACGGATTTTGAGGACAGATTTGATCATTTATATTATATTGGACATATTTTATTATTTTTATTGTGCCTTGGGGATGAGCTAGTAAGGATTGATTCCTCCTAGCCCCACCATGTGCTTATTATGTCATGTCCTAGTCATCATGAGGTGTATTTTTGGTACTTTTACCCCCTCTAGTGGATGACGTCACCCTCCATGATTATTTTATACTATGACGTCATCATTATATTGGGTGATCCATGTGATATATTGTTATGGTTCATCTTAGCCATTGATTGTATGATGAGATCTTTTAATCTCAACCACTCATTTGATGTAGTATTGTAAAGTGATATAGGGTTTTGGTCTTTATTATCCTATATAAGGAGGAGACCCTCTATTGTATAGCTCACCTTTGGAGCTCTGGAATATTGGAATAGAACACTTCTTTGTGGAGCATATTTCTCTTGTCTTGTGGATTCTCTTGCATATTGAGTATACAGTTTCTCTTCTATGTATCATTGTGGATTTTGGTGCTTCTACTAGTTTTCTTGTAGGAAAGTCGAATTGATGGAGAGGAGGGCGATTTCTTGAGGGTTATTGTTGGAGGGACCCACATATTCTCTCTTGGGTTGATCTTGTGACAGGGAGTATCATTATTGTATCTTTGTGACATAGTTGATGCTTTCTATTACATCTTTCTATCATTTTCATAATCATCTTACTTGACTTGTTTCTTTGATCTTGTCTTGTAGGAGGAGGACGATTTGGCTATCTTCGAGAAGGACGTTTTGGTTGGAGCTCTTGGATCTCACTCTTGAATATACACATAGGAGAATGCTATCAATTTGCAAGGTGGCCACAAGCAATTGAGGTAAGATCTACAAGGTATGTACCTCTTTCATCCATTCTATCTTCATTGGTCACAAACCCTAATTAATTAAAAACCCAATTTTGGTTTTTCTTAGATCTACTTAGATCTAGCCTTGCTTTTGAAAAGATCTTAAGAACCCACCTCTATAGCATCCACCCCTAGTTGGATCTATAGTTTGGTGGTGATTGGGTTAAAATTGACACACTTTTCAAGGCAATATAGCCCTCTTGAACCAAATCGCACTTCCTTGGAGAGGCTTGTTGGGTTAGATCTAGCATATGGGTAGGTGAGATCCCGATTGATTTGTAACCTACACACTTGTTAACCTACCCCCAGACTTTTACTTGGGTGATTTCTACCTTGTGGGAATCATTCCACATTTTAAGGGATTAAAACCCCCTTTTGAATTACTTGGAACCTTAAAACTTAGATCTAGTAAGATTTAACCCTTGGATTGACTTGATTTTCTAGATCCACATAGATCGGTGCATAAGCCACTTGGATCTACAATTTGGTGGCCATTGGACTTGATTTGGCCCACCTTACCCACCTTTTATCCCTCCTTGAGCAAGGTCGCACTCCCTTGGGTGAGTGAGTTTGCCCACTTTGAGGAAGTGGGTGGTTGAGATTTTTGTGGATTTGGAACGGCCATACCTTGAAACCTAGGTCTAGAGTATCATTTTGTGACAATCTGCCTTGGGGGTAGCATTCCTTGTTTTAAGGGATTGTGGTCCACTTAGGGTCATATCATGAAATCCTAGATCTAGTAAGACACAACTACTAAATCTCAATTAGCCCACTTGACTTGGCCTCTAGGTGTCTCGATCTACACTTTGACATATCTTTTGACTCCATTAACCCATCCAACAAAGCACTAGTCTTCCTCAAGCAAGGCGCACTCCTTGGGAGTTGTGTCAAAACCTAGATCCGGTACATGGGTACTCCTAATTCCAACTTAGATTCATAGATCTACTCATTACACAACCTCTAGTACCAATTTCATCCCTTAGCTTCACCTTGTGGGTCCACTTAAAGCCATTTCACATATCCCAAGAAAGTAGGATCCACTTGTGTAGCATATGGTGATGTACCTTATCATTATACCTAATTATGTGGCCTAAATCATACATCGGTTGAAACACTAATAATCTCCCAAACCACCTTCGGCCATACTTTAACATCTAGGTCCACTCAACCTTGCATTGGTTTCTGTAACTCTTCATTTACTTATTTTTAGAAACCTTTGTTTGGGTCCAATCAACTGTGATTGGTTATAGGGTCTCCCCCTAGGTCTTGTTTCACCTTGACCTAAAGCGAAGAGTGCCTCGGTTAACGTGACTCCCACATTGCATTGGGAACTGTGGCATCTCTTGGGTCACCTCTTTAGTTGCCTATCTCCTCTACCGTCCTAGATGGGATACCACTAGGGGCAACTACAAGTTGTGTGATAACAGGTTCCAATAAGGATTTGGGCCATAAGGTTTCCTATACCTTTCTGACTCTTTGCTCTTAGCTATATCCCTAGTCAGGAGAGTCAATTTTTTTTATCATTTATTGCATACTATCCATCATATCGTTGGGATATTTACTGGGTTCTTTTCCCTTCTTAGCCTTGGGTTCATATCTAGAGGACGAAGCACTGATTGAATCAAATAAATTTCGCTTCCCCATAGAGGCAGCATTTGCTTCATCCCTTCTAGCATTTTCTTGCGCTTCTTTTAAGTTTTTAGGGTCTTTATCTTTGAGATGGTATCCAAGGTAAGCTTCAAATGAGTTGAGGTAATGAGTCAACACAACTTGTTATTTAGGCCTAATAAGATCAGGGATATTGGCCACTATCTTGTCAAAACGGAGGTTGAATTCATGGACAAATTCATTTTCTTTCTTTTTAATTTCAAAGAGTTGGTTTAAAAGGAAACGCCCATCCAACTTGAATGACCACTCATGCTTAAGTTTTTATGTGAAAGCATCGTATCCTGTGATTGATGATGCAGGAAAACAGTCAAACCATTTACGACCATCACCCTCCAGGGATGCAAAAATACCCCTCATGTAAACATCTTCTTCTTATGCTCCATATGCTTCCATATGAGCCCATGCATTTTCAATGTGGTCCTCAATGGAGGTCGCACAATTCCCATTAAACTTAGGGATTTTTTCAAAATATTTGTCGGGCATATCATGGGGTGAACCAAGGATTTGGAAGAAATCTAAAGGTGAAGCTTTGGCCTTGTTCCTAAATCTACGAGCAACAAGAGGATTGGTTTGAGGATTATTTCCTGGAGGAGTTTGATTTGTTCATGTTGATGTTATTGTAATTTCGGACGATATTCCATTGTATTTTATTTGTACCTCTGCCGGATATTTTTTTCCTCCACTCGGGGATGTCATTATGATGCTTAGTCATCCTAGTTCATTAAGGTAAAAGCCTACCATGTACGTCAGGGCAATAGTCCCCCAAAAGAATAAATTGTAACGGGTTTACTAGGTCTCCTAGAGAAGTCGGCCCAGTTGGGTAAAAAGGTCACCCCAAGTTAAAGTATAAATAGAGAACATAGATCTCTCATTTGGACACACACTCACTCACTCAAGTTCACATAGGAGGAAAAGAGACGAGCTGCAGAAGACCATATTATTTTTGGGGTTTTACTTTTGTGTTATTGTATTGGTGACTATTCTATCTCTGAGGAAGTTGTGGGGTTTTCTCCTTTATGGTTTTCCCGAGGAAAATATTTGTGTCTATTTTGTTATGTTGTGTTTGTCATTATTTCAAATAAGATCCTAGATAATATTGATTAAAATTTGAAAAACTAACATGGTATCAGAGCTAACCTGAAAAGAAGACATTGTGCAGCTGCAGGAAGCTAGGGCTTATTATTTTGAGGTCTTCTCTCCACAGATCATCCGAAAAAGGAGGCTAGGCTAACTTGCCCTAGGAGGGCACATCTTTCTGTAGCAGAATTTGATTCCGCGAATTTTCATTTTTTGGCCTGTCACTACTACCAAAGGAAAACTAGGGCATCAACTATCTCGGGATTCTGGTCACAGTTTTGGAGAAGTGAGTACATTGGACAACTCGCCTTGAGGGGGCGCATATATCTGTCCAATCAGAAGTTCCAAAATCCAACTTTGGAAAATTAGGGTTTCTCTAACAAACCCTAGGTCAGCCAGCTCCAGATCTAGCTTGGGAATCTCAAATTGGTAAGACCTAAATCTTTGTTATTTCCATTTGTGGTTCTCATTAAAAATGTCTCACCACACCAAGATTGAGGATAAGCTTGAGGGAGATGATAAATTCCGAGCATGGAAGTATAGGATTGCACTTGTCTTTGAAGAAAACGATTTAGACAAGTATGTGAATGAAGAGGTTCCAGCACCAGAGGATGATGAGGCTAAATTCATCCACAAGAAGAACTTGGTTAAGGCCAAGAGAATCATTGTAGATTCTATCAAGGATCATCTCAACCCACATGTGTCATCTTTGAAGACACCCAAGGAAATGTTTGATGCTTTGAAAAAGCTATTTGAAGGGAAGAATATAAATCGGAAGATGACCTTGAGGAACCAGCTCAAGAATGTGAAGATCCAGAATGTAGAGACCATGCAGTCTTATTTCACAAGGGTCTCTCAGATCAAGGAGCAACTTGAAGCAGTTGAAGAGAAGGTAGAAGAAGGAGAGATAGTGATGACCACCTTGAATGGTCTCCCAAGATCATGGGACTCATTCATTCAAGGGATATATGGCAGGAAAAGATTGATCACATTCAGTAGACTATGGGAAGAATGTACACAAGAATAACCTTAACTTGTGGCTGGAGAAGAGAATATGGGAGCCAATGATGATTAAGCTTTCACTGCACACGCCAGAAAAAATCATAAGAAGAGGGAGCAACATCATCATAGTAAGAGGGAGAACCATCATCACAGTCAAAGGGAGAACTATAGATCCAGAAGAGATCTATCCAACATTAGACGCTACACATGTGATGAGAAGGGACACTACTCCAGAGATTGTCCTAGAAATAAAAATGCTTCCAACAAGAAAAGGCACCATGCTCACACTACGGAAGATGATGAACCTGCTAAAAAGAGAATCAGAGAAGAAAGTGAAGAATATTCAAGTGATGAAGAGTATGTCTCGATATCAACACTCACGTGCAATGTCAAACATGGGAGTAATGATTGGCTTGTAAATAGTGGAGCTTCCAAGCACATGACGGGATATAAAGAATCCTTCATAAATTTATCTGAGCATGAATCACCTCACAAGGTGAAACTTGGGGATGATTACCAATACCCCATAAAAGGAAGTGGAGAAGATTCTTACAAGCTAGACTCTGGAAAATCTCTGAAGATGAAAGATGTCCTATATGTTCTAGGACTAAAGAAGAACCTTCTCTCCATATCAACACTAAATGCTAAAGGTATGAGGGTTGCATTCATAGATGGCCAAGTCTTAATATTGTTATATTTTCTACTTTTAATCAATATTATCTAGGATCTTATCTGAAAGAATAACATGCACAACATAACACAAGAGACACAAAGATTTTCCTTGGGAAAACCATAAAGGAGAAAACCCCGCAACTTCCTCAGAGATGGAATGGTCACCAATACAATGTCACAAAAGTAAAACCCAAAAATAGAGATGGTCTTCAATAGCTTCTCTCTTCTCCACTTGTGCGAACTTGTCCTCTCTCTCACTTATGCAAACTTGAGTGAGTGAGTGAATGAATAAATGAGAACCTAGCTTTCTATTTATACTTTACTTTCATTTTACCTTTTTCACTTGACAAGCCGGCCCCAACTAGATCTGACTGGGTTGATTCCTCTAGGAAGACTCAATAACCCTATTACATTGACTCTAGGGGGATCTAATGCCCCGACTTACAAAAGAGGATTTACCTCAATGACTTTACATGACCAAATGTAATAATGACATCTCCAACCGAATGAATAAACATCTTCGTCGGAGGTACAAATAAAATGAATAATAATTACAATATAAAATACAAGTGAATATCTTCTGAAGTTATAATTACATTAACACTCCCTCTTAACTAGGAATATATTCTCTGGACACAGTCATCAATACATCTGGACACAAGTCTTCGTCGATGGATTGTCGTCGTCACTGTTGTTGCAATCCTCATCATGTCGATCATCGATTGGTGACATCTCTCGATTCTACTCATCATAGGAAGTTCTACAAAGCCAACCCTTTTTCATGTTGGATGTAGGCCTAACCCTCATGTAGGTATTCATCATCTCTGCGAGCAAGCCATCAAGTAGGTACATCCCAAAACCAGTCATTACATTTCCTTTGCAAACACCTGCGTCTCCTATTGTCGCCTCATCGTCTTCAGATCATCTCATCGTCACACGGAGTACAGCCCAGATGCACATCACAATGTATCCAGTATGGGAGGACTTTCCTACCACCATATGGGACCCAGTGTACCAACGTGCGAGGACTTTCCTACCAACATGTGAGACACATCACTTACATCAACCGACATGGGAGGAATTTCCTACCAATATTCGGGAAAGGCTCAACACTTACATCAACGGCCATGGGAAGACTTTTCTACCACCATGTTGGAATGGCTCGACACTTACATCAACGTCCATGGGAGGAATTTCCTACCACCATGCCGGAATGGCTCAACACTTATATCAACAGCCACGGGAGGACTTTCTTGCCACCATGCCAGAATGGCTCGACACTTATATCAATGGCCATGGGAGGACTTTCCTACAACAATGTCAGAATGGCCCAACACTTATATCAACGGCCATGGGAGGACTTTCCTACCACCATGCTGGAATGGCCCATGTGCATCTGCGTCTTCTAGACTCGTCACTTCCTCTTGGAAGGAACCTCGATCTGAAGAACACCAAGCTTCTCTCTGAAATACTTGAACTTCACTCTGGCTAACGGCTTGGTCAACACATCGGTTATCTGCTCATCCATCGCAATATACTGGAGCTTTACTGCTCCTCTTCGCACCATATCCCTAATATAGTGATACTTGATATCAATGTGCTTCGACTTGTCATGGAACACCGGGTTCTCGAACAACTTTACACCTCTGGTTGTCACAGAATATACAAGTCGCCTCTAACTAGAGATCAAACAAATCAGATAATAGCTTCCTAAGCCACACCGCCTCACAACTAGCCTAACAAGCTGCAACATACTCTGGTTCGGTTGTACTCAGTGCCATGCAGGATTGCTTCTGGCTAAACCAGGGGATCATACCGAATCCCATATTGAAGCAACATCCCAAGGTGCTCTTCCTATCTGCGGCATTGCCTGCCCAACCCGAATCAACATAACCCTGCAGGTTAATCTTTTGATTCACCTCGTAATTGAGCCCATAATCCATTGTACCCTTCAGGTACCTCAATATATGCTTTGCAACAACCAGGTGAACTTGTCTCAGATCCATCAGGAACTGGATCAATGTGTTCACAGCAAAGCATATGTTTGGTCTCGTGTTCGTAAGGTACATCAATGACCCAATCATTTGACCATACATCGTGGCATCAACTAACTTTGATGAAACATCACATAGTAGCTTCAAGTTCAATGCCATAGGTGTGGCCATTGCCTTGCAGTCCATCATTCCAAACCTCTTCAGAATATCCACTGTATACTTCCCTTGTCCAAGGAAGATCCCATTCGCATTCTTCCACACCTCCATACCTAGGAAATAATGCATCATACCCAGGTCCTTCATCTCGAACTATGTGGCAAGCCTCCTCTTCATATCTGCAATGATCCCATCCTCTCCTGTCACAAACAGGTCATCTACATAAAGTAGGAGTATCACTGGATTTCCCACTTCAACCTTGTAGTAAAAGTTGGAATCTACTTTGCTCTTGGTAAATCCCAAGCTCATAAGGAAACTATCCATCCTGCCATACCACGTCCTGGGTGCCTGCTTCAATCCGTACAAGGCCTTCTTCAATTTGCACATGAGTCTGCCTGTCATGTGTCTCAAATCCGAGTGGCTGCTCCACGTTCTTCCTCTTCTACTACACCATTCAAGAATGGTGTCTTGACATCCATTTGGTGTACCTTCCATTTCATCACCGCATCCAATGCAAGTACTGATATGATGGAAGTGTATCTGGCTACAGGTGCAAATGTCTCTGTTATCACACCATAGTAGCAGGGCTACTATTCTTGTACAGCAGATATCTGCACATTCCAGAGCTTACATTATTCCAAAGCATGGCTATATATTTTGGATCACTCATGATCAGAGCAGTACATTATTCAGATTTGTATATGACCTTGTGTCAAGGCTGAGACTTAAGAGTTCAGATTTGATGACTGATGTGACCACTTATCCCATACAGTTTCAGTTCAGTGCCTAGAGATATATTACAGCAGTGTTTCAGATGATACTTGATGATTATTATTATGATGATGTTGTATGATCTATGGATATGTTCTCACTGACTGTGGATTATTATCTTGTTGATTTAGTCATGATCATGGCATGTGCTTGGTATATTATTCCTGATGTGGCAAATTATTTAAAATGAACTGTAAAGCATAAAATGGACAATTGCTTGCACATTTAGGTCATTTAACAAAACTTACTGGTTTTTCACCTTACATAGATATGGTCTTTCCCGACACCAGTTGTCTGCTAGTGTAGGCTCCATATTCACTTGTCTCCATCCATACATGACCTTCCTATTTGACTTTAAACCCTGACTTGTCTCATTTGACTTTCTGATACCGAGGACTTCCCCATTTTTCTACCTCTGTGTTGGACCGCATCCCTGTTTATTCAGTGTCTCGGCTCTGAGTTGGTGACAAAACTTGCCTTTGGTGAGTTGGATTGTAGGCCTAAATCATTCTGGTCGGTTGTCCCGATGTTTTGCATTGGCTCGAACTCCCCCTAGTCACTTGAGATGTTGTTGGCTAAAACTGAATGTTCTACCTATGGAAACTTGAAAAAATCGCCCATGGAAACAAAAAAAGGGCAAGAGCGATGAACAGCTAAAAATACTCCTCGAAGACTATAAGAAAGGTCCAAAAAGCAATGGTTCTTAAAAGCTATATCTAAACAATTGCTGACCTTATAAATATTTGAAAAACATGCCCTGGATGCAAGCTGCAACTAGTTGTGCTTCTCAGGACATCTGAAATCCGAAGGGTTATGTAGGCCAAAAAGGCCATGGAATAAAATGGAATGATCCTAATGAACCTGGATCAACTTGATGTAGACATGATGCCTAAGTTGAATAAGCACTCTCTAAACAACTTATCCATTTGTGAGGCACAGCCATCCCCCGTGTTCTTTTGTCCAGCACAGAGTTTGTAGCTTCCCCCTTCTCCCAGTCCAAAGTATTTTTGAGTTAAGTTAAACAAGTCAACCCCTTGGCCCAACCTTGCTCCTAGCCTTCATCCTTCACTAGCAGTTTGACCATGTCCAATGGGTGAGTTTGTCATTTGAACTATTGTGCAAGTAATTTTATATAACAACAGAATATGCTAACTTAATTAATGCCACTGAATGGATGTTATACTTTGAGCTTAGCTGTGAGAATGATTAGAGAAGCAGTTTCTTAGTCTACTGATGTGATTTATCCTTAGTTATATATTCTTGGGATCCGTGATGATGTGGACCATGTATGGATTATTATTGATGATGATTGATGGGTCCACATGTTTGATGATGATATCATATGATGGACATATGATGCAGATGATGTTCGATCCAGTTCAGCAGGTTTATTACTACTTCAGATCAGCAGATTATACATTGTCCATATATGGTGGACCCTACAGCTGGCCCATTAGGGAAACCCAGGGTGTATGAGTACACATTCCTAGTGGATTTGGGTCTTCCAGATCCATTGAGACACTTATCTTTCAGTTCCGGGCACTTCTGACAGTGATTGATGCATTTTTACACTTGTTGACCAGATTTGGGGCTGATTTCCCAGCCTGAGCAGCAGGGGCCCCGAGAGGCCAGTTCACCTAGGGTGCTGATGATGGAGGGGGTGGTCCAGTCACTTGTTTTTACCATTTACCCCCCCTTCTGGAGAGCCTGGTGGGCTCAGATGGACAGCGCTAGCACCCTAGGAGGCAGTTTTGGCATTTTCACAGTTCCCGAGGAAGTTAAAAAATGGGATAAAGTGGTCACTGAGGAAATCGATTTGGGCAATTGAGGCAAGGTTTTGGAAATTGGTCTTCACAGAGGTCTTCCAGGGTGGCATCACTACCTTCCAGTCAGTTTTCACCATGTGGGTATGCCCAGATTGATCACAGGAGGACATTTACTGCTTGACTGTCATGGATTCTGAGGACAGTTTTGATCATTTATATTATATTGGACATATTTTATTATTTTATTGTGCCTTGGGGATGAGCTAGTAAGGATTAATACCTCCTAGCCCCACCATGAGCTTATATTGTCATGTCCTAGTCACCATGAGGTGGATTTTGGTGCTTATGTTTCTCTAGTGGATGACGTCACACTCTTATTGTACCTTTTAGTGGGGGCGCTATCATTATGTGGGTGATCCATGTGATATATTGTTATGATTTATTGTTAGCCATTGATTAGATCTTGAGATCTTTTAATCTTAGCCACTCATGTAAAAAGTGGTTAGGATTGTACTCTCTCCCCATCCTATTTAAGGAGGGAGCCTCTCATTGTAAAATTCATCTAGAGATTTTTGGCTCTTGGCTCTTGGAATAAAATTTCTATCTTTTGGAGTATATGCTTGGATTGGAGTGGATGTTGGTTGTTTGGATTGTAAATGCTTTTGTCCATTGCACTGGAGGATCTATTGTAGCTATCTTGCATATTTGCCATATTTTATTTATAGGTTAAGAGGGCGATTTTGGACAAGGGCGAATTGGTGGGGAGGCTTGCCCTTCAATCTTGGAAGAAGTCTCTTTGGTGTAACAGGGAGTAGTTTTTCCTTTGTGTCAACTATTCTATGTTTCTCTCTCTCTTGCTTGTATCTACCTTCAATTTGTTAAACTGATTGATGCTTTGCTCCTTGGCTTGACAGGTTAGAAGGAATCATCACATGTGGCTTGGAAAAATCGATTTGGCAAGAGGGCTTCAACAATTCTCCATTTGATCTTTGGCAAAGTAATCCTCGTCTCAACTAGCATTCATCTCTTCATCCAGGTATGTTCCAAGAGGTATGATCTTCTACTTCCTTGAATCTTCCATAATTTCTAGATCATAAAACCCTTATTTTTGGTATTTCTTAGATCTACATAGATCTAGCCTTGTTCTTGAAGAGATATTGAAAACCCACCTCTATAGCATCCACCCCTAGTTGGATCTATAGTTTGGTGGTGATTGGCTTAAAATTGACCCACTTTTCAAGGCAAAAAGCCCTCCTTGACCCAAATCGCACTTCCTAGAGAGAGGCTTGTTTGGTTAGATCTAGCACATGGGTAGGTGAGATCCCACTTGATTTGCAATCTAGACACTTGATAACCTATCCCTAGATTCTTACTTTGGTGAAATCTACCTTGTGGACATCTCTCCATGTTTTAAGGGGTTAAAACCCCCTTTTGAATTTCTTGGCACCTCAAAACTCAGATCTACTAAGACCTAGCCCTTGGATTGACTTGATTTTTTGGGCATGCATAGATCGGGGTACTAGCATCTTGGATCTACAGTTTGGTGGCCATTGGACTTGATTTGGTCCACCAAACCCACTTTTTAGCCTTCCTTGAGCAAGTCGCACTCCCTTGAAAAAGTGAGTTTGTCCACTTCCAGGAGGTGGGTGTTTGAGATTTTCGTGGATTTGGAATGCCCATACCTTGAAACCTAGGTCTAGACTGTCTTTTTGTCACGATCCGCCTTGGGGGTAGCATTCCTTGTTTCAAGGGATTGTGGTCCACTTAGGGTCATTACCTGAAAAACCTAGATCTAGTAAGATCCAACCATTAGATCTCATTTAACCCACTTGATTTGGCTTCTAGGTGTCCCGATCTACACTTTGACATACCTTTTGACCCCATTAGCCCATCCAACAAGGCACTAGTCCTTCTCTAAGCAAGTCGCACTCCTTGGGAATTGTGTCAAACCCTAGATCTAGTACATGGGTACTCCTAGAATCAACCTAGAGTCATAGATCTAGCCTTTATCCAACCTATAGTACCAACTTCACACATAACTTCACCTTGTGGGCCTACCTAGAACCATTTCACACTTCCCAAGAAAACAAGACCCACTTGTGTAAACACATGGTACTATACCTAGTCCTCATACCCCATCATGTGGCCTAAACCATACATAGGTTGAAACACTAACAATCTCTTATACCACCTTCAACCATTCCTTAACTCTTAGGTCCACTTAGCCTTGCATTGGTTTCCGTAACTCATCATTTACCTATCCTTAGAAACCTTTATTTGGATCCAATCAACTGTGATTGGTTATAGGGTCTCCCCCTTGGTCTATTTACACCTTGACCTAAAGCGAAGAGTGCCTCGGTTGACGTGACTCCCTCCTTACCTTGGGAACCGTGGCATCTCTTGGGTCACCTCTTTAGTTGCCCGTCTCCTCTACCGTCCCGGATGGGATACCTCTAGGGGAAACTACAAGTTGCATGATAACAGTCTCCTCATAATCTATGCCTTCCTTCTGGGAGAAGCCACGTGCCACAAACCTTGCCTTGTGTTTTTCTATGCTGCCATCTGCAGCATGCTTGATCTTGTAGATCCACTTGGAAGTCACAACAGACTTCCCTTCTGGTCTAGGAACTACATCCCAGACATCATTCTTCATGATCGACTGGTACTCCTTGACCATGGCATCCTTCCATTCTTTCTTTTATGTCGCTTCCTCATAGTTGGAAGGTTCTTTGTCAATGATGTCGCACAACAGGGCTACATAACTGGAGTATGGCCTAGGTCTCTTGCTTTCTCTATGCATCCCCTTTGGAGCGTCATACCTCTCTGCATCTTGTATTGCTTCTCGTACCCATGTTGGCTTCCTCTTGTGAGAATTCTTCTCATGGGTGGATCTACAGGTTCTTGTGGTTCTTCCATCTCATGGTCTTCGTTATATTCTGGAATTGCTTCTTCCATTACTGCATCTCTGGTCCTGGGAACTTACGGTTCTTCAGTGTCTTCAACAGGTAACTTTCTGGATTTGTTGTAGGCTGAGTCTTCGTCAAATGTCACGTCTCTGTCGATGTCGATCTTCTTGAATCATGGGAAGTATATTCGGTAGCCCTTCGAACTTTCACTGTATCCCACGAATATACCCTTATTTCCTAAAGGATCTAGCTTCGTTCTCTTCTCCTTCAGAATGTGTATGTAAACTGGATAGCCAAATATCCTGAGATGGTTGACTTTTGGTTTCTCATCAGAGAACACTTATTCTGGAGTCTTGTTTTCTAGTACTCTATGAGAAGTACGGTTATGTACATACACAACTGTCCTCGAAGCTTCTTCCCATAGGTGCATCAGAAGATCCTGGTCATGAAGCATTGCTCTTGCTGCTTCCATTATTGTTATGTTCTTCCTTTCTGCAATGCCATTCTGTTGTGGATTGTATCGAGTGGTAAACGCCCTCTTAATCCCAGATTCTCTGCATAGTTTCTTGAAATATTCCGATGTGAACTCTTCGCCATTATCTGATCGAAAATTCTTTATTCTTTTCTCCGTGTGGTTCTCGATCAAGGCTTTGAATTCCTTGAACTTGTTGAATACTTCATTTTTTCTCTTCAAGAAGTATATCCAAGTCGTACGGGAAAATTCATAAATAAAAGAAACATAATATACATACTCACTCAATGAACTAGATGACATAGGACAGCATCCATCAGAGTGGATGATTTCCAATATTCCTTTCGCTTTTCTCTCGCTACTTGGAAATGCCTTCTTTACGTTCTTTCCCTTTGCACATCCTTTGCAAACGCCTTCATGCTTCGATTGGATTTCTGGAATTACCTCAACCGCTTTGCTTGCAATGGGTAGTTCTCTATAGTGCACATGTGCAAGCCTTCTATGCCATAATTCATGTTATCACCTAACTTGTAGTTGCCCCTAGAGATGGATCCAAGATGGATGGCAGAGGGGATAGGCAACTAAAGAGGTGCAACCAAGATAGCCTTGACTCCCAATGGATGGTTGTCACACCAATCGAGGCAATCTTCACTTTATGTTATCTAGCCCAAGACAACAAAGGGGGAGACCCAAATCCACTCCCGATAGGAGAGATCAGACCAAAACACCAAATCAAATCAAGTATGGATGAAGTACGTAAGGTGTATGGTAAACCTTAGATCTATGGATGAAGTCACAAGGTGAGTAATAGGTTGGATCAATAGGTTTAAACAATGTATATTTGGTCCAACATGTTTATGTGAGTGACTTATGAGTTTTGAAACAAGATCCAGGATAAGGGTACTAGTCAAAGATGAGAAAATCCACTGCCTTGGGAACCGTGTCCAATGCAGGGTAGTTAAGGACCAAATTGGGGCTAACCAGTACCAAAGATGAGCATGATGAATGGATATGACAATGTTTAGGTGTTCAAGCATGCAAGACAAAGATCAAACCACAAGCTAACTCAACAATCCAAGAAAGTCTAATTGGTTTGGAGAAGATCAATGCCTTGGGAAATGGGCCAAATGGAATCAAATGTCCACCAAATTATAGATTAGGGATGTTGAGGTGTCAAGGTAGGTGAATCTTGAAAATTAGGATCATCCAATGGCTAGATCTTAGTAGATCTGAGATTGAAATGTATCACCAAGTGACCCAAGTGGGGCTCAACCCTCAAAATGAGGAATGGGGCCCACAAGGTAGAAATCACTGAAGTGACACACTAGGGGTATGTTATCAGCTGTGTAGATTATGGATCAAGTGGGATCTCACCTACCCAAGTGATAGATCATGCCAAACTCACCTGTCCAAGAAGTGCGAACTCCTTAGGGAAGGCTAATTTGCCTTGGAAAATGGGTCGAATGAAGACCAATCCACACCAAACTATAGATCCGAATTTCCATGGATGTTATAGACTTGGGTTTTAAATTTTATACCCAAAATCCAAGTAGATCTTGCTAGATCTGAAAAATTGTAAAATGAGGGTTTGAAATATGAGGGTTTTATCAATGAAGTAGTTATGCCAATGGATTGGAACCAAGACAAGAAGAAAAAACCTGTGGATCTTACCTGGATAACCTTGTAGATGCCTTGATGATAATGATCTATGCAAACCCGATCAATTTGAAGCGATTTGAATTAGTTTTCCATGAAGTCGATTTACCCAAGGAAGCCAATGTGCCCTCTCTCCTACACAATAAACGTCAACAATATCAAATTTACTGCATCAAGAGATAAATACTACTGCTACAGAAGAAGCAACAAGAGAAAAGCATAGATCGCAATGATACTAATGATAACCCCCTGATACAAGCGAATGCCAAGTGGAGCGAGTTGAAGAAGCCTTGCAAAAACGCCCAAGATGAATTTGCCCTCCTTTAGACAAGACAAAGTTTCCCCCCTTCCAACAAATGCCCAAATGCTAGGATACAATAGACTTTTCAATCACCATCTAAGAACACCAGATTCAAAGGAGACCACAAGAATTTCCACATAAATTTTTTTCTATATCAAGATTCCAAGAGCCAAAGACCCTTTACAATGAGAAGTTCTCTCCTTTAAATAGGATGGAGAGAGGCCATAACCCTAACCACTTTTTGAATGAGTGGCTAAGAAAAGATCAAATGATCTAATCAATGGTTGAGATGAGCTCAACAATACGATACATGGATAAACTCAATAATACAATATAATAATGGACAAATCACTCATAATAAGGGTTCCCACCAAATGTCAATGATAAAACATAAGAAATAGCTCATGGTGGGTCCAGGAGGTAATTTCTAACACCCTTGGTCAATCCCCATAGCACAATAATATAAAATAATCACTCTAGACACCAAATCGTTCCCCTTTGGGAAAGTCGTGAGCCTTGGAAGGCTCCAGAAATCATCATAAAATACCAAAAGTGATGGGTGTGGATCCCACTGGAAGCTGAAACAGCTGGAGAAGGTGTGGAAGACATCCCACTCATCATCAAACATCATCCCATGCCATAACCTTGCCTCAGTATCCCAAATTGAATACCTCTGTAGCCATTTTTACCATTTCTGGACTGCCTCGGGAAGTGTGAAAATGCCCAAACTGCCTCCTGGAGTGCCTGCGTTGTCAAGGTAAGCTCACCAATGTGTCTGGGAGGGGGGTATATGGTAATAACAAGTGGCTGGACAACCCCCTCCATGCACAGTTCCCTAGGTGAACCAATCAAATCTCAACAAAGCTCTGATAAGGCCTCTGACAGGCCAAAACTGCACTATGATAGCCAACTGAGGCTAAATCATCACTATAGCTACCCGGAACTGAAAACAGACTATCTAATTGGACTCAGAGAGCCCAAATGCATCTGATATATGTACTCATACACCATATGGATCTCTGCATGATCATATAATATATCCAATATGCCCAGACAGATGAAATAATAATAATCTGTAAATGATCAAATAATGTTGAAAACCACAAATCATCATCATAAACCTATACCTGCTACATAGAACCATCATGTACCTGTGCATAGACCATATACCATCTATCTGCATCATCATAAGTTCTAACCATCTCATGTCCTGTGGTTGACCTTGGTCTAATTAGGTTTGACCAAGTCAACATGACCAAAATATAACTCAGCATATCATTAGAAGTTGCTGCAAGTGTTGGAGGTTAATGCATGCTCTACAATTCATTCAAATAGAAATTATAGCCAAAAGTAATCATTACTGGTGATCTAAATCCAAATATATAAAGTCATTGATTATTATTATTACTCATACTAGACTTTCAAGACCATACTCACTTCATAGTTATGACCATTTTGCTAGTGAAGGGTGAAGGCTACAATAAAGATGGCTAGGCTAAGGGATGACTTACTGACTTAACACTGTGACACTTCGAAAAAGGAAAGGGAATACACACCATAGCATATACTGAATGAGCAATAACACAGGGAATGGTGGTGTCTCACAAATGGGTAAGTTGTTCAAAGCGCGTTTATTCACCTTGACAGATGCGCACAATCCATAATACAAATGAGGCCAGCAATCTTTTTGATATAGAGTTTAAGTTCCATTGCTTTTTGGGCCTATAGTTTCCATAGCCTTTGATCTATGTGTGTTTATAAACACATTGCATAGATTTACATTTCATTAGGCTTCTTGCTGCAGGTGTGTTTTTTAGGCACTAGTTTACCTGAGCACTTCTAGGTGTGTCTTTAGACAGCTTGTTTACTTAGGTATTTACATTTCACAATAGATATAACATTTGCTATTTCATAGCCATTTTCATTTGGCTTGCCTTTCATTCATGTGTGTTGAGAAACACATTGCATGAATGGGCTTTCATACAAGATACAACATTTTATTTCCATACTTTGTATTCATGGCAGCACTAAAAGTTTCATGTTTAGCCAACAACATCTTTAGTGACTAGGGAGACTTCATCAGGAAATCCAACTCACCAAAGGTAAATTTTGTCACCAACTCAGAGCCGAGACACAAAAAACAAGGAATCTCATTCAATACAGAGGCTACAGCGGGGAAAGGTCCTCCATGCCACTAGTCAAGTAGTAAGTTAAGGTAAATAACAAACTAGGTAGGTAATGGATGGATGAAGATAATGAATAATGAGACCAACACTAGCAAGCCAAAATATGGTGGAATGATCATCTCTAATCTCCCTAAGGAGGGTAAAACTGATGAGTATAGGTCAAGAAATTATAAGTCTGAGTAGGGACAAATATGATATATATAAAAGTACAACCAGGTCCACATATCTATATGATCACCAGATCATGATACTAAATGCTAAGACATGCTAAAATAATGAAAAGAAAAGAAAAATAACCACAACACCATAATATACCTGCTGAGTCATATACCTGAATGCTCATCATCTGAGCCACCATCTGTCCTCTGAAACTGTTGATGTAACTTTGGGCACTACTGACTGCTCTGTACAAATGGCTAAATAGCTACATCGTTCATCTCTCTGAGTGTCTTGAGACTCAGTCATGGCATGGGGATTAAAACTGTTGTCCATAATCTGATACTGATCCATAGTATATGCTCATCTCATCATCTCAATGCAAGGGAACTGGCTAAATAGTGTACTGGAATCTGACAAAAAATGTATGGTAGCCCGGCTACTATATATGTGATAACAGTTCACTTGGCTCCATGGAGTCATGGACTAAGGCTTGTTCAGGTTGGCCCTTCAATTTGTACAAACCTCCCTCTTGCTCTCGAATCACAACTGCATCATCTATAGTTTTTCCCTTTGGCCACATTAGGACTTGACCATCAACAAATGCAACCCTCATACCTTTTGCATCTAGTGATGATATGGAGAGAAAGTTCTTCTTGAGTCCTGGAACATATAGGACATCTTTCATCTTTAGAGACTTGCTAGAGTCTAGCTTGTATAAAGATTCTCCACTTCCTTTTATGGGGTATTGGTAGTCATGCCCAAGTTTCACCTTATGAGGTAACTCATGTTCAGACAGGTTCATGAAGGATTGTTTATATCCTGTCATATGCTTGGAAGCTCCATTGTCTACAAGCCAAACATTACTAACATGTGTGACAGTGGTCGTGAGTGTTGATATCGGGACATACTCTTCGTCACTTAAAGATTCATCACTTTCTTCTATGGCTCTCTTCCTTGGAGGTTCATCATCTTATGCAGTGTGAGCATGGTGGCTTTTCTTGTTGTTCTTCTTGTTGGAGCCTCTGTTTCTGGGACAATCTTTGGAGTAGTGTCCATTCTCATTGCATGTATAACATCTAACAGTAGATAGATCTCTCTTGAATCTTCTAAAGTAATTCCTTTGAATTTGATGGTGGTGCTTCTCCTTCTTATTGTGATGGTACTCCCTCTTGTTATTATTCCTCATGGAGTGTGGTGTGAGAGCTTGATCGTCTTTTTCTCCCATCTTCTCTTCTCGAGCTACAAGTCGAGCTTCTTCTTGTGAGAATTCCTCCCATAGCCTACTTAATGTGATTAACTTCTTTCTAGCACAAATCCCTTGAATGAAAGAGTCCCATGATATAGGGAGACCATTCAAGGTGGTCATCACAATTTCTCCATCTTCTACATTTTCTCCCACAGCTTCAAGTTGTTCCTTGATCTGAGAGACCCTTGTAAAGTAGGACTGCATGGTCTCTACATTTTGTATCGTCACATTCTTCAATTGGTTCCTCAAGGTCATCTTTTGATTTATATTCTTCCCTTCAAATAGCTTGGTCAAGGCATCAAACATCTCTTTAGGTGTCTTCCAAGGATGACACATGTGGGATGAGATGATCCTTAATAGAATTTGCAATGATCCTCTTGGTCTTAACCAAGTTCTCCTTATGTAATGCTTTAGCGTCATCTCTCTCTGGTGCTGGAATCTCTTCATTCACATATGTGTCCAATCCATTCTCTTCAAGAACAAGTGTAATCCTATACTTCCATACTCGGAAGTTATCAGCCCCTTCAAGCTTACCCTCAAGCTTGGTGTGGTGAGACATATTTAATGAGAACTTCAAATGGAAATAGAAAAGCTTTTAGGTCTTACCACTTTAATTTGTTGAAACTGGTTTTGGAGTTGGTTGGTCCTAGGGTTTGTTAGAGAAACCCTAATTTTCCAAACTTAGAATTTGGAACTTCTGATTGGACAGACAGATGCGCTTGACTAAGGCAAGTATGATAGTATACTTGGTTTCCGAAGATTCCAAAAATTCACCCTTGAAAATTGACTTGCGAAATTCTAATTTGCAGTTTCTGGCCTTTTCTGGTTTTCTGCAATTTCTGGTCCAAAGTCAAACTAGGGTTTGAATTTCCGAGAACCCACTCAAAATTTTTGATCTTGGTATCAAAATTTCGATATTGGAGAGGCGCACTTCCCTATGCCAATTGCAATCCAAAATTCCAATATTGTGAGAAGCCCTAATTTTCCTTCAGCAACAGTGATGGGCCAAAAAATGAATATTCTCATAATCAACTTCTGCTTTGATAGAAATATGTGCCCTCCTTAAGCGAGTTAGCCTAGCCTCTTTTCATTGATGATCTGTGGAGAGAAGTCCAAAAATTAAGAACCCTTAGTTTTCGTAGCTGCTCAATGTCTTCTTTTCAGGTTAGCTCTGATACCATGTTAGATTTTTTACTTTTAATCAATATTATCTAGGATCTTATCTGAAATAATAACATGCACAGCATAGCACAAGAGACACAAAATTTTCCTCGAGGAAACAATAAAGGAGAAAACCCCGCAACTTCCTCAGAGATAGAATGATCACCAATACAATGTCACAAAAGTAAAACCCAAAAATAGAGATGGTCTTCAACAGCTTCTCTCTTCTCCACTTGTGTGAACTTGTCCTCTCTCTCACTTATGCGAACTTGAGTGAGTGAGTGAATGAATAAATGAGAAATCCTAGCTCTCTATTTATAATTTACTTGCACTTTACCTTTTTCACTTGACATGAGTTAGATTTTCTACTTTTAATCAATATTATCTAGGATCTTATCTAAAAGAATAACATGCACAGCATAACACAAGAGACACAAAGATTTTCCTCGGGGAAACCATAAAGGAGAAAACCCCGCAACTTCCTCAGAGATAGAATGATCACCAATACAACGTCACAAAAGTAAAACCCAAAAATAGAGATGGTCTTCAGCAACTTCTCTCTTCTCCACTTGTGTGAACTTGTCCTCTCTCTCACTTATGCGAACTTGAGTGAGACTATGAGTGAATGAATAAATGAGAGATCCTAGCTCTCTATTTATACTTTACTTTCACTTTACCTTTTTCACTTGATAGGTCGGCCCCAACTAAATCTGACTGGGAAGACTCCTCTAGGAAGACTCAATAACCCTATTACATTAGCTCTAGGGGGATCTAATGCCCCGACTTACAAAGGAGGATTTACCTCAATGACTTTACATGACCAAATGTAATAATGACAAGTCCAACCGGAGGAATAAACATCTTCGTCAAAGGTACAAATAAAATACAATCATAATTACAATATAAAATACAAGTGAATATCTTCTGAAGTTACAATTACATTAAAAAATGTGGCCAAAGGAAAAGACGATAGATGATGCAACGGTGATTGGAGAGCAAGATGGAGGATTATACAAATTGAAGGGCCAACCTGAACAAGCCTTGGTTCATGACTCCATGGAGCCAAGTGAACTTTGGCATAGAAGGCTTGTACATGTGCACTATAAAGCACTACCTATTGCAAGCAAAGCAGTTGCAGGACTTCCAGAAATCAAGACAAATCATGTGAAGAACCTGCAACAATTAATTAATGAAAATACACGAGATAATAGAAATAACAAAACTCATAATCACTTTTATTGATCGCAGGCCACTTCAAGGGGGCAACCTCTTTTGAGCAAGCTAAATACAAATAACTTCATAGTACCTTCATTAGTCTCAACACAAACTTATATAGTAAGTCTAGGCGCCAATACCATGTGTCAATACAAACCATGGGCCAATACAAACTATGGATCAACAATTACTACGGGATGACTTACAAAACATATGCATCCAACAATAATAATACAAAATATGGATCAACAAATACTACGGGACAACTTACAAATAATATGCGTCCAACAACAATATACTAACAAAGTAAATAGAAGGGTTGACATGGGTTCCTAACATCCCCTCTCCCTTAGAAAAAGCATTGTCCTCAAAGCTTTAGATGTGGAAATTGATGCAGAATCTGAAGGAGTGGTTCCCCTGTAGCATCCTCAGGTTGCATTCCGGGCCACTGACGTCTTTTGACTTGTAGGGAGGGTTGCTTGGAAGGCTGTAGACGAAGAAGAACCATATCAGCTGCGTGAAAAGTGCGCTCAAAACGGTGTTGATCGACCTGTTGTTTCAATCGAATTCTTGCCATGTGAATATTTCCCTGCAGAACGAGAAGAATCTGATCGCGGTGTTGAAGAACCGAGTCAATTTCCTGAACTGGAGAGCTGCTAAGGCTGTATGGAAGAAGAATTGGCGGTGCATGTCCATAGATTACTTCATATGGCGTCCTTTTAGATGTGGTATTGTACCACTGGAGCGCTTCTAAGAAATCCATAGAAATAGTTGTCAAAAGTATCACATTCAGCCACCATTTGTTGAATTGTCATGTTCAGTCCCTGCCAAAAGAAGTAACATTGTTCTCAGTCATACATTTTTAGGAACCCGGAGTGCCCTGCTGATGAAGAAGCATGGAGTTCATAAAAGAGATAGCCATGTTGAACATATTGCAACCAATTTGGAACTGTAAAAGAATCCGGGTCATCAAATGTGCGAGAAGGAGCATCTGCCACCATATTGTCCTGACCCTTCTTGTAAGTCATCGCATAGGCATAACCCATAAGTTGGATAACCCATTTTCAGGTGTGCTCGGGAGGAGACCCATTGTTTCAGAAAATTTTTCAGACTCTGGAGATCAGTCTTGATGCAGAAATAATTCCTTAATAAGTATGGCTGCCACTTATGTACTGCATGCAAAATAGCCATCATTTCCTGCTGAGATGTAGAGGTGGCTAAATTCTTACCGAAAAGATCTCTTGAAGGCGACAAGGCCACTGGTTCAGCAAGGACACCTACATATCTATCCAAGGAAGTAGGGGAGACTGTTGATGGGTGCATCTGAATGGAATGGAGTTGAGCGATGACACCATGTGAATTCCTCTTAAGGATCTTTTCCAGGCGATGTGAACTGATGATGCGGAGAGACACTTGTTGTAAGCCCTTAAATTTGTGTTGTTTCCCATTGACTGAAAACTGCATCCAAAGTTCAGCAAAATCCCATAAGATGGGACCAAGTGTGTGTAACCATTGAATGCCCAAAACCACATCACATTCGCCTAGGGACAAGGCAAACATGTCAGAGCGCAGGTTATAATCTTCCAGAGAGACATGCACATTGTGACACTTCCCCTTCCAAGGTAAGGTGCCCCCATTGGAAACCATGACTTCAAAGTTGGAGCAAGGATGGACAAAACAATCAGCGATCTGAGGGTCAATAAAGTTATGAGTGCTACCAGAATCAATGAGTATTGTAAGAGGAAGCTTCTTGAAGTAACCCCTGACCTGCATTGTTTGGGGAGTGGTGACGCCGGATAAAGCATAGAGACATATCTCTGGTTGTTCATCCTAAGATGGGGGGTCAATAGGCGGCTCTTGAATGTAGACCTGATCATCTATTGTATCTGGAGCTTCTTCACCAATTTTAGAGGCAGGCGAAGAATCCATATCCAAGAAATAGAGTTTTTGTTGAACACATCTATGTCCCTGAGTGAATTTTTAATCACAATTATAACAAAGCCATTTTTCTCTGTGTGCCTACATCTTTGTTTCAGACAAATGCTTGATAGGAGTTGGTCAAGGAACTAGTGGGATGGGAGGTCGTTGAGAACCCATATTTTGGAAGGGAACAAAAGTGGATTTGGAACGTTGTTGGGCTGCAATCTTGTCTTCTTCCAACTTAGCCAACCCTAGGACTTCCATCATTGTGTTGGGACAAAACATTTTAACCTCTGATCGGATTTCATCCTTAAGACCACTGATAAAACAACTCCTGTAGAATTCATTAGATAATCCTTCTGTGTGATTGGCTAATTTCTCAAATTCTGTCTGATACTCTCTCACAGTGCCACTTTGATGAAGTTTAGTCAATGCTTTGGTGAAGTCATCAAACGCACTAGGACCAAATCGTTGCAAAAGGAGTTGGCAAAAATCTATCCATTTTGGCTCGTCATGAGCCTTGATGTACCAACGGTACCATTGAAGGGCTTCATGTTCCAAATGAAAGGATGCAAGTGGAACTTTTTGGACATAAAAAGTATTATGCAGACTGGAATACTGTTCTGCATGATAGATCAATCCAGTCGGATCAGTACCATTGAAGCAAGGAAATTCAAGCTTCGGAGCACGGAATTGCTGGAAGAAGAGAACCAATTGGCTGCAGAAGATTCTTGTTGTTGGTTATTGTTCATGGCTGAATGTTGAAGATGGAGGCTGAGAAATTTTTCATCCAGATCTTGGAGTTTGGTTTGGATGGCTGTAAGTGCTTCCTCCATGATTTTTGGTCCTGCAGGAGTGACAACCATAACCAAGAGTTTTTTTTTTTTTTTTTTTGGGGGGGGGGGGGGGGATGGATAGAAAAACACAAACAAAAGCTTATTTAGTAAAGGGAAATTTGGATTGGAGAAAAGCTCGGATGGGTAATTGGGAAGCAAAAAATGGGGATTTCAGAAGCAAGGTGAAAGAATGAGAAAATTGGTCAAAGAGGGACAAAGAAACAGAAATAGGGGATGAACACGGTGGCAAAATTTGGAGGCGAGTGGATGAAAATTGAAGAAGTTATGGCAAACCCTAAAAATAGACAAATGTGAGATTTCTGGCTTTGGGAAGTAGAATTTGGGATAGGGTCCTTAGGAATGAAATATACAAAATGGGATTACAGGGGTGTCTAGGAAGTTTCAAGGGAAACGGAGTTAAAACAAGGGAGATATGTCGAAAAAACGATTTTTTTTTTTTGGGGGGGGGGGGAATGGATAGAAAAACACAAACAAAATCTTATTTAGTAAAGGGAAATTTGGATTGGGGAAAAACTCGGATGGGTAATTGGGGTTTGACTAGGTTTTGGACACTTTCTGATGGACAGGGAAGCAAAAAATGGAGATTTCAAAAGCAGGGTGAAAGAATGAGAAAATTGGTCAAAGAGGGAAAAAGAAACAGAAATAGGGAATGAACACGGTGGCAAAATTTGGAGGCGAGTGGGTGAAAATTGAAGAAGTTATGGCAAACCCTAAAAATAGACAAATGTGAGATTTCTAACTTTGGGAAGTAGAATTTGGGATAGGGTCCTCAAGAATAAAATATGCAGAATGGGATTGTAGGGGTGTCCGGGAAGTTTCAAGGGAAATGGAGTTAAAACAAGGGAGATATGGCGAAAAAACGGTTAAAACAAGGGGGAGAGCAAAAAAAGGTGGTTTTTTTTTTTTTTGTTTATTAGAATGGATCTGCAACAACGTGGAAGTGATCGGAAACAAATGGATCTGATAGTTGGATCTGAAACGGCTGGATCTGGAACGGCTCTCAGAATGGATATGAAACGACTGGATCGAAAACGGCGTGGAAGTGATCGACAACAATTCAGTTGAAAATAGATATGGACCCCAGATATGTGCGACTTCCTAACAGTTCAGGGATTTCACTCGGCCACCAATGTTGTCTGACAGCTTGCGTATTGGGGAAGTACCCCTCACTCCAGGTAAAACTGATAACCGCTTTGCCACAAACGACAGCTCTTGGTTTACCTCACAGGTGGAAACTAGTCAATCAGGTAGGGGTCGTTGCCCTTTTCGCTGGCGAGTCCTTTCAATGGGCCAGCTACTTCAGGGTTCATGTGGTACTCTTCACAATGAGTTTTAATGCTTATGCCCAAGTACTTCCCACAGTTAAGCGAATAGGGATTATTCCCAGATCCGAAGCTGCAATAGATGCGAAAAAAAAAAAAAATTGGCAGAAATTTCACCCAACGAGCCCATGAAAGTGCTTTGATACCAGATGTGAAGAACCTACAACAATTAATTAATGAAAATACACAAGATAGCAGAAATAACAGAACTCAGAATCACTTTTATTGATTGCAGGCCACTTCGAGGAGGCAACCTCCTTTGAGCAAGCTCAATACAAATAACTTCACAGTATCTTCATTGGTCTCAACACAAACTTATATACTAAGTCTAGGGGCCAATACCATGTGTCAATACAAACCATGGGCCAATACAAACTATGGATCAACAATTACTACGGGACGACTTACAAAGCATATGCGTCCAACAACAAAAAACAAACTATGGATCAACAAATACTATGGGACGACTTACAAAGCATATGCGTTCAACAACAATATACTAACAAAGTAAATAGAAGGGTTGACATGGGTTCCTAAAAAATCATGAAGGTATTTGCAAAGGATGTGCAAAAGGGAATAATGGGAATAAGGTTTTTCCAAGCAGTGAAAGCAAAGCAAAAGGAATATTGGAGATCATCCACTCCGATGTATGTGGCCCCATGTCATCCAGTTCATTAAGCGGGTATGTATATTATGTTTCTTTCATTGATGATTTTTTTCGCAAGACATGGATATATTTCTTGAAGAATAAAGATGAGGTATTCAGTAAGTTCAAGGAATTAAAATCCTTGATCGAAAATCACACTGAGGATGATCAAGACCCTCCGATCGGATAATGGAGGTGAATTTACTTCAAAAGATTTCAAGAACCTGTGCAAACAATCTGGGATTAAAGGGAGTTGAGCACACCCTATAATCCACAACAAAATGGCGTTGTAGAAAGAAAGAATATAACAATATTGGAAGCAACAAAATCAATGCTTCATGACGAGGATCTTCCGATGCACCTATGGGAAGAAGCTGCGAGGACAGCGGTGTATGTACAGAACCGTACTCCTCATAGAGTACTAAATAACAAGACTCTAGAAGAAGTGTTCTCCGGCAAGAAACCAGAAGTCATCCATCTCAGAATCTTTGGCTTCCCAATGTACATACACATTGTGAAGGGGAAGAGGACGAAGCTAGATCCTTCAAGAAAGAAGGGGATATTCGTAGGATACAACGAAACATCAAAGGCCTACCGAATATACTTCCCAACATTCAAGAAGATCGACATTAGTAGAGACATGACTTTTGACGAAGACTCAGCTTATAACAAATCAAGAAGACAACCCATTGAAGAACCTGAAGTTTCCAGGATGAGAGATACAACTATGGAAGAAGCAGTTCCAGAAGACCATGAAGACTATGAAATAGAAGAACCACAAGAACCAGTAGATCCACCTCGTGAGAGGAACTCCCACAAGAGAAAGCCAGCATGGGTACGAGAGGCAATACAAGATGCAGAGAAGTATGGCGCTCCAGAGGGGATGCACAGAGAAAGTAAGAGACCTAGACCATACTCCATTTATGTGGCCCTGTTGTGCGACATCATTGACAAACAACCTTCCAACTATGAGGAAGCAGGAGAGAGGAAAGAATGGAAGGATGCCATGATCGAAGAGTACCATTCGATTATGAAGAATGAAGTCTGGGAGATAGTTCCGAGACCAGAAGGGAAGTATGTTGTGACTTCGAAGTGGATCTACAAGATCAAACATGCTGCAGATGGTAGCATTGAGAAACACAAGGCAAGGTTTGTAGCACGTGGCTTCTCCCAGAAGGAAGGCATAGACTATGAGGAGACATTCGCACATGTTGCGAGATACACTTCTATCAGATCAGTGTGATGAAATGGAAGGTACACCAGATGGACGTCAAGACAACATTCTTGAATGGTGTAGTAGAAGAGGAAGTGTATGTGGAGCAGCCACTTGGATTTGAGACACATGATAGGAAAACTCATGTGTGCAAATTGAAGAAGGCCTTGTACAGATTGAAACAAGCACCTAGGACGTGGTACGACGAGATGGATAGCTTCCTGATGAGTTTAGGCTTTACCAAGAGTAAAGCGGATTCCAACCTTTACTAGAAGGTTGAAGAGGGAAATCCAGTGATGCTTCTACTCTATGTAGATGACCTGTTTATAACATTTATAACAGGGAAGGATGAGCTTATAACTGATACGAAGAGGAAGCTTTCCGCAGAGTTCGAGATGAAGGACCTGGGCATGATGCATTATTTCTTAGGCATGGAGGTGTAGCAGATTGTAGATGGAATCTTCTTTGGATAAGGGAAGTATGCAGTAGAGATTCTGAAGAGATTCAAAATGATGGACTGCAAGGCTATGGCCACACCCATGGCATCGAACTTGAAGTTACGGTGTGATGCTTCATCAGAGTCAGTTGATGCCACAATGTATCGTCAGATGATTGGATCATTGATGTACCTGACGAACAGGAGACCAGACATATGCTTTGCTGTGAACACATTGAGCCAGTTCCTAACGAATCCGAGACAAGTTCACCTGGTTGTTGCAAAGCATATATTGAGGTACCTGAAGGGTACAGTTGACTATGGGCTCAAGTATGACACGAATCAAAAGATTAACCTGCAGGGTTATGTTGATTCAGAATGGGTAGGCAGTTTCGCAGATAGGAAGAGCACTTCGGGATGCTGCTTCAGTATGGGATCTGGTATGATCTCCTGGTTTAGCAGGAAGCAGTCATGCGTGGCACTGAGTACAGCCAAAGCAAAGTATGTTGCAGCTTGTTTGGCTAGTTGTGAGGCAATATGGATTAGGAAGCTACTGTATGATTTGTTTGATCTCCAGTTAGAGGCGACTTGCATATTCTGTGACAACCAGAGTTGTGTGAAGTTTTCTGAGAACCCAAGTGTTCCACGACAAGTCGAAGCACATCAAGATCAAGTACCACTATATCAGGGATATGGTGCAGAGAGGAGCAGTGAAGCTCCAGTATGTTGCGACGGACGAGCAGATAGCCGATGTATTGACCAAGTCGTTAGCCAAAGTGAAGTTTGGGTACTTCATAGAGAAGCTTGGTGTTCTCCAGATCAAGGTTCCTCCTAAGAAGAAGAGATGAGTCTGGAAGACGCAGATGCACATGGGCCATTTTTGCGTGGTGGTAGGAAATTCCTCCCACGTTGGTAGATGTAAGGGTCGAGCCATTCTCGCATGGTGGTAGGAAATTCCTCCCATGTTGGTAGATGTAAGGGCCGAACCATTCTCGAATGGTGGTAGGAAAGTCCTCCCATGTTGGTAAGATGTAAGGGTTGGGTCTCGCATGATGGTAGCAAATTCCTCTCATGCTAGTAGACATGAGTCTCACATGCTGGTAGGAAAGTCCTCGCATGTTGGTAGACTAGGTCTCGTATGGTGGTAGGAAATTCCTCCCATACTGGAGACGTTGTGATGTCCACCAGTCTTAAGACACTGTGTATGCGCATAGGCAGGATCTCGCATGGTGGTAGGAAAGTCCTCCCATGCTGGCAGATGCGGGCTAACCGCTGTGGGACATGTGATGTGCATCTGGGATGTGCTCCATGTGATGATGAGATGATCTGGATACGATGAGGTGATAGTAGGAGACACGGGTGATTGTTGTAGCAATGTAATGACTGGTCCTGGGTTGTACCTACTTGATGGCTTTCTCGTAGAGATGATGAAGACCTACAGGAGAGCTAGGCCTACATCCAGCATGAAAAATGGTTGGCTCTGTAGAACTTCCTATGACGAGTAGATTCAAGAGATGTCACAAATCGATGGTTGGTATGATGAGGATTGCAGCAGCAACGACGACAATGATCCAGTGTTGATAACGATGTTCCAGCGATGATGACGTTATCCACACTTGTGTAAAATGGGGTTGATGACTGTGGCCAGAGAATACCTTCCTATTTAAGAGGGAGTGTTGATGTTATTGTAACTTCGGAAGATATTCCATTGTATTTTATATTGTTATTACTATTGTATTTTATTTGTACCTCCGTCAGAAATGTTTTTCCTTTGCTCGGGGATGTCATTATGATGCTTAGTCATCCTAGGTCATTGAGGTAAAATCCTCCCATGTAAGTCGGGGCAATAGTCCCCCAAAAGAATAAATTATAATGGTTTTACTAGGTCTCCTAGAGAAGTCGGCCCAGTTGGGTAAAAAGGCCACCCTAGGTTAAAGTATAAATAGAGAGCATAGCTCTCTCATTTGGACACACACTCACTCACTCAAGTTCGCATTAGTGAGAGAGAGAAGACAAGTTCGCATAGGAGGAAAAGAGAGGAGTTGCAGAAGACCATCTTATTTTTGGGGTTTTACATTTTTGTTATTGTATTGGTGACTATTCTATCTCTGAGGAAGTTGCGGGGTTTTCTCCTTTATGGTTTCTCGGAGGAAAATATTTGTGTCTATTATGTTATGTTGTGCTTGTCATTCTTTCAGATAAGATCCTAGATAATATTGATTAAAAATTTAAAAACTAACAGTTCCATCCATTTGACTTACTGGACCTGATTGATGAGACAGAGATACAGGAGGAACCGGATTAGATGAAGGGGATCCCAGAAAACGATTTGGAGAATCAGAATCAACAATTTTCCAAAAGAAATTAGATGATTGGGCCTTGGGATCTCTTCTATTATATGTAAGCCGGGTTCTTTTCGGCTGATTAAAATTAGCCCTACTTCTGAGATCGTAAGGATTTCTATGAGGTCTTTCCTCAGCAGAGTCATGATTAGGAGTCGCCAGGTAAACTTTAACTTGTTCACCAAAAGATATGTCGTGAATAAGTAGAGAGATATGAGTGAAAATAGATGGTTATGAATAAATTAGGAATACAAATGATAACCATCTAACTTACAAGACCAGATGTGATATGATATGAAATACACACGAACACTCACAGACACCTGAGGTAAGCCTCTACCTCCCCGGCAACGACGCCAAAAATGTTATCACACAACTTGTAGTTGTCCCAAAATATTATCCTATCCAGGATGGTAGAGGCATTGAACAAATAAAGAGGTGACCCAAGAGATTCCACAATTCCCGATGCAATTGGTTGTCACGCTAACCGAGGCACTCTTCACTTTAGATCTAGCCTAAGAAAGACCAAGGGGGAGACCTTAACTAGCCAATGAGGGCTAGCGAACCTACTCAATACCTCCTAGGGAAATGTGATGATGAAAATAGGAAAAAATCAAGAGTAAATGGATCTAGATCTAGAAAAAATAAGTGGACCCAAAGAGTTAGGGCTTGGTTGAAGAAACTTATGAAATGGACAAATGTTCAACCAAAGATAAAATTAAAGATTTGGTAGTTTCTCTTGCTTATGCAATTTTCCCAAGTCCACTAGTGCGACCCTCTCTTCCTACAAAACCAAGGAGACAGAGCTCAATTAGCAAACAACAATGAGGGAAGATGCAAGTAAGAAGCAAATGATAGAGAATGATTGGTACAGAGACAAAACCACTCCCTGTTTAACCCCAAGATCTGACAGAAGGTAGCAGGGTGAGCCTCCCCACCAATGCGCACTCCTCTCAAAATGTCTTCTTTCCCTGCAAATCGATATAGTGGAACAAAAATACAAAATAGCTACCAAAATCCCTAAGTGCAATGGAAAATCATTTACAATCATCATAGCCAAACATCCATCTCACGATCCAAGCATTTACTCAAAAGATATTTCTTGTATTCCAAACTTAGAGCCAAAAATATCTAGATGCCTTTACAATAGGGGGGGCTCTTTCTTAAATAGGAGGAGAGAGACCAAAACCCTAAACCACTTTTCAAAATGAGTGGTGGAGATCAAAATATAAAATAAACAATCAACGGCTAAGATGAGCCGATACAATATAACATGGATCACTCAGTAGAGGGGGGTGCGCACTCACTAAAGATGCCCTAGGGGGGTGCGCACCACATAAAAGTGACTAAAACAAGTGTGTGCCACATAATATGACAAGGACAAGTGACTAGGGGCACATGGTGGGGCTAGGAGGATTTATTATTTTTCACTAGCATCACCCCATGGCACAATGATATAACATATGACTCAAAAGCATGTCCAAGTGACTAAATGATCAAATCGTGGGCCCCTCCACTGAGAGAAGAATACATCAAATGACATTTCAGAGAGTGTGTGGACCCCACTGAATGCTGCAAGCTGATCTGGAAGGAGTGGGATACACCATAGATGACCTCTGAACAGACCTCATGCCAAAACCTTGCATCAATAGCCCAAATCGATTTCTTTAATGACCTTTTTATCCCATTTTTATCCCACTTGAAAAACCATCAAACTGCCAAAAGCTCATTGCCTGGTGCCTGGGCACAAAATCTGACTATATCATCATGTCCAAAGAGGGGGTAATATTGTAGCAACAAGTGGATGGACCACCCCTCTCCTCTATAGTGCCCTAGGTAAACGTGCTAACTCAGTGCAACTGCTAGGCAAGCCATCTATGCATGGCTAAACTAGTCAATAAGTGGAAAAATAATCATATCATCATTGAAAATGCCTGAAATTGAAAACTGAGTGTCTCAATGGATCCAAAAGACTCAAATCTACTAGAGATGAGTACCCATACACCATGTGGCAACCTGTAATATCATCTGTAGCCTCAACCATACCCGAACAATAAAAATATAATGGTCTGGAGATAATAATAATCAATAAAAAATGCATCAACCATCATCTGAAAACTGTGTCCACTGTATGGAATCATCATAAGGTGTATCAAGGACCATAAATCATCGTCATACAACATCATTGATCCAACTCATCACGAATCCCAAGGTTGAGTTTGGTCAAACTAGGTTTGATCGATCGAACTGATCAAAATATGACCCAGGCTAGAGAATTCTACTAATACAAGTGCAAATGGTTAAGACATGCTCTTTTAATCATTCTCATGGCGAGACTTTTAAAGCATCAATCATCATTTCACTCGCAGCTAATAGATAATTACAATTAAGCATAAGTTCAAATAATTATTTACTTACAAAAGAACCTCAAGGATATACTCATTCTGTAGACATGATCAATTTGCTAGCAAAGGGTGAAGGTGAAGAAAGCAAGGCTAGGACAAAGGGGATGACTCAACTAAATCAACATTGTGATACTTTGGCTAGGGGAAAGGGAATACACACTCAAGCATATGTTGGATAATAAATACACAGGGAATGGCAGTGTATCACAAATGGGATAAGTTGTTTAGAGAGGTGTTTATTCAACCTTCGAAATGTCCACAAATCACATCATTATATTTCATTTCCTTGGCCAGCAATCTTTGGATTTAACATATATTTTACCACTGCTTTCTTTAGGCCTATATGACCCTTTTGGGGATTTTGCATGTGCTTAGAACAACAACTACTCAAGCTTTCATCCAGGGTGATTTTAGTTTCCAACACATTTCATTTCATAACCCTTTTGGGGATCTTACATGTGCTTAGAAGCACAACAACTAAAGCTTTCATCCAAGGTGCTTTTAGTTTCCAATACGTTTCATTTCATAACCCATTTGGGGATTTTGCATGTGCTTAGAAGCACAACTACTCAAGCTTTCATCCAGGGTGCTTTTAGTTTCCAATACATTTCATTTCATAACCCTTTTGGGGATTTTGCATGTGCTTAGAAGCACAACTACTCAAGCTTTCATCCTAGGTGTTTACTCATTTAATTTTCCATAAATGATGGTAGTATAATTCGCTTCATGTTTTAGCCAACACAACTCAGGCAACTAGGGGGACTCTACAATCAAGACCAAACATCGGGGCAACTGACTAGAGTGATCAAGGTATCAAATCCAACTCACCAAAGGTAATTTTTGTTTCCAACTCAGAGCCGAGACACAAACTAACAGGGATGCCATCCAACACAGAGGCAAAAGTGGGGAGGTCCTCCATATCACAGGCTGAGGTGTAAGTCAGGGTAAAAACCAAAAGTGGGAAAGATAACGGACGGATGGGGAAAGTGTAGGTGATGCCTAAGATAGCAAGCCATAAAGGTGGGAATGATCGTGTTCACACTCCTAGGAGGATAAGACCAACGAGTATAAAACAAGAACTTCTAAATGTAAGTAATGCAACCATTTAGATAATCATTAAAGACCATATTCATTTTATATAGATATACTGTCAGATCATGATTACTAGATACTAAGTCAAGCTATCAAAATGACCAAAAGAGCAAGATAATAAAACCAATGCACATCATATACCTGCTAGGCCATATACCTGAATCTGCTATCTGGATCACCTGTAACCACTGAAACACTATTGTTGAAGCTCTAAGCATTGCACTGCATATGTATGGGATAAAAGTTCATCTCAGTCATCAAATCTTAGTTCAAGAGGCTCAACCTTGGCATAAGGTCTACTGCATGTCTGATATGGGGCTGCTCTGATGTGTGAGTGATCATACATAACACTGCTCATCATAGCTGATCTCACTAGAACTGTGTAAAGGCAAAGCTCAAAAATATGCAGATAACTGCTCTGTAATCATGGTAGCCCAACTACTATGGATGTGGTAACAATACCCTATTTCCATAGCTTGATCTGGTGATTGGGTTAGATCTCTCATGTCGAGAGTAGATCAAGGTCTCCCTTTGCTATCTGGGGCTTGGGTAGTAAGAAGCGAAGACTGCCTCGATTGGCCTGCCAACCAATCCATCTTGGGGATCGAGGCCCTCTTAGGTCATCTCTTTAGTTTCCTATCCCCTCTATCATCCTGAATAGGATCATTGTTAGGGGCAACTATAAGTTGTGTGATAACAGAACCCACACAAACACCTTTGTGCATGAACAATGGTTTTAAGTTACTAATAGAGTGACATCCCAACCACCTGATCAACCTCGTTTTGATTGATCTCATGGGCACCTTTCATGTGGGATTTCAAAGTCAACTTGATATCCATCCCTAGATAGGTCCAACTACTGTAACTTAATATAACTAGGACCTTTCGCTTTAGCTCCAAGGGTTAACTCAATCGTTGAACCATTCACCCAAGGCATATTGCTGACATGGAGACTATAGGTCACAAGCTCAAATCTTGTCCAATCCCTCGAGACTACTAAGTACTATTGTGGCTACCAATTAAGCTTCCCTCCATTTGGATATTCCAAGGAAGAGGAGGATCGCACATGGTTTTCCTCAAAACAATATAAATAGATAACAAAGTGCCTTTTGACATCTGAAATATCATATAGGATATAAGAACTTGCCATAATAATACCTTATTTTCTTACCAACAATTCCGAATACAAATATAAAATGATCTAAAGACTATGATATTGTATCACTTATCCCAACACTTCCCCTGCCAACCTCTTAGGTCCTCCAAAATGACGACTTGTTTTCCTACTGGAATTTTGTGTACGACATTTTTTTGGACCCATGTAATATTTAAGAAAAATAAATCACATTATTAAAGGCATATATAAAACTATAAGGTTTTTCGTTACACCAAAACCTGCAAATGTTGGTAAACTTTCCAAACCAAGCACATAGTCCCATGATCCTCGTGTGGCAATTAGTCTACATTATATTCTCAGAGGTGCAACGGTTATAACCAATACTCCAACACCCCCCTCTGGCGTAACTCGAGGGAATTGAATTTGGGACCTGAGCTCTGAAACCATGTAAGGTTTTCCGTTACACCAAAACCTATAGATGTTGGTAAACTTTCCAAACCAAGCACATAGTCCCATGATCCCAGTGTGGAGATTAGTCCACATTATATTCTTAGAGGTGTGACAGTTATACCATACTCCTACAAAAACCACCTAGTATTAAACAATAACAATATAATTAAATCAGGATAGATTGATCTTAAACCAAGATTTATCAACAGCCTGAGAGGGATTAAATCCCTCAATGCGAAATTATTTTAGAGTGCAAATAAACCCGAGATTAAGTCAAACAACCTTAATCTCAGTTTTTTGATATGTAAATATGTAAATATGTAAATATGTTTCTCTGAATATAAGTATTTAAAAAAAACTGAAATTAAGATAGTTCTAAGCTAGTTTATAAAGTGTTCATTATTCATTTTGTTTTACCCCTTCATGGATTTAACTTCCATTCTAAATCTATGTTGAACAACTTCCCGTTCATATATTATGTCTATTGTTCAACTCTTTTCTTATTGCCAACTTCTCGTTCATATATTGTGTCTTCTCTTCAACTCTTTTCTTCTTGTCAGTTTTAAGTGTTATGGGTCTGACCTATCGTACAAATTTAACTTCGTCCTTTGGTGAAAACCTACGAGGGGCTTTGTCAATACATTCTTCTCCTAAAAGCCCGTGTTAGTAATGTTGTAGTTTTCATGGGTTTCAATCATTTAGCCTAGATCAATCTAATCCTCTAGCCTTCTTCCTATTGCTAGAGCCTTGAAAAAAAATGAAAACGAAAATAAAACATCATATTTTCACCGATTACAAATGTATAACGTTCAGTCCATAGGGCAGGCTGGTAAAATGTTCATGATGCAAATTTGCCATTAATTAGATGTTTCCTTGTGGTGTGTATATATGCATTCGCCTATGCAGTTAATAATATATCACTACTCAACAGACGCATATTTTTGACATGAGAAAGCAAAAACGCCTGGTTACTTTATTGCATTTACCAAAAAGCTTGAAGCCTTTCCCTTTAACTTAAGCGGGCACTTCCATTCATTTCAAACATCTCCAAACGTATGTATATAGTTTGTTGCTTCCTAAAACACACTTACCGCAGAAAAGGCTCCCAACTACTAGGTGTGTTCTTGAGGGGAAACTATGAGTTGAGAACCCACTGTCACTTCGATTCCTAACTCCTCCGTTTAGACCCAACTCCCAAAGGTCAAGGGGGGTAGTCCCTATTTACTAAGTTTTAAAGTGTTTTAATTTTATAAGTTCAAATTTAATTAAGCTTATTGAAGTTCAATGAAAAGCATTAATGCAAAATGCAAATATTCAATGGCAAACAAACATTACTTTGACACTCCTCCGAATAAGAATGAAACAATCAAATAACCAGTCCCTGTTCTACTTTGGGCTATGGAGTCAACGATAAATCAATATTTGTTCAATTAATCATACACGATATACAACAAAGTACAACGATTTACATCCCCAAATTTAGAACATTCAAAATTGCTTGAATTGAAATAAATAACTTGCTTGCCAAAATCACTTAACTAACAATGAAATATACTTGGACTTAAAATATCTTGCAACTGAAAATAAAGAACTTGAAATGAAATAAATATGAGACTGAGACAAGAAAATTAAAATGTTTTGCAATTGGTCCTGTAAATTTTAATAGGGAATTAATATGTGTTCATAGTGCTAATAATAAAAGACTATTCTAAACTAATGTGACTACCTCTAACACTTATCCTTCAACTTGAGAGAAACTGTCTAGTGCTCAACAAGAGAACACAAGGTTCTCTTCTAGCGCCACGAATCAATCCCGAAAATTGTCAGATGTTCAATTGGAGAACACAAAGTGCCACGAGGCTCCCAACAGCCTCTACCCCACTAACTCTATGGATCAATCCTCATTTTCTCAATTCTCGAGATAAATAGTTAAAGTGCCTATTACTCTAGCCAGTTCGATCTTTTTCCCTTTCTTGTCGCCCATGATCGGATTAACCGGCAAGGGGAGTGAATATGAGGCAAGAACAAGGCAAAGTTTATTTGCTTTAAAAAGAAAAATAATTAAAAGGAATTACTAGCTAGCACGATTTTGCAGGAGGGAAAAGCCACTTCACATGCAAGGTGCGGGCAACAATTTAAAACTAAAATCAAATAAAATAACTTGAATCTTAAACAAAAACTAGCTAGCACGATTTTGCATGGATGGGCATAGCCACTTCACATGCAAGGTGTGGGCAACCAATTAAACTAATGCAATAAGAAATAAATCAGATACTATCCCTTTCTCTTTTGCTTACAAGTGTGAGAGAAACCCAACTACCTTTGTAAGCAATGGATGGCAAAATAAAAAAATGTAAGTTAATTATTAACCTAGCCACACAATCCTCTTCCTAGTGAAGAGATGGGGCAAATGAATGACGTAAAATGCAGAAAATAAAGTAAGTACAAACTCCTAGCCCCTCTTCACTTGCATTGCAAGGGTGCACAAGCCCAACTTCATTTGCATGCAAGGGATGGCTGGAAATAACATTGAAAAAATACTATGGAAGTAAATGAAGAATCAAGTTCAAGAGACTCTCTTGAATTTGTTACAATGAATAAGATTTCAACACTTGATATTTGAAAGAAATGAGAGAAAGAAGAGAAAATTTTGACTCGTTTTTTGCAAAGAACTGAAGATGGTAGCTTGTGGATGGATGCCCTTTACACTTGATTTTGACCAAATTTGGGTAGCATAACCCCTTGTCTTGTCATAAACCTGTAAAAAACAGCAAGCAATAATTCACAGAAAATGCCCAAAATCACTCTTGGACACTATTAGTGTTAAGGAAAAAATTGTGAGAAAAAATTCTGAATTTTAAGATCAATAACTTTGCTTTAAATAAAACTTGAAAATGAATGATTTAACTAGCATTAAATGTGCAAATGAGAACTAAAATTTAAATGCAGAAATTTTAAAAAAATGGGAAGAGAATGTGCTCCTTGCTCTTTAAATGGTTGAAGAAGTGTGGTATCCAACCAAGAAATTCCACTCTCCAACTTGAATAACCTGCAACTTGTAAGATTTGCTTAACAAAACCAAAGAGTGTGAGTTTCAACCACAATGATTTAAGAAATCACACTATTCAACCAAGAAATGCATGAAGTTCCAAAATACAAAAGGAGAAACTCATGAAATCTACAACACAAATGCAATAGATCTCACCCAAGCAAAACAATTTGTTTCATTGGCCTCCAATAGCACATGCAAGCAAGAGAATATAGGAGCAAATCACCTCAAATCAACACCAACACAAGATCTCCTCCAAAGATTTTATTAAGAATGTCAGATGGCTGAAAAATACAATGGCCCAAAATGAGAGCAAATGGGAGCAAGAAAATGAAAAGATAGCAAAAATGCAAGAGCATGAGAGATTGTAACCAAAATGAGAACGAGCCTCCTTAAATAGGAAAAGAGAGGGGAGTGACCCTCTTTGCATGCTTGTCATTTGTCACTTGAAAGAGGGAGGGGGGCCATGAAGGGGGGCACACCTCTCATGGGAAAAAACCATGTGAATGGAAAAAATGAGGAAAACCTCTTTCCTCTTCCCCCATATACCACCAAAGAGATATAAGGAGGTAGGGCGCCCTCTTTGTCAGGGTAGGACCCCCATTTGACCCCCCCACATCATGCCAACTCCACCTTTGAAGGAAATGTGCCCCCCTCGTAGAAGAAAAACAACCCACTTAAGAATGAAGTGAATAATGGCTAGAATGGGGCCCTAGGGGTGTATTTAATATGCCTTGGTCCCCTTAGGCTTAGACACCAAAAATTTCCCTCAAAACATTCGATTTTTTACTTAGGGAAATTTGACCATTCTAATTAAAATCAATTTTCGCGCTGAAAATTGACTGACTTAGGAAAATCCATCAAAAATCCTATCAAGCCTCAACAGAATGACTACAAACTTGGTCCAAGGTTGTAGGGGTTCTCATGCCATTTAATTTGAGTACCCATACCCCTATACAACATCACTAAGGACCACCTATCCATCTTTTACATTACAACATTTTATGTCGAGGACATTTTTTAATTACCAAAAATTAAAAAATCCTAAGTAAAACTTAATGAAATTCTGCAAGACTCTAGATAATGTCTAGCATGGTAATATAGAACATTCCTAGGCTCCAATCACCCCATGGACTCTATCATTAGAACGCCTTTCACCACTTTGGAGGAATTTTTGAGTGAAAAACTCAGATAATTAAAATCACTAAAAATGATTTTTAATTACCCAAGGGAAAAAACACTCGATGAAAGGACTTCCCTAATGATAAAGTCCTAGGTGACTAATATTTACAAAAATTTACCCTCATGCTGACATATCATTACAAAATCCTCCGCAGAGGTGCAGAAATTTCATGGAGAAGAGTTAAGAAGAAAAAGAGGAAAAATTGTCTCGCTTGAAAAACCTTGCTAGGTACATCTTTCTCGTCTTCAAGGTACATGGTACATGGTTGCCCACCTAGTTGGCTTGGTGGTCAACATAGTCAAGAGAACCTAGTTGGCTTGGTGGTCAACATAGTCAAGAAAATAAATGAACATGAGGTAGAAAAAAATATTGCAACTTCCCAAAACCACAAACTAAATGGTATAAGAATTGAAAAGCGCTACCCCAATATGTAAGAATGACCTACCCTGCATAATTGCCAGCATCCCTGTGTTGAAATTTTTTTAAGTTAGAGAATTTCAAGTACACTAACGGTTCACCTGGTCTCTATCCAGTCCCAATAAATTTGTTTCATCAATATTTCAAGACAACTCTCAAGATCTATCAAATTTTACCAGTTGGCCTTCAGCATCACAGATAGCTTTTCAGATGTAAAATCCAAGTAAATGTATGATTTCCATACTAAGAACTAAGCCTTGCCATATTAAAAGTCAAAATAAAGTATAGAATTGTATTTACTTAATTTTAATTAATTTGACTGGAAGATTAGCACCGCTTCTATAGCTCTAGTTTTAACAAAAAATCCTCAAAGATAATTAATTACATAATAGCCTTTACCTTAAAATGTTTAATTATAAGAGAATTAACTAAATATATAATAGCGTCTTACCTTAAATTTTTGACCCCAAGAGAATATGAGATGAGAGTTTAGCCAGCATCTAGGATGACTGTCAATGGGTCATCTATAGTATATATGCTGCATGTCTTATAATAAGAGGAAACTTTGCTAAAATAAAACAGTGGAGAAAGTTCTAGTAAATCGCCAGAAGCCCCATGACAACAAGAAAAAAAAAGGATTAAAAATGTTGTCCCAAAAAGACAAGCTACTAGAAAAACAGCAGGAGAGCCTGTCAATGATCACCTCTTTCTTGGCTGTTCAAAACTAAGACTGGTACCATTAATGTGCTGTTAAGCACAATGTCCATAAGATTCTTCCACAAGTACCCCCCTCTTCTCTTCACCTACAAACATGATGTTCTTGGGTTCTAGTTTCATTCTGAATCTCAATCTAGGTGAGATTGTATCTGATGTAGGGAATCCAACACCTCCATTGGAGCACATAATGATCAATGACGTAGCAATAACATGACCAGAAGTAGTTGCAACTTGCAACATCTACTAATCCAGAATTCAAATTAGCATCATACTCCATTGCAGAAGCTGGACATGCAGGAATGCAGCTCAAAAACTTTGAGAAGTTTTTAGAGCGTTTGGGATCTTCATTATGTAATGCGACCACCATTGTTTCTGATGAGTTTACTTCAGATTCTTTCATCCGTGGCTGAAGCTCCAAAGAAGAAGTTCCTGAATTATCTAGAACCTTTTCGGGTAGTGAGTCCTTACCTAAACATGCTGCTTGTATTAGTATTCTTATGTTGGTTAGTGTGATCTTGTTATGTCCTTTGCAACCTCTCACACTTCATGAGTTGTCCATAATGTTCTAAACTTTCAATATAACCTAATGCCAAATTGACAACATTTGCTAGAACCTAAGCAATATGCATAGTATTGTGAATGTATTGAACTTTGAAATGGTAGGCATCGCCATCGAGATTTTTAGAAGATGAGATTTCAATTTTCTGAACATGTTCTGTAATTGATGGCTTATTGGATTCTACATATCGTTCAGACCAAGTCTGATCATTTGTTCTAGGATTGGACATTTAATCTCTCATAGACATAGCTGGACTAGAATTCCCAGTGATTGATTGATGATGGTGTGCCAATGCCTGACACAGTGGCTGTCATTCATAACTTTGTAGTTTCATAAAATTGGTGACATCTTTCATGGTTGTCTGAAAGCTATTAATGGGCATCTCAATTATCTCTGAAGGTTCCTCCCTTAAGAATATCCCATGCAGAGGCAATGATGTTAAGTTATGACTAACAGAAATGTTTTTAACATCTTCAACAGAATTAAGAAACAAAGGTAGAGTCTGCAGCATCTACAATCTGATCATGATTTTTATAAGACAAAACTGCAACCAACAGAGTGGTTAAATTTTGCCACTTAAATTTTTTTACACTTTGTAGTAGTACCATACAACAATCCTCAAGGAACACAATATGCTTTGTCTTTGTAACCTGGTTGTTTTTTGTAGTGTCAGGAAAATATTCTATATGTACATACCATCAACTCCACCAGCCATATGTGTTGGCAAAGCTTCAGGTGAAGAATCCTCATTTTCTCTGATATTCTACATCCAAATTTACTAAGTGAGTAGGGAAAACTCCTATCCATTTTTATTCTCTTCTGCAACCAATAAACATCAACACCTAAGAAATTAATCTACGGACATGCAAACAAACCTATTGATGCATCCCACAATTCATCAATTTTGTGGGAGAACAATGGCAACAATTACCGTTGCCTAAAACTTGACAGCAAAGCTGGCGATCTTTCCCAGCCATCAGAATGTGGCTGTGGCAGGTGCAATAAGTATGTCACATAGCAGATTATCAAGTCTTTAAGTATCAGCAGCATCAAATGACTGTTCATAGCTTTTTCTCACCTTTGAATCACATTTCTGCCCATCAAATCAATCAAAGTCCAGTCACTACATTTCAAGAACACTTGTAGAACCACTCTTACTGTCATACCAATCATTTGATGTACTTTGCCAGTGCCTTACAGTTCAATCCTTATCATTTCATTCTGCAGAATCCTCCAGTTTATGGAGCTTCATGCAAACTCTTTTTGCATTTGTACCATCAAATAAAGATCCTTGCTGATGACTCTGCAACATTGGACTATCAGAGTGTATTTGGATTTCAGTTCCCTCGTGATCAAGTGAGCTATTAGGTGCCTCCAATAAACAATAATTACGATGCTCCAGCTCCTCCATGAAAGGTATTAGATTCTCGGGTTCTTTATAACCTCCATTCAATATATCAGCAAAGGTACCGCCAAGGAAAGAATAATATACTTCAGAATTATTATAATCATCAGAAGCAGCAGACAACATTTCCTCTGGCATCCTTTCTTCTTCAAAATATGCATCCAAACATCCATTTGGAATTTCGTACTGAGAAAAGCTTAGATCGACTGGAATTTGTGGGAACTCTTTTTCATTGAATGGAAGATATGCAGATTCACGTTGCATTCTGGGAGTGTCTGGCATAACATCAACCTGAAAAAATATAAAGATAATTCTCACAAGATGTCACATAAAAAGAATTTAGAACTTATTTTACACAGTATAACTAGTAGACAGAATAAGGCAGGAAACTAACATGTAAGCAATGTGAATGCCACTAGCTAATTGAATAAAGAAAATGGAATGTAAATTAATTCATGTTGCTCAAAAGGTAAAACCCATATGTCAAATGAGTGATATCATACACCCCAACTCAAACGCTAATGAAAAAAGGTGACAATGTGGTTTTGATTAACCCCTTAAAATAGATCACAAAGAAATTAGAATTCATTTTACACAATTTGAATTTAACTATTAGAAAGAATAAAGCAGGAAGTAAGATGTAACCAATGTGAATGCCGCTAGGTCTTGCATGAAGAAGAAATTGGAACGTCAATAAATTTAGGTTGCTCAAAGGTAAAAACCAAAAAGTCAAATGGGTAAAATCATACATCCTTGTTCAAGCAGGAATGATCAAAGACGATGCTGAAAGTGTGATAAATCTGCTTAAGAGTTAAAGATCTCATATGGATCCATATACAAACTGAAAATTACCAAGTATATGTATGAAGGATCTGGTAAAACTACACTGGATTTCAGGATATTTGAGCTAAAAGGAAAGTACTGCAGACTTCAATTTGTTTTAACATCACAGACACAAGACAGAAAATGAATTTATCATTACTTTGGATGAAGCCAGTAAATTTGCATGATCCACCAAAAACTATTGAAAAGAATCTAAAGAAGATCTAAACGTAAACCAAACAATCAACCTTCGGAAAAGTATGGGAGATGTACAGAACCGAGAACAAACCTGTTTGTTAATTGTGTCTTCATCAAGTTCTACACATGAAGAGTTTGAATTAGTGTCATCCAGCAATATGTCTAAGCATGTATTAAGTGTGGCATTATCTCCAGTTGTATCATTTAAAATCTTTGATGAGAATTTAGATGGTAAATTTGAAATTGCATCAATACCTTCTACTGGCTTTGAAGGATTTTTCTTTAAAAGGGATAAATCGGCCTTCTCAACTGGTGCCATGTACTGCTCTCCACTTTTTGCCCCAAGTTCACTCTTCTTGAAAACACGACATAAGACAAAAGCATTCTGCAAAACAATAGCATATTAGAATCAATAGATACTTCAAAGACTGATTATAGCTGTAGTTCCACTCTTATAAATATTACTGACAGAGGACTTGTATAACATTTAGACTATACGAAAAAGGAGAGAAAATTATAGGCACTAAATCACCGTGGTCAATGCATTGCAAGTCCAGTAAACCATCACCCCAATATCATAATTTGTGTTTTGTTTTTCCTTTTTGCAGTCTGGGTGAGGGGCAGCTGATAATCCACTTCATGATTCATCTTGTACATTTAAGTTGCTGTAGACCCTTTTAGATATTGAAAAAAAAGGCTCAGGTGGAAGATCCTTGAACCCACATCAAATGGATCAAGATGCCATATTTGAAGGGAGAGTAAGCAGAATTTTTCGCACATCAAATGGATCAAGATGCATTAATAGTTCGCACTGAGATCATGAGGAAATGGCATAATTTTTCACTGACCTCAGGCAAGATCCAGCCTAGGAAAAGCCTATGTTTGTGTGATATCACATGCTATGGAATCAGCTAGAGGTGTCCTCTTGAATGCACAATCATGATTCCAGGAGTGACAGCTTGTGTACAGTGCAGGAGGGACAGTTTTTCTCCAGCCTGGTACTAAATATGGATACATACTATGGTTAGGCTTCCCAAGCTTGCCAGAACATTGTAAAGCTTGGATAGACAAAAGAGTCAAGTCCTTCGGTCATCTTCTGTTTAGAGATGCATGGGAGGCCAGATCCATGAGACATAATACTCAGGTATGCATGGAGGGCCGAGGCATATCTGACAAAAATGGTTCCCACCAAAATCTGAATTTACCTTCGTCAAAGGGTTTGTTATCACAGATTCTGTAGGGGGGATTACTCCTCATTTTTGCCAGGGCAGATCAGTTTTTGTTCAGTCCTTTACAGTGAGCTTCATTGATATATCCTGGGGATAGATGGATTGAGATCATTTCTGAGTTCATTGCTGGATCAGTCTTCAGGGGCCGAGCCTTGGAGCAGGGCCCTATGTCATTCACTGAGCTCCTTCTGTTGGCCCTTACTATACATGTTCGAACCTTGTTACAGTGGATCTCTCCACTATTGGACACTGAGTTTTGATTGTAGCCTGCAGTTACTCACATATGTGCTTATGAGGTTGTTTTACAGTTACAAATGTATGTCAGATGTTGTGCCTAGAGTATGAATATGGATTGTTCATGTTTGGTATTCATAAATTGACTGGTAATAGGACTCATCTTATAACTTGTGTTTATCTGACAAGTATAATAAGTAGGACAGTTGCATAACAATGCATCTATGTATTAGTTTGTGTGCTATATTCATGTTTGTCTTTGACAGGTCTTTAGAGTATTGCACTTATCATCACCTGACCCTTGATTTCCCATATTGACCTTGTCCCTTTTCCATTCATCCACCTTACTTGATAAAATCCCTTTTGATCCGGATATGGCTAAGTGACTCAAGGACCTCCCCCTCTGTGACTCAAGGATTTCCCATATTGACCTTGTCCCTTTTCCATCCATCCACCTTACTTGATAAAATCCCTTTTGATCCGGATATGGCTAAGTGACTCAAGGACCTCCCCCTCTGTGACCTCTTTGTAATTTCCCAACCCAATCTAAGCTGATTTTTTGTTGAAAGCTTATGTCAATTGGTTGAGTATTTTTGTCAAACACTTGTTTGTTCAGGTTCGGGTTCGGGTTCAGCGACCTTCAGGTTTGATTCAGGTTTGAATTTTCCGATGAGGTTCGGATGGGGTTCAGCATAGGTTCATCTATATACATTTTTCAAATATATATATATATATATATAACATAAAACATTTAAAAATAAACAGCAATGAACCTTTAAAGATCAAAGAGTAGCTTAATCATGATACGATCCAATCATCAATGCTCTTAATCAATGCTCTTAAAATTAAAAAATACAATGGAATTGCAAATTGCAAAAAGAAGAAAAACATATTCTTCAAACTTCAAAACTTAAAAGATGTCTATTATGTCAATTTTCAAATACTTGTAAATTCATAAAATTTAAGACATGATCAAGATCTAAGCATTATCCCATAAACACTTGCACATGATCAAATTCTAAACATAAATTGCATTATGAAACTGCAGATTGCAAAATGAAGTATAAATAGTCTTCAAGTTTCAAAATTTAAGGAAATCCATAATGTCAAATACTTATCAGCCCTGAAATTGTTTCACAAAATTTAAAATATGATCAAACTTCTATTCTTGTGGCCTACTAGTAACATCATAAAGCTCTAAATCATCAAGAGCACATCGGGTAGTAAAGGCACTAGAATTGTGATCCTCATAGTCATCAATATATGGAACTCCATCATCACGAGGTTCATCATCACTGTTACCATCAATGCCAAGATCTTCTTCTACACTAGGAATAGGCTCAAGCCTCAAACCATGGTCAATAGGAACTAGATGGATCTTTGGCCAAATTGCTTAAGGCCAATTGCAAATTGCTGCACGCATAAACCAAGTCTTCCAACCTTGTAGATAATAACATGTTTCTTTTCTTGGTTTGGATGTGATTAAAGCTACTCTAGTTCCTTTCACAAGGAGAGGCACTTGATCCTTGGCTCAGAACACGAATTGCAAAACGTTGCAATTTCAGGTGTCTGTGCTCCATAAAACTGCCACCATCTTCCTGGAGGAATTTTGATCCTATCATCTATGGAAGAAGTCCTTCCAAATATCCCCTCTTCCAACCTGTATGCCCGAAGTTGCCCTCTAAGCTTGCTAGATTCTTCTGGATCTGGAACCAACTACTCAATAGCATCATAAAGGCCATTTATTACTTCAGCATCATTATTTCTTTGTATCCCAAACAACCTGGGGTCCAAATAACAAGCTGCTTTAAGCAAAGGACTATGCAACATCTTCCACCTTTTATCTATTACCTCCCATATTTCCATGTACTCATATTCCACGTTGTTGAAGGATTTTGCAATTGATTCCTTACAACGATCCATGCCTGCATAAACAAAAGCCATAGATGGAGTGTCGCTATCAACCATCCGAAGCATGTAAACACTTGGTTCACATACTTTTAAAACCTTCAGAGCACTTTCCCAAAAAGCATTGCCTAAGATGATTTGTTCCAACTCCTTTCCTTTGGGTTCTTTTGAAGGGTGAGAGCTTTCCCACTCATTGCTACAAATATCACCTCTCACACTTATCTTTTCCTCAACCACTCTTTTAAGAGTAATATAATATGTGGCAAATCTAGTATCACAAGGCCTTAGCAGCTCTTTGGATGCTTGCCTCCTATACAAACCCAATGTGAGGTGATGGTTACAATGAAGTGGGAAATTTGTTTCCCCTTTCGAACTGCATCATTAATCCATGGAAACTTAGCAATGAGCAACACAAGGGGTCCAATAAATTGTTTTGCACTTATCCATTATCATCTTCTCTGCTCCCACACAATTTGAGGCACTGTCTGTCATGAATTGAACCACATTTTTTTCCCCAACTTCAAGAATGGCTTCATGTAAAATCTTGAAAACATATTATGAAGTCTTCTTGTGTCCTGAAGCATCAATCACCTTAAAAAATATTAACCCTTAAGGACTGTAAACCAACACATTAATTAGTGGCCTATTATTCATATCTGACCAACCATCTGATAAAATTGTGCAACCTGTTTCTTTCCAGGACTCTTTGTTCTTTAACATTCTGTTTGACCCTTTCTTTTGATCTCTTGAGAAGACTGGTCATTATTGCCTCAGAAATAGGAGGTACATATCGTTTTCCAAATTCTGCAATCTTAGCACATGCATTGATAAAATAAGGACTTCTAGCCACATTAAATGGGATACCAGATTCATAAAACATATCAGCCAAAGCATCGTCAACTTCCTGCTTTTGTACAGGTTTCCAAAGAGAGTTTAATGTCCTGGTCTGTCATGATCTTGTTGGCAGAACTTGAGATGAACTTCCATCTACAACAATGCTTGAAGAAAATGGTGATAAGGGGTTGTAATTCATTCCCAACTCTGCTTGAATGCATTGTCTTTTGTTCTCATTTGTCTGCTTATTTTTTTTAATTATGTCATAGTCTTTTCGGAGTGTTTCCTTGAGTTTTGCAGAAACCCCTGGACATCCCTCAACACCACCTCCTCTGCCATCACTAATTGACAGTAACTCAGTAAGTGATCCATCACTCTTGTCAAAGACCCAACAAACTCACAATTGCATAATTTGCATTTCAAATGCCTCCCTGCAGACCCATCGAGTTTGTCAACATATTTCCATCCTTCTGCTATTGATCTTCGAGGTGCCATGGCAAAGGTTTTTGGACAGTTTATTTCATAAATCATGTTCTAGTTCAAAATTGCAGTGACAGTAACAGATTCTAATTCATGATTGATTCATACAGTAACAATTCAAGTTCAAATTTTTAGATTTATTATGTTTAGAATATTGTCCATCAAATTTTTAACATTTTTTGGGCAAAATATTAAAAAAAATGGCTGTCTGCAAAAACACAGAATAATACAATAATAACAGTTGACTGATTTTTAGAAATTTTTAATGGACAGTTAAAAAAATTTAATTTAAAACAAACAAAAGTACATTTGTAATACAAAATTTTAAAAAAATAAAATATAAAACAAAACAATTCACATACCTGTGCCTACGCTAGAGAGTGGAGTGTCTGGAGACTGGTGCAGAGTCGCAGACTGCAGTGGGCGTCGGGCGGTGGGCCTGTAGGATGTAGTCAACGACTTCATGCTGTAGCAGTCTAGTAGAGGAGTAAGCCTCGAGATGCATTCGCAGTAAGCCTCCAGATGCAGTCGCAGTCTTCTCGTGGCTCAGGATGAATCGTTGAGTCACGGGATGAAGACCTGCGAAGTTCGAACGCCTCCAATCAACAGTAAAGAGTAAGAAGATGTAGTGGGCCGGGTCATGGCCACCACACAGGCTACAGCAACTCAAGCTCAGTGTCGACGGCTCGAGCTCAGTGACCAGTGTCGGTGATCGCAGGGTGCTTGCAAAGTTGCAAGTTGCAGCTCAGGAGTATTCTTGAGAGGTCTTGACTCGTCGGACTGTGTTTTCGTGGGTCAAAGTAACCCTATCCCACTGAAAAGGTGAAGAAAACCCCACCCAAAACGTGAAAACCTGTCCTGAATTTTTCGTTTGGGGTTTGATTTTATCAAGTTCGGCGAACCTGATAGCCAAACCGGTTCGCCTTCAGGTTCAACAAGAAGTTCAGCTATCAGGTTCACTGAACCTGAACGAATTTTTGAAATTTTTTTAGGTTCGCCGAATTCCGAACCTGGAGGTTAAGGTTTGGCAAACCCTACGACATAGGTTAACACTGCCTGAGACCACTAAAACGACTCAATCTACTGTTGTTATGAATATTTTGGATGACTGCTGATATATTTTGGCTTGTGATTTCCGTCAAACACTTTGCAATAATTGTATTGTACAACATTGCAATATCCCCCTCTAGTTTGCTGCTCGCTGTGACTAAATTTACTGTTGATGTGTGGGTTTCTCTGGTAGTGGACTTTCGTCAAACAGTTACCTTACAACCTCCCTTAGTTTGCTGGGTGGTTTCTGAATGGGTTGTTATGGATGTTTATGCTTCTTTGGTTTAGAGTTTTCATCAAACACTTGAATGCCAAATGAATATGCACTTCAAATCTCATACAACTGAGTTCAACAATTAAAATGGCTCCCACAATGTGTTTCTTGCAATTAAATACTAGAGATAATGCATCAAACCCATACAAACATACTGTAGAATTTCTTAAAGCTGGGACATCAATATTTAGGCAATGAATACAACTGGAAATCAGTCAACAGACCTGTAGATGATTGTCTAGAAGTGTGGAGTCTTACTGCTGTAGTATTCCTTCTTTAAATGGCCTGGGAATGGTGTATAAACTTGCGGGAAGTGAACAACACTAGAAGGTATGCCCATAACTATTGTGGCGACTTTGTTTTATGACTGAAAATGAAGAGGATGGTCCCAAAGTGCAACCAGACCCCAGCAGCAATATAATGGTCACTATGAAAATGTAGGATCTGCCTAGCAGGGTGAAAACAACCCCAAACAATGTACGACCCACCCAATGAGAGATGATTGCAAAATAAGAGGGTACAGCCCATCTTAGAAATGTAACTCAGCAGAAATTTGTGTCCACAATCTCTTCCTTGATCTTTTTAAGCTAGAAATGAGGGTACGATCCTCCTTGGTCTTCAATATTCTCTTTAAGCAAGTGCATCCAACTTTCATACGCCAAATTCTTCCAAAATCTTCTACGAGTCTCTTCAAACCAGCTAGGGTGGATTTGTCTTACCACCGAATCTGAGTGATTTCTCCTCATACAATAGCTAGGGTGGATTTGTCTTACCACTGAACTATTTCACCCTTACCGTTTTCGTCCCAAGAGCAACAAGCTACAAGAGCTCCCCATAAAATTTCGAAAATGAAAAATAACATGAATGAATTAGAATGAGGTGGATTTTCCATTCTATTCTCATTTTCACCTTTTTCCACCATTTTTACCATTTTCCACTTTTAACTAATAAAAGTGACTTTTTTGCTCTCATTAAATTATATAAAGTGACTTTATGAAGTACTCATGCAATTTTTCCCCAAGGTCACTTTATAACCCCATTTTTTAATTTAATTGCTCAATGTCACTTTTTAATGTTGCTTTTAGGCCAACTGACATTGAATAATTAATTAATTTTCCATCTGATTACGCTGACACAACTCCAAAGGCCATATCGACTTACAGAGCAAGAGAAAACAAAACTGGGGGCATTGCACTCTTGGTTAGGATGACCTCCATGTTTTCCCTGGCGTCTCGGCTTTGGTATGTGTGACAAAACTATTTGAAACCTTAGCTTTCCCTATTGGATAGTTACCGATGTCTGGTTTTGAGCCTGTTACCAACTTATTTGTACCATAGTTGGATTGTCTGAAGAGCCGCCATTTGACAAACATGATAAGTGTTTGACTCCAGTGTATCAAATGATCCAACATTTGTGGCTAGCCAGTTTTGGTTAGCCTGTTTTGTTTTTTGAGTCGACATGACCATGGCCCCATGGGAGTTTGTAATAAAGTGTGCTAGTAGGATCTGAGTGTCTCGGTTCCCCATGACTTGGTTAAGCAACTAAGGCATTCCAGGGAGTTTTTTTCCTTGTCAATTATACTTTGCTTACAGCCGAGCTATAATCGATGAGGTTTTCTCCCGCTCCTCCAAAGCTGGAATGCCCGATTTTGAAAATTTTAGCCATGGGGGGTTATTAGAGGCCAACTAATGTATATAAGCCTACTAGACACTGTTAGAATAGGTGTCGATCATGTCCTAAGTCCATAAAACCCTCAGAAAAAATTTCGAAAAATTTTTACCGGGTCCGTCGAATTTGGATTTTTTAATTATTTTTTAAATTTAATAAATTTCTCTATAGTTTAAATAGAGAAATAATAATTTGTAATATGTCAGTCGTCCGGAGTCCGAATTCAGTGATTGATGGCTCGTTTCATAAGCCAAAAATCACACATGACCTATGGACCAACTAAACCCAAGTTTTGGATGTCATTTAGGCCTCATAATTAATATTTTCCCTAAAAAGCAATTTACAGAGAAATTATTAATTAAAATAATAATAATGATTATTTTGAAGATAATCCAAATCTCTCCAAAATAATCCAAATGGAATAAAGTAAAAGGCTAAATGACATGGCACTCAGCATTTATGAAGATTCCAATCATCTCAGTCAACATTCAATCAAGTATACAGTCAACACAAGTGGATCTCTCCAAACTAATTCGCCCTCCATGCATGCAAAGTCGAGTTTGATGAGGTGGAGATCATATTTAATGAATTTTTGGTTGGTGAGAGGTTGCATTCAAAGGAAGTGGGGGCGCCTTGCCTAGGTGGAGGCCACCTCCCACTCCCAACTACCTTGATTGCAATCAAATCATGTTTAAAACTCCAAACACCTACTTCAAGCTCACGTCAATCTCCTTGGAGGGGCGAGTTCTACACATGGCAATTGTTTATTAGCTTGGTGATGTATCCAAAGTGAGATGGGGGGCGCCTTGCCAAGGTGGAGGCCACCTCCCCATCCACATCATTCACAAACTCGAGTTTATTGGTGAGATTAGCTCCAAGCTTCATGCTGATTGGTTTTAGACACATTCTTGATTGGAAGTCGAATTGTGTTAGGTGCTATTGGCTCCATTCAAGCCAAGTCGAACTAGGGTAGGCTAGCTCTTGTATTGTGCTATAAAATGAGGCTCTTTTTCCTCATTCATGATGGATTGTTAGGCAAAGAAACTCTGGAGAAATTGTAATCATTCTTATTGTTAATAAAGTTAAGAGTTTGGAGGTCAAAAACGTGGAGGCTCTTGATGTTCATTGCTTCACTTGAGAATCAAGGTGATATTGTTTTGCATTATATTTGAGGCTTTTAAGTTGTAGATCATGTTCAAGATGGCTAACAATCTAGCACAAGCAAGCATGTATCTAGTTCTTTTCACTTGAATGTTTTGTTTCATATATATTATCCCATGCTTAAGGTTCTTGCAGGCACATTTTCACTCCACATAAGGCCAAAGGAGTTCTAGCTTTATGGTTTTGAGAAGCAAGAGAATCTAGCTCTTTTCCATCAAACACTCAAAATACTTTCTTGGTTACTAGTTACTTTGATCTACCTTCACTCTTGTGGAAACCCCTTCCAAATCTTGATCCAAAGTTGAAGTTGTTTTTGTTTTAATCCTTAGATCAGTTTGCCATAAGGTTGAAGTTCTTTCAACCTTGGGGAATAGCTTGGGATTTGTTCCCTTGTGCTCTCTTCAACACTTGTTTTTGGCGTATCACCGGTTAACCGGAGGATTTCCATAGCAATGTTTCAAGCCCTCAAGTGTTCCACTTGAGTCCCATTTCCATCCACTCCAAGTTCGCTCCTCCTTTGTTGTTTGTTTCTCCATTCTCCTTGCTCTCATCCCCCTTGCCCTATATTCTTTCCTCTCTCATTTCACCTTGCCCTTTGGCTGCCATTTAAGTGATTGTTCGCTGCCCTTTAGTGACTGTTTGCTCCTCCATTTATTAGTTCGTTGGCTGCCCTTCATCCTCTTCCATCCACCAGCTGCTCATCTTGTCCTCCCTTCTTCCCATTCGTCCACCTTCAAAGATCACAACAAAACATTAAAACCAAAAATTTGTTAAGTTAGTAATTAACTAGTTGCATTTTTTGGAAGATTAATAGTTAGATTTCTTTTATAATTTCATGCATTGAAAGGTTAGTTTAGGCATATCAAAAGGTCATTTAGGGCTTGCATCTAGTCTCTTTCTTAAAGTTTTATAGTTTCATTTCAAAAGTAGATAAGTTGGCATATGAAGTAGTGTGAAATCTTGTGGTTGCATTCTCATTCCCATCATTTTTTGGGGCATTTTAGCTTGCTGGTCCGTTTGGTTAAAATCGTAATCCAATTCCAAAATCTCATGCTTTTGACAAAATAGACTTCATTTCGTAAATCCCAAAGTTACATTTTAAAAAAGCATTTTGCACATGCATTAGATCTTAGTTGTTTGCATCTAATTCAAGTTTATTTGATTTAATTTTTTCGTTAACACTTAATGGGTGCTTGTTGAGGATTCGTTGAACTTGTGTAGATCTTTAAAAAATGAAAGAGAAGTGCTTATGTGAGCAGGGCATAAAAGTGACCAAAGTCACATTCAAGAAAGGAGCTTAAACCAAGCAAAAGAACCAAAATGATTATCCTTTGTAACTAGCCATTAAGGGCTCTAAGAATCTCTCTTTAAAAGTTTATCTCAAGTCAGATCTAAGACCTTTCAAGGAATTTTCCTTAAGGCACTTGTAACAGTTAATAAAAGTTTCTAGTGGAGGAGTCCTCCACCTTTGGGTTTCTTCCCCATTTGGGGAAGAGTGTTGGGTTTGCTTGTCTTAAGTCTTTTCAGTTCTTGTTTTAGAGTAGTTTATTTTATCTCGTCGCTTCTCTCTCAAGTTTTGACCAGAGTAAGCTAACTTTGGGATTGTATCCCAAAGGCCACATAGTCTTGTGGTAGCTTCTCGTTCCCCCATCAGCTTCTTGTGGACATCCAGCTAGCTGGAAGGTTTCCAAGACTGACGGTTCTAGTGGTTGACCTTGTTCGGAGGTTGATCCCACCTTAGTGTAAAATTGCTTGGTAGAACACTAGATCTTTCAAATATTTCATTTTATTTTGCAAGCAGCATGTTAGCAGTATTTCACATCTATTTGAGCTATCACATGATTTAAGTATTACAAAGTTGAAGTATATTGTTATCACAACTACTATTTGTTTCTTAAAACGAACAAAGTCTCTTGAACTTGGCCAAATCCAAGTCAAGAGCACTCTCTATCGGAGAGCATTGTTAGACTTGCATCTTTCCCTGCATTAGGCATTTTAAATTAGGAAGTCTCTTGAACTGTGGTCATAAGATCAAGTCAAGAGCGCTCTCTGTCGGAGAGTTGAACAAGTGCTCTAAATAATAAAATATCTCAACCCACATTTTCCCCCTAATAAATTTACTTTTGGTTGATCGTCCAACACCCGTATGCTCTGCCAACCGGAAACGGTTGGGCTAGTACTCAGAAAGGTGGAAGACTTGTTAAATTCATAAGTGATAACTAATAAAACTTTCACCCCCATAACCAACCAATCCGGAGTTGAGCGATAAGATAAGTTCAGTGGGTAATCTCTTAGTGGGGGCTCTTAGTGGGGGCGTCGGGGTTCCATGTTCAGCCTCTAGTTTGCTGGTTAGCATTGTGCGACCTAGCTAGAGCACTGGGTGGCCCGACATGTCCTTGAACGGAGGCACTTGATACTGTCTTTCCGGACTTTCTCTTGAATATCCTTGGTTTTATCCTAATAATCAAGACCATTAAAATCTTCAATTTACAAAGATAATCTGCACAACGATCTCACAAACGGCATTTCTTCAAGACCCACACTTTCAACATCACAATCTTTATTTTTCTTTGACTCCATAAGGCACTGGTTGTTTTAAAGCATATACATTGATCAGGACCATTTGTCCTTGTGTTTATTTCATATTGTGAATGCTCTAGTAATTAATCAAATCTTGAATCATATTGCCATCTTGTTATCTTATTTCGCAACATGGATTGCTTATTATCTATTGTTCATTTTTTTTTATATTTTTTGGTCTCACCATAAAAACTCCTAAAACAACACTCATCCACATCACCCCATACAAAAAACAATATAAATACTAGAGCCTTAGTGAAACTCTTTTCTAGGGACTACCCCCCTTGCCTTTGTTAGGAGTTAGCCTAAACGGAGGAGCTGGGATTCAGGTGACAGTACCTGGCTCATTGCTTGCCCCCAAGGCCACACCTCTCTCACTTTTAGTGAAGAGACAGCTTTCGAAAGATTTCCGCTGCTGGTGTGCAGTTTGGCAGACAACAGAGCCTAGGTGGTCTAGTCACCAGGAGTACCTTTGAGTCTTGAAACAAGTTTTCCCCATCCTTGAATTTGGTTAGTGGATGGGAGGGTAGGTACTCTTTAAATTAAGAGGTTATACCTACTTGCTCTAAAGAGGCATTATTGTGGTAACTCCATCTCCCCTATGGACAATGGTTGGCAGCAGCGCTCAGGCTGTGTCATAATTGGTGCCTAGAAGGCAATCCAAGGCCAGTACCTTTCAGTCATTAGCTTGCTAAAAGATTGCAAATAAAGAAAATAGAAGTATCAAAAAGAAAAATGAAAATGAAAAAAAAAATGTGAAAGGTAAAGGGGGGTACCTTCCAAACATATCATCCATTTGTGAGATACCCTACTAAAAGATTGCAAATAAAGAAAGTGCTCCAATGAAAGATCCAAAGAAACATAATAGAAGTATCATAAAGAAAAATGAAAATGAAAAGAAAAAAATGTGAAAGATAAAGGGGGGGGTTTCTAAAATCAAGGGGGTACCTTCCAAGCATATCATCCATTTGTGAGATAACCTGCTCCCTAGTGTTTGTCAGACTAACTAATGTCACAAAGGCCCATGTTATCCCCATTCCTCGAAGAGAAACTCATGCCTTCCATTGATCAACAACTCATTTGACTAGCCTGTAAATATTTGATCCAAAGATCACTACTCCGTCTGGATCACCTTGAGATCTCAAGCGGTATGAGTCTTGATATCAATACAACATAAATATAAACTCAAACAACTAGATCTACATTTACCAACTGAAAATATAAATGCAATCACACATAAACAACAGATGTACCCTGGAACCCTTTTGGGGAAAAACCAGCAAACTGTGGGGCTATCTTCTCTCTCGAGCCCAGAGCAATAGGAAATGAGACAAGTACAATACAAGGTTACCTCAGAAGTAACTCAGGCAAATTCTGGATTTTGCATGCATCCAGCTGATGCATGCACTAGAAGAATGTGCCCTAATTACAAAGCTGGATCTGAGTATCCCTGCATCCGCCTCTGTCAGATCTGTCTCTCTCTATCCTCTGCTCGCTCTGAAGACTGCCCTCTGCCTGAAAACGTCCTCCTCTGCATGCACAAGTGCGCCCTCCCTCCAATGATGAATGACTCGTACTGAATTAGATCTCAGCAGATCTGAGCTCTGATCGTCACTGATCTTCCACAATCTCTAAGACGAAGATACTCTGCAAGTTACAGACACTCAAGCACTCTACCGGATGCGGTACGGGTTTCTTCCTCCTTGAGGAATGCGCCCTCCTACTCAAGGAAATTCGTCCTCCTCTCTCATGATCTTTCTCAGATCAATAGTCTCTCTGATGAAGAAGGATACCTCCTATCTTCCTTATAACATCTCACTGTGAAGTTAGGTTTACCAAAACCCTAAAAATAGTTGCATGCAAAACTCACTTTTGCATGCATTCCTCCCTGAACATTATCCTAGTTAATATTTTAACACTCCCTCTTAACCAGGAAAGGATTCTGTACCACTCCCATCTTCTCCCTGAAGTACTCAAACTTAGTCTTCATCAAGGACTTCGTCAGAATGTCTGCAACCTACTCATCTGTAGAAATGTACTAGAGCTCAATTGCTCGCTTCTCAACATGATCACGAATGAAGTGATATCTTATCTCAATATGTTTGGATCCATCATGAAACACTGGATTCTCAGAGAGTTTGATGCAACTCTGATTGTCACAGTGAATCATAGTAGGTTCCAACCGCTGATCAAACAGACTTACCAACATCTTGCGAAGCCAGATGGCTTCACAACTAGCTAGGCTAGCCGCCATATATTCTACTTCAGCAGAACTCAATGCAACGGACTTTTGCTTCCTGCTAAACCATGACAAAAACTGCCGAACCTAAGCTGAAGCAACACCTGGAGGTGCTTTTCCTGTCACCTACATTACCTACCCAATCTGAATTTGTGAACCCTACAAGCTGGACTTCTCCCTGCCTCACGTAGTTCAACCCATATTCTGTTGTCCCACTGATGTATCTCAAAACATGTTTTGCAGCCACCCAATGCACATCTCTAGGTTCTACCATGTACTGACTCAAGGTGTTGACTGCAAAACTCAAATCTGGTCTGGTGTTGACCAAATACATCAAGGAACCGATGAGTTGTCGGTACCTTGTGGAATCAACCAACTTACTCTCAGAAGCCACCTGCTTCTTCCGGTTGGTTGTCATAGGGGTAGTCATGGGCTTGCAATCCTGCATCTAAAATCTCTTCAGAATGTCCATTGCATACTTGCCCTGACTGAGGAAGATATGCCCATCCTCATGCCAGACTTCCATCCCTAGGAAGTAATGCATCAACCCTATATCCTTCATTTCAAACTCAGATGCAAGATCCTTCTTGCAATCACTGATGAGTTTCTCTACCCCTATAATAAATAGGTCATCTACATAAAGCACAAGAATGAGAGGATCCCCTCTCACCACAATGAAGTAGAGATTTGGGTCTGCTTCACTCTTCTGAAACCCTAGCTGCTGCAAATAGGTATCTATCCTAGAGTACCAAGCTTTGGGTGCTTGTTTCAAACCGTACAGGGCTTTCTTCAATCTGCATACATGAGACTCTCACTCACATACCTCGAAGCCCTCTGGCTGCTCAATGTAGACTTCCTCCTCGATGAGTCCATTGAGGAAGGTTGTCTTGACATCCATCTGGTGAATCTTCCATACCATTTCTGCTGCAATAGAAATCACAGTCCTGATGGAAGAATACCTGGCCACAGGGGCAAATGTCTCATCATAGTCAACTCCCTCTATCTGTGAGAACCCTCTAGCCACAAATCTGGCTTTGTATTTCTCAATCTTCCATCTTCAGCATACTTGATTTTGTAGAGCCATCTAGAGGTGACCACGGATTTTCCCTTAGGTCTGGGTACCACTTCCCAGACATCATTCTTCATGATGGAAGCATACTCTTCCAACATGGCATCTCTCCATGCCTGCTTACCTGCTGCTTGTTCATAAGAGGATGGCTCTAACTCACTGATATTGCTTACTAGAGCTAAGTAACTGCAGAATCGTTGTGGACCCTTTCTTTCTCTTACGTCTTTCTTGGGAGTTCCTACTGCCTGGGCGTCCTTCAAGGTATCTTGAAGCAACTTGGGCTTCCTCTTCCCTGAAGTGACATCCTGTGAGGAGAACTCCTCATCCTCATCCCAATGTCCTGTATGAGAATGAGTACCTCCTGTAGAGGTACCTGTAGCCGTCGATCCTATAGCTCGAGAACCTATAATCTGGGATCCTGATCTCATTTGATCACCAATCTGAGAACCTGTTTTGGATCCTGCTCCTGTGCCTTTGAAACCCGTATCTTGTGCGTCAGTCACTCCTGACACTTGGGACCCTATTGGTTGCTGAACAGTACTCTGACCTATGTCATGAAGGGAAGTGGCAACCTGTAGTTTTCCCTTTTCTAACTCACATGATTTTTGAAAGGCCCGATCCTCCTCGAATTTCGCATATCGCCTCACAACAGTCTTTTTGAGTGTAGGGATGTAAATGCGATAGGCCTTCGAAGTCTCATCATACCCAACAAGAATTCCTCTCTCAGCAGTAGGTTCTAGCTTTGTCCTTTTCTCCTAAGGAACGTGAGAGTAGGTGAGGCATCCAAAAATTCTGAAGTGCCCAACTTTGGGTTTCTTTCCAGAAAAAGCCTCCTCGGGGGTCTTGTCCCCCAATGCCTTATGAGGGCTCTTGTTCTGAATGTAGCCTGCAGTGTTGCATGCTTAAGCCCAAAGAAAGAATGGCAACCCCTGATCATGCAACATGGATCTCGCAGTTTCAATGATGGCCATGTTCTTCCTCTCAGCCACCCCATTCTGTTAAGGTGTATAAGGTACAGTCCACTGCCACTTTTAATTAATAAAAGTGACTTTTTTGCTCTCATTAAATTATCTAAAGTGACTTTATGAAGTACTCATGCAATATTTCCCCAAGGTCACTTTATAACCCCACTTTTTAATCCAATTGCTCAATGTCACTTTTTAATGAATAATTAATTAGCTTTCCCTCTGATTAGGCTGACACAACTCCAAAGGCCATCTCGACTTACAGAGCAAGAGAACATAAAAATGGGGACATTGCACTCTTGGTTAGGATGACCTCCATGTTTTCCTTGGTGTCTCGGCTCTGGTATGTGTGACAAAACTATTTGAAACCTTAGCTTTCCCTATTCGATAGTTACCGATGTCTGGTTTTGAGTCTAGGTGGTCTAGTCACCGGGAGTGTACCTTTGAGTCTTGAAACAAGTTTTCCCCATCCTTGAAATTGGTTAGTGGTTGGGAGGGTAGGTACTCCTTGAATTAAGAGGTTATACCTACTTGCTCTAAAGAGGCATTACTGTGGTAACTCCATCGCACCTATGGACAATGGTTGGTAGCGGCGCTAAGGCTGTGTCATAATTGGTGCCTAGAAGGCAATCCAGGGCTAGTACCTTTCAGTCATTAGCTTACTAAAAGATTGCAAATAAAGAAAATAAAAGTATCAAAAAGAAAAAGAAAAATTAAAAAAAAAATGTGAAAGGTAAAGGGGGAACCTAAAGTCAAGGGGTACCTTCCAAGCATATCATCCATTTGTGAGATACCCTACTAAAAGATTGCAAATAAAGAAAGTGCTCCAATGAAAGATCCAAAGAAACATAATAGAAGCATCATAAAGAAAAATGAAAATGAAAAGAAAAAAATGTGAAAGATAAAGGGGGGGGTTTCTAAAATCAATGGGGTACCTTCCAAGCATATCATCCATTTGTGAGATAACCTGCTCCGTAGTGTTTGTCAGACTAACTAATGTCACAAAGGCCCATGTTATCCCCATTTCTCGAAGAGAAACTCATGCCTTCCATTGATCAACAATTCATTTGACTAGCCTGTAAATATTTGATCCAAAGATCACTACTCCCTCTGGATTGCTTTGAGATCTCAAGCAGTATGAGTCTCGATATCAATACAACATTAATATAAACTCAAACAACTAGATCTGCATTTACCAACTAAAAATATAAATGCAATCACACATAAACAACAGATGTACCCTGGAACCCTTTTGGGGAAAACCAACAAAATGTGGGGCTATCTTCTCTCTCAAGCCCAGAGCATATAGGAAATGAGACAAGTACAATACAGGGTTACCTCAGAAGTAACTCAAGCAAATTCTGTATTTTGCATGCATCTAGCTGACGCATGCACTTGAAGAATGTGCCCTAACTGCAAAACTGGATCTAAGTATCCCTGCATCCACCTCTATCAAATTTGTCTCTCTCTATCCTCTGCTCTACTTTGCTCGCTCTGAAGACTGCCCTCTGACTGAAAACGTCCTCCTCTGCATGCACAAGTGCGCCCTCCCTCCAATGATGAATGACTCGTACTAAATCAGATCTCAGCAGATCAAAGCTATGATCATCACCGATCTTCCTCAATCTCTGAGACGAAGATACTCTGCAAGTTACAGACACTCAAGCGCTCTACCGGATGCGGTACGGGCTTTTTCCTCCTTGAGGAATGCGCCCTCCTACTCAAGGAAAGTTGTCCTCTCTCATGATCTATCTCAGATCAATAGTCTCTCTGATGAAGACAGATACCTCTTGTCTTCCTTATATTATCTCACTATGAAGTTAGGTTTACCAAAACCCTAAAAATAGTTGCATGAAAAACTCACTTTTGCATGCATTCCTCTCCGAACATTTTCTTGGTTAATATTTTAACATAGCCTATCAACTGCCTGAGCATCCACTTCACCCAATGAGGTGTTAATTTTTTAGCATTAATTCAACATACTCTAGGATCTTTACTGAGAGAATAACATGTACAGCATATCAAGCATATCAATCACAACAAGCAATCACATGAGACAATAGACACACAGAGTTTCCTTGGGGAAAACCATAAAGGTGAAAAACCCCAATAACTTCCTCAGAGATAGATAGAGCAATGATACAAAACCCAAACATAAGAGATAGTCTTCCTAGCAACAGCTTCTCCTCCTCCACTAGTGCGCCACTCTCCAATGAGAGTATGAGTGAGAAAGTGAATGATCAAATAGAGTGCCTCCCACACTCTATTTATACTTGACTTGACTTGCCTAATAACCTTTAATAGGTCGGCCTCAACTTAACCACTTAACATAATGCTGACAGGGCCGACCCCCAATAGGGTGGTCTAATAACCCTTTAACCCACATGACTTATACAGGGCCGACCCCATCAAGGAGGTCTAATAACCCATTAAGTATAAGTTATGACACTTACAATATAAATGACGACATTTCCGTATAGAGGAATAATACAATCTCTATAGGAGTACAATATACATATGTGAAATACATTCCGAAGTTACATATACATCAACATGAGGAAGGTTGATCCTTGCAATACTATGTGTTGATTTTGTTAGAGGTTAATATGTATATAACACATTTACTTTCACTCTGTGCTCTGCTATGTTTTTGTACTATAAGAATATGTTATGCAACGAGTCACATGGTGATCATAGGCTGTAGAAGATGGCCTTATGCTTAGTTGTTTATCAATGCCTCTCATAATTAAGTGACTTTACTCTTCTATAGGCTTGGTACATGGTCCCCATATAATTTTTCTTGATGGTCAAAATTTGACCAATTTTGACTTTTTTTACTTAGTCAAACCCAAGTTTGACCTGGTCAAAGGGGTCAACCAGCATAATGGGGCATTCACTTAATCACTACTTACAATGTTTCAGCCTTTGGAGGCCAATCGGACCCCTCCAAATAGCATTTGCAGCGATATTTAATTAACTGGCTAAAAATGGAATTATTTTCATAAGTCTAGAATTTTAGCCTAAGTTTAATTTTAATATTTGGGGCTGATCATAAAAGACACATTTCTGATTGGATTTAGGCACAAGTTTGGTGCATCTTTTGGTTTTGAGGGTCAACAAAGTCATCTGTGGCATCAGATTGGCATTCCAGGAAAAGGATGGCAAGAATCCAATTAATGGTGATTTAATTAATTTTATCCCAAGGTCCAATTTAAAAAATTACTAAGGTTCAATATGTATGGTAACGGGATTGCGAAAAAGCAAAGTAATGCCATGGGTAGTCTTGTTGTGGGCTCCTAAACATATTTTGATCATCATCCTAGCATTTCACTTGACATTACTTGATTTTTAGCATGGCCCACCAAGGGGGGGCACATTTCTCTTCCTTGGGGCAAATTTGATCAAATCAACCAATATAAAAGCATCTAAATCAAGTTATAACTCAGAAAATATGTAAGGGGGAACCCCTAATGATCCCCCCATGTCCCTTAGGCATTGTTGCCACCGAAATGCACACCTAGGGGGGAGCGCAACAGAAATATTTCGAAGCTGCTCGGTGTGGCCTTGGGAGCAAGTCTCGAGTCAGGTGTTATTACCAGATCCTGACTCCTCCGTTTAGGCAAACTCCTAACGAAGCCAAGGGGGGTAGACCCTACTGAAAAAAGGTTTCTAAGGATTTTTTAGTTAATATTGAGTGATTGGAGAGTGTTGTTTTAGGAGTTTTTTTTAGTTCAAGCAAATTAAACCAAGTCTATTCGCAAGATTAATTAAAACACATCCACAGCATAATATCGTAAAATGAACAACAATTGTAAGATAGATAAAAAGCAAAAATATTGAGATATTGTTGCTAATGAATGAGACCAGTGCTAATGGAGTCACTGATCATTGGAGTGATGTGCTGAGAGGACTATTATGCGAATGCTCTTAAGTATTTTTATGGGATGAGTTGATTAATTGTGGGATGAGGGGATTCCCGATATACCTTGCGGTACGGGGAATATGTCTGGATTATGATCTAAGTGGCTTCGTACAAAGGCATGCGGGCTTGAATGGAGTCTCGAGAGCGATGTTCAACACTACACCAACAAGGCTGTAGTCTAACTGTGCTCTGAGGTCACCTCCCAATTGTTCCTGAGTCCTTAGCCAAAATTTCCCCATTTGATCAATTATCGTCTAATGTCGGATTTTCATTGGTTGAATCGGACTTGATTTTATTATTGTGAGTGAATTAACTTTGTTTGGCTGTAGCTTTCATGTCTTGTAAGGCTGTAGCTTTCATGTCTTGTAAGGGGTTTATTTCTTGTTTAGATTGATGCATTTTATGACTCCATCAGCCTTCTAGAATAGGAACTGATCTTAGAAGTAACTTTAAGCCATCCAACCTTTGTTTAGAGCCCCTTTCATGTATTTCTTCCTCGCTGTCCTGACTGTTACAGATTTGATATATAAATTGCAGCGAGTATGTTTTTGTGTTAGAGCAATCCTAAAGTCAAACCCAGATCTTCTCCTTGCCCAGTATCACTCCTCTAGTTAAAATCTCTAGGAAGAGTGAGAGCTGGTATAATCTCAATCTCTAACACTTGTTCTTTTTGGTATCTTTAGAGCCTTCTAGACTTTATTTAAATGCTGGTCTGACTACATGCATGGATTAAATTCTAGGACAACCTTCATTAAATCACGTTCTAGCTACATTTTGCAATACCAAGAGGGTCATCATACATCTCAAGTAGTTCATTATATTATTCTCCATCTGTGTGTTACTTGTTGAAGCCATTCTAAGACTTATTTGCTTATCGTTCATGTTCATCTTCCCCCCCAGAGTGAGGTCCCCTCGAGGGTACCCATTTACCACATTTGATTAAACCCCAAAGGTACCCTATTTTCATATCCAAAAAAATTGGTTCTGTGACTACATTTGCAAAGCTGTGCTTTCTCGGTGAGTACATGGGAAAGCAGGACTGGGGATACCTCCCATGGCTAGTCTGGATCTGCTTTTAGCAGATTCGAGAAGCCGAAAGAGAGAGGTCCTTTCCCGGCTTGACACATTGGGGCAAGGCCTTGAGGAATCACAGGAATCACAGGTGTAGTGGTCATCACTTTCTACCAAACTCAGAGACTGCTACGTTTTGTGACAACATGGTTCAAACTTCATATTCAAAAGGTAATATATTTAAACCTAATGCCTGTTGTATCTGGTTTCCACTTGGTCATCACATCACGAATTGCCTTTGTCAGAAGGATGCGAAGAACATATTTGGCAAGCACCATGTCCCATGCTGCTAACACCAAGACAACAATCAAGAACCAAGAGAATGACCAGGAGGATATAGAAGGATGGACTACCAAAATGCATGAAAGAAAGACCAAACAAAACCCTGCTGAAAGAAACACCAAAAATATAGTACAAAACAACTAATGACCTTGGGAGGTCACCACATGAAAAAGAGAGAAGACTTTGCTTCCAATTCAAACTCATCACAAAGAAAATAACAAGACGGTTGTTGACATCATGCATAGCAGAGACAGAGAGAGACAAATAAAGAAGATGGGCAAGCAAAGCATACCAGAGACAAACATAGGTATCCTTGATGAAAATCTAGATGACCCACCCTCAATGTGCCTTCCCTTGCTAAGAATGCAATAGTCCTAGATGCCTTTTCATTCCTCAACCAAGGGATTGATGACAAGCACCAATGAAAATCAACTTCGAATCATGGAATATGATGTGAGCCATAGAGGGCAAGGCAACGTCAAATAAGAAATGCTGTTCAATTTTAGACCTGATGTCCTTTTCTTGCAGGAGCTGAGTGTCCATGGCTTCCATCTTTGTTCTCTTGCAGATAGGTTTGGCAAGGGGATTATTAAGCTACTAGCCATAAAGGTAGAGAAGGTGTAGTCTATGGTGTTGTTCCTTGGCTATCCCTGCTTATTCTTGATAGGAGAAAATCCGCTTACAAGATGTCGATGCACAAACATACTAGTTAGCATAGCAAGGGGATTTTGTTATGTGTATGCACCCAATGGCTCAGTTGGAAGAGTTCACTTTTGGGAGTGGATGGCTCAATCCCTTTCAGTAACACAATGGTACAATGGGGAAACATCAATATGGTAGACTAGAATAGAAAACAATTTGATGGACATTTGGCAATTCTAGACTGTTATTTCCCAAACCTGCACTTAAAGTTATAAAGCCCTAAAAACAAGTGCAACCCTAGGAGAAAGTCATGAGGGTTTCCCAATGTCACCTTAGCAACACTTCCTCTCACTTCAAGCAATCTCTCCTCCAACACAAGGGGGAAACCCCAAGGAAAGATTATGATATTCCTTGAGTAAATGGGTGAAAGAATAGACCAGAGCCAATCTAGTTAGGGTGATGGAGTCTCGGTCCAAATTCATGAGGGTTTGAAATATGAATAAATGGAGGCATGACTAGATTGTTATCAACATGCTATAATCAACCATATGAATTGATTTCAATATGCATAGTATAATATGCTAGTTTCAACCCTTTGGATGTCTTGCATTTGATTATGTATATGTTGTGAGTGATGTAAATAAACACTTTTCATTATTTTTTTTTATACCATGAGGTATATTTGCCATGGTAAATTTGATAGTTTGTGACTTTGTCAATATTGTTTTTGAATATTAATAAAAGATCCAAAGCCAGTTGAGAAAGAGCACCTATGAGTCTTTGAGTTTACCAAAGGGGAAAGGAGAGCACCTATGAGTCTTTGAGTTTACCAAAGGGGAAATGTAAGGGGGTCCAAGGGGCTGATTGTAATAAACATAAATATACAATAACATATAACTAATAATAATAATAAATATATCCTAACTAAGGGTCAAGGCCCTGTTGTGCCACACTTTGTGGGACCCCCCTACAGACTTGTAGACTTATTTTTGCAAAATTCCCAGGAAATGGGAGTCCATCTATGTTGCTCTTGGGATCCCCTATGATGTGAATGTGGCTATATTTTATGGGTGATCAAAGGAGGATATACTATATGCCATGATGTGATGATGATGATGTATACTTCATAAAAGAATGAACAAGAATGCTTTGTGATTGTCTGATGAGTATAGCTAGCAGTATCGACCCTTCGGTTGACGAGGGTGAAAGATGCGTGGTTTATGTATTAACCAAGTCACCAAGATTACCCTTGGTATTATTAAGAGCTCTTCCCCCCTCCCTTGGGTCCACATTTGGCCTATCATCCATCCTCCATGTTTCACTTCATATTGATTTGGTCTGCAACCTTTGGCAAAAACTTGAAAGATGGATTCTTGACCTTCCCCCTCTATGTTTCTTTCATTAGGACTTCCCAATTCTTCAATGGTGTCTCGGGATTGATCATTTGTAACAATGAATGTTGGGTGATTGTGAATCATTTTTATTTTCACTGTACAAGTCCCTCTCATACAGCAGGATTTGTCAAGTGATCAATGCTCTTCCCAAGGTCTTGTCCAAGTTATCCTGTGTTAAAGTTAAGTAAGCTGGCGGTCGGTAGGGTAGGTAAGTAAGGTGGCGGTTGGAAGGGTAGGTACTCCTTGAATTAAGAGGTTAAGCCTACTTGTTGTAAAAAGTCATTACCGTGGCAACTCCGTCAGGCCTATGGATGCTCACTAGCAACGGAGCCAAGGCCATGTCATTATTTGGGGTCCACAAGGATATCCAGGGCTAGTACCTTTCAATTGTCATCCTAAGCAAATGAAATGTGAAATCAAATGAATAAAGAAAATGTGCTATGTTGCCACTGAAATACGCACCTCGGGGGAAAGGGGGTTAGCGTGGCAAAAATCTTCAAGCCAATAGGTGCATCCTTGGGGACAAGCAAAGAGTCGAGATACTGTCACTCAAAATTCAACTCCTTCGTCCAGGCCAACTCCTAGCGAAGCCAAGGCGGGTGGTCCCTATGAAAATAAACTATGGCCTTTAAGATAAGTTAAAGAAAGAAAATGATTCTAGGAGTTTGAGGACATTTTAATAATGAACCAAAGATTGCAAGTAGTATTTAGATCAACAACATGAAATTAATACATCCATCTAACACATTATTTACTTAATTAAAAAGTGCAATTGTTGCAGATTGTACCAATGCCAAAATGGAGTCACATAAGTTGGAGTGTTGTTGTGTCGTGAAAGTGTTGCATGTCTTGTTGGTCAGTTTTAATTGATTTTATTACATGCATGAATTAAGGAATGGGTTAGTTCATGGTTTGGCCCAATTCCAAGTTAAGCCTTCAAACTGAGAGTAGTGACAACTACACCAAGGGTCCAACTAGGTGAGGCATAACCTGCTAAAAGTAGCCCACTGACTCTGTAGTTAGTTTCATGCGACTTGCCGAGTTCTAATGCTCAAGTTTTCGTTGGATTGCCCTATTAAACTAGTCACTCAAATCCCTTTTTGATTGACCAACTGATCAGACTGAGCTGCAGCGGCCAAGAGCATACTCGGTGAGTTGAGTGAGCCTTGGTAAATTTTATTAAGTGTTTTGGGTGAGTTGATTAACTATTCTAAACCCAAGAGTCTCTTTTTTGTTGTTGTAAATTTAACTTCGGAAGATATTCTTTTGTATATTATTATTATAGTATTATTGTACTTTTATTATACCTCCGTCGGAGATGTTTTTCTTCCGTTCGGGGATGTCATTATTGTATTTGGTCATGTAAGAATATCGAGGTAAAACCTCCATTGTAAGTCGGGGCAATAGTCCCCAAAAGGATAAATGTAAAATGTATTTTTGAATCTCCCTAGGAGAAGTCGGCCCAGTTAGCTGAGGAAGTCAGCCCCATTGGGGATTTAGGTCAATCACACATAAAGTATAAATAGGGAGGTGCTCTCCCTCATTTGGACACACACCAACAAGCAAGTTCGCTCCAAGGAAGAGAAAAACAAAGTTGCTGAGGAAGAAGAAGGAAGCTGCAGAAGTCATCTTATCTTTGGGTTTTCTATCTTGGTTTGATCTTGTACTAAGTGACAAATCTATTACTAAAGACGTTGCGGGGTTTTCTCCTTTATGGTTTCCCCGAAGAAATTTCTTGTGTTCTTGTGTACTGTTGTGCTTGTCTATCTTTCAAATTAAAGATCTAACATAATTGAATTAAAGTGCAAACACTAACATGGTAATAGGGCCACTATGAAAGAAGGCACTGTGCAGCAGCGGAAAGCCAGGGTTTCCAAATCCAAGGTCTTCACTCCACAGATCATCCAGAAAAGAGGGCTAGGCTAACTCGCCTCAACTCGGCGCATCTTTTGGTGGAGAAAGATTCCAGTTTGGAGGATTTTCAGTTTTTCTCTAATTTCTGCTGGAACCGGGAAAACTAGGGCTTCCTGTTCTGGGCACTTCCCTCCACGGATCAGCTTGAAAAGGAGGTCATTTCAACTCGCCCTAGGAGGGTGCATCTTCCTGTGGAAGCAAAATTCAAAACCGGGAATTTTCATTTTTGGCCCTATCACTACTGCCGAGGAAAACTAGGGCATCAATTATTTCGCAATTTTGTCCACAGATTTGGGAAAAGGAGTACATTTATCAACTCGCCTTGCGGAGGCGCGTCTTTCTATCTAAGCAGAAGCTCAAGATTCAAAGTTTGAAATTAGGGTTTCTCTACCAAACCCTAGGTCAACTAGCTCCAGAACCAGGTTGGGTATCTCAAATTGGTAAGATCTAATTCCTTGATACTTCCATTTGAGGTTCTCATATCAAAATGATAAATCACACCAAGCTTGAGGACAAGCTTGAAGGAGTTGATAACATCCGGGCATGGAAGTATAGAATTTCTCTCATTCTAGAAGAGAATGATTTGGACAAATATGTGAATGAGGAGGTTCCAGAACTAGAGGGAGATGATAACAAAGCAATCCAGAAGAAGAACATGATCAAGACCAAAGGATCATTGCTGACTACATCAAGGACAATCTCATCCCTCATGTCTTATCTTTGAAAACCCCTAAGAAGATGTTCGATGCTTTGACACAGTTATATGAAGGGAAGAACATCAACCGGAAGAAGACTCTGAGGAACCAGCTCAAGAATGTGAAGATTCAACACTCAGAAACTATTCAATCTTATTTGACAAGAGTCTCTCAAATCAAGGAACAACTTCAGGCAATTGAAGATAATATTGAAGAAGGAGAGATTGTGATGACTAGCTTGAATCGTCTCCCAAGATCATTGGACTCATTCATTCAAGGAATATGCGCCAGAAAGAAACTAATCATGTTCAGCAGACTATGAGAAGAATGCACCCAAGAAGAAGCTCGATAAGTAGCAAGAGAAGAAAAGATGGGAGCTAATGATGACCAAGCCCTAACTACTCATACTAAGAAGGATCAAAATAAGAGGGAGGACCACCATCACAAGAAGTCTAAAAGATCCCATAGGAACCATGAATTTAGAAGAGCCGTGTTATCACATATATATTAGTCGGGCTACCATACATTATTTTTCTAATTCCAGTACACTATTCAGCCAGTTCCCTTACATTGAGATGCTGAGATGAGCATCTATATTGGATCACTATCAGATTTTGGACAGCAGTATATATATTCCACATGCCATGACTAAGTCTCGGGACACTCAGAGAGATGACCGATGTAGCCATTATACCATTTGTACAGAGTAGTTAGTAGTGCCCAGAGTTGCAGTAGCAGTTTCAGAGGACAGATGATGGTTCAAATGATGAGCATTCAGGTATATGACTCAGCAGGTATATCATGGTGTTGAGGTTATATTGCTTTTATATTTATTCTAATAGCATGTCTTAGCACTTAGTGTCATGATCTGGCGATCATATAGGTATGTGGACCTGGTTAAGCTTATTATGTATATTATATTGTCCCTACTCAGACATAGAAGTTCACTATTCATACTCATTGGTTTTACCCTCCTTAGGGAAAATAGAGGTGATCATTCCACCATAGCTCGGCTTGCTAGTGTTGGCTCCATTATTCATTGTCTTCATCCACCCATTACCTACCTTTTAGTTTATCTACCTGACTTACTACTTGACTAGTGGCATGGACGACTTTTCCCCATTGTAGCCTCTGTATTGGATGAGCTTCCCTGTTTACTGTATCTCGGCTCTGAGTTGGTGACAAAACTTACCTATGGTGAGTTGGATTGTAGACCTAAACATTCTAGTCGGTTGTCCCAATGTTTGGCATTGGCTCAAACTCCCCCTAGTCACTTGAGATGTTGTTGGCTAAAACTGAAAGCTCATGTACTATTTATGGAAACTAATAAATTTGCCCATGGAAACTAAAAAGGGCGTGAGCGATGAACTGCTGAAAAATACTCCTTAAAGAGTATAAGAAAGGTCCAAAAAGCAATGATTCTTAAAAGCTATATCTAAACAATTGCTGACTTTATAAATGTATAAAAAACATGCCAAGGATGCAAGCTGCAACTAGTTGTGTTTATCAGCACACCTGAGATCCGAAGGGTTATGTAGGCCAATAAGGCCATGAAATGAAATTGAATGATCCTAATGAACCTGGATCAACTTGATATAGACATGATGCCAAAGTTGAATAAGCACTCTCTAAACAACTTATCCATTTGTGAGACACCGCCATTCCCTGTGTTGTTGCTCATTCAGTATATACTATGGTGTGTATTCCCTTTCCCATTGCCAAAGTGTCACAAAGTTAAGTCGGTCAAGTCATCCCTTAGCCTAGCCAGTTATTTTTAGCCTTCACCCTTCACTAGCAAATTGATCACAGCTATGAAGTGAATATGGTTTTGAAAGTCTGGTCTGAGTAATAATAATAATTAATGACATTATATATTTGGATTTAGATCGCCAGTAATGATTGCTTTGTGTTATAATTGCTATTTGAATAAGTTGTAGAGTATGCATTAACCTTTGACACTTTGCAGCAGCTTTTGATGATAGTCTGAGTTATATTTGGTCATGTTGACTTGGTCAAACCTAGTTTGACCAAGGTCAACCATAGGACATGAGATGGTTGGGCCTTGTGATGATATGGATAGATGATATATGGTCTATGTACATGTACATGATGATTCTATACAGCAGATATAGGGTTATGATGATGATTCATGGTTTACAGCATTATTTGATCATTTACAAATTATTATTATTTCACCTATTCCGGTATATTGGATATATTTTATGATCATGCAGAGACTCATATCATGTATGAGTACACATCTTCGATGGATTTGGACCTTCTGAGTCCAATGAGACAGTTTGTTTTCAATTCCGGGCACTTACAGTGATGATTTAGCCTCAGCAGACTATCCCAGTGCAGTTTTGGTCTGTCGGAGACCTTGTCAGAGCAGATGTGATTTTTATCCGGTTGACCTAGGGCGCTGTGTTTGGAGGGGGTGGTCCAACCACTTGTTTTTACCATATTACCCCCCTCCCGGACACACTAGTGCCCTCACCTTGACAACGCAAGCACTCTAGGAGGCAGTTTGGGGCAGTTTCACGCTTCCCGAGGCATTTCAGGATTGGTAGAAATGGCTATTGAGGAATTCGATTTGGGCTACTGAGGCAATGTCTTGGTATGGGATGATCAGTGATGATGGATTGATGTCTTCCACACCTCCTCCAGCAGTTTCAGCTTCATCAAGGCTTGCATCCATCACTTATGGCACTTTCTGATGATTTCTGAAGTCTTTTCAGGCCTACGATTTGACCATAGAGGCACGATTTGCTATATTGATGACTATTTTATTATTATTGTGCTATGGGGATTGACCAAGGGTGCCTAAAATTACCCCTTGGACCCACCATAAGCTTCCTATTATATTTTGTCATCATGATTTGGTGGGATTCCCCTCTTCTAGGGCGATTTTGTCCTCTTATATTATATTTTATTAGTGATCCATGTATTTTATTGTTGAGCTCGTCTCAACCATTGATTAGACATTTGTATCTTTTAATCTTAGCCACTCATCCAAAAAGTGGTTAGGATTTTGATGCCTCTCATTCCTACTTAAAGGAGAGAGCTTCTCATTGTAAAGCAACTTGTGGCTCTGGATTACTGGAATAGAAAATTATTATTGCATCTATCTCCAATGTTGTGGTGAATGTTTTTGGTGTTCGTTCGTTGGTTCTTCCTTTGCACTGAGTTATTGGAGATCTTGTTTGCCATATCTTTTGTACCACGTTTTTGCATCTACAAGTGGAGGCCGATTTGCTTTGAGGAGGAAGTATTGGTAGGGGAAGACTCTCTGTACTTCTTCTTTGGATCTCTTCGTTGGTAACAGGGAGTATTACCTTCTATTCTATGTTTTCATTGCATTTTACTTGTATTTCCTCCATACTTGACCTCTCTGATTGAAATTGATTTTCCTTGGATTGACAGGTAGAGGAGGGCGCACTTGTGGGCTAGGACATCAATTTGGCAAGCAAAATCAACAATCTCTCATTTGATCTCTATGGGAATCTTCCTCAACATCAAAGCATCTCTCTTCATCACTCAGGTATGATCTCAAGGTAAGTTCTATCTCCATGATCTATCCACTTGTCTAAAATATTTAAAACCCTAATCAATCAAAACCCCATTTTTACATTTTTTTAGATATACTAAAATCTAGTGGCTTCTTGGGCAAGAAATTTAAAACCCACCTCTATAGTATCCACGGCATCTTGGATCTATAGTTTGGTGAGGATTGGCCTCCATTCGACCCTCTTCCCAAGGCATTTAGCCTCTCCAAGCAAGGGCGCGCTTCCTAGTTTGGGTGGGTTGACCTAGATCTACTACGTGGGTAGTTGAGATTCCACTTGATTCGTGATCTACACATCCAATAACCTACACCTAGATTGTCACTTTTTTTATTTTTACCTTGTGGGCCCTATTCCACATTTTAAGGGATTTAATCCCATTTTTTGGACCACTTGGTATCTTCAAACTCAGATCTAGTAAGATCTAGCCATCGGATTGCCTTGAAATTATAGATCCATACTCTCACTTGCTAAAACTACTTGGATCTAAAGTTTGGATGCCATTGGACTTGTCTTGATTCATTAATCCCACTTTTTAGCCTCCTTGGGTAAAGTCGCACCACCTTGGAGAAGTGAGTTGGTCCACTTCTAGGACGTGGGTACATGAGATTTTTGTGGATTTGGAACGGGCATAATTCAAAACCTAGGTCTAGTTGGTCACTTCATCAAATCTTGCCTTGGGGATAGCATTCCTTGTTTTAAGGGATTGTGGTCCACTTAGGTCAAACCTAGATCTAAACCTATTCATCCATCAAGACTTTAATTGCCCACTTGTCGCATACAATAGGAGTTATCAATCACAAGTTAACTACACTTTGACTCCATTATCCCAATTCCCAAGGCACTGGTCTCTCTCCAAGTCAATTCGACTTTCCTAGATTGTTGGATTAACTTATGGTTTGACCCTTGTGTGGTGAACTAAACCCTTTGATGTCATCATGTATCATGATCAAGCTTGTCACTTGTACTAGTTAGCCCCAATTCAATCCTTAAACTACCCTGCATTGGACACAGTTCCCAAGGCAGTGGATTTTGTCACATTGAACTAGTACCTCAATCCTGAATCCTATTTCACAAATCATAAGTCACTTTCACATCAATAATGAACCAAAGCTATACTCATTGAACCCCTCACTTGTCTTGTGACTTCATCCTAAGGTCTAGGATAAACCATACACCTTACTTCACTTAGAATTAATCAATTACTTCACTTAGAATTAACTTGATTTGGTGTCTTGGTTTTGATCTCTCCTGTCGGGAGTAGATCGGGTCTCCCCCTTTGTTGTCTGGGCTAGATAACATAACGTGAAGGTTGCCTCGACTGACGTGACAACCATATATTGGAGGTCGAGGTGATCGTGGTTGCACCTTTTGAGTTGCCCTTCCCTATCGCCATCCATGAGTGGATACATCCATAGGGGTAACTACAGTTTAGGTGATAACAAGACCTCTCCAGTGTTCGGTGCTTCACATGTGATGAGAAAGGACATTATTCAAGAAATTGTCCCAGAAACAAAGGATCCTCCAGGAAAATCAACAAGAAGAGGCATCATGCACATATTGCAGAAGATGATGAACCTGCAAGCAAAAGAACAAAAGAAGATTCTTCAAGTGATGAAGAATATGTATTGTAATAAATAAAGGTAACCAGTTACAAGGGTTCATTCAGAAGGTTCCACCTCATAAGGTGAAGATAGAGATGACTTTCAGTATTACATGAAAGGAGTAGGACAAACTCCTACAAAGTTGGACTCCAGAAAACAAATAAAGATCAATGCTCTATGGAAGAACCTCTCATCCATTTCAACATTGTTTAAGATGCAGAAGAAGGGACACACAGAGTCTACTCCAGTACAAAGAACAAGTGATCTACGGTGTAGAATACTTGTTCAACATTTTTGATCATAAGCAAGAAAGGCACAGGTCCTCAGAATCAGACGATGAAGTAGAACACACTATCAGAGACTCCAGTAGTTTCTGCAAGGAAGCAAAGATCAAGAGGGAGTCCACCCAACAACCAAACAAAGATAAGTATTTGAATTGTCATTTTCTATATTGTCCAGTTGTGTACATATTTATATTCCTAGATTCAGGAAGTGTATTATGCATGTTAGAGTGATTGCATTGATGAACAGTATACTACTAATATACATGTGATGGGTAAGTGCCCTATGGTACTGTACAACATTCCATTGCTACTTATCTAGAATGAAACCTCTTTGCTGACATGTTGGGAGTAGTGCACGCTCTTAATAATGTTTTGGTAGAGATGGAAGGCATCTAGAAAGTTACCGTATGAATACGAGATATGGATAAATGTTGTGTTGAAGCATTGGCTAAGATAGTTGCATGACTGTGTGACCTATGTCTTTATGCATAAGAATTTGTTCTGAAAATTATGAAATGTTTCTAACCACACAACTGAGTTTGACATGTAGGAAAGATCGTGTACCATCACCTACAAGAGAATAATATTGAGACTTGTTCCGAAGAACAAGCGACGATGGTTCAGCTATAACATTCAAGAAGATTTATGAAATAAAGCATAATACAGATGTACAAAGCGAGGGTTCTCTTAGAAAGAGGGAGTCGACTATGACGAGACGTTGCTCTACTGGCCAGACACACTTCCTTAGTGGTGGATATTACACTAGATAGATGGTGTACTCGAAGTAGAAGTGGATATCGAGCAACCTCCAAAATTCGGGACCCTATACAAAGAACCACATGTGCAAAGATTGAAGAAGGATTTGTACGGACTCAGAAGGCACCCATGGGATAGCATGATGAGATCGAGGATCATCTAGAGTGATCGAACATCAACCTTTGCTACAAGGTTGAAGATGATAAGCTCATAGATGTGTGCAAGAGAGAACTTGCAACAGAGTTCGAGATCTTGGTATCCAGCGACCTATAAAGATGACATAGATGGATACACAGAAGATCATCAGAAGAGAAGGCTACCAGTCACTCCAGTGCAGAATATCCTGATGCAGAGGGAGGATAGTGCTCAGTTATAGAGGGAGCAAGAAAGCTTTGCTTCAAAGGGAGTGACTACAGCACAGATGGAGAGACATTATCGCTTAGCCTCTATTCGTGGCAAAGGTGTGTGCCGCGGTATCTCAAGGATATGCTCAGAGTGATACCGAATGTATCACCTCATGAAGAGGAAGTATATGTGGTATAGTTTGAGATAGGTACCAACGAAATGGTATGGCAGGATAAACGGTTTTTGACGAGCTTGGGATTTACCAAGAATAAAGCAGACTCCAACCTTTACTACAAGGTTGAGGAAGGAAAACCTATAATTCTACTATTGTATAGAGGTGTGGCAGAGTTCAGATGGGATTTTCCTTGGTCAAGGAAAGTATGCAGTGGAGATTCTGAAGAGGTTCGGAATGATGGACTGCAAGGCAATGGTCACACCAATGGCATCGAACTTGAAACTACTGTGTGATGATTCTTCAGAGACAGTTGATGCCACGATGTACAGGAAAATGATTGGTTCGTTAATGCACTTGATGAACACGAGACCATACATATGCTTTGTTGTGAACACCCTGAGCCAGTTCCTGACAGATATGAGACATGTTCACCTGATTGCTGCAAAGCAGATATTGAGGTACCTAAAGGGTACAATTGAGTATGGGCTCAAATATGAGACGAATCAGAAGATTAACCTGCATGGTTATGTTGATTCAGATTGGGCAGGCAGTGCCACAAACAGGAAGAGCACTTCGGGATGTTGCTTCAGTTTGGGATCTAGTATGATCTCTTGGTTTAGTAGGAAGCAGTCAAGTGTGGCACTGAGTATAGCCGAAGCAGAATATGTTGCAGCATGTTCGGCTAGTTGTGAGGCAACAACCATGTCCCAACACAATTGTTCTCTATAATAAAGTTCATTTGAGAGCGTTTTTTATCGACCGAAACCAACCTGGTGCCTGAATATGGAATCTTCCTGAGAACCTATCAACTGTTTTTATATTTGGCCTTTATATATGGCTTCGGAAGCTACTGTCAAATTTATTTGATCTCGAGTTAGAGGCGACTTGTATCTTTTGTGACAACCAAAGTTGTGTAAAATTGTCCAAGAACCCGATGTTCCATGACAAGTCGAAGCATATTGAGATCAAGTACCACTATATATGGGATATGGTGCAGAGAGGTGCAATGAAGCTTCAGTATGTGGCGATAGACGTGCAGACAGCCGATGTGTTGACCAAGCCGTTAGCAAGAGTGAAGTTTGAGTACTTCAGAGAGAAGCTTGGTGTTATCCAAATCGATGTTCATCGAAAGAGGGAGTGATGTGACATGTCCGGAAGATGCAAGTGCAATAGGGTTGTATCTTACATGGTGGAAGACAAAGGTAGTCCGCAAGGACGTAATACATCTGGGATGATCCTGGGTTGTATCCACATGTGAGAAGACGCTAGTGGTCCACGGGTCATAATGCATCTGGGATGCACCTGGGCTGTATCTTACATGGTGGAAGATGCAGGTGGTCTGAAAGGACGTAATGCATCTAGGATGCTCCTGGGCTGTATCCACATGTTTGAAGATGCAGGTTGACCGAGAGAGTCGTAATACATCTGGATTGTATCTACTGGGTGGAAGACGTAGATGTTCCTGGGTTGTATCTCCTGGGTGGAGACGCAGGTTGACTGAGAGAGGCGTAATACATCTGGGCTGTATCCACTGGGTGGAAGACGCAAATGTTCCTGGGTTGTATCCATTGGGTGGAAGACGCATGTTGTTTAGTGGACATGGTGTATGCACTTGGGTTGCTCTCCACATGAGATTATGAGATGATCTGGAACGATGATATGATAGTAGGAGACGTAGGTGATTGCTCTGGCAATGTAATATGTGGTCCTAGGTTGTACCTACTTGATGACTTGCTCGTATAGATGATGAAGTCCTAGATGAGAGCTACGCCTACATCCAGCATGAAAAAGGGTTGGCTCTATAGAACTTCTCATGATGGGTAGATTCGAGAGATGTCACTAGTCAATGATCAACAAGATGAGAATTGTTGCAGCAGCGATGAATTGTTGCAGTTCGCTCCAAGGAAGAGTAAGACAAAGTTCGTTGAGGAAGAACAAGGAAGCTGCAGAAGTCATCTTATGTTTGGGTTTTCTATCTTGGTTTGATATTGTACTAAGTGACGAATCTGTTACCGAAGAAGTTGCATGCTTTTCTCCTTTATGGTTTCCCTGAAGAAATTTCTTGTGTTCTTGTGTATTGTTGTGCTTGTCTATCTTTTAGATTAAAGATATAACATAATTGAATTAAAGTGCAAACACTAACATTTTCCACACACCAATGACTGGTGCAATACTTCGGGAAAGCAAGGGTGCAAATTTTATTTGTTAATGATGTACAAAACTATAAAGGAAAGATTGTAGTGGTAAAGAATAAATCTAACTATCCAGCCCTATTGGGGCGGATTGTGTGCATACGAAGATAAAATGAAATCAAGAAAAAGTTAGAAAAATTTGCAAACCACAAAAAAGAGCATGCGAGATCCCCCAAAGGGGAATGGGGTGTGGGCACTAAAGTAGCCCACTTTCCTTTATTAATTATTTTACAATGAGAAGGTGGATGCCTTTGGTACTTATAGATCTGGATCCAAAGGCCTTACAAGTTTCAAAAGAATGGCATGTTGTCTGTCGAGATGCACACCAGCAGCAGAAATCTTTCGAAAGTTGTTTCCTCACTACAAGTGGGAAAGGTGTGGCCTTGGGGGCAAGCAATGAGCAAGGTACTTTCACCTAAATCCCAGCTCCTCCGTTTAGGCAAACTCCTAACAAAGCCAAGGGGGGTAGTCCCTAACAAAGTGTTGTCTAAGGCTCTTGTTTTTAGATGTTTTTAGGTGTATGGTGTGAATGAGTGTTTTTAGGAGTTTTTATGAGATACACAATATCAATTAACTATCCAAGTTGCTGTTGCAAAACACATGATAAGATAAACAATATATATGATGACTGAATTTAAAAGCATCCACAAGAGACAAATAACTCAAATAGATGAAGGACAAATGGTCCAAATTAGGTGATGCATATAAGTTTCAAGACCAGTGCCAATATGGAGTCAAATGTGTGGGGATGCTGAAATACAAGTCTCAAAGATGTGTTTGTGAGATCGTTTTCCAATGCTCTTGATAAATTTTATTGTGTATTTTGAGATGATCTTGATTATTATGGCTAAGGGAAATTTCCAACCGCTACGCAAGGTACTGGAAATCTGTCCGGGAATACTCCAAGTGGCTCCGTTCGAAGACATGACGGACCACCCAGTTTTCTAGCGAGTCGTTCAATAACTAACTAGCCACTAGAACCTGAACATGGCTACCCAGCGCCCCCACTTGGAATTTGCCCACTTTCGAATATTTATCGATCAACGCCGGATTCGTTGGTTATGGGGTGAAGGTTTTATTATGATTCAAACTGGATTAATGTGAGAAATTAAATAACCAAACACCGTTTCTGAGTAACCCAACCTATCAAGGATGGGCAGAGCATACGTGGTGTGGAAAACAATAAATTCCAATTTTATGGGCGATGATGAGTTGTGAATATTTTACTTTGAGCACATAAACAAAAGCTCTCCGACAGAGAGTTCTCTTAATCCACCTTATGGTGAGATTCAAGAGACTTATCTAATCTATATGCAAGTGCAAGATGCAACAAGATGCTCTCCGATAGAGAGTGCTCTTGACTTGTCTTATGACAAGTTCAAAAGACTTTTGTGTTATTTTTATGATTGACAAATATATGCAAGAAACACAACAAGATAGCTCAAATAAAATACAAGAAGACTAATCTAACAATTAGTATTCTAGGATGCAAAGGTGAAACTAAACTGGCAATTAGTAACCTATTTGCAAAAATGGAAAACTAATCTAAGTACTGAAACGAAATCTAAGCTAAAGATGAAGTAAACAAAGCAAGACACTACAAACTTCCCCAATTGGGGAAGTTGGGTTGTGGGAGCTTAAAAATCCCTCTAGCTCTTTTTATTATGAGGTTACAATGCTTTTGGGAATTTAACCCTTTGAAGAGAACTTGGAATGAAAATAGAAGAAGCTTCTTAGGAGCTTTTTTTTACAAAAAGGAGAATGGTCTTTTAGATCTTCTTGGTTAAAATCTTCCTCTTGGTTTGGGTATTCTTGGTATTTTTCGTCTCCTTGGTTTTGCTTCTTGTTCACCTGTAGATAGGAGCTCTAGACAAAGGCTAATTAGAGCGTTAGTAAAACCAAAACTTGACTCTATGATCTAGAAATTTGACAAATATGATGAGATGATGAATGCCAAAGATGAAAAAAGACCAAAAACAATGATTTCAAGCAAAAAAATCAGCACTCTGAAATAACATGGAAAATGCACTATTTTATTGAATTTTTGCACATTTTTCGAGGATTTTTTTTTGGAAAAATTTTAGGAAAAAAAAATTTGAAATTTTTTGAAATTTTAGGTGAATTCCAGGACTGAAAAATAGATTAAAAAATCAGCAAAAAACAACAAACAAATATAGGCAGAAAATGGCATGAAAATCAAGAAAAAATTAGAAAAACTTGGAAAAAAAAATTTAAAAAAATTGCAATTTTTTTACTGTTTTGGGCTAATTTACAGAATCTGAAAATCAGCAAAAACAGTGAAAAAATAGCAAGCTTAAAAAGGCACGCAAATCTAGAAAAGGTCAAAAATTGGAAAAAAGAATTTGGAAAAATTTACTGCTTTTTAAGCTAATTTCCAGAATTATAAATTAAAGAAATTTAACAGAAAACAGTAAGCTAAAATGCTAAAAATTGGCACGCTTTCCAATGCAACTCAAAAAGGTGAGATTTTAGGGAAAAATCAAGAGGTTTTGGGCACTTTTCTAATTGGTTTTTGGCATTCTTTTGATGAGAAAAAAGAACAAACAAATCAAGAAAAAATGGATCTACAAAATCAAACCAAATGCTAGATCTTGAAAAATTTGGACTTGGAACAAATAGATCTAGAAATTTGAGAACTAGCTAAGGCAAAAACTGGATTTACAAGCTTGGGAAAAATGAAACTAGATCTCTTAAACATGATACTTATAAAATGGATCTAAATGAATAATGTAGATCTAAAACTATAAAGTCTAGATCTACTTTAATAAAAGAAATGCAAGCTTGAAATAGATATTTTACGAACTTTGCAATCCTTTATAAAAGAGCGAAAATGAGAAAGATGAGAACCTTTGATTTCGAGATACGCTTTGTAGTAACCAAGAGAGATTTGATTTTAACTTTTGATGGTGGGAATGAGAAGAAACCAAGCACTTTTTAGATCGTTGGATGAAAGAGAGATCATGTAGGAGCCATTGAGCATTCAAGGATGAGGACGTCTTTGAGGCTTGAAGAAGGACATGCAAACTAGCTCGTCCCTTACTCCAAGATGTACCTGAAACGTATTAGCCACACACTTAAACAAGAGAGTTGGATCTTAATATGTTAGTATAAAAAAAAATCCAAAGAGCATGTATTGAGTCCAACTAAATCATGCTACTTCAAAATCGTTTAAATACCCAACATAGACAAATAACTTGAAGCCTACAAATATTTTCCCTACGTGCTTGATAACAAACCTTCTAAGCTAGATCCAAACTCAAATAGATAAGCATGCATAAACTTGAATAATATTACCTCAACAAGACACCATGAACCATGCATGCACCAGGTGGACCTCCAAAGTCTCAATCTTATTCAATGTTGCACAAAAGGCAAAAGTATTACACAGTAAATCCCCAGAGGTTTCTTGCACAAAATATCCACCCCAAACAAGAGCAGGGAGCTCTTTATTTATACACAAACTCAAGAGCCAAAAGACCAATTCAAAATGGTGAAGAAGAGAGCCAAGTTGGGCGAATTCACCAAACTCATGAGAGACTCACGCATTGATTCGTGGAGAGGTGGGCGTGATGGTGAGCTTGGAGCGTGGAGTCTAAAGCTTGGTAGGTGTGATGGACATAGGTGGCATCCACCCCACCTTGGGTTTCAACGCCCTCACCCTCGAACTAAACGCCCACCAACAACTCACGTGGAGGAGGCCCACGCTTCTCCTTATGCTCACGTCAACCTCCATTCAAAACTCATCATTCGTTTATCCTAACTTTAAATTGGCATATGCTTTAATACTTGAGTGAGGTCATACACCTTAGGAAAATAACATTCAACCTTTCCAAATCATTTTTTTAATGATTTTTTACTTTTTTATTTTTTTGGACTTATTAGTGCATTTTGTCTTTTTTCTGGCAATTAAATGCCAAAATGATGCATTTTTAGCCAAAAATCCCCCAGAGGTGATGTAATTGCCCAGAAACTGAAGAATGAGGGTGCTTGGGTAAAGAGGACGCACTGAGTGTCAAAACGAGCGTTCCCACACCAAGTTCCGCCTCCAGATGAGGTTTTTATCACAACTTGAAAAATTCCATTTAAACCATTAAAAAATGGTCTAAATTACGAAAAATTTTATTTTTCTCGGAATCAAATGAAACTCCTAGGGGCCCTAGTGCATGTTCATACGACTCAATCGAGATGGCTAACACGTAAAAAATCCTGGACACAAGACTCTAATAACCACCTTAGATTTTGACCACCATGGTAAATACTCCAGCTTTGGAGGTATGAGTGAAAAACTCCAGGATTATACGCCACTAATGAGTAGCGCATAATTCCTAAGGAAAAAACACTCTAGAGTATCCCCCAAATGGCTAAACCTAAGAATAGCCGATTCTTTTATAAAAGGACCCCGTTTAGACCAACTTTTTACAAATTCCCCATGGGGGTATGAACATGCAGTTATTACAAATGGGGCAAAATTGCAGTGAAAATGACTTCTGAACTTCTGAACATGAATAATGTTCAATAAACTGGTGGCTCACAAGAAATTCAGCTATTGTACAAAATAGCTGGTAACATCTGGCTCCAACTACGAGACGTGTGCTCGATCTGGCATTCATGCAAGGAGAGGATACGAGAACACCAGAATCTTTGGTTTTTATATATAGCCTGTAAAAACATCTCAACTTGACAAAAAACCTTCAGTAGCACAAGTGTTGTGAAAAATCCAAATGAAACATAAACTATATTTTATTTTTGACAATGAATTCTAAATGCTCAAAAAATTAAAATGCAGAAAGTAAATGCTCACTTTGAGGAGCTTTATTTTTCCTATTCTAACATAGCATAATCAGAAATCCAATGTAACCATCTACGCATGTTATCAATATAGAAATAATTTTTTACCTTTCCTCTGGTTACTAGCCAGAGCAAGGGAATGCTTATCAGAAAGTGCAAACTTGCTTGGGTATTCTGGATGGGAGGGCTGGATGGGAAATCATAAGTATGTGATAATTCTTTGAAGTGCTTCCCAATATAGTAGGTCCTCCTGCATCATCCTCTATCCATGACAGGATAGGGTAGAGAAAAAACTCAGGATGATAAGTCAGTCCCGGTACCTCATCATACTGATCCGAAAGGCTCTTCTGAAAATATCTTTCTGTGAAAGTGTAAGCCTCGAACTGCTCTAATTTACAAGGGACATCCAATGCCTGAGATGTATGCTCAATTGACTGTACCCAATCCGACCCTTCACTGCACTGCTTCTCTAGATCATTTTTGTTGATACTCACGTGTGGCTCTGACTGCTCATATGAAAAATATCATGCTCTTCCTCCATGTACAAATGCTCCAAATTTTCAAAATCCACACTCTCTTCTCTAGATACATCAAAAATAGGTTTTCCAATGTATGTCAAATAGTTATCATCCATATCTTTGTCAAATATGGGGGAGTATTTGTGGACTTCATCATATCCCTGGCTATATCCATCCTCATGCTCATAAGTGGGATTATTAATAAAGCATTTTGGCTCATCATTTACCTCTTTAGATGTGGCATAGATAGGGTTTTCCATAAATGTCCATTTATCTTTATCAATATCTATGTCAGTTGTGAATTCATCATCACTTACATCATCCTCCAAGCTATGCCTATCCTTTTCAATTTTATCCTCCTTTTGAATAGGTGCTAGAAATGTAGAGTAAATTCCACAAGTCCCAAGATCATCAGTATTATAAGTATATTGATTAAATGGCTTCTTGGGATTCTCAACATGATATTTCTTCTCCTTTTCACTATGCAATTTAACCAAAGAATCCTCAGATGTTGGCACAGTAGCATAGGTCCAATCCATTTGGATCCATCCTCCTAAATTGGTAGCCCACTTCCTAGAAAGCAACATTCCCCATTTATCTGGAACATCATTGACAAGAATGTCCATTTCTACATGGATATCCAGATACTCAGCTAACCTCACTGACTGATTTTCAATCATTCCTTCAACCTCAACCTACCTAGAGTCCATGGCACATACATTCTGGTACGGTCTTTTAGTTTTCAAGTTGAGCTATTGCATGACCTTTTTAGTCATGATGTTGGAACCAAATCCTGAATCTAACATAAAATTATGTAGAAGAAGATCTCCTATCATCAATGATATATAGAAAAGGGGATGATCTTCTTTTCTTGGGTACCTAGTATGTAGAATTACAGGAGGATCCTCATAAACAATGTTATAGCTTGTTGAAGGTTGCTCTATAGTTTTGGCAAAGGTAACCTTTTTAGGGGTATGGGGATTCAGAGGTGTGGGATGACTTAAGATTTTCAAAAGCTTTTCTTTCTGTCTAGGTATTTTACACAATTCTAACACAGGCACAGGTACTTTTGTGTTAATCAACCAATTGCCTAAATCAAAGCTTAAATCACTTATTTCTTTAGCATCATTTGGAATTGTTGCCTTAGGTGCATTTTGAGTAGATGGTCCATCATTTGCTTTCCTTTGGTAGGTAATACCCTTGTACCTATGTTGTTAACCTGATCAGTTGAAGGCTTTTCACCATAATACTTGGTCATTTTATCTAGCTCCTGACTATACTGTTTTGCTTATCTCCAACTTTCTCTTGGAATATTATGAATGCCACCTACATGGTTTATATATTCAGGCTCGCTTGATGAAGACTGACCACCACACCCTTCAAGAAAACCATGCTCTTGAACATAGCATGCATAATGACAAGTGTCTTCTTCGTGGAACTCTTTGCATGCCCTACAAAATGGCATGTAAGGTTCAACCATGTTAGCAACCTCTAATTGATGAGGAGGCCTTTGTTCATGGTTGGGTGCTTTTCTTTGCCAAGTTGGTTTTGGAGGAAAATTTATTGGAGCAGGTTGAGTTTGTGCTCTTTCCATGGTCACCACTCTGTTCTGCATTTCTTTCATTTGTGCAAGATGTTTCACTTCTGTTTGTTCCATCCTTTCAAGTCTTTCTTTCATTTCCAACATTTGCTTTTCATAATTATCCTTTAAGGGATCTTTTTCTTTATGTTCAGGTGTCTTTAAAGGAGTTGAAGATCTCAAATAACCAGGAAGGTTGGATTCAGCTGATGATTGCATATTTTGGTCTATTTTGACTGCCATTTCTTGAGCTTCTAAAAGAGTAATGGGTTCCTTATTCCTAATCTGATATTGCATCTTCCCACTAAGTGCTTCAATGTAATAGACCAAGATGGATGGTGCATGTGGTTTGTAAGTGGCAAGAATAGCATTTGACAACTCTGTAAACTTCTGGTTGAACTCATCCATCGTTTCATTTTCTTTCTTACTTATGTTTGTTAAAGAAGCCAATTGATGCCTAAGTTCCTTCTTCTCACCAAACTTGTTGGTGAAAGCAGTCTTGAAAGTTGCAAGTGTGGCAAAGGAGTTGTTAGGTAAATTGTTGTACCAATCACTAGCTTTTCCATCCAAGGAAAGAGCAAAGAGTTTCATATAGACATCATCATGTTGATTTGCAGGATCACTAATATAAGCGTTGACACATCTGGAGAAGCTTCTGAGATGCATGGTTGAAGTGATGGCATCAGTGCCAGTGAACATAGGGAGTTTCTCTACAGCTTTGTCTAGAAGACGATGGGCTTGACCTGCTATCTGAGAGAAGTCAAGTTGAGTGAAATACTCACCCATTATTTCGGAAAAACAAGTATTATTATTTTCTTCAAAACTATTTTCTTCAAACAAGTTATGGACGTCTAATACAGACTCAGATCCAAGATTCGCAAGGATCCTATGAGAAGAAACGAACATGCAAGCTCTTAGTTATGGATGTCTTGTATATTTGTTTATTTTAAGAGCTTGCTATTGGCTGCCCCAAAAGAGAAATCCAAGATCCCAAGAAATGAACTTTCTAGTTCATGTTCTTGGTTCATTTTTACTCACTTTTAATTACTAGTTTAGCTAGATTTCATTTTTGCATTTTGTAGCATTGTCAGAACACTCTTAAGTGTTATGATTGTCATTTATAATCAACTTTAGCTCGCTAGTGTGTTTTATGTTCTTAGCAGGTTAGAGTTAAAAAACTCACAGAAAAGTCATCTTGAAGCTCCCAGAACCACCCCGTGAATCAGTTGTTCAAGCGTTGTTTCACTTTCACATTAATTTCTAAATTGTCTTGTTCCCTAAGCATAAAGAGCAAGCAGTGTTTCATTTCAAGTTTCTTGATTGTAATCGAAAGAATAAAAAGAGCATAGCAGGCAATTCCAGCGCCTGACCCCAGGGGGATTTCGACTTTTTCCTTTTTTATTTTTTGCAACTTTTTCTAATTTTTCGATTTAGATTAGTTTTATTTGAGCAGTAGTAATTAAATAACTCACTCAAGCACACAACGTACTCCGAGGACTCATTTATCATTTTGTTATATGCTTATGTGTTTATTCAATCATACAATTGTTCTTAAAATCTGATTCTAAAATTAACCCCTTGCTCTACCGAAGTACTCCATAACTTTGTGGTGCGAGGAAAAGATATTCTTGAGTCGTAGTTTAGTTAATTATCCACTCACACATTTTAATAAAACGAACCACGCCCAAGCCCAAAGTACGCTCTTGGCCGTTGCAGCTTAGTTGGAACAGTTGGACCTATGTTGCAGGAAACTTGGGCCCCAACCTTGTTTCTAGCGTTTCGCCGTACCGTACAACCCGGAAACACGTTTTCGTACAGACAAAATGTGTTTTCGAGATGGAAACACGTTTCGCCCGTACAGAAACACGTTTCCAGTACGGATTTAGTCAACTGGGTCGCGTTTCCGAAAAAAATATCACCATGGTACAATAGTATTTGGTAATATTAATGGAAATAAAAGTGACGTTCTCCTTATCTTTTATTTTCCATCCTTATACTTGAATTTTTAATATTACCATTAATTGTTTCAAGATGTTTGAGAGTGGTTCCAACCTCATTGGACTTCATATGCAAAAAGTAGAATTTTAGATCCCATTCAGAATTCAACAGACTTAATAGTTTTCAGGATTCCAGGATTGCAAAGTTTCCACTAGATTCTATCATGTATGAGGGCATGGAATTGGCATTTAATCAAGCACATCAACCCCTATATGTCCCTTGATGTTGGTGGTGTTGATTTTTTAACTCCTCTGTCATGACCTTAATAAAATGTACTCTTCACTTGAGCAAAATCACTTATTAAGCATGGGAAGCTTTTTCTACCTCAATTTAACGATTGGATTAGGAAGCTTCATCAAAATTGTAGGGTGTTGAGCCGTTAACTAATGTCCTTAGAGGATCAACATTGAAATTCGAGTTAGAGGCAAGGGCTAGAGCCTAGAGGAGGGAGGCATAGGGTGCTATTGATGAATTAGGATCCCAATATAGGCAATGATTCGCCGACATGTATGATTTGTGATTTATATTTCACATTCATTTCTTTAAATGTTCTTGCTCATATATATATATATATATATCGCGTTTGCCCGTTTCCAAAATTTTGGGGGGTCACGTTTCCCCCATTTCGACGTTTCCCCGTTTCGTCCAACTTAGAGCTGGACCAATCAGAAACGGGTGCAAGGTACTTAGTTTAATAGGACAATCCAATCTCATCTTCCTTGGCGGATTCGGGAGGTTGCATGGGTGTATACTGTAGAGTAAGCAGGCTACTTTAAGAAGGTTTATCCTCGCCTGGTTGGACACTCGGTTAAGCCGCTAAAGCACTCAGTCCAAAGAGCTAGATCTGGTTGGGACAAACCAAGAATTAACCCATTCCTTAATCCACTCATTTAATAATCTAAAAATTTACCAACTGAGACATTGCAATATTTTCACCGAGACCACAGAAGCAACTCTCACAAGCACTCCATTTTCATCGGCACTGATCTTTAATATTTATTTGTTTAAGTTAATTTTTACAAATGTCATGAATGGTGTTGTATCTTAAAAGTTGTGGGTGTTAATTTCATATTGCAGTGATTTATGGTTTATTTTTTGAAGTTATTTCATCATAACGCCTAGAATAGACTTTCACCTTTGTTATAGATTAAAAGCCTTAGTTCATTTTTTATAGGGACCACCCCCCTTGGCTTCACTAGGAGTAAGCCTAAACAGACTTGTCGAGTAATCAGGTGACAGCACTTGACTCTCACTTGCCCCCAAGGACACACCGAGCGGCTTGAAGGACTCATAAACTCTTGCATACAAAGGTTAAATCGAATATTGGTGCCACCTACAATGGAAACTTAGAAAGCATGGAAATCAAACTAGAATACACGTGCTCATCTAAGAGATCTAAAGTAAACTAACAAAGAGAATAGTCAAACTAGAAATGCTACTACCTATCGAGAGATAGCTCCCTTCAAAGGCCAACATTCAACCACAAGATGCAAGAAATTAAAGCAATACAGATTACCTCATAAGAATATGCAATGTTCATCCACAAACAACGATGCCCGACACAAGAGATTTGCCTCCAAAGCATTCTTTATTCCATCAAAAAATATTACAATAGAAGAGTACAAACTTTATTGCCACCAAAATGCACACCTGGGGGGAAACATAGCATAAATATTTCGAAGCTGCTAGGTGTGTCCTTGGGGGCAAGTCTCGATTCAGGTGCTGTCACCTAATCCTGACTTCTCCGTTTAGGCAAACTCCTAACGAAGCCAAGGGAGGTAGACCCCTAAGTCACCTGACACGAGACACGAGTGTCCCCAAAATACGAGTGTCCCCACGGGACACGATGACCCCTGGAATCAGGACACGTAGAACACGTTTTATATATATATATATATATATATTTTTAAATATATTAAAATTTAAAAATATAGACATATAGATCCAATAAAATTTAGAAACTATAACATTTACAATTACAAATATTCAATAGAAATTACATTTACAATTACAAATTGAAATATTCAATAGAAATTAGATCATTCACAAATCACAACACATTTGTCATTCACAATCACAAATCACAATGAGACACATAGATGCATGTCGGAGACTTGGAACCATATTTCTCATTAAGTCATCAAAATCAAAATGTATTACATAGATGTCGGAATGCCACTGGGCACTGGCAAATGCCAAATAGACTAATAGTCTAATAGTAAATACAAAAAAGGGGTAGATCAAGATGAAAGAATCCCATCTGTCAATGACTCAATAGTCCTCCTCCATGACTGAATCAACAAACTCATCACTGCCATGATCCTCCTCCTCCTCCTCCTCCTCCTCTCTGCCAGTGCCAATCTGACTAACTCCATCTGTTGGTGTGGAAGATGACCCCTCCATACGATCACCCTCATCAAAAGTGGCCAACTCTAGCACTGGATCATTAAGATCCATGTTGGCTAATGCCAACTCAGTACTGTTGTCCAAACCCATCTCATGAGGAAAGACATCCCACATTTGTGTCTTTCCCTTTGCCCACTCCTCCCCCTTCCTGTAAATAAGACGAAGGTTGGAGTGCACATACACCATCGTCTCTACCCTGGACTGCTCAAGCCTGCTCTTCTTCACACTATACAAGTTCCCATATGTGCTCCAATTCCTCTCACAACAAGAGGATGAAGTAACTTGAGAGAGGACCCTCAAGGCTATCTTCTGTAGAAGAGGGCATGTTGCCCCATGAGTTGTCCACCAAACAAGGAGTTTCTCAACCCCCATGTCTCTAACCACCTCATATCCTCCAAATCTCCCAATGCCACTGGAAAACTCATAAAATCCCTCCTCCACCGCCTCAAGGTGGTCTCTATCCTGAAGTAGCCGTCTAAATGCTATCTTCCTCCCCTCTGAGATCTCTCCATCCATGTGAGGAGGGACTCTAGATGAGGGCCCCGACCCACCACTGAGCCAATCCTGAGCGTAGAACCTAGGGTCCCATGAGTGGGCCAAGCAATGCAAAGGTGTGCAATTTGTATCCCACCTTGATATAAGAATGCCATGTATGATGGACCATAAGTTTTATGTCGATGTCTCATACTCAGCACACTCATTCTTCATAACAATGGTCGTCATGGACTCAATCATGGAATACCACCCCTCATAAACATCTCCTAGGATGGGCTGGTCCGTGTCTGCAAACCGCAATAAAGAAATGCTTGCCTCCATGATCTTGATGTTAAGGACTACCCTATCCCACCAACCATCATCTAATACTGTGTCCTTCACCTTTTGTGAAGCACTTTGATCCGACTTTCTCCAAAAAGCCCAAAAATCTGAAATCACCATGGACCCAAGAGCGGTTTTGACCTCTCTCAACCTCTTGAGCATGATGAATGAGGAAGCAAACCGGGTATCTGCAACCTTCAACAATGGAAGATGTGTGTACTCTTTGTAGATTGTGAGGGCATTGGTGTGGTTTTGTACAAAGTTACGGATATGGCGTGCATCCTCAATAAGTTTTCCAATCCACGGCACATTTGAAGCAATAGATTTCAGTGTTGAATTCAAAGAATGGACAATGCAAGGTATCCAAAATACCTGTAATATCAATAAAAGAAAGAATAAATGAGTCATTGAGTCTAGACTCCTAGACTCTACAAGACTACAACTAACTACTAAGTTACTAACTAACAACTCAAAATTTCAAATAAATGAGTAAATTAACAATCACATACCTGTGGATATTTATCTTCCACAATCATGCCAGCAGCCTTGCAAACAGGTGCATTGTCCGTGATGATTTTTACACAAGAATCAACACCTACTTCTTCAATGACTTTGATGAACAAGTCACCCATATATTGTGCATCCTTGTATTTCCCAAGAGCATCCACCGCTTTCAAGAACACCGATCCATTTGTGGAAGACACCATGAAATTGATGAGTGGATGGCGTGTTGGATCCGTCCATCCATCCGAAACAATACTAACACCACATGTGGACCATTTTGATTTAATTGGATCAATAATTTTATCCACCTCCTTCTTTGCCTTAACCAACAATGTGGTTCTAAGCTTCTCTGAACTAAAAGGCACATAACCAGTTGGAGCTTGTTCCATTATAGATCGACACATCTCAAAGTACAATGGTGACCATGCAACATTGAATGAGATGAAGTTGAGGTAGAAGAAAAATGCAATGGAGAGGTCCACCTCTTCTCGTGCCTCTTGTTGGAAAATCCTATCCATTGGACCTCTTGAAGTTAGCCTCTTTCTTGTTGGATAAGCAAGAGAATCAACCCCACTCCTAGTGCTAGAGGGTTTCCTCAAGAATGGAAGAGGATCCTCACGATGTTGTGTCTTGCTTGTTGCAGCCATCTTCCCTACCCCAACATGGTCCTCTCTTTCCATCTCCCTCCTTTGGTTAACACTCACTGCTTTGCATAAAGAAATCCCACAAGGGAGGGCCAACAGATGGCCCTTAACCCGGTAATATGTGCTCTTGAAAGCATTCTTGCAGAAATTGCAAGTCCAACACACATTGCCTCCCCCACCAAGCTTTGCTCCAACACCTTGGTTCCTTCTCACATACTTCCACAAAGGGTATTTACTCTCTTGTGCTTGTTGTTTTGCCAAAGCATGGCTATAATGAGGATGAGCTTCACTAGAAGTAGTTGGAGCATTACTAGGAGCGGAAGGGGTTGTGCTTGGAGGAGGAATAGGACGAGGGAATACATGGGGCATTCTTCCCTTTCCTTGGCCCTCTACCTGCTGCCCTAGCTGGTTGAGACATTTTCCTTCAACCTTGATGGTGAAATCACACTTGAATCTCCTTAACCTGCAAGAAAACACTCTTGAATCTCCTTCACCTGCAAAAAAAATGACTTTGGGATCTCTCTAGCTCTCCCTCACACTCCCATCAGTTAGCAAATGACAAAACAAAAAACAAAAAATGTGTTTTTATGGGCCCAAGTGCAGCCTTTCACGTGATTTTCGTGTCCTGGAAAATGCCCACGTTGCATAGAAATCCCCCACGCATGTCCCGATTTCGGGACACGACTTTTTTCCTGTCCCCCACGTGGGGCCATCGTGTACGTGCCCAAACATGGCCCACGCGACACGTAAGCCCTAGAGGACGTGTTCAGTTACTTAGGTAGAACCTAATAAAGAGTTTCTAAGGCTCTTAAATTAATTTTGTTGTTATGGATGAAAGTAAGTTGCTTTTAGGAGTTTTTTGAATGAATTAGCAAAATTAAACCAAGTCTGCTCACACATAAATTGAAACGCATTTACAACATGACATAATCGTAAATTAAACAACAACTTGCGAGCTAAAAAATATGAAAATATTGTTGCAAGTGTATGAGACTAGTGCTAATGGAGTCACTAATTATTGGAGTGTTGTACTGAACACTGTTGAGCGAATGTTCTTGGTTTATTGTATTTATGATTTTATGAAGATGAGTTGATTAATCGGGAAAAACGGGATTCCCGACATACCTTGTGGTACGGGGAATATGTCTGGATTTATGATTTAAGTGGCTTTCCACAAGAACATGTGGGTTGGAACGGAATCTCCAGAGAGGTGTTCAACACTACACCAACAAGGATGTAGTCTAACTGTGCTCTGAGGTCACCTTCCAGTGGTTCCCGCTTCCTTAGCCAAAATTTCCCCACTTTTGATCAATTTCGAGGCAACGTCGGATTTTTGTTTGTTTGTGGGGACTTGATTTTATTAAGATGAGTGGATTAACTTAAATGTGGAAAATTTAAATAATGAAAACTACCGCTTTTGATAACCCAAAGCTCAGATAAGCCTGCGATGCGTAGAGCATACACGGAGCATGCGAATGTTAATTCCAATTGTTAAATACTCTCCGACAAAGAGCACTCTTGTAGCCGGGCTACCATACATTATTTTTTTGATTCCAGTACACTATTCAGACAGTTCCCTTACATTGAGATGCTGAGATGAACATCTATATTGGATCACTATCAGATTTTAGACAACAGTATATATTCCCCATGCCATGACTGAGTCTCAGAACACTTAGAGAGATGACCAATGTAGCCATTATACCATTTGTACAGAGCAGTCAGTAGTGCCCAGAGTTGCAGTAGCAGTTTCAGAGGACAGATGATGGTTCAGATGATGAGCATTCAGGTATATGACTCAGCAAGTATATCATTGTGTTATGGTTATATTGCTTTTATATTTATTCTTATAGCATGTCTTATCACTTAGTGTGATGATCTTGTGATCATATAGATATGTGGACCTTGCTAATCTTATTATATATATTATATTATCCCTACTCAGACTTAGAAGTTCACTATTCATACTCGTTGGTTTTACCCTCCTTAGGGAGAATAGAGGTGATCATTCCACCATACCTTGGCTTGCTAGTGTTGGCTCCATTATTCATTGTCTTCATCCATCCATTGCCTACCTTTTAGTTTATCACCTTGACTTACTACTTGACTAGTGACATGGAGGATCTTTTCCCCACTATAGCCTCTATATCGGATGAGCTTCCCTGTTTATTGTGTCTCGGCTCTAAGTTGGTGACAAAACTTACCTATGGTGAATTGGAGTTCCTTGTGAATTCCCCCTAGTCACTAAAGTTGTGTTGGCTAAACCTAAAACTTTTAGTGCTGCCATGAATACAAAGTCTGGAAAAAATGAAATGTTATATCTTGTATGAAGAGCCCATTCATGCAATGTGTTTTTAAACACACATGAATGAAAGGCATGCCAAATGAAAATGGCCATGAAAATAAAATGTTAATACCTAGGTAATGTAAATACCTAGGTAAACAAGCTGTCTGTGACACACCTATAAGTGCTCAGGTAATGCCTTAAAAACACACCTGCAGCAGAAAACCTAAAATAAATGTAAAATCTATGCAATGTGCTTTTAAACACACATAGATCAAGGTTATGGAAACTTCGGGCCCAAAAAGCAATGGAAATTAAATGCTATATCAAAACAATTGTTGGCCTCATTTGTATTATGGATTGTGTTGTCCGCCAATATGCAAACCAGCAGCGGAAATCTTTCGAAAGCTGTCTCTTCACTACAAGTGAGAGAGGTGTGGCCTTGGGGGCAAGCAATGAGCCAGGTACTGTCACCTGAATCCCAGCTCCTCCGTTTAGGCAAACTCCTAACGAAGCCAAGGGGGGTAGTCCCTAAAAGAGAGTTTCACTAAGGCTCTTTGTGTATTTAAGTGTATTTAAGTGTTTTTAATGTAGTGATGCGGATGGGTGTTTTTTAGGAGTTTTTTGAGATGAAAGACAATATAAAAATGAAAAAAAAAAGACAAGATAACGCAATCCACGTTGCAAATACAAGATGAAAGATACACTTGGGCAATAAGTAAATCACTTTTCACGAAGTATAACAGATAACTCCAATGTAGATATTTAAACAAGCAAAATATGAGATAAAGGACCAGTGCCTTATGGAGTCAAGAATTAAATGTGAATTGTGAAAACTTGATACAAGTGCTTGAATTGAAAGTTTGTGAGAACGTTATGCAGCTTATCTTGGTAAATTCAAAGTTTTAATTTGTCTTGATTATTAGGGCTAAAACCAAGGGTATTCAAAGAGTGTCCGGAAAGTAGTTTTAAGCAGCCCCTTTAAGAGACTTGTCGGGGCCTGTCTGGAATCACGGCGAGGCGCGCAATGCTAACCAGCCATCGTGTCGCAGATTGGGCGGTCCGACGCCTCCCCTGAGAGCTGATTAAAATACTTTATGTCAACGCCGGTTCGTTGGTTGTGGGGTGAAAGTTTTAATTAGATTTTCACTTGTAAATTAACAAGTCTTCCACCTTTCTGAGTACTAGCCCAACCTTTTCAGGTTGGCAGAGCATACGGGTGTAGGACAGAAACCAAGATAAATTAATTAAAGGGTGTGTGAGTGAAAAATTTTTATTATTTCGAAAGCCTTGTTCAACTCTCCGACAGAGAGCGCTCTTGACTTGATCTTATGACCACAGTTCAAGAGGCTTGCTAGATTAACAATGCCTAATGCAGGGAAATGCAAGAAACTAAAAATGCCCTCCGATAGAGGGTGCTCTTGACTTGGATTTGGCCAAGTTCAAGAGACTTTGGTTTATTTTAAGAAGCGGAAAGAAAGTATTAGCAGTATATCTTAACTTGAAACAGATTTTAAGCAATAATATTGACCACAAGATATGAATTACTGCTAACAATCGATGCTTGCGAGATAAATAAATCTAGTGTTCTACCACACAACTTTAATCTACTAGGTGGGATTGATCCCCGAAACAGGATCAACCACTAGAACCGCCTGCACTTGAGAACTTCCAGCTAGCTGAAAGCTCTGCCAAGGAAACCGACGGGGATGGAAGAATAACCACAAATTATGTGGTCGTGCCCTTGAGACGAAATCTCAAGGATACAACTTCCGGCTGAGGGCTTTGGAAGAGAAGCAAGATAAAACTACGAAATAAAACTAAACTACCCAAGAATCTCTTTCAGGTCAAAGACCCTACTCGGGAGAGCATGGGGGTAAGTAGATATGGAAGATAAACAAAAATGATCTTAATGAAGTAGAAACTAATCTAAGAGCATGGAAACGTAAACTAAGTTAAACCAAACCACAAGACCCAACACTCTTCTCCAAATGGGGAAGAAGACCCAAAAGTGGAGGCCCCCTCCACTTGAAACTTTTTATTAAACTGTTACAGATACCTTGGGTTTAAAACCTTGCAAGGTCTTTTGAGAACGGTAATACTTGGAAAATTATTGAAGAAGATACAAATTTTACTTGCTATTACAAAGGATAAGTATATCAAGATTAAGTCATTCTCATGGCTCCTTCACTTTATTTTGCGTTTGATCCTTTGCTTCAAGATCTTTATCAAGTATCTTTCTTTCTCAAATGATCTACACAAGTCCAAAACATCTAAACAAGGCACCCATTAACCATTAGGAAAATAAAACCAATTTGAAACTAGTTAAGCCTAGATTTAGAAATTTAACTCTAAAATGTGAAATGCATGAGATTTTGACATAAAACTTTAACTATGATGAAACGGACCAGCGAACAACAAACTCCTAAAATGCAATGGGAAAGAGATCTAGATCATAAAAATTTTGAGAAACCTTTTGTGGAAAATATTCTATCTTTTAAAACTTGCAACTAGGAATAAAAATGCAAACTATACTAGTGTGAAAAGAGAAATCTAGAATGCTTCTAACACCTACTTTTCAATGCATGAAATTGATCTACAAGATGCAAGTAAAACCTAAGATCTAACTATGACAAGCTATCTTGCAAAAAGAGAAGCTAATACTCTAACAAAAAATAAACTAACTTAACAATTCGTTTTTGATCTTTTGGGATATTTTAGGGCTCTTTTTGGAGAAAACGAGGGGGAGAGATGGAAGCTAGAAGATGGAGAACGAGAGGATAAAAGAGGGAAAAATGAAAGGTGGAAGGGAAGGTAAATCAAGAGCTAGATGGAGAGGGGAAGGCAAAGAGACTAGAGCCAAAACGAAAGGGAAGAAAGAGGGGTAACTATGGCCAAGCGAAAGCTAAGGAGGAGGGTTTTAAGAGGCAAGGGCTAGCAAACCAATGAGAAAAGGGAAACAAGGAGCAAATAAGAGGGGTTTGAAGAAAGAACCCTTTTGTAACCAAGTTTGAAAGATGAAAACTTTGTTGATGGAAGAAGAAACCCTCTCTGCTTTGATGCCAATCTTAAGATCTTGCTCCTTGGAAGTATCCTGCAAACACACTATTAGTAAAGGTTTTTGTTGGTGGAGAAGAGGGAGATACAACCGAGTTCATCTCATCTCAACCGTTTTGAAGATCTGCAATGCACAAAAACTTACACAAACAAAGCTTGATCAAATATAGAGAGTTAGACAAAAATGCATAAAGAGACAAGGTAGTAAGACCGATTACAAGTTGCACTCTTTATACTATTCAAGCCTAAGCCTAGCAAACAAATTGGGACCATCAAATGCTTGCCCTACACTCTTAAGAAAGAGATCTAAGCATGTATTTAAATCAAACTTTGAAATTGCATAAATCAAGAAAACATTTCAGATATTACCTCAAAATAAATTAGTAACTCATGAACCAATAGAAGTGTACACAAATTTGCCTCCAAAGCCAACTTTATTTCCAATGATAGCCAATAGCTATTACAATCTCCGCAGAGTAAGTTTACAATAATTCTCCATGAAAAGAAAGCCCAAATGGCTTCTCTTAAATAGCAAAACACTAGCCTAAAACCCTAATTCGAATTTGGCATGAAGAGAGCCAAAAACTCCACCTTAATCCAATCAAAACCATGTCAACACCAACCAAATCGAGCTTGGAGTCTTAACTCAACATTAAGCTTGAGTTTGGAGCCCATAATTTGAGGAAGGAGCCCCACATGCATTGATTTCAAAATCCAACAACCCATTAATCAATTGCCAAATCACAAAAACGAATTTGCATGAAGGTGGGTGAATTTCTCAACTGTAGATCACTCCCAGTGCTCCGAAACTGATCTGAATCAGGTGGGTGAAGATTCCAATCATCATAAATGCTTTTTGCCATGTCATTTTGACTTTTACTTTATTCAATTTGGCCTTTTTTGGAGAGATTTAAATTATCTCCAATTTATTATTTTTTGAATATTTTAATTAATATTTCTCATTTTTTTTGAGAAAATATTAATTGAGGCCAAATAATTATCTGAAACTTAGGGTTAGCTGGTCCGGGGATCATGAATGATTTTTGGCTTAAGTCTGGAGCCTTCAATCACTGAAATCGGATTCCGGATGACTGACATATTACAAACCCAAATTTCTCCATTTAAACTATAGAGAAATTTTAATTAAATTTTAAAAAATAATTAAAAATTAAAAAACCCCAAATCCAACGCGTCCGGTAAAAGATTTTCGAAATTTTTTCTGGGGGTCCTAGAGACTTAGGACATGACCAGAACCTATTCTAATAGTGTCTAGTAGGTTTATACATTATAGTTGGACCCTAATAACCCCCCATGGCAAAAATTTCCAAAATCGGGCATTCCAGCTTTGGAGGAAGCGGGAGAAAAACCAAGAGATTATATCTCGCCTAAAGCAAAGTATAATCTGACGGTGAAAAAACTCCCTGGAATACCTTTGTTGTTTAATCCAGTCATGGGGAACCGAGCCACTCAGACCCTACTAGCACACTTTATTACAAACCCCCATGGGGCCATGGTCATATCGACTCAAAAACAAAACTGGCTAGACCCAAATATATGAAACCCAGATACTCTGGAAGTGAACACTGATGTGTTCCAACACTGGTGGCTCAATAAGGTTTCAACTATTGTACAAATCAGTTGATAACAGATTGTGCGCATCTGTTAAAGGTGAATAAACCCTCTTTGAACAACTCATCCATTTGTGAGACACCGCCATTCCCTGTGTTGTTGCTCATTCAGTATATACTATGGTGTCTATTCCCTTTCCCTTTGCCAAAGTGTCACAAAGTTAAGTCAGTCAAGTCATCCCTTAGACTAGCCAGTGATTTTAGCCTTCACCCTTCACTAGCAAATTGATCACAGCTATGAAATGAATATGATCTTGAAAGTCTAATCTGAGTAATAATAATAATTAATGACATTATATATTTGGATTTAGATCGTCAGTAATGATTACTTTGTGTTATAATTGTTATTTGAATAACTTGTAAAGCATGCATTAACCTTTGACACTTTGCAGCAGCTTCTGATGATGATCTGAGTTATATTTGGTCATGTTGACTTGGTCAAACCTAGTTTGACCAAGGTCAACCATAGGACATGAGATGGTTGGACCTTGTGATGATATGGATAGGTGATATATGGTCTGTGTAAATGTACATGATGATTCTATGCAGCAGATATAGGTTTATGATGATGATTCATAGTTTACAGCAGTATTTGATTATTTACAGATTATTATTATTTGACCTGTTCCGGTATATTGGATATATTTTATGATCATGCAGAGACTCATATCATGTATGAGTACACATCTTCGATGGATTTGGACCTTCTGAGTCCAATAAGACAGTTTGTTTTCAGTTCCGGGCACTTACAGTTATGATTGAGCCTCAGTAGGCTATCCCAGTGCAGTTTTGGTCTGTCGGAGACCTTGTCAGAGCAGAGGTGATTTCTATCTGGTTGACCTAGGGCTTTGTGCTTGGAGGGGGTGGTCCAACCACTTGTTTTTACCATATTACCCCCCCTCCTGGACACACTGGTGCCCTCACCTTGATAGCGCAGGCACTCCAGGAGGCAATTTGGGGTAGTTTCACGCTTCCCGAGGCATTTCAGGATTGGTAGAAATGGCTATTGAGGAATTCGATTTGGGGTACTGAGGCAATGTCTTGGCATGGGATGATCAGTAATGATGGGTTGATGTCTTCCACACCTCCTCCAGTAGTTTCAGTTTCATCGAGGCCCGCATCCATCACTTATGGCACTTTCTGATGATTTCTGAGGTCTTTTTAGGCCTACGATTTGTCCATAGAGGCACGATTTGGTATATTGATGACTATTTTATTATTATTGTGCTATGGGGATTGACCAAGGGTGCCTAAAATTACCCCTTGGACCCACCATAAGCTTCTTATTATATTTTGTCATCATGATATGGTGGGATTCCCCTCTCCTAGGGCGATTTTGTCCAATTATGTTATATTTAATTAGTGATCCATGTATTTTATTGTTGAGCTCATCTCAACCATTGATTAGACATTTGTATCTTTTAATCTTTGCCACTCATTCAAAAAGTGGTTAGGATTTTGATGGCTCTCCTTCCTATTTAAAGGAGAGAGCGTCTCATTGTAAAGGGACTTGTGGCTTTGGATTATTGAAATAGAAAATTATTATTGCATCTATCTCCGATGTTGTGGTGAATGTTTTTGGTGTTCGTTTGTTGGTTCTTCCTTTGCAGTGAGTTATTGGAGATCTTGTTTTGCCATGTATTTTGTACCACGTTTTTGCATCTACAAGTGGAGGCCGATTTGCTTTGAGAAGGAAGTATTGGTAGGGGAAGACTCTCCCTACTTCTTCTTTGGATCTCTTCATTGGTAGCAGGGAGTATTACTGTCCCAAGACCTTCTATTATATGTTATCATTGCATTTTACTTGTATTTCCTCCATACTTGACCTCTCTGATTGAAATCGATTTTCCTTGGATTGACAGGTAGAGGAGGGTGCACTTGTGGGCTAGCGCATCAATTTGGCAAGCAAAATCAACAATCTCTCATTTAATCTCTGCGGGAATCTTCCTCAACATCAAAGCATCTCTCTTCATCACGCAGGTATGATCTCAAGGTAAGTTCTATCTCCATGATCTATCCACTTGTCTAAAATATTTAAAACCATAATCAATCAAAACCCCATTTTTACATTTTTTCAGACCTACTAAGAGCTAGTGGCTTCTTGGGCAAGAAATTTAAAACCCACCTCTATAGTATGCACGGCATCCCGAATCTATAGTTTGGTAAGGATTGGCCTCCATTTGACCCTCTTCCCAAGGCATTTAGCCTCTCTTAGCAAGGGCGCACTTCCTAGTTTGGGTGGGTTGACCTAGATCTACTACGTGGGTAGTTGAGATTCCACTTGATTCGTGATCTACACATCCAATAACCCACCCCCAGATTGTCACTTTTCGGATTTCTACCTTGTCGGCCCTATTCCACATTTTAAGGGATTTAATCCCATTTTTGGACCACTTGGTATCTTTAAACTCAGATCTAGTAAGATCTAGCCATCGGATTGCCTTGAAATTATAGATCCATACTCTCACTTGCCTAAACTACTTGGATCTAAAATTTGGATGCCATTGGACTTGTCTTGATTGATTTATCCCACTTTTTAGCCTCCTTGGGTAAAGTCGCACCACCTTGGAGAAGTGAGTTGATCCACTTCTAGGACGTGGGTAGTTGAGATCTTTGTGGATTTGGAACGGGCATAATTCAAAACCTAGGTCTAATAGGTCACCTTGTCAAATCTCGCCTTGGGGATAGCATTCCTTGTTTTAAGGGATTGTGGTCCACTTAGGTCAAACATTAAATCTCTAGATCTAGACCTATTCATCCATCAAGACTTTAATTGCCCACTTTTCTCATGCAATAGGAGTCATCAACCACAAGTTGGCTTCACTTTGGCTCCATTATCCCAATTCCCAAGGCACTGGTCTCTCTCCAAGTCAATTTGACTTTCCTAGATTGTTGGATTAACTTGTGGTTTGACCCTTGTGTGGTGAACTAAACCCTTTGATGTCATCATGTATCATGATCAAGCTTGTCACTTGTACTAGTTAACCCCAATTCAACCCCTAAACCACCCTGCATTGGACACGGTTCCCAAGGCAGTGTATTTTCTCCCATTGACTAGTACTTTAATCCTGGATCCTATTTCAAATATCATAAGTCACTCTCACATCAACAATGAACCAAAGCTATACTCATTGAACCCCTCACTTATCTTGTGACTTTATCCTAAGGACTAGGATAAACCATACACCTTATCCATAGATCGGGTCTCCCCCTTTGTTGTCTGGGCTAGATAACATAAAGTGAAGGTTGCCTCGACTGGCATGACAACCATATATTGGAGGTCGAGGTGATCGTGGTTGCACCTTTTGAGTTTCCCTTCCCTATTGCCATCCATGAGTGGATATATCCATAGGGGTAACTACAGTTTAGGTGATAACATATTGGCGCTGCTGCCGGGGAGGGCAATAGCTTACTCCGGTTTGACATATATCTACTAGAGCCCTACTCCCGTTCTTTTTGCCTAACATTTTAGCGCTGGAGAAGGCATAGGCCTACCTTGGACAAACTAGTAGTCATTACTCACTCTCTCCTGCATATACAACGACACATATCTTGATAGAAGAGTTTAAATCTACCTGGCGACTCTCAACCGTGACTCCACTGAGGAGCGAGCTCATTTACATCCTTATAACACGAGAAGTAAAGCAAACTTGGATCAAGTTGAAGGAACCCGAATTACATATCGTAAAAGAGATCCTAAAGCACAATCGTCTAACTTCTTTTGGAAATTGGTCAACGATTCTGTCAACCGAGCTTCAGGATCCCCTTTGTTCAATCCGGTTCCTCCCTCATCTCCTAGTTCAAACTTAAACACAAACTTACCGAATCCAATGGTCGGAACAAACTCTGGAAATCAGAATGTTCCTCCTCCACAGAATCCTAGGATTTTTGGAAGAAAGGCAAAACCATCTCCTTTAGACTTTTCCCAAATCTAGGGTGCACCCCATGACATGCCTGAAAAGTATTTTGAAAAGGTTCCCAGATTCGATGGAGTGTCTGCTATATCAATTGAAGACCACATTGATAAGGTATGGGAGCACATGGAAGCATATGGAGCATCTGAGGAAGATGTTTTCATGAGGGGTCTCCTGGCATCTTGAGAAGGAGATGTTAGGAAGTGGTTTGACAGGTTGCCTGCCCCATCCATTGATGGGTATGATAACTTTGTCAACAAGCTAAATAGTGAGTGGTCCCGAAAGTTAGATGGGAAATTTGTCTTACATCAACTTTTTGACATTAAGAAAAGAGAAAATGAAACAGTCCATGAGTTTAACATAAGATTCGACAAGACTGTAGCTGTTATCCTTGAAGAAATTAGACCAAAAGACCAAGCAACTATTATTCACTACTTGAATGCTTTTGAGGGATGGGTTGGTTATCAGCTAAAGGATAAAAACCCAAATGACTTGAAGACTACTCAATCAAATGCCAAGATGGCTGAACAAAATGTAGCATCCATGGGGAAACAAAACTTTTTCGATCAATTTACCCCATCCACTTCCAGATCTAACCCTAGACTTCGAAAACCAAAGGAACCTGTGAGTGTGCCAAAGGAATCAAAGGACACCTTAGAAGTAATGCAAGAAATGATGAAGCAATTAACTGTCCTGACTAAGAATGTGGCAAGTTTGAATGACCCTAAGAGACATAGAAATCCTTATGGCCCTAAACCTTACTGGAACAATAATAGGAGGCTTGATGGGGATAGGGATAGGTGACGACTTGAATATTCAGAAAACTCTGAGAAGAAAGAAGTCAATTGGTGTGATGAAAAAGAAGATGAACCCTCTGACACCATTGACCATGATGACCAATCAGAAAACATCAACTTTATAAATGACTTGTCTTATGATGAAGATTTTGGAAGAATTCTGCTAGAAGAAGAGCCCTGGGAGCAAGAAGAAGACATAGTTGAAGAACCTAGTTCCTCGTGTTGTGCCATAGAGCTCCCAAAACCGAAAGAGCAACCAAAGTATCAAATTTATAAACAAAGAAGTACTTCCCAACCTTCTTTCCTTGATAAACATAAGAAGACTAATGACGATAAAAAGGAAGAAGAAGATCTTGTTGTGGATGATTATGATCTAAAAATTGATATGAAGAAAGAGTTAAGCAAGATAATGTGTAATATCCCTGTCACTGAGTTGATGAAGGTGCCTTCTGTTAGATGCCAAGTAGAGGAATTTTCAATGGTATTGGCCAAGAAAAAACTCCTGAAACGATCCTAGAATCATGTCACATCCAAGAGCTTAATGGAACACAACCTAATGAAACAGAAAAGGATCCACCAATAAACATCCATTCAGCAATTTATGAAAGAAAGAGCGGTGGTCACTCTCCCTTTTACCTTACCTTACACATTCAAAACATGCTCCTTCACAATTGTATGTTGGATTCTGGAGTAGCAATGAATGTTATGCCTTTACAAGTTATGAAGGAAATGGGACTTGAAGTGACTAGACCTTATGGAAATGTCTGTGGTATAGATTCCCGACGAGTGCCATCTTATGGTTTGATCAAAAACCTTAGAGCTGTCACTTGTTCTTGACTCCTCTGTTTAGGCCAAACTCCCAACGAAGCCAAGGGGGGTAGTCCCTATGGAAAGTTTCTAAGGTTTTTTTAGAGTTTCCTGGTGAATTGATTAAAGGTGTTGTATTAAGGAATTTTAGTATATTGATTAAGAGTGCTCCAAGATGATTTGCAAAAGTAAAATATAGAATGATTTCACCAACAAGAATTGAAATGACTGCCAAAATAAATGCGCAATACTGATATGGTATTAAGCAAATAAAAATGTATAGTAAACCAGTGCCTTATGGAGTCAATATAAAAGATAAATAATGCTGATGAAAGGGAAAGTGTTTTGCAAATGCTTCTTGGTTACTTTTAGATTATTATTGTTTGAAATTTATTAGGGAAAAAGGGGACTTTTGAGATACCGTGAGGTGCAAGGAGGAATGTCCGGAAATTAAATTTTGGTGGCTCCTCACGAGAACGTGTGGGTTGGAATGGATTCTCTAAGGCGGTGTTCAAAACTACACCAACTAGGGTGTAATCTAACTGTGCCTTGAGCTCGCCTCCCAGTTGTTCTCGCTTCCTCTGAGAAATTCCCCCACACAAATATTAATTACGAAGTGTCGGATTTTCACTATGTGGATGGGTAGTCACTTTTATTAAATGAGTTGTTTATCTTAGATGTGCAAAATTAATAGAGCGGCTACAACCGTTTCTAATTTCCCACTGGACTAGGCAAAGTGCCCGCAAGGGAAAAGAGCATACTCCGATTATAAACCAAATATTTATTCAAGTTTGATTTGTAATTGTAGAACAAGTGTACAAAAAATGTAATGAAAGCAAAGCAGCACAAACCTATGTGTCACTTTATGATCATCCACCACTAATCGGCAAAGCCTTTGTGTGGTGGCGAGAGCATACTTCGTGCCAACGAGGTTGTGTTATTTCTAACTTTTACGCTTGCAATAATGAAAATAAAAATAAAAAGGGGTTAAAGTATACACCCTGCAATCTCAATGTGTGTGTGTGTGATTGTTGTGTTTGTTAGAAAAAAGTATGCACAAAAATTACACAAGTACGATCCCCCCCAGGGGGGATGGGGTGTGGGGGTTGGGTATCCCACTGCTCTCGTTTAAAGATTTACAATATTACTCAAAAAAGATTGCCTCTTTAGTCCATGTTACATGGATCTAAGGGCTTACAGTGAACTAGAAATGAAAAACTAGGGAAAGGAGGTCCACGGAAGGTTCTTTTGGTTTTTCTGGCCGAAAAAATGGCCAAAGTTTCCTTCTATAATTCCTTGGACCTGCTAAAAAACAGCAAGCAAATCAAGTTAGAATGTGATGGAAATAAGAATAAACACAACAACAAAATTTGAAAAAAATTTGTACTTAGAAAAATATTTAAAATTTTAAGTGCAAGTACAATTTTCCAAGTCTAGATCTAGTGAATAGAAATGTTTTTTTGATGATGCTAAGATCTAACTTGCTAAGAATGCTTAATAATAATCAGATCTGAAAATGATTATGCATGAAGAACTTTAGATCTACTTCTTAAGCATGTAACAAAAAAAATTCAAAGAGAGATAGTTTTGTTGTGATAGAGATGGATGAAGATCTTGATCCCAAGCTCTTGTTCTTGCAAATTCGCTTGAGAGATATCTCTCAACAAAATATGTTAGAGAAAAATAGCGCTGCCCAAGAAGAAGAAGAAAAAGCAATTTCCAAATCCCCTTGTAGCTTTAGATCTGCAGCTAAAAAACGCAAGACTTGCAACATAAATTGTGAGATCTAGTGTGTTAGAATAAAATGAAATCAAAAGAACCTAAGGGTAACCGAATACTGTTGGTTACTTCTAGATCTCTTAATATTTAAGCACAAGTAAGCAAATTATCAACTGTAAATGTGACTTCTATTCCACATAAACTAGATCTACAATAAAATGGAGGCAAGAAATGAAGTAGAAAGCAACAATATCACCTCATAAGCACTACTCCAACACAAGTTGCACACGATGGGCCTCCAAAGTCTTTCAAATTATATTAACAATAGCAACAATATACAAATGAGCAGAGGTTCAATGCATCCATGAAGAAACAATGGAGCATGAACTTGCTTAAATAGGCTACGAGAGGGAGAGGGCGAATCATGGAGAGGAGGGCAAATCATGGAGAGAAGGCAGCCAAGTGTTGGGTCAAACTCTTGATTGATTCCATGATTTGGGCGATTGGGGATGAGTGGGCAGCCACCTAAGAGAGGTGCCCTCACCCAAGCTTTGTAAACTCCATCCTTACACCGTATGCTGACACATGCTCAAGCTTGATGCGCTAATCTCTCCTTCACGTGAAGAATGAGGGAGAGCACACCACTTTATAAGATCCACTCAAAAACAATGTAATTCAGCCATTTTCAACATGTGCTTATTAACTCAATAAGTCGCCCTCCTAATGGAATGAGTTTCCACCGCATCCATACCCCTTTTTTTATCATTTTTTGAATATTTTTATTTTTTATTTTTCTGCAATTTGTTTTTCTAGCATTAAAATGCCATTTTGTCGCATCTTTAAGGAATAATGCTCTCAAAGATGACGTAGTCACCCGAAACATGGAGAAACTGGGTCCCAGGATAAAGAGGATGCTCTGAGTGTGAAAACAAGCATCCCCACGCCAAAATCCACCTCCAAGCCACTCTTTTATTACAATTTGAATTTCGTCATTTAAACCATTAAAAAATGGTCTAGTTTTACGGAAAAAATTATTTTTGACAGAATGAACTCAAACTCCTAGGGGACCTAGTGCATGTCCATATGACTTATTATTGATGGCTAGCATGTAAAAAATACATAGACACATAGACTTTAATAACCTCCCTAAGATTGACCACCACGGAAAATACTCTAGCTTTGGAGAATGAGTGAAAAACTCAGGAACTATACGCCACTGAAGCGTAACGCATAATTCTTAAGGAAAAAACACTCTAGAGTATCCCCTTGATGGCAAACCCTAAGGTAGACCAAGACTTTTACAAAAATACTCATGCTTAGACCAACTTATTACAATTCCCCCGCAGGGGTCTAGACATGCAAATTTTAAAAAAAGGGCAAAAAAATTTGCCTGATAAACTTCTGAGCACTGGTCGTGAACAAATGAAGTTGCTCGAGTCTTTTGTGGTTCACAAGTAGTCCACCTAAGTGCAACTTAGTGGACAACAGGGATCATTATTATTTGGGTGGAAGGCATGTCACGGCATCTCTAAAGAACTTTGCAAAGGTCGGTCGCTGGCATTTGAACCTACAGTTGGGGAGCGTACTTGTTTGAAAACAGTTGGTTCGATAACTTTTATGCTGAAAGTGCAGACGATTGTTTCTGGTTAGTTGGATGTCGTGTTGGCCACCATTGTCACTCACTTTGGTACCCCATGCAACTAGTATTGCACTAGATAGACTTTGAGCAAGGAATCAGGCCCCACGTACCATCGAGTATATCGGGGATCCCCTTAGGAATCTTGAAACCTGTCCATATTAGACCCTCGGTTTCGGGACGGTACGAAATATTGAGTTTATATTTATATATCATTTCTTTTCTTGGATGCATGTGTTGAAATGCTGGGATATTTTGTTCATGGTTGAAATATTTATTGTTGAATGTACTTTTGCATGTGATGCCATCTTGAATGCTATAGTTAATGGTGCATATATTTATAATTGAATATCAATAATCACCTTAACTTAGACAGTGTTGTTATCACACAACTTGTAGTTGCACCTAAAGGTGATCCTATCCAGGATGGTAGAGGGGACGAGGAACTAAAGAGGTGACCCAAGAGGACCTCGATTCCCAAGATGAATTGGTTGTCACGCCAATCGAGGCACTCTTCGCTTCTTGTTATCCAAGCCCCGGATAACAAAGGGGGAGACAATGATCTATTCTCAGAGAGAGAGATCCAAACCACTCACTAGATCAAGATATTCAATAAGGGAACTATGGTGAAAAGGTGATGAACCCTAGATTTAAGGAAATGAGTTACTATGGAGCCTTAGGGGGTATGAGATATAAGCGCTAATTAGATCAATTATAGTAACTCGAGATTAAGAATGAATCTAGGAAAGAGATGCTACAGTAAATGATCAAAATCAGCTGCCTTGGGAAACATGTACTTAAAAAAATGGAAAAGTGGTGCCAAAGTGTAGATCTGAAAGGATATGGGCTTCCTAGCAAGGCTTGAGGATAGATCTGAGAGTGTCTAAGCTCACAAGCCAAAATGAGAGTCAAACAACCGATAAAAAGTGGCAAAATCAAGGAGGGTGCAATAGCTAAAGATCAGTGCCTAGGGGTTAAGGGTAGATGGAGTCTCCCAAGGGTGACGCCCTTGAGGACCCACTTAGGGCTAGGCCTTAAGTGAAAAACCTAGAAATCTTTTGCCTAAATTCCAAATTGAATGAGCAAGGGAATTTTTATAAATTTTGGAGTTAGGGTTTGAAAGAAAATGACAGATGGATAACCTAAAGGAGCCAAATACGTACCTTGTGAGCATATTGTTATCACATATATAGTAGTCGGGCTACCATACACTATTTTTCAGATTCCAGTACACTTTTCAACCAGTTCCCTTACATTGAGATGCTGAGATGAGCATCTATTATGGATCATGATCATATTATGTACCTAGTTTTATTTCCCATGCCATGACTAAGTTTCAGGACACTCAGAGAGATGACTGATGTAGCCATTTAGCCATTTATACAGAGTAGTCAGTATTGCCCAGAGTTACAGCAGCATAGTTTCAGTGGACAGATGTTGGTTCAGATTGTGTGCATTCAGGTATATGACTCAGCACGTATATTCTTGTGTTATGGTTATATTGCTTTTATATTCATTCTTGTAGCATGTATTAGCATTTAGTATCATGATCTGGCGATCATATAGATATGTGGACCTGGTTGTGTCTTTATATATATTATATTGTCTTCACTCATACTTAGAAGTTCATTATCCATACTCAATGGTTTTACCCTCCCTAGTGAGAATAGAGGTGATCATTACCACCATCCTTGGCTTGCGTGTGTTGGTCTCATTATTCATTGTCTTCACCCATCCATTACCTCCCAGTTTGTTTATTAGCCTGACTTACTACTTGACTAGTGGCAAGGAGGACCTTTCCCCGCTGTAGCCTCTATGTTGGATGAGCTTCCCTGTTTCTTGTGTCTCGGCTCTGAGTTGGTGACAAAACTTGCCTTTCGCAAGTTGGATTGTAGTCCTAAATCATTCTGGTTGGTTGTCCCGATGTTTGGCACTGGTACGAACTCCCCCTAGTCACATAAGATGTGTTGGCTAAAACTGAAAGCTCATGTGCTACTTCTCGAAACTTATGTAAATTCGCCCATGGAAATTGTAAACTCTAGAATGTGTTTCTTAACACGCATGAGTAAAGAGCAAGAGCAATGAAACGCTATAAATACTCCTTGAAGAGCATAAGAAAGGTCCAATAAGCAATGGTTCTTAAACTCTATATCTAAACGATTGTTGACCTTATATATGTATAAACATGCCCTGGATGCAACCTGCAATTAGTTGTGCTTCTTAGCACATCTAAGATCCGAAAGGTTATGTAGGGCAAAAAGGCCATGAAGTGAAATCAATGGATCCTAATGAACTTGGATCATCTTAAAAAAGTAGACATGATGCCTAAGTTGAATAAGCACTCTTTAAACAACTTACCCATTTGTGAGACACTACCATTCCCCGTGTTGCTGCTTGTCCAACATATGCTAGAGTGTGTATCCCCTTTCCATATCCAAAGTGTCACAGTGTCAAGTCAGTAGCCATCCCTTAGCGTGGCCTTTTAATTTTTAGCCTTCACCCTTCACTAGCAAATTGATCACAATTATGAAGTAAGTATGGTCTTGAAAGTATGGTCTGAGTCATAATAATAATAATTAAAAAGCCTTATATATTTGTTGGTAGATGGCCAGTAAATGATTACTTCTTGTTATTATTGTTACTGGAATGAATTGTAGATCATGCTTTAACCTTTGGCACTTGCAGCAGTTTGATGAGAGCCTGAGATATATTATTGGTCGAGTTGACTTGGTCAAACCCAATTTGACCAAGGTCAACTACAGGACATGAGGTGGATAGACCTCAAAGGATGCAAAGATATGTTACATGGTCTATTACAGGTCACCAGATGGTTCTATGCAGTGGTTGCAAACTTATGATGATGATTTGTGCTTTTCAGCACTTTTAAAGATTATTATTATTTGGTTTGTCGGGTATATTGGATATTTTATATCATGCAGAGATCCATAAGATGTATGAGTACACACCTTAGATGGATTTGGGCTCTCTGAGTCCAATGAGACAGTCTGTTTTCAGTTATGGGCAGTTACAGTGATGATTGGCCTCAATTAGGCATCCTAGTGCAGTTTTGGCTTGTCGAATGGCCTATCAGAGCAGAAGTTGGATATGACTGGTTTTCCTAGGGCAATGTGCATGGAGGGGGTGTTCCAGCCATTTGTTATTACCATATTACCCCCCTCCCAGAGAGCCTGGTGGGCTCACCTTGACAGCGCAGGCACTCCAGGAGGTAGTTTGGGCATGTTCACATTTCCCAAGGTAGATTAAAAATGGTAAAAATGGCTACTGAAGGATTCGATTTGGGCTACTGAGGCAAGGGATTGGCATGGGATGATTTTTTATGATGAGTGGGATGTCTTCCACACCTTCTCCAGCAGTTTTAGCTTTCAGTGGGGCCCACACCCATCTCTCTGGCATTTTTTATGGTTTTCTGGAGCCTCCTAAGTCTCATGACTTTCCCAGAGAGACACGATTTGGTGTCTAGTTTGGTTATCTTATGTTATTATGCCATGGGGACACACTAGGGAGGCAAGTCATGACCCTCTAGACCCACCATGATCTATCTCTTAAGTTTTATCATTGACATTTGGTGGCACCCCCTCTCCTAGGGCGATTTGGTCCATTGATGTATTATATTGTTATATTGGTCCATGTATTTTATGTTGAGCTCATCTCAACCATTGATTAGATCACTTTGATCTTTTAATCTTAGCCATCCATTCAAAAGGTGGTTAGGGTTTTGGTATCTCTCCATCCTATTTAAAGGAGAGAGCTTCTCATTGTAAAGGGACTTTTGGCTCTAGATTATTGGAATAGAAAATTATTATTGCATCTACTTGTCGCGTGGTTGTAAATGTTGTTGGAGTTCGACTGTTCGTTCTTCCTTTGCACTGGGTTATTGGAGATTATCTCGCTATCTATTTTGTGCCATGTTTTCTCATCTGCAGGTGAAGGCCAAATTGGTTCAAGGAGGACGCATTGGTAGGGGAGACTCTCCCTGCCTCTTCTTTGGGGTCCCTTCGTCGGTAACAGGGAGTAGTACTGTCTTAGTACCTTCTACTTCATGTTGCTATTGCTATTTGCTTGTATTTCCTCCATTCTTGATCTTACTGATTGAATCGATTTCCTTGGTTTGACAGGAAGAGGAGGGCGCACGTGTGGAGCTAGGGCATCTCATTGTGGCAAGAAAAATCAAAGGTTTCTCATTTGATCCCTGCAGGAACATTCCTCAACAACATGGCAAGCACTTCCATCACTCAGGTATGATCTCAAGGTAAGTTTCTCATTCCATTAGTTTATCCATCTATCATTTAATTCAAAACCCTCCTTTAAAATCAACTAAAATTCTTTGAAAAATTTTCATGATCAAACCACTTGATCATTTGGCAAATCCTTTCTAGGTATTGTAGATCGGATAAATCCCAAGGTGGGTTTTCAAGAGTGTCACCCTTGGGGACTCCATTGGCCCATCTTCCTAGGCATTGAGCTTCTCCCTACCCTCGCGACTTTCCTGGCTTGCCCAATTTTCATGTGGTTTGATCCACGTTTGGTTGCTTGCATACTTTGATATTGTCATATCCCTTCATCAAGGATAGCTAGAAAGCCTTAATTGCCAGATCTACGTTTTGGGACACTTTCCTTGTTTTAAGGGGCACGTTTCCCAAGGCAATTGATTTTGACCATTTTAAACTAGCTTTGAATCCTGGAATCATATTTAATCCTTGAATCACTGTGCTTAAGATCTATTCCTAAAAGTCATATCATCTCTAAGCCTCCACAGTGTCTCAATCTCTTTAACACTAGGGTTCCATACCTGTCAACTTACGTACCTCACTTTGTCTGATTTGATCTGGTGATTGGGTTGATCTCTCCTATCGGGAGTAGATCTGGGTCTCCCCCTTGTTACCTTGGCTTTGGTAGCAAAAGCGAAGAGTGGATTGCTTGGCGTGAAAACCATCCTTTTGGGAACTAAAGCTCTCTTGGTTCACCACTTTAGTTGCATGTCCCCTCTACCATCCACTTTGGATCCATCTGTAGGGGCAACTACAAGATTGGTGATAACAGGTACCTGGATGATGAATATGAATGTCGGTATGACGAGGATTACTCCCGCAAAGATCAAATGAAAGCTTGGTCACTTCTCTTGCTCCAACGAATTGCCCAAATCCACAAGTGCATCCTCTCTCTACAAAACCAAGGAAACAAAGCTCAATCAATAAACAAAGATGAAGGTAGATGCAAGATTGGTACAAAGACAAAATTACTCCCTGTGTGAACCAAGATCTGACAAAGAGAAACAGGGTGGGTCACCCCAACCAATGCGCCCCTCTCCCAAATCGCCTCCTTCACCTGCAAATCAAATTTGTGAAACAAAATATGCAAGATAGCTACCAAGATATTTCAGTGCAATGCAAAAGTAGTTTCAATCACCATAGCCAAACATTAAACCCAAGATCACAAGAATTCTCACAAAATATTTCTTTGTATTCCAAAAGCCAAGAGCCAAAAGTCCCTTTACAATGAGGGGGGTCTCTTCCTTAAATAGGAATGAGAGACCAAAACCCTAACCACTCTTCAAATGAGTGGTGGAGATCAAAAAAAATAACAATAATAATCAATGGCTCAGATGAGCCGGAAATACAATACATGGATCAACTCAAAAATAGAGAGGGTACACTCACCAAATCGCCCAAGGGGGACACACCACATGATAAGTGACCAAGACACATGACATAAGCACAGGGTGGGGCTAGGAGGTAATCATATCCGTCACTAGCATGGCCCTATGGCACAATAACAAATAATATGACAATATAACATCATAATGTGACCATATCACCAAATCATGGCCCCTCCAATACAAAATAAAATGCCCAAAATGATGAATATTGGGACGTGCGGACCCCACTGATGTCGGAACAAGTGCTAGAAGGTGTGGACATCATCATCAAAATATCCTGCACCAATCTCATGCCATTTCCTTGCCCCACTAAGCAAAATCGATTTCCTCAATGACCCATTCCTCTGCTGGAAAACAACCATTGAAAGTACAAAAATGTTTGTAACTCACTACGAAGTGTCCCGGACACAAATCCGACTGTACCAAAATGTCTGGGGATGGGGTAATATGGTAATAACAACTGGCTGGACCCCCATATCCCTCTATAGCGCCCTAGGAAAATGTGCTAGCTCAATGAAAGTGTTGGACAGGCCATTTCTGCATGGCAAAAGAGAGAGAAGTGGTAATCTGACCATATCATCACCTGTAAATGCCTGGAACTGATAACTGAGTGCACCAATGATCTCAGAATGCTCAAACCAACTAGGAATGAGTACTCATACACCATGTGACCATCAAAAATACCTCTGCAAGCTCATCCATGCCCAGAATAATAATAAAAACTGGTCCGTAAATAATAATAATCATAAAAAGCCATCAAACCATCATCTGAAAAGGCAGTCCGAAGCATGGAACCATCAAATGGAAAGACATGGGCCATGAATAAACCATCTCAATTACTGTCTGCCCAAACTCATCCCGGACCCTATGGTTGACTTGGTCAAACTAGATTGACTAGGTCAAAAATGATCAAAATGATGATCCAGATCACAAATAACCGTTGTTGCAAGTACAAAAGGTTACGATATGCTCCTTCAATTATATCCGCGGCAAGACCAAAGCATAGAATGATGTTTAACTGGCATAAGCATGTAAATAATGTAAATAATATAACTCCAGATCAAAAATTAGATACTATAAACATGTTTTTCAAGTGTATACTCGTTTATTGACTTGAACAATTTGTTAACCATGGGTGACGGTGGAAAAACAAAGGCTAGGCTAGGGGAAAGACTGGACAACCTCAACACTGTAATCTCTCGGATGAAGGAACCAGGGACCACCTATACATATACAGGATAGAAAATAACAAGAGGAATGGTGGTGTCTCACAAATGGGTAGTGTGATGAGAATGCCTCCAATAGACTCTAGACAAGCAACCTTTTAGCAATTTATTTATTTGTCAACTTTCACATTTAAGATTTAACATTTATTTCACTTTATAGATTTTCACTAGCCAGCCTCCAAGAGTAGGTGCCTTGAATAGCCTAGCAAGCCTCAGATAATGACTCGGTATGACCTCCATTGCTCGCCATCGTCCATAAGTGCGATGGAGTGACCACCCTGTTGCCCTGTAGGGAAAAACGACCTTACATCATACAAAGGATGAGTGCGCGTCCCTTGGCCACTGACTAGCTAATATAGATATGCATGGCAGTGTTTAGCAACACTTTTTTTGTTGACTAAGCATCCCTTAGATATAGCATTTAAGATCCGATGCTCTATGTTTAGCAACACTATTTGTAGGAATACTTGGTTTCAAGGACTAGAGGAGAACAACCACTGTGACTAAAATCACACACTCCAGAGTCGAGACACAATGCAAATTGGGAATCTATCCAACACAAAGGTCTAGGTAGAGGAAGTCATCGAGATCACTAGCTAAGGTGTAAGTCGGGATAAAACCAAAACTGAAAGATAACGGATGGACAGAGAAAATGACTGATGGTGCCATGGATAGCAAAGGCCCTAAAATAAGGGAATGGATAAGTCAGTACTTCATGGAGTAGGGGTATGACCAACGAGTATATACAAGAATCTCTTAATAATATTAACCAACCACTTCTATTCTAAACAACAAGTAAGTATCAAATAAGACAGAGCCATCAACCATCATAATATACTCAGTCATAAACTACCTAGTTAAGAGGAAGAGCACATCAACAACCCATATGTACAAAAATATACTTGTTGGATCATATACCTGAGTCCCTAATCTGAACTACCTGAATCACACTGAAGCACTACATCTGAATATAATATGGGCACTGTCATCAATCTGCTCTAGATGATAGAGGAATGGCTATCTCAATCAACAACCTGGTGTCATGGGGTTCAGTCCTGGCATGAGACTATAAATGTACAAGCTCTGGATCCACTGAATGTATAGGAGTGATCATCACAATGCTGCTCATCATCAGCGGATCTCATCAAAATGTGTAGAGGACTGGCTCAAAAATATATTGGAAACTGATCTGCAATCATGGTAGCCTGGCTATTATGTATGTGATAACATCTAGCTCTAGTTGGGATAAGTGTTGTAAGGGAGAAAGTGCTTGAGAACCTCAGATACCTCTGATCCACAACACTCACTACATCAATCATCGATCATGCACTCAAGCTTTGCATCATCTTCAAAAATCATGTACCTAGTACCTGCAAAATGCAAAGAGCTCTACCAATCTCACAGAGCGATTGTCATGAACATCCTATAAATATAAACTATGCAAAAATAAAAGGTGTTGAAAATAAAATATATTGCATGTAAAATACTGAAATAAAATTATGGAAATAAAATGTTAATCTAATAACTAATAAGTTTTATTTTGTTGCAGAAAATAGAGAAAGCTTAGGAAAACAAAAGGACAAAAACGACCGGACTTAATGGCGGAAAAAGGACAGAAGGCATGCCAGACTCAATGGCAAAAAACACTAACTACTACTCAAGTGAGCTTATTCAGAGACCTACCTACTCTAAGCTAAACAGGCAAGGGAAGTCCAAGATAAGTCAAGTCAAGGATGTAATCCCTCAACTCTCTTCGATTGATAGGTAGCAGAATCTGTTGTCCACTTCCAGTAACAAGGAAACACATGTTTCCACTACAACGCTCTACCATAAATGGTCCAACCCAAATATCATCTAATCCCCTGGATCTTGTGTAAAATATATGGTTAGGAACTATGACCCTATCACCACTAGAAAATTTAGGCGATTCACAGATTCAAGGATTACTTCAATGTTACGGATCGGGATAGGATGAACATCAGCACGGTATTGCGGTTGAGGGGTAACTATTCTCAAGCTTCTTCGAGGAGGAACTGCATCAAAGCTAGGAGGACCACCATCTAAAGGAATGGCTACACTACCAATAAGAACTTCCTGAATCACTCTTCTCCTTTCATGTTCTTCTCTCGGTTCTTCATTCTGTGGGTGAATAATATACTTGGGAGTTTCTCCCACATACCAAAAATCTCTGACAACTTTTTCATTTTCCTTTTCCAAGGGAGATGGGATAATATGGTCTTCTCTACTTCTACTACTAGCTTCTCTGGATGGGATTGGGACAACCATGTCTACTAAACTTCAAGGATGAATCGTGGGTAGTGCTAGATGGTTCAAAGCCATGTCTCGAAACCTCTGAGCTTCCAACTATAGGAATGTTGACAAGGGGGTAGGAATGTGAGATGGATCACTAGAGTGTACACTTCCCTCACTACTAGGTAACTCACGGGGTAATAAGAAACTAGGGACATCTCTCAATAACGGATATCTCAATGATAGATCACTTTCGTTGGTTATAGTGGTGAGTCGGTGACAAGGGGAGTTTACTGGAAGATTGCAAGGTTATTCAATGAAAATTCTTCCTCAGGGGTATCACGTACTAAGGCATGATCTTGCCAACTCATAGAGTTGTCCCTAGGGAGCAATAACGGATATCTCAATGATAGATCACTTTCGTTGGTTGTAGTGGTGAGAAGGGGAGTTTACTGGAAGATTGCAAGGTTATTCAATGAAAATTCTTCCTCGGGAGTATCACGTACCAAGGCATGATCTTTCCAACTCATATAGTTGTCCCTGGGGAGATTCACGTTTTTCCTATTCGTGGTGTAATTCTTTGTAACACTTTGTTTCATTTTCTCAACAGAAGCACACAATCACATTTCATGCAGGTTGTATACTTGATTAAGTAGTTTATTTTTGTTTTCTTTCATTTTTACAAGTAGTTAAATAAAGTCAGTCTCGTTGCCACAAAGTATGCTCTCACCACCACATAAAGGAACTGTTGATTAGTGGTGGTTGATCAGAAAGTAACACATAGATTTGGTGAGCATATCTTTTTTTTTTCCATATTATTTTTTGTTGTTTAGCATTTGATTTATCCAAAATTTGAACGAACATTTTGTTGTTCCTCAGAGTATGCTCTTTTCCCTTTGCGAGCATTGGCCTGGTCCTGGGGAAATCATTGGCCTGGTCCTGAGGAAATCAAAAAAGAGTGCATCAACTTATTAATTCTCAAACATTTAATTAAAAACTCACATAAATAAAATCAACACCTCGAAACATAGTGAAAATCCGACACTCGATCACTAAGTATTGTGTGGGGAAATTTCTTAGAAGACGCGAGAACCACTGGAGAGCCTTAGAGCACCGTTAGACTACATCCTTGTTGATGTAGTGTTGAACACGCCCTCGAGACTCCACTCCAACCCACACGTCTTTGTGAGGAGCCACCCTTGCCTAGTTTCCGGACATTACTCCTTGTACCTCACGGTATATTTGGAGCTCCCATTTTCCCCTTAATTAACTCATCCTTTAATAATTCCTAAAACTGACAAAGAACACAATTGCAAAACCTTTACTTTTACAGCAGCACTTATTTTGACTCCATGGCACTGGTCTTTGATATTTATTATTTGCGTCATTCAGCTAAGCTATATTTTGTCGTGATTAATCTATTCATATATGATGTATAGTTGTTTTCATTTTGCATACATCTTGATCAATATTTTAATTCCAAACTCCTAAATAACATTTTTCATCCAAAAGAACTAAGTACTTAAAGCCTTAGTAACTTTAATAGGGTCTACCCCCCTTGGCTTCGTTAGGAGTTAAGCCTAAACGGAGTCAAGATCAAGTGACAGCACTTGACTCAAGACTTGCCCACAAGGACGCACCGAGCAACTTGAAGTTTTGTGCTGCGTTAACCCCAAGTGCGAAGGGATGGCGTCGTTGTCGGGGACAAAACTTTTTATTCCGAGAGTTCGACTTACCCTTAGTTTCTTTTCATTTTTACCTTTTTTATTGATCTAGTCCAACAATTTTGAAGATTGATTTCGGTCCATCTGGCAACTCCACTGTCGATAAACCAATCAAGGTATTCAACAAGAAGAAACCCCGTAGGCTTACTTGATTTCATTCCTGAACCCGAAAAGGTTTATCGAAGGAGAGCAAGTAAGTTAGCTTCTCGTAGGATCATTGAAAATCTAGGATCCAAGTCTCTCCCAGACATCCATTTCCTCTTTGAAGAAAGTAGCAAAATTAATAATATGGCTACAGCTGATACCTATTTTAAACCCCTTGACTTCACTCAGATAGCAGGTCAACCGCACACTCTACCCGACAAGGAAAGATTTCAAAGTGCTTCCTCGGTTGGGTTAGAGATCCTACTCAAACACATGATGATGTCTATATGAAGTTGTTTGCTCTATCTTTAGAAGAAGATGCATGTGAATGGTACCTTGGCCTTGATGATAATTCCTACGCAACCTATGATGATTTTTTGAAAGGGTTCATGACAAGATGGGGAGTTAAGAAAGAGCCTCGCCATCAATTAGCTGCTCTCCATACTATAAAGAGAAACGAAAACGAAACTATGGAGGAGTTTAACAAGAAGATTAAAGATTTGGTGGCAAGCATTCATGCTAATTTCAAGCCACCAAACAAGTCCATCCTTGTTTACTATCTGGAATCCCTTAGTGGCAAGCATTCTTGTTAATTTCAAGCCACCAGACAAGTCCATCCTTGTTTACTATATGGAATCCCTTAGTGGAGAAATGAGATATCACTTAAGGGATATAGAACCCGACACTCTAAAAAAGGCTCAAGAGTTGGCTATTAAAATTGATTTAAATATGCAATCTTTAGGAAAATCAAATATTCTTGGATTCACGAGGGCTCTCGTCAAGCCACATGAATCAAAAGACAAAGCACCTAGCCATGATGATCATGAGAAGGAGATCAGGGACTTAACGGATAAAATGGAAGCCATGGAAGCTAATTATGTTGATTAATTGAAAATAATGCAAAATAGAGTGATAAACATGGAAAAACCCAATCCAATCAAAATAATTTTCCACTTAAGGGAAGTTGGGTTCAAAAGAAAACTCCTCATCAAGATAATAGGCCTCCTCATCAATTAGAATCAGCTAATATGGTTGAAGAAGTTCCTCCTTACTTCAGACCTTGTGATGCATTTCATGAAGAATCCACATGCTACCAAGCCTGTCAGATCAAAGAGCATGGATTCCCTAAAGTTAGTAATAGTGACAAATTTTCAAGCAAGCCTGAATACATCAATGTTGTAGAACAAATTCACCAGATTGAAAAAGAACATTCGAAACAAGCTCGGGATTATGGTTAAGAAAAATATAACATTTCCAAGTACTTTGGTGTAAGGCCTCCACCTGAACAGATCAAAGAAATGGCTAATGCTAGATTCAAAGGAGCTACCTATCAGAGAAAGGAGAAAGTTGGACCATCAAAGACCCAACAATATGTGCCAAAGGCAATAAATTGCCCTGATACCAATGATATAAGTGTCGATTTGGGTAATTGGTTTGGAAGTGCTAAAATGTTAGTTCCTGTGGCTCAAGTCCTCAAAATGCCCCATCAAAAGGAAAATTTGATGAAAATCATAGATCCTCCTCCAGAAAGACCGGTTGAGAAGCCCAAAGAAAAAGCCATCCCTAATGATAAAGATGTTGTGGGTGATCCCCCAGTTGTCTTACATACGATAGATCCAAGCAAAGAGGACCATCCGCCCTTTTACATATCATTGTTGATGAATAATCTTCTTCTACACAATTGTCTATTAGATTCAGGGTCATCCTCTAACATAATGACTAGAAAGGTTATGGAACAAATGAATCTAAGAATAACTAGACCATACCAAAATGTTTGCGCCATCGACTCTAGAGAAGTTAATGTGGTTGGTATTGTTATCACACAACTTGTAGTTGTCCCTAAACGTTATCTTATCCAGGATGGTAGAGGCAATGGACAACTAAAGAGGTAACCCAAGGGATGCCACGGTTCCCAATGCAATTGGTTGTCACGTTAATCGAGGCACTCTTCACTTTAGATCAAGCCTAAGCAGGACCAAGGGGGAGACCCTAGCTAACCTATGAAGGCTAGCAAACCTACTCAAGACCTCCTAAGGAAATGTAAAAGTGAAATAAGAAGGGATCAAGAGTGATTAGATCTACATCTATAATGGATAAGTGGACCTAAGGAATGAAGGCTTTGGTTGAAGAGGCTTAAGAGATGGACAAATGTTCGACCAATGAAAGACAAGGCCACTTATAGGTTTAAAATAGTAGATCTAGATAGATCTAATGCCAAGTAAAAATATCCAAGTGGGGTCCACCCTTAAAATAAGGAAAATAACCAAAACGGGGTCCAAAAGGTGAAGATCAAGATGAAATGGCACTAGAGGGTTTGCTATTGAATGGGTCTAGTGATTTGACAAGGAACAAGCAATACCCACGATATAGATCTAGCAAAAGACCACCTACCCAACAAGTGCGACCTCCCTTGGAGAGGCCCAATGCCTTAGATCAGGGGGTAAATGGAGTCGGTTGCCCACCAAATTTTAGATCTGAGATGTGTTAATTAATATTCAGGTGGGTTTTAATTATTAAGCCCAAGCGATCACTAGATCTCCATAGATCTGAAAAATAAAAATAAATGAGGGTTTTGATTTTAAGGGTTTTAGATCTAGAAAATAAATGGATAAGTTAGAAGAATAAAATACGTACCTCTCAAGCGTACCTGGATAATGACGATGGATGCTAATTATGACGAGGATTACTTCCACACAGATAAAATGAAAGAAGATGTAGTTTCTCTTGCTTATGCGTTTTTCCCTAGTCCACAAGTGCGCCCCTCCTCTCTTCCTGCAAAACCAAGGAGACAAAGCTCAATTAGCACAACAAAAATGAGCGTACATGCAAACAAGTAAAATAATAGAGAATGATTGGTACAAAGACAAAACCACTCCCTGTTTAACTCAAGATCCGAGAGAAGATAGCAGGGTGAGCCTCCCCACCAATGCGCACTCCTTCCAAATCGTCTTCTTGCCCTGCAAATCGATGTAGTGGAGAAAAATACAAGATAGCTACAAAAATCCTTCAATGCAATGAAAAAGCATTTACAATCATCATAGCCAAACACCCATATCAAGATCCAAGCATGTGCTCAAAAGATATTTCTTCTATTCCAATAGCCAAGAGCCAAAAATATCTAAATACCTTTACAAGAGGGGGGGGCTCTTCCTTAAATAGGAGAGAGACCAAAACCCTAACCACTTTTCAAAATAAGTGGTGGAGATCAAAAGATAAAATAATACAATCAACGGCTAAGATGAGCCAATACAATATAACATGGATCCACTCACATGAGGGGGTGCACACTCACTAAATGAAGCCCTAGGGGGGTGCGCACTACATAAAAGTGACTAGAACAAGTATGTGCCACGTAAGATGACAAGGACAAGTGACTAGGAGCACATGGTGGGGCTAGGAGGCTTTATTATCCTTCACTAGCATCACCCATTGGCAAAATGATATAACCTAAGTTGCACGAAACAGGAAAACGAGGACGAAACAGAGAAACGTAACCCCCCAAAATTTTGGAAACAGTGAAACGCATATACATATACATATATATATATGATCAAGAACATTTAAAAAAATGAATGTGAAATATAAATCACAAATCATACATGTCGGCGAATCATTTCTTATATTGGGATCCTATTCAACAATAGTGCCCTATGCCTCCCTCCCTCTAGGCTCTAGACCTCTAACTCGAATTTCAAAGTTGATCCTCCAAGGACATTAGTTAACGGCTCAACACCCTACAATTTTTATGAAACTTCCTAATCCAATCATTAAATTGAGGTAGAAAAAGCTTCCCATGCTTAATAAGTGATTTTGCTCGAGTGAAGAGTACATTTTTATTAAGGTCGTGACAAAGGAGTTCAACAATCAACACCACCAACATCAAGGAACATATAAGGGTTGATGTGGTTGATTAAATACCAATTTCATACCCTCATACATGATGGAATCTAGTGGAAACTTTGCAATCTTGATATCCTAAAAACTATTAAGTCTGTTGAATTCTGAATGGGATCTAAAATTCTACTTTTTGCATATGAAGTCCGATGAGGTTGGAACAACTCTCAAACATCCTGAAACAATTAATGGTAATGTTATAAATTTAAGTAAAAGGATGGAAAAGGAGAATGTTACTTTTACTTTAAGAATTTAACATTACCATTAATATTAACAAATACTATTGCACCATGGTGATATTTTTTTGGAAACGCGACCCTGTTGATTGAATCCGTATTGGAAATGCATTTATGTATGGACGAAACGCATTTCCAACTCGAAAACACGTTTTGTCCATACGGAAATGCGTTTTCGGGCCGTACAATACGCATTTCCGGGTTTCGAAACGCTAGAAACGGGGTTGGGGCCCATGTATCTTGCAACATAGGATATAACATATGAATCAATAACAAGTCGAAGTGAACAAATGATCAAATCTTGGCCCCCTCAATTTGAGAGAAAAATACATCAAAAGACCACCCAGAGAGTATGTGGACCCCACTGAATACTACAAGTTGATCTGGAAGGAGTGGGGTACACCATAGATGACCATTGAACAGACCTCATGCCAAAACCTTGCCTCAATAGCCCAAATCGATTTCTTTAATGACCTTTTTATTCCATTTTTATTCCACCTAAAAAACCATCAAATTGCCCACAACCCACTGCCTGGTGCCCGAGCACAAAATCTAACTATACCATCATCTCCGGAAACGGGGCGATATGGTAATAACGAGTGGTTGTACCACCCCTTTCCTCTATAGCGCCCTAGGCAATGACTCTCATCAAAGCAACTGCTGGACAGGCCAACTCAGCATGGCCAAACTGGTCAATAGGTGAAGAACTACTCATATCATCACTGAAAGTGCCTGAAACTGAAAACTAAGTGTCTCAATAGGTCCAGAAGACCCAAATCTACTAGAGATGAGTACTCATACACCTCATGAAAACCTATAAGATCAAATGTAGCATCCACCATACCCGAACAAATAATAATATGATGGTTTGGAAGTAACAATAAGCAATAAAAAGTGCATCAACCATCATCTGAAACCTGTGTCCAATATATGGAGTCATCACGAGATCAACATCATACAACATCACTGGTCCAACTCATCACGGGTCCCAAGGTTGACCTTGGTCAAACTAGGTGTGACAAGTAAAACTGATCAAAATATGACCCAGGCTAGAGAAGCCTGCTGCTGCAAGTGCAAATGGTTAAGACATGCTCTTTTAATCATTCTCATAGCAAGAGTTTTAAAACATCAAGCATCATTTCACTGGCAGTTAATTATAATTAAGCATAGGTTAAAATAATAATTTACTTTTAAAAGAACCTCAAGGATATACTCATTTTGTAAACATGATCAATTTGCTAGCAGAGGGTGAAGGCTAAGGATGCAAGGCTAGGCAAAAGGGAATGACTTGAATGACTCGACATTGTGATACTTTGGATAAGGGAAAGGGTATTACACATTTAAGCATATGTTGGATAAAGAATACATAGGGGATGGCAGTGTCTCACAAATGGGTAAGTTGTTTAGATAGGTGCTTTTTCAACCTTGGCAAATGTCTACAACTCTCACCATAACATTTCATTACCTTGGCCAGCAGTTCTTTAGATTTAGCATTTGTTTAGCCACTGCTTTTTAGGCCTATATAACCCTTTTGGGGATTTCACCTGTGCTTAGAAGCACGACTACTAAAGCTTTCATCAAGGGTGTTTTAAGATTTCCATTCATTTCATTTGGAAACCCTTTTGGGGATTTCACCTGTGCTTAGAAGCACAACTACTAAAGCTTTCATCCAGGGTGCTTTGAGTTTCCATTTCATTTCACAACCCTTTTGGGGATTTTGCGTGTGTTTAGCAACACAACTACTCAAGATCTCACCCAGGGTGTGTTTTTCATTTGAGTTTCAATGTAATTTTACAAGAAATAACAGTAATTTCCATATGTAAATGATGGTAGTATTGTTTGCTTCAGATTTTAGTCAACACAAATTAAGCAACTACAGGGATTTGCCACAATCAACCAAACATCGGGGCACCCGACTAGAGTGATCAAGGTATCAAATCCAACTCACCAAAGGTAAGTTTTGTTGCCAGCTTAGAGTCGAGACACGAACTAACAGGGATGTTATCCAGCATAGAGGCAAAAATGGGGAAGTTCTCCATATCACAGGCTAAGATGCAATTCAGGGTAAAAACCAAAAGTGGGAAAGACAACGGATAGATGGAGAAAGTGAAGGTGATGCCTAAACTAGCAATCCATAAAGGAGGGAATGATCATTGCCACACTCCTAAGAGGGTAAAACCAACGAGTATAAAACAAGAGCTTATAATTGTCAGTAATACAATCATTTAGATAATCACTAATAACCAATTTCATTTTATATAGATATACTGTCAGATCATAATCACTACATACTAAGTCAAGCTATCAAAATGACCAAATCAACAAGATAATAAAACCAAGGCACATCATATATCTGCTGGGCCATATACCTGTATCTGCTATCTGGACCAACTGTAACCAATGAGAACACTGCACTGCATTTGTATGGAATAAAAGGTCATCTCAATCATCAAATCTGAGGTCAAGAGGATCAGCCTTGGCATAAGGTCTACTGCATGTCTGATATAGGGTTGCTCTAACGTGAGAGTGATCACAAATAACACTACTCATCATAGCTTATCTCACTGAAACTATGTAAAGGCAAAGCTCAAAAATATGCAGATAACTGCTTTGCAATCATGGTAGCCCAGCTACTATGGGTGTGGTAACAGGTATCATCCTGAATATGCCAGCAAAGTTAGCAAAATACCTTGATATCCATCTGATTATGGATATTCTTGTCATCGATGTTCCTGATAAATGGGGTACGTTATTTTCAAGAAAGTGGGTTGCTGATTTGGGAGGCTCCACACAAATGGATTGGACTTATGCTATAATACCTGCATCAGAAAATTCACTTGTCAAGCTGCATAATGAAAAAGAAAGAAGATATCATGTAGAAAATGTCAAACGTCCTTCTAATGAATATGTCTACAACACATATAACATGGGGAATTATGATATTTGTTCCACCTTTCTAGCTCCATTTAAGGAAAAGATAAAAAAATGAGAAAGTTGATGAAATCTGGAAAATGAATTTTGAGGGGGCACATTCTAGAGCAGGAAAAGGGGCAGGCATTGTTATTACCTAACCAAGTGGGCAAATTTTCAACTTTGCTTTCAGATTGGAATTTGAAGCAACTAACAATGTGGCTGAGTATGAGGCGATCTTACTTGGCTTAGAGATTGGTAAGAATATGGGGATAAAAATGTTAAGTATAAAAGGCGATTCAGACTTAATAATCTTCTAAGTAAAAAATGAATATGCATGCAAGTGTAAAAGGTTAAAAAGGTATAGAAACGTTGTCTGGGATACCAAGGAATTATTTGATGCCTTCAACCTAATTGCAATACCTAGAGATCAAAATAGCATGGCAAATAAATTAGCAATGGCAACTTCGACCCTTGAGCCTTCAGAGGAACTGTTAAATGGTAGCGGAAAATTAGAGATTAATTTTAGACCGTCAGTTCCAGTTAACATGGAGCATTGGCAAGTATTCCAGAATGACAAACAAGTCCTAAGATTCATTCACAATGTTGAAGAGTTCTCTAATTTTGAAGTCAACTTTCAGGAAGAGGGTAAAGAGTATCAAGGAGAGGGAAATCAGTTTGATAATCCAGTGCCTCGTGGTCTTGTGTCCTTGGAACAAATGTTTGATAGGCAAGATCGACACAAGGTCAAGAAAGATTCTCTAAAGCCTGGGGATTATATAGAAGTAGACATTGGAAATGATAAAAACCCTAAGCTAATTAAAATAGGAAATGGCACAAATGAAAAAGAAAGAAAATACCTAATAAATCTTGTTAGGGAGTATAGAGATGTGTTTACATTTACATATGATGAGCTTAAAGCATATCGGGAGGATGTCTTTCAACACATTATACCCCTAAAACAAGAAATAAATGAAGTAAAGCCTTTTCGGCAGAAACTTAGGAAAATAAATCCTAAGTTGGCACGTATACTAAAGAAGGAACTGGAAAAGATGTTAGTTGCTGGGATCATTGCGCCAACGAGGCATTCATCTTGGTGTTCCAACTTAGTCGTGGTTAGAAAAAAGAATGGTCAAATAAGGATATGTATAGATTTCCAAAATCTTAATACATCATGCCAAAAAGATAATTATTCGCAACCCAATATGGAAACCTTGCTGCAAAGAATAACATGATCCAAAATGATGTCTTTCCTAGATGGATTTTCTGGATAGAATCAAGTTGTAATTCAAAAAGAAGATAGGCATAAAACTACCTTCACTACCCGATGCAGTACTTTTGAGGACTATGCATTCAAGGAGTTGATTGCGAAAATCATTGAAATTTACCAGGATGACCTAACAATTTTCTCCAAAGAAAGATCAAATCACATAGGTCACCTTAAGCAAGTATTTGAAAAATATAAAAAGTATGGTATTTCTCTGAATCCAGCCAAGTCAGTCTTAGGGGTTGATGATGGAAAGATTTTGGGGCGAATCATCTTAAAAGACCGTGTTAAAATAGATCTGGAAAGAATTGAAGCTATTAAAAAGGTGCCCATCCCTAAGAATGTAAAAGCTCTTCAATCTTTTAACGGCCAGATTAATTTCATAAGGAGGTTCATTCCAAACTTAGCAAAAACTAATGAAACCAATGCAAAAGTTATTAAAGAAAGATGCTAAGTTTGAATGGACGAATGGAAGAGAGGCTTTTAAAAATCTCAAAGAAGCCATTTCTAAATATCCAGTCTTAGTCAACCCAAATTATTCCAAGGATTTCCAAATCTTTTCTTTCACCGCGGAAGATACCATTGTGGGGGTTTTGCTCCAGAAAAATAATGAGGGTTTTGAGCAACCCATCGCATTCATGAGCAAAGCCCTACAAGAGTCAGAGTTGAAGTACACTACCATGGAAAAGCAGGCTTATGACTTGGTGAAGTCCCTTGAGCATTTCAGGACTTATGTTGGTTATTCGAAAATAATAGGTTATGTGCCCCATCAGGCCGTTAAAGATATATTATCTCAACAAGATTTGCCTAGGAATAAGGGGAAAATGGGTCTCCAAAATTCAAGAGTATGACTTAGAAATTAGACCCACTAAGTTAATCAAAGGTCAAGGGCTAGCCAAGAAAATGAGAAAGCAACGGGAATGGTATGACAGAATCGCGAGTCAGCGCCAGTCAGGTCAGCAGAGCTACAGCGTTTAGAACAACATCAATGGTATGCAGATATCATATTTTTCTTAGAAAACCTTACTTGCACAGATCATCTAGTTGGCCATAAAAGAAGAGCATTAGGTTAAAATCCACTAAGTATTGTATCAGTGAAAACGGATTGGGTTGGAAGAACCCTGATGGGATAATACTTAGGTGTATTAATGAGCAAGAGTCTAAGAAGCTCTTCGCGGAGTTTCATTCAAGATTTTGTGGAGGACACTTTGCAGCGGATACAACAGCCCACAAAATTCTTAGAGCAGGTTACTATTGGCCCAATTTGTTCACAAGTTTGTTAGATGTTGCCCTCAGTGCCAGTTGTTTATTAGGAAGCAAAAGCTGGCAGCCTTGCCTCTACAACCAATAGTGGTCCAAGCCCCTTTCCAGCAGTGGGGCTTGATTTCATTGGTAAGTTTAAGGATAATCCAAGTAATGGATATTCTTGGATCCTTACGACAACCGATTATTTCACCAAGTGGGTAGAAGCAATACCCACCAAGAAGGCAACAAATAAAGTTGTTATGGATTTATTAGAAAACAAAATCATCACAAGATTTGGTGTGCCTAGTAAGATAACAACTGATAATGCCAAAGCCTTCAGTTCAGTAGAAATGTCCTCATTATGTTTCAAATATGGCATTATCCTATCCCACTCCTCCAACTATTATCTCCAAGGCAATGGTTTGGTTGAGTCAAGTAATAAAAACTTAATGACCATAATAAAGAAAACAGACGGTGATAATAAAAAGCCATGGGATAGTAAGATAAAGTTTGCACTTTGGGCTAACAGAATAACTAAGAAGAATGCAACAGGGAAGAGCCCTTTGGATTTCGTATATGTCCTAGATGTTACCCTTCACATCCATCTCGAGCTTCCAGTGTATCAGTTGATTCAGGCTTTCAATTCAAATCAAGACATGGTTCAAAACAAAACTAATCAATTGGTTGAATTAGATGAAAGTAGAAGAAAAGATTTGGATAAGAGTATAAGAAATCAAGAGAGAGTGAAGAGGTCATTCGACAAGTCTTCCAAGCCAAGGCCCTTTCAGATAGGAGATACAGTTATGTTTTGGGACAAGTGAAGAGAGAAGCTGGGCAAGCATGGAAAATTTGATAGCTTATGGACGAGTCCATTTATCATCAATGACTTGGCCAGTGCTAATTCATTTCTTCTCAACAATATGGATGGAGAAAATCTGCTCTTACTAATAAACTGGCAGTTCTTGAAATTGTTCTTCAGCGACAGTATCTAATGCCCATTTGGGGCATCCGGTAAACCAAAATATTCTAGAAATCTCGCATGACTTTCTATGTTAGAAAGATCAGATCAGTAACACGTCCCGCAGATGAAGCCAAATGTTATCCACTGAATTGCACTTAGCGGATTCTTAGTGAACCATCAAAGACATGAACAATCAAATTGTTCATCATCAGCGTTCCAAGACGAATCAGGCCAATTTTTTTCTAGTCCTTTGTAAAATTTGCATGTCCAGACCCCCTTTGGGGAATTGTAATAAGTTGGTCTAAGCATGGTCTTTTTGTAACATGCTTGGCCTACCTTAGGTTTAGCTATCAAGGGGATACTCTAGAGTGTTTTTTCCTTGGGAATTACGCGTTGCACTTCAGCGACATATAATTCCCGATTTTTTCACTCACCTCCAAAGCTAGAGTATTTTCCATGGTGGTCAAACCTTAGCAGGTTATTAAAGTCTAAGTGTCTATGTATTTTTACATGCTAGCCATCAATAATGAGTCGTATGAACATGCACTAGGTCCCCTAGGAATTTGAGTCAATTCCAACAAAATAGTTTTTCTCATAAACTTAGGCTATTTTGTAATAGTTTAATTGGGAAAATTAAAAATGTTATAAAAGTGTGGTTAGGAGGAAGAATTAGACATGGGGGTGCTTGTTTTTGTAATTATTTATGTCAAAAATTGAATATTACTCGAAAATGGTAAAAAATACCAAAAAAATGGAGAAAATAAAGAAACCAACAATTTCTAAAAACTCAGAAACATGCCGAAAGTGAGTGTTTGAGTTGGCAAACTAAAGTGGAAACATTCCTAAGGTTTCTAAAACACTCTGGAGAGTTTTTTCTTGGCAATTAAGGGCAAGATGTTTTTTCTTCTCCAAGTAGCGTGCATTTCCTCATAGGGAGGGCGCAACTCAAGAAAAAATAGCAATTTGTAAGAGAAATCCAAGTGGTTGAGTTAGGAATTGGAAGAAAGCTTATTTTCAGCCTTTTCCAATCCATTACAACTCATGTCGAGTTCTGTACAACTCATCCAGTGCGCCCCTCTCTTGGCAAGTGTGCCCCCCCCCCTCTGGCTGTCTCATTTTTCTATATAAGCAAAGTTGCTTCGCTCATTTGAAATGAAGCATTGAACCTCTGCTCTTGTAAATTGTTTATGATTCTCTCCAGAATAAAATTGAAAGGCTTTGGAGGCCATATGGTGTGCAGTTGTCCCATTTGATGTGCGCTTGGTTGATGTTCTGAGGTGATATCTAGCTAATCACTTATTATTTTGCAGTAATTGTAAATGTTGAAAAATGACAACAAAAACTCAGAATCTACCCACTTAACAGCCAACTGTAATCTGATGTCAAACACTTTACAAACCACTGATATTGACCTCAACAGTAAACACAAGTCATGCACATTTATCAAACATTAAATTAACTTGATTGTAGGCTAATATACTATCTATAAAGTACATTTAGCAGCGGAAAAACTTAATAACCAGCAGACTGTCATAAAAGTTCATGCACATAAATAATGTGCCAGCATGCAGTAAGAAGCATATAAACACAGGATTTTTGGTCAACCATCACCCTGGAAAAACCCCACAATTCAGGGAAAAAACCAGTCAAGAGAGAGAGTTTGTATTAGGAAATAATGAGAAGTACAGCAGCAGCATATACATCAGATGAGTGTACAGGATTTATACTCAATCACAGTACCCAAACTTCCTTGGAAACAGTGCCATAACAGGCTTGTGCAAACAGCAATAAATACAACAGAAATCTTCTTGAAGTTCGTGCAAACAAAAGATAAATAGAACAGCAGAAATTTCACCTCAAAAATCGTGCCCACTTGGCTGTCTTGATTTCTCTGTTGGTTGTAGCTGTAATGTCACTCTTCAACACTGTACGGACCTCTCTTTCTGCAGTACGAAACAGCCACTGTTCTGATGTAAATCTTCATTGTAGACTGTGCTCTCTACCTTGGGAATCGAACCCCTTTTGTTGTTGTAACTTAATGTTGGAATCTTTCTAGGGATGTGTGCTCCTCTCCTAGGGAAATGCGCCCCCCTCCCCTTCAGTGCCCAACCTTCTCTTTATTCCTATTCTCAACTTCTCCTGTCTCCTCAAGAAACTCGTGCCTCTCCAAGCTGCTCTCTTGGAATGTGTGCCAAAAAATGGAGACTCATTCAACTTTTATTTACCCTATTAGGGTTACTCTCATGACTTTTCAACTTCAATGGATGAGATTAGATCTTGGCCAAGAGATCTATGGCTAGGATCTAATCTTTCACTCACTTAAACCTCCTAAGTGAACTTTACAACAAATTTTTCTTTTTGAAAAGTCACATTACCCTAAATATTTAAAAAGTACACTTTATGACTTAAAGTCACTTTAAAAACATAATAAAGTGCAACTCACTTTAAAATCATAAAGTCACATCAAAAATGTACTTTAATAAAAACTTATTAAGAAAGTCACTTTAAGAATATTAATGAGACTCCAAGTTATTGACCCCTGCACCTAGGCACCTGATGCAGGAGAGCCACCAAGCTATCAAATGCTAACACTCCCTCTTAGCAAGGGAGGTACTACTGTCATCAGCTCCACCTGGATCTCTCCCTCCAATAACTGAAGCTCCCTCTGAATCTGAATGCCTCTCAGATACCTGCACCGGATCAACTACTGAAGGTCTCCGTCTGACAACTCTGAACTGAGAGCTCTCCTCACTCTCCTGCTCATCCTAAAGAACCATATCATACCAACTCTGTTTCCTCACAGAGTTGGATGAATCCTCCACACTGACAGCCACTGTTGCTGCCACTGGGTCTGATCTCTCTCCAAGCTCACCATCCACCGGATGCCCCAAAGCTCGGTATACCCAGCCATCACAGATGCCAAGCAGACTCGCTGCACCCAAGCCCCCACTCACCTGATATATATAACCATGCCCACTCACATGAAGAACCGCATATCTGTCATCCTCCAAAGCTTAAACTGAGACCAAGTTCCTCTTCAGCTCTGGAACAGACAACACATCGCCAACCTCCAGATAACCACCAGACTCGAGTTGGAATAGGACTTTTCCAACTCCTTCTACTGCATGGGTGCCGGCATACCCATCCTCAGTCAGTATAACTCTGTCAATATCTGTCAACTCTCGAAACACTGCTCGTATCCCTGTCATATGGCGTGCTGCTCCACTATCTATGTACCATGCTCCAGTATCCAAACTCTCTGCTACACTACTGTCTGAAAGAATTGAGACAAGCGAGAATTCCCTCTCGAATTCCATCGCAAAATCTCCCACTTCAGCTGGAGAGGATACCTCAGGCTCTTCTTTCTTCTTGTTCTTCTTCTTGTTGGGACACTGCCCAGCATAGTGACCATAACTCTTGCAAGCAAAGCAGTTTACTTTGCTCAAGGCTTTGGCTCCACTGCTCGAGCCACCCTTTTTCTTTCTACCCTTAGCTGAAAGGGCCACATTCTCATCATCAACAACTTGCTCAGTCTTCCCTTGAGATCCTTCTCTGATCTCCTCCTGAGTAAAGTCATCCCACAGTCTTTCCCAAGAGAGAAAGTTCTCTATGCCAACTACATACTTCACGAACACATCCCACTCCTTAGAGAAGCCCTTCAGGGCTATCCACACTAGCTCGTGATCAGGAATCATCTCACCCACTACACTCAATTCATCTTTTATTTGTCTTAGTCTAGTGAGGTAAGAGGCTACATTCTCACCTCTCGCCATCTTAGTGCCATGAAGCTTATCTTTTAGAGCCATTTTACGATTTTCATTCTTGTTCTCATACAAACTTTTTAAAGTATCCCACATCCCCTTAGTAGTTAATTTTTCTGCCAAATGTGGGATGAGGTGATCTCGAACACCATCCAGAAGCAGTCTCTGCGATCTGGCCTCCTTCACCTCATGTATGTCAAGGGCTATAGAATCAGCTGCGGGAGGAACCACTGTGGTACTGACAAAGGTCCATAACTTGTTTTCCTTGAGAACAGCTGTCATCCGGGCTTTCCACTGTAAGTAGTTGGAAATCCCTTCCAACCGATCTTCATACCAAATGCAAGCCATCATTTACTTCTGCTCTTTTTCCAACAAGGCACACTCTGCCTTCTTTGACCAAAAAATATCAACTGTACTGAACCAGCACTTCTCTGCTCACTGCAAAAAAAAAAATATCAGCACTTCTCTGCTGCCCAACAGTCCACTGAAATCTCAGAGCCCCAGCTCTGATACCATGTTGAAAAATGACAACAAAAACTCAGAATCTGCCCACTTAACAGCCAACTGTAATCTGATGTCAAACACTTTACAAACCACTGATATTGACCTCAACAGTAAACACAAGTCATGCACATTTATCAAACATTAAATTAACTTGAATGTAGGCTAATATACTGTCTGTAAAGTACATTTAGCAATGGAAAAACTTAATAACCAGCAGACTGTCATAAAAGTTCATGCACAAAAATAATGTACCAGCATGCAGTAAAAAGCATATAAACACAGGATTTTTGGTCAACCATGACCCTAAAAAAACCCCACTTCAGGGAAAAAACCAGTCAAGAGAGAGAGTTTGTGTTAGGAAATAATGAGAAGTACAGCAACAGCATATACATCAGATTAATGTACAGCATTTATACTCAGTCACAGTACCCAAACTACCTTGGAAACAGTGCCATAACAGGCCTGTGCAAACAGCAATAAATACAACAGAAATCTTCTTGAAGTTCGTGCAAACAGAAGATAAATAGAACAGCAGAAATTTCACCTCACAAATCGTTCTAGGAATAAAAATGGAAGAAATCATCACTGAGGAAATCAATTTGGGCAAATGAGGCAAGGAATTAGCATGAGGTTTGTTCAGAGGATTTTTGTGATGCATCCCACACCTTCCTGCACTGCAGTGGGGTCCACATACATTCCGGGCAATTAATTTGTGCATTTGTATTATGTCATTGAGGGGCCACGATTTGGTCATATGGTCACATTATGATATTATCTTGAGTTATTATATGTTATTGTGCCATGGGGTCATGTTAGAGAAGGACATGTTACACCTCCTAGCCCCACCATGTGCTTATGTCATGTGTTTGTCACTTATCATGTCGTGCGTTCCCCCTAGGGCGTCTTAGTGAGTCTGCCCCCTCTATTTTTGAGTGATCCATGTATATTGTATTCGGGCTCATGTTAGCCATTGATTATCATTGATGTATCTTTTAATCTCAACCACTCATTCAAAAAGTGGTTAGGATTTTGGTCTCTCTCATTCCTATTTAAGGAAGGGACCCCCCTCATTGGAAAGGGACTTTGGCTCTTGAAATTTTCATAACGGAAAAAGATATTTATAGACTCTTGGTTTTTTCTTTGTGAGATGTTCTTAGATGGTGATTGGAAAGTCCATTTCTCTTAGCATTTGAGAATTGGTTATGGATCCAAAATATTTTCGTGGAAACATTGTTTAATTACAGGAGGGCGACTTCACTTGGGCTTTTTTGCAGGGGGTTCCTCAACTCGTTCTTTTGAAGAAGCTAATATCAGGGGGTTTTCAATAGTACCTTTGATTTCCATTTGATATGTCTCATGCTTTTATAGTCATTTTCTCTTGATGCATTAAATCTAACTTCGATAGTTTGCTTGTGCAGGAGAGGAGGGCACACTTGCTTCCTCGGGAAAATCGTTTTTACTTCGATACTCAGCCAAATCACCTCAAATTGATCGAGAAGGGATCGATCATCACCCTCAAGGAATCTACAAGATTTTCCCGGTAAGATCTACACTTATTTTATTTATTTGAAGTTCTAAGCCATTGGCCACTTTATTTTACTGTTCAAACCCTAAGCATAAAATTTAGAAAAAATCTTTCAGCTTTGTTATTTGGTTTTCAGGCGAACAATTTCTGGGTTTTCATCCTTAGGCCTAGCCCCAGGTGGGTCCTCGAGGGCGTCTTTCTATGTGGACTCCTTCTTCCCATTTCCATAGGCACTGATCTCTCCATGCTTGCGCCCTCCTTATTTGCTTGTCTTCCAGATGATCAAAACCTTGTATTTTGAGCTTTTGGCCTTTGATACTGTCAAATCTATTGTCAAGCTTTATTAGGAAGCCTCAAACTTGTCAGATCTACTCTTTGGCACCATTTACCCTATTCTAATTACACGTTTCCCAAGGCAGATGATTTTGACCATTTACCCTAGCATCTAAATCCTAGATACTTCTCTAATCTATAAATCATTGTGTTTAATATATTTAAAGTCAAATCTCATCCATCCTAAGCCTCCACGATCTAGGGTTCTTCATCCATTACCTTACGTACCCTATTTTCATAGCTTGATCTGGTAATTGGGTTAGATCTCTCTTATCGGGAGTAGATCAAGGTCTCCACCTTTGCTATTTGGGGCTTGGATAGCAAGAAGTGAAGAGTGCCTTGGTTGGCGTGACAACCAATCCATCTTGGGGATCGAGGCCTCTTGGGTCACCACTTTAGTTGCTCGTCACCTCTACCGTCCTGAATAGGATCACCTTTAAGGGCAACTACAAGTTGCGTGATAACAATCTCCATGAACTAAAATATCAAGTTCTCTAAACATCTAAAAAAAGATTGATCCCTTCATTGCATAACTCAATTTGGGGAAGCATCGAAATTTTCAAACACTAATGTTCTGAAACTAGCGAAGCACAATCCTAATATGGGACATATCAAACAAATCAGTATTTAACCTTTTAGAATGTTTTGATTTCACTACAAAGGATGACATCTATGACCGGTACTCCATATTCATTATCATGAAAGTTCGAGTGTTTAAGAAGTGGGATGATGTCGTCACTCATTTGTTTAAAACTGACCACTTTTCTTAATTTGAATGATGATTATCATTGAACATGTAATCAATAAGGTTCCATCATCTAATGCAACAATATCGAAGATATCACACAAAGGTGAGGAAAGGGAATTCCTTTTTTATATCAGCCAGCGGTGGCGGGAAGGATATATTCTCACCTTGAGTGAATCTATTCGAAAGATTTAATAAAATGAGGGCATATTTCAAGGATGTAGAGACGTCATCTATTTCAAATAGAGTAGGAGAGAAAGGTGGCGACATAGGAAACAACTCTTCTATCTTCGATGAAATCCACGGATGTATCTATCTAAATGGGATTTGGGGGTGTATAATATTCAAGTATTTGACCCATCCAATGCACCGCAACATATCATATTGCAAACTCATCTTCAAGGACTAAAATAGTCTTTGGTTAACAATCTTTCATGTTTTGGAGAATATCCTAATTTTTGTATTCAAAGGTAGGAGAGGTGGCACTAGAGCAGCGCATTCTACACAACACACGTGAGCATAGCATTACTTATAGTCATGATGCTCTAAATAATAAGGACACCAATATACCACTTGAGATACAATTTTGGGTTTAGGGGAAGGTGATCTACACTTTGCATTATTATTGAAAGAGTTATTCTTCTACATGGGGGAATGTGGTCTACTCTATTACATGGCAAGCAATTGTACATCCACACTTCTAAGAAGGTTAATTACTTATATCTCCCCATTTGACCTACATTAGGTTCACTTATGGTTTACAATCTGCACAGTTATTGAAATAGTTACTCTTCTCCATGGCGTTCAATTGCTTGTTCATACTTGTGAGAAGTTTGATCACTTCTAACACCTCAAGTTGGCCTACATCAATTTAACTAACAGTCCTACATTGTGCATATGTGAGAAGGAAGAATACTACATCTTCAACTTCCAAAATGATGGATAAAGATTCTTTACATAGTTTTTGATCAATTATCGATAATGTCAAAAAGATATACAATTATGCAACATCTCCCTCTAATGTTTGGAATAATAATCTAACATATACATCCTCATAAAGAACCAATATGGTAGGGAAAGAATCAAGAAAGCATTGGACATGGTCCTCAACTCCCACATATCCATCTATATTTAATCTAGGCAACTAGTTTGGGTTTACCTTGGCCAAGTCATGTAATCATCCCAAGCTCAAGAGTGTAGTATTGTTGCCATGGGAAAGCCAGGCCAACTACATGAAGGTCGAGCACTGTTAATTAATAAATCTTCATATGCCTTAATAATGTTTTTGCAGAGCATCAAAATTTCAATTCTATTAGATCTTATAATATTAATTGCTTGTAATGTGATTCCCTAGTGGCCAACTAAGGTATCTGACAACAATTGGAAAAGGAAAATGGGTAAAGAAAAACAAGAGAGAAATATGGGAAGGGGAATGAGTCAAATCTTGAGTGGAGAATGGAGTCGCCATCCAGTGTAATGACACTAGAAAAGAAAAGGATTCCCAAAAAAGAAAGGTACAAGGCAATAGAAAGCAAAATCGAAGCTTATGAGTCTATTAGAGAAAAGGGAAAATGTTTTACAAACCCCTTATTGGAGTTGCCAATTAAGGTGTTGTCAATGTTTTTTGTTACAAAACCATAAACGATGATAAACACTCTTCAACTTGGTAGATGGGCAATCTCTCACCATGAAAAAGGAGTTCGAGATGTCAAGATGAAACAAAAAGTTTGCGGAAAAACATGCTATGTTAAGCATGAGCAATTGCCAACAAGATTGCATTAAGTTCTAATTCTTCAATTGGTAAAACAACTTGTTCCTTTTATGTGTGGGTTCTTGATTTGATCATTGCATCATAATGTCACTACAAGTATAAAGGTCCCTTAAGTGGGGACTCTACCTTTTATGAACACAACTCCATCAAATCCTTCATAGTGTTGTTGGAAAAGGATTTAAGACAACATATTAATTGTACAAATGTAAGTGTAAGATAGCTTATTGATGGTGGGGCTTCCTATCTAGGGTTCCCTGGTTTCAACACTTTCAAAATATACTTTACAAAATTCAAAGGTAAAATTGAAATTATTCTAAGATCCGAAAATAAATGCAAAAGCCAAAAATTGCAAAAGTAGATATGGAGATAGAAATGGAAACTACACTAATTGCAAAGAAAATTACTGAAGTAAAATTGTGAAAGGAAATTGCACTAGATTTTTGTGTAAAGTGTACTAAAAACGAAATGGGGAATGATTGTGTCTTTGTTTTTGTTTTGTTTATAAATGATGCAAAATGTAATTCACATCCAACCTGCAAACAAACTTAAAACCTTGCTCGAACCAAAGGACCAAAACAAGAAACTAAGTTAGAAATTTATAAATGTTTTTCTAACTTTGGATTGGCAACCATTCGTCCTAAAGAGGTGTTGAGGGATTATGAAGCTATAGGAATCATGCATGATCAATTCATGAAACCTAACACCAGATTTTGTTTTATTGCACAAAACTAACAATTGCAACTTGTTTTTGAACCAAATTCTAAAAGTATCGATAACTAAAAGATGATGAGTGCACAAATAATTAAAGATTGATTGTTGATCTTGGTGATATTTTGTGTTAATTGAAACAAATCCAATCTATCATTCCTTTAGACATTCATTTATATTGTTATCTAAGTAAACCAATGAACTGAATACCGGATAGCCCTACTGGGGAGTTACAAGCACCAATTCAATGATCCAAATGAGAATAAGACCCCAAAGAAACAATGCCTTGGTACATCCAAGCCATCGTAATGCTTTGGAAACCTTAATACTCATTTTGTAACCCTACCAAAACTAAAACACTCAGCTAAGAAACTGAAAGAGAATGAAATGTAACATTATTGCAACTAATCTACCAAACTAGAAAGAGTTAACCAACTAACTAAAAGAAAAAAATTGATGTTCCTTTAAAAGATTGCGAGTAAGAAAGGAAAAACGAGTTTTCCATACACACAATCCATTATAAGGTGCTAATTTTTTTTATGAAATTGAAATGAAATTCAACCCTACCATAATCAACCAAAATTTTTCCATTATAATAAATGAGCTCTAAGTGAAATGAAATTCAACCCTACCATAATCAACCAAAATTTTGCCATCATAATAAATGAGCTCTAAGTGCAATGTTAAATGCATGTACGTAGCTTTGACAATCTAACCAAGGTTGATAGATTGTTCAACTTACTAATCTTGTACTCATACCGAAGATGCACAAACTTCAACTCATAAACAACTTGAAAACATAAACAAACCCTGCGTAACAGATCAAAATTTATCATTACAACAATTGAAATCTAAGTAAAGACAGTGAAGACAAGTATTCAATTTTGCCAATCTAGCCTAAACTAATAAATTTACCAATTTTTTAATCACGTCTTCCTACCAAAAATGCACAAACTTAAACTATGAACATGGAACAAGAATGAAGACTTCATACACTAAAATGAGAAAGTTAGTTGGACAAAATTCCTACAATGTTCAAACTTTCTTTTATTAAAAGTCCTTTTACAAAATGTAGCCTTCTATCTAAAAGCTCTAAAAAGAATAGTTCTAACCTCCAACAAAACTAAAATAAATAAATTTGGGTTGAAGTCATACCAATCCTTTGTCAAAATCAAATCTTTCCAAAAGATTTCATCATGTCCCTCCAAAATAAGCTTTCCCTCATTTTACATTATAAACAATAAAACGCTTTCTCGTTAAGTAGGGATTTTTAAAGTCTCTCCTTATGTATTCACCCATCAAACAAATAAACTTAACATTATACACATAAGCCTATAAACAAAATCATCTCCTTGGTACAAAACCATATAATAACGCCCACAATTGAAATGAACAATTCATTTATTGAATAAACATCCAACATAAGTACGACAACGAATATAAATCCTTAGATAGACAATTAAAAATATATATCAAATAAAGAAAAGATATGAGAAGATATAATGTGAAGTTATATATAAATAGACATCGAAATGTCACACTTGAATAAACACGTCTTTTTTATATGTAGCCTTCAGTTATTAATTATTATTATTACTATTCTATTATTGTGTATTTATGATTGATATATATATATATATATATATATATATATATATATATATATTTCATGAATGAAAGGATGTCCACTTAAAAAAAAAATTGTTTACGTTAGCCGCCAAATTGAGGGTCACATTGGCTTGCAGGGTGTAGACCAGTTGGCAATAGGGTGCACTCTTAAGACACTCCTTGTGACATCGCTGGTTCAAACCTCAACCGAGCCATGTCTGTAGCGCATGGGGTGGCATTGGTACGCCTGGGGTATAGTGGTAGCGGACCGAAATCGACACCATGTCACGCGAGTACGAGCCCGACCCTAGTTTGTGATTCCCCTAGTTATAAAAAAAAAGTTTTAGAGTTACGTTGTTTTTTTGTGATCAAACAAAATAAACATTTTGTTCCTAACTCAAAGTATGCTCTTTCCCTTTGTGGGCATTGGCTTGGTACTGGCGAAATCAGAAAGAGTTGCAACAACTCCTTAATTTTTCACACCCAATTAAAAAACTCATACTAATAAAATCAACAACCTCGAACACAGTGAAAATCTGGCACTCAAACATTAGTTATTGTGTGGGGAAATTTCTCAGGAGAAGCAGGAACCACTAGGAAGCGACCTCAGGGCACAGTTAGGCTACACCCTTGTTGGTGTAGTGTTGAACACCGCCCTCGAGACTCCATTCCATCCCACACGTCTTCGTGAGGAGCCACCTTTAGTTAATTTCCAGACATTGCTCCTTGTACCTCACGGTATATCTGGAGCTTCCCTTTTCCCGTAATCAAATCTCATCTCATAATAAGCTAAAGCTGATCAAGAAGCACTAGCAAAACATTTACAATACAACAGCACGCTATTTCGACTCCACTATTGGCATTGATCCTGTTTACATTTAATTCAATCTTTGATTCAGATCTCATGTGTTATGTGATTATATTATGATGATGATCTTAATTTATATTTGCAAGTGAATTTTGCTTTCAGTCAACCTATCTCAAACTCATAAACAACTTACCCATTCAAGATTAAATCGCTTAAATAGCCTTAGTAACTCATAGGGACTACCCCCCTTGGCTTCGTTAGGAGTTTTGCCTAAACGGAGGAGTCAAGATCAAAGTGACAGTACTTGACTCGAGACTTGCCCCCAAGGAACGCACTTAAGTAGCTTGAAGATTTCTACTGCGATAACCACCGAGTGCGTGTTCCGACGGCAACAGTGCCTACTCAAAGACAGTGCCCGATCCTCTAATGATGTGATATCTCTAAACCCTCATTTACTCTCAGCATGCTTTATGGTGTGATGGTATGTTAGCATTAGATATTACATGTACGCTTCAATAATGACTTATATACTTGAATTGTTGCTTGTCATTATCCTAACCTTGGTGTTATTCTTCATGCTTAATAAGTGTGTTATTACGATGTTGATTTGTACATTCATGAACTAAGTCATGTGATTTCATCCACTTCACGACTTTCTACCTCGTCGTATTTCATTTTGTTAACCAATTCACTCATCCCCTTCATTTCCCCCTTTGTGAATGATATGTTATTAGTGACAACATATATTGGTCTCATTACTATTCCAATGTATGAATGCCTCAAAATCAAAAAGCTAAAAGAGTCATGTACTCTCAAAAAGGAATTTGCTAACAAATTAAATGCAAAGGGAAATATCATGGCAAATACTCCCCATAGCAAAAGCCAAGTTCCCTCGTCTCGGGTTATCAAAACCACGTCTAAAGATAAAGGGACTAAGGAAATGAAAAGGCCAAATGAAATGTAAATGAAATCTCTAAAGAGAAATAATAAAAAATGAGAAGGGATCGCAATATGAAGGCCCGAGACCATGACAGCACTTCCTAGGCACAAATGTGGAAGAAAAATCTAAAAAATCGTAACTCTTGAAAGATAAGGACAGACCTAGCACTCCTTTGTTGCTATGATAGTTATTTCACAAAGACACCTTTCCTTCTCTATGTATGCAATTTATTTCATATACCTTCACCTAACTTAGACAGATGAGTTAGGCATGTTGACTTAGGAATCTCACATGTAAAAGGTTCTAACGATTACACCAATGTTAAACTAAATGAGTAAAAAGTATTACTCTTAGAAAAGTGTATTTGTAATGTATATCTTGTGTATTATTATCATGTTGGACTAACATTGTATAAGTTTTAATGATGCCCTGTCTTATATACACTAGAGCGGGACTCATTATTATTATATTTGCATGCTTATGCCAGTTAAACATCATTCTATGCTTTGGTCTAGCTACTGATATAATTGAAGAAGCATATCTCATCCTTCTATACTTGCAGCAGCAGTTATTTGTGATCTAGATCATTATTTTGATCATTCTTGCCCTGGTCAACCCAATTTGACCAAGTCAACCGCAGGGTCGAGATGAGTTTGGGCAAACAGTGTTCGAGATGGATTATTCATGGCCCATATGTGTCCATTAGATGGTTCCATGCTTCATACGGCAGTTACAGACGATGGTTTGATGGATTTTTATTATTTTTATCATTTACAGGCCATTATTTTATTATTCTGGGCATGGATGAGCTTACAGGGGCATCACTTGATGGTCACATGGATTTGAGCATTCCGAGTCCACTATTACACTCAGTTATCAATTATGGGCAGTTACAGGTGATGATATGGTCAGATTACCACTTTATTGCATTTTTCCATTCAGAAATGGCATGTCCAGCACTTTCATTGAGCATGTACGTTCTCCTGGGGCGCTCCTGAGGGGATAGGCGGTCCAACCAGTCGTTATTACTATATTACCCTATCCCTAGGCATTTTGGTGCAGTCAGTTTTGTGCTCGGGGCACTTGACAGTGAAATACACGCATTTTTGTACTTTCAGAGGTGGTTTTCCGGCAGTAGAATGGCTAGCAAAGGAAATCGATTTGGCTCAGTGGGGCAAGGAATTGGCATGAGATTGGTCTGGGATGTCATGATGATATTTTCCACACCTTTCATCATTGGTTCTGGCATGAGTGGGGTCCACACATCATCCCATCTAGCATTTTGGGGATTTTATTATGTACTTTTTGGCACACGTCCTAGTGTCTTTTGACACTTTATCACATGTTATGTTATTATTGATGTAGGTGGGGCATTAGTCTAGTAAAGACTTGATCTCTTAGAACCCCCCATCATGTTATGATGTCATGTTGTGTCCCTAGTCATCTCTTATGTCTCACGTCCCCCCTAGGGCGTTATTGAGGGAGGACGTCCCCTCTATTTTGAGTGATCCATGTATATCTTATTCCGACTCATCTTAGTCGTTGATTATCATTGTTATATCTTTTGATCTCAACCACTCATTTGAAAAGTGGTTAGGGTTTTGGTCTCTCTCATTCCTATTTAAAGAAGAGACCCCTCATTTATAAAAGGACTTTTGGCTCTTGGCTATTGGAATAGAAAAATATTCTTGTGAGAAATTCTTGTGATCTTGGTTTGGATGTTGTCTATGGTGATTGAAACTACTTTTCCATTGCATTAAGAGATCTTGGTGGATATCTTGCATATTTTGGATCCATAATTTGATTTGCAGTGAAGAAGACGATTTGGAAGAGGGGCGCACTGGCTACGGAGGCCCACCTTGTCTCTCTCTCTCAGATCTAGTTTATTCGGGGAGTGATTTTATCTTTGTACCAATTATTCTCTGCATTTTATTTCTTGCTTGCATCTACCTTCATTACTGCTTATTGATTGAGTTTTTCTCCTTGGTTTTGCAGGAAGAGAGGAGCGCACTTGTGGACTTGGGCAAATCGTGGGAGCTACAGAACACACCAAACTTTCATTTTATCTTTGCGGGAGTAATCCTCATCATTCTGGCATTCATTCTCATCATCCAGGTATGCTCACAAGGTACGTATTTTGTTCCTTCAACTTACCCATCTGTCATTTTCATTAAAACCCTAACTGCTAAAACTTATAAAAATTCTCTAGGTATGATTATTTGGCTTACTGGCAAACCATTTATGGGTTTTTATCCTTAGGCCTAGCCCCAAGTGGTCCTCAAGGGTGTCTTGCTCTGTGGACTCCATCAACCCCTTTCCCTAGGCACTCATCTCTCCATGCTTACGCCCTCGTTGGTTTGTTGGTCTTCTGAGAGGTTAATACCCCCTTTTCGAGCCTGTGACCTTTGATACTGTCAGATCTATCATCAAGTTGTGCTAGGAAGCCCTAATCCGCTCAAATCTACTACTTGGGACTGTTTTCCTTGTTTTAAGTACACATTTTCCAAGGTAATTGATTTTGATCATTTACCCTAGCACTTACATCCTAGATTCATTCTTAATCCTTAATTCATTGTGTCTAATTAATCTAATTCAATATCTCGTCTTCCCTAAGCCTCCACAGTGAATTTATTCCTTGAATCTAGGGTATCATACCCCTCACCTAACGTACTCTATTTGAATAACTTGATCTGGTGATTGGGTTAGATCTCTCCTATCAGGAGTAGATCAGGGTCTCCCCCTTTGCTATATGGGGCTTGGATAGCAAGAAGCGAAGAGTGTCTCAGTTGGCGTGAAAACCAATCCATCTTGGGAATCGAGGCCCTCTTGGGTCACCTCTTTAGTTTCCCATCTCCTCTAACATCCTGGATAGGATCATCGTTAAGGGCAACTACAAGTTGTGTGATAGCAGGACCATTTCCAACCTTTAGCACATCGTTTAAGGAATTATTTGACCACATTGTGTGGAGCGCTCTTGGTCTTTGGACCTCATTTATTGTATTTTGTTGAGATTTGGACCATTTGAGGAGAGCGCCTCACTTTCGAGGACTTGTTTGTTGTGTTTGGGCATTGATCGACCATATTCATTGGAGCACCTTCACTTTTTGGACCAGGGAGGTTAGGTTTGGTCCACTCTTGTTGAGCACGCTAGGTTTTTGGGGCCATTTGTTATGTATTGGGCCATTATTTGGTGGATCGACCTCTTCTTGAGCTTATCTTATACAATTGTCATCTACTTTGACCATCATTATGAAACCGCCCTCTTCCTTTGAGGAGTTGGTTAGACAGTTGAGCATTATTTGATGTATTTTGACTCTGTCTTATAGAGTCACTATAGGATAGATCTAGGGTTTTAGCCTAAGTTGCACAAAACGGGGAAACGTCTGGAAGTTTCTGAAACGGGCGACAGGAAACGTGACCTTCCAAAAATGGAAACAGCAAGGGAAACGTTGGGGAAACGTCGTATATAAAATATTAATATATATATTACTTATATTTAAAAAAAAAATCTTTCTAAATGTTTCTTTTGTCAATTAAAAAAAATCAAGTAATATCTAATTAAAAATTACTCTCATAATTTAAAAAAATTTAAAAAAGTATTTAGGGCCAAATTGAGGGACACACAGCCCTATTTTCCAACCGTATGGACCCACACAAGCTCAAGAATGTCGCGAAACGCGGGCCATACAGGTCGAAACCCGCCCGAAACGTCGTCGTTCGTACCATACAACGTTTTGTACTCGCGAACTGTCGTACGGTACGGACGACAACATTTCGTACCTGTTTCGGCGTTTCGTACTGGTACGGCTGTGCGGCAGGCATTTCTTGAAACTTAGGTTTTAGCATCTTTATTATTATTTTATTGTACAAAAAGTTGCATCCTTCTATAAAAGGAACTCACTTCTCATTTGTCATTTGTTGTTGAGTATTGAAGAGAAATATTATCACATATTTTGCATCAAAGGTCCTTTGTCTATTGGGGTTTCTTTTTCATGGAGTGTTACTAGATGGATTACATGTTGAGGAAACTTGTTACTTTTTCTATCATTGTCAAATTTATTTCCTAGTTCAGTTCGAGGGGTAGTCTTGTTCAAGTGGAATTTTAGATTTTTCATGTTAGTTTAGTTTTGTTGTTTGTCTTATGGCTTAGCAATCTTAGGAGGAGATGCAAATCAAGGAGCATAAGCTAGGGCGCAAGCTAGGATCTAGATTGAAGGAGTGAGCTTAAATAGGAATTTGCCTTCGTGCGAATGAATAGGAAATCTCAATAGTTTTGGTAGGAATTTGCCTTACACTTTGTTGCAGAAAATTCCAGCCAACCACTTACACTTCAAGGCTCAAAGAGATTTGATCCCAAGACCCCATTGGCCCAAGGTTTGAAAAGCACTAGTCTCTACTTCAAAAGATCAAAAATCTCTCAATTTTCTTCTTAGGGTTGAGAAAAAATTTAAAAAATCATAAAAATATTTTAGGAGTTTCCTTAAATTAGATTTTGTTAGTTCTTAGGGTTAGATTGTTGGTTTTGTTTTTCTGTAGATCAATTTTAAATTTCGACATTAGTTAGATGCTAAACAACCCTCAATATTCACTTTTTAACCACTAATAAGGGTTTTTCTACTTGCTGTACTTGTCAAAAAATTTCTAGGCATAAATATCTAAGTTTTCATCACGGGTCCTAAAGTATTTCAAGTGATTTAACTCAAACTTCAATCTGGAAATTATTTCTGCATAATATACAAATCTAGAAAGTTATTTTGAGTTGAAATCACATCTAAACTTCGGTTTCTCATGGCATAAATTTCGGAAATAAATATTGGATCAAATCTGAATTTTTAACTCAATATCTTACTGTTTTGCTCATTGAAATTGATTAGAACAGCAAGCATTTGATTTCTGGAATTTTATTTGGGGCTAACAAGTAATTTTGTTTGAGAAAATCACATGTTGATTGACACAAATGACTGTCATTTAATTCTGGAAATTATGGTTCAAATGTCCAGCTAAAAAATTTATGAACAACAAGGTATCCTAAGTGTTAGAAATGAATGATGGTTTAATTTCATATTTTGGTTAAGACTTCACACTTCTTAATTTCTGAAATGTCCTAATGGTTTATGCTTTAAATTTAAAGTGTTTATCTTCATAATTATTTGTTGTAGGATTCTGAAAATTTCTTTGTGCAAAATTGCAAATGTCATTGATTTACTTTTATTTGCACATCGCTCTTGATAATACATATATACATAGATTATGGGTGTTAAACGCAAAGTCATTTGTTAATTAATTTTTGAAGTTTGTGACAAAAATCATTAAGATCTAAACACCATATTTGTTGAAGTGATTTTGATCACTTCCACAAGTTGAGTTATTGTGATAAGTTTGAGTGACACCCTTTTGTCAGAGATCTTCTCTTTAATAAGGCCTCATTCAAAGATAATCTCACAAGTTAAGTAATAGATAGCTTCTATGACTTGCTTCTATTAATAAATTGCACTTGTGGATATATTTACTATAACAATGAATCTATTCATTTGAATTTTTCAGATATTTGTGGTCTGTTTCATTTCAATTCCACAAGTTAATTATTAATGTCCATGGTTCATTTTAGTTTGTCTTGAGCGATATTGTCTTTGAGTATTTGATCCATTGCTATCACACATCTTGAATGATTAAATGCTTAATGTGGGAACTCTAATTTACACGCAATCCGCACAAACCAAACAAGTTAAGACTTCCTTTCCCTTGATGTTCTCCTAAACTCAAATCGAATCATCCTATAGGGCATCCTCCCTTGGCCTTGAGAGTTAGCCTAAAAAGTGGAAAGATAAATACTTATGTGGCAATGGTATTTTTCTTTTGAAGTTCCACTCTCTAGAACTAGTGAATTAAGACTTTTCCACCTAGGTGCTAAATTGAGCTGTAATAGTAACTATATGAAAAGATTTCCGTAAGCACCTGTTGACCACCAAAACCAACTTGGTGGACAACGATGTACCATGCACATGTTGAATGTGCCTTGAAGATGAGAATGAAGTACTTAATGATTATATCAAGCGAGGCAGCTCTTCTTCTTGTCTTCTTTCCATGAAATTTTCGCACCCCTACGGGGGATTTTGTAAGGATATGTTAGCATGAGGGTCTAGTTTTGTGTAACTTAATCACCTAAGACTTTATCAATAGGGAAGTCCTTTCATCGAATGTTTTTCCACTTGGATAATTAAAATTTATTTTTAGAGATTTTAATTATTTGAGTTTTTCACTCAAAAATACCTCCAAAGTGGTGAAAGGTGTTCTAGTGATCAAGTCCATGGGGTGATTGGGGCCTAGGAATATTCTATATTACCATGCTAGACATTATCCAGAGTCTTGCAGAATTTCATTAGGTTTTACATAGGATTTTTTAATTTTTGGTCATTAAAAAAGGTCCCTCTGGATAAAATGTTGTATTGTAAAAGAGGGTTACTTGGTCCATTTTGATGTTGTATAGGGGTATGGGTACTCAAAGTAAATGGCATGAGACCCCCTACACCCTTGGGCCAAGTTTGAAGTCATTCGGACGAGTATTGACTCTCTAATTAAATGCCCAATTTCCTAATTTCCTTGACTGACTTGCGCAAAAGAGACTATAGTCACTTGGGGTGGCAAAACAAAGTTCCCTAAGCTCATAATATGATCATAAGACAAAATTAGATGTTAAAGCAACCCCCCCAAGCAAGTATTTTGAGTGTGGTGAAGTGCCCACTCTAGGGGGTGTGCCCTCCTCTCTTTGATTGGTTCGGTGAATAAAAGTCAATGGAAGGGGCCCCACTTGGGTGGTTTCCCCCCCATTTGACATAGCAATAAGGTTAAAAGCATTAAAAGGGGGGTTTGCCTCCCCCCATATTTGAGATCTCAAACCATGGGAATGCCCTCCTTGAGCAAATACGTCCCTCTCTTGGGCCCCCTTCTCTTCCTCTTGACACTTGGCACTCATGCAAGAGGGGTCTCCTTCCCCTCTTGGGCTATTTAAGGAGGCTCTTCCTCCCCTTTGAGGTTACAATCTCTCATGATCTTGCTTCATTTTCCATTTTTTCATCCTCTTGCTCTCATCTTGCCCATTCTTGGGTCATTGTAATTTTCAGCCATTTGGCTTTGTAATACAAATTCTTTGGAGGAGATTTGGTGTTGTGGATGCTCTAGATGGTGCTTTGCTTCTGAACTTCATGTTATTCAACCATTGGGAGGCCAAACAAGCAAATTGTTTTGCTTGGGTAAGATCTCTAGTAGTTTTGCTAGTGGTTTTATGTGTTTTCATATTTAACTAGTTAAGATCTTCATATTCTTGTTGGTTGAAGTTTATGATCTCTTAGCTCTTCAATACGTACTCACCTTTCATTTCAATTGTGTAGCAATATCTTACAAGTTGCAGGTCACTAGGTTTTGAGGGTGGAATTCTTTGAAGATACCCCACTTCTCCAAGCATTAAATGAACAAAGGAGCACTATCTCTTCCTTTTCTCCCATCTTAAATTTTCTGCATTATATGCTACATCTTTCTCATATATAAATCTGATTTAGATCATTGTTTACATGTTATTATTTCATCAACAAACTACTCATACATTTTCAGCCATTTGTGTATATTTTTATATGATAAACTAACATAGTCCCAAAGTGATTTTGGGCATTTTTCTGTGATTTTTGTTTGCTGGTTTTTAGCAAGTCTGCACACTTTCAAGAGGGATTTCCTACCCAAAATCAGCCATCTCCAAGCATAGAAGCCCTCCACAAGTCACTACTTCAAGCCATTCGCAAAAACGGTCAAAAAATCACTTTTTCTCCCTCTTTCTTAATAATATCTAGTGTTGGTTTTTACATCATTGTAACAAGCCCAAGAGAGTCTCTTGGGCTTGATTTTATTGCACTAGTTATCAAGCATTTACTTCTTAGTTAGTTAGTTTTTAGTTGCATGCAAGTGAAGAGGCTTTTCCCATCCTTGCATGGTTTTGTTAAGTGGGTTTTAATTGCATGCAAGTGAAGAGGCTTTGTCCATCCTTGCATTGTTTTGTTAGTTAGCTTTTAATAGTTGCATTTACTTCAAGCATTTATTTTATTTGCCCGCACCTCACAAGTGAAGTGGCTCTGCCCATCCTTGTGATATCGCGCTTGGCTTGCATTTTATTTCAAGTATTTGCTTAACTTATTTTTGCCCACACCTTGCATGTGAAGTGGCTCTGCCCATCCATGCAATATCGTTGAGGCTTGTATTTATTTTCTGTAATTTATTTCCAAGTACTTTATTTTGTCCGCACCTCACAAGAGAAGTGGCTCTGCCCACCCTTGTGATATCGCGCTTGGCTTGCATTGTTTTAGTTTAGTTTTGCTTAAAGGAATAAAATTTAACTTAAGCGCCATTTTTGCCCCGTATCCTCTCCCCCCGCCGGTTCGACCGATCTGGGGTGACGAGAAAGGGCAAAGATTTGTGTTGCTAATTTAATAGGCACCCAAAACCATATCTTCACTAAAACGGAGAAAATGAGACTTGACCTGTGGAGCTAGTGGGGTAGAGGCCATGGGGGGTCTCGTGGCACTTTGTGTCCTCCAGTTGAGCATCCAGCAAGTTTCGAGTTTGACCCGTGGAACTAGTTGGGAACCTTGTGTTCTTAGGTTGAGCACCCGACATCCTCTCTCTTATCGAAGGAGATAGTCTCTTGGGGTAGACATCTAGATTAGTTCATTTCTTTGCAACAAACACCTTAATCCCCTAAGTCAAAGAGAGACATAAAATTTACAGGACCACTCGCACAACATTTCTTTTTGGTTTACAATATTTGCTTCAAGCACTTACTTTCAGCTCATTATTGCTATGTGTATCTTAATTTCTTAAGGTTGTTCATAATCTGCATTTCAAAGCTTTGTGTGACATATCGATTATCTATCTACAAGCATTTTACATTTATTGGTTCATTTACTTGAAGTTGTGATTTCATGATATATTTTGTTAGTAAATGAATTAATACTATGGAAAAGTACCTGCTTAGTTATTATTGTGACTCCATAGCCCGAATAGAGACGGCATTGGTCATTTTGATTATTTGATTTATTTCTCTCTCAAGTATATCATTGGTTGATTAATTAAAAGGTTTGCTTGTCATTGAAAGATTTGCATTTTGCGCATTGACTGTCATATTAATCTTTAGTAGTTTACAACTCCCTAAAACAAACTATAAAAAGAACCTAGTAAGTAGGGACTACCCCCCTTGGCCTTTAGGAGTTGTGGTCTAAACGGAGGAGTTTGGGACCGAGGTGACATTGGGTTCTTAACTCATAGTTGCCCTCAGGAACACACACAGTGGTTGAGAGACTTACCCGTGTCCAAGTGTGTTTTAGGCGGCAACAACGCCACCATATCTAATTGTCAATCTGTTAATGCAAAATCTTCCCCGGCATATTTGTTGATAAAGTGTTTTGAACTTTGAAGTGATGTGTATGTTCAAGTAGAGAATGCACAGAGGAGTTGTACAATGCTATGGGGGAGTTAGGCCTAGGGGTTTCTTCCTATAAATAAAAGCTTCACCAATCCTCGTGTTTCCCTTGGTGCTTTTTGGGATTAGATCGAAATATTGTTAGGTTGTTATCAATATGCATAAAGATTTGTGTACAAGCATCGACATTGTACAGAAAATAGGGCATTGATTTGTTTTTCAAAGAAACATGTTTCTTAGAATATTATTAAAGAGATTGAGGTAAGTCACTCATGATAGAGGGTGTTCTGTTGTGACTGTTGAGGGTGTTGAAAAGATAACTCTAGAGGTCCACCCATATTTTTGGTGTGGGTGTGATGAGGACCAGAAACTTTTGTCCTTTATGTATTATGTAACAAAGTGACGTTTATGTAAATAAAGTGAATGTGATTTTATACTTTAGAAAAGTGGGTCACACTTAAGTGATGTATTTAATAATTAATGTTTTTAATTATTAAAAAGTGAATTAAATGTAGACCCTTGATTTTGTAATTGAATCTCAACCCTAGATTAGGTAGTTGATGGAGTTAGTTACAAAAGATAAGTATAAAACAAAGTAAGGGGCAAATGAGAACACTCACCATCAAAGAGAGGAGAAAAGAGATTAAAGACCAAGGAGAGTTTCCCAAGCAAAGAAGGGCACAAATTTCAAGGAAGAGAAGCAGCACGCTTCCCAAGGAGAAGTACACAGTTTGCAGCAGCCGTACAACAGCATTAATGAGAACTGCACATGTGGACTCGGATCTCTAGATAACTGGCTTGAATCCCAAGAAAAATTGTTGTGCATTAAATGCAGTTCGTACACCAGTAAAGGCAAACTTGTGTGGGCCCATAAATTGGGACAAAACTGTAGCAATCCGTACAGCAAGTACAGTAGGCCGTACAACAGAGTTTGGCACAGTTTTCGAGGTCAGCACAGAAATCGAGGTTGACTAAAATTTCTGGGTTAGTTTTTTGTTTATGAAATTTTGCCAATGAGGGTTGAAAGAAAAGTTTTGTACATTGAATTTGTTGTACTCTTCTTAATGAAAAATCTTTCTTAGGGTTTTGCCCGGTCTTTTACCAAAATAATTGTGTTCATTTGCTTAAACATTGTTTCAGTATTTGGCAGTATTTTTGGAGTACATTTTTGAAGTGTGGTTTTACTTTCTAAAATATAAGTTAAAACCCTAGATTCTTCAAAGTACTTGATAGAATGTGTAAATGAGCCATTTCATATTTTAAGTCAATTTTCTTCATGGTATCAGATCTCAGTTTAACAGAGCCATACTGAAAAGAAAAGAAAAAAGTAAGCAAGTGTTCTTTGAAGTTTCAGAAGAGTGTTAGATTTATCTTTCAAAGTTGTTTTTGGTTGCAAGTTATTCTCCATGATGAGCATTAGGTATGAGGATAGGTTGGATGGAGTATCCAACTACATTCCATGGAAAGTAAGAATCACTGTTGTATTAAAGAAACTTAGAGTTTGGGGTTTCACTAACAGTGTCATGACTAAGCCAACATATAAAGATGAGCTTGAGGAGTTTGAAGCCCTTGAAGCCAGGACCCAGAGAGTTATACTGGATGGGGTTCATTCCACACTTAGCAGAAAAGAAAATTGTTAAAGAGATGTGGGACACATTGAACCAATTGTTCGAAGCAAAGAACGAGAACCGGAAGATGGCCCTAAAAGACAAGCTACACTGTATCAAAATGAACAAAGATGAGGGTGTAGCCTCCTATTTGACTCATGTTACTCAAGTCAAGGAAGAGTTGGCAGCAGTAGGAGAGACTATCCCTGATTCAGAGTTGGTGAGGATAGCCCTAAAAGGCTTCACCAAGAAGTGGGAGGTCTTTGTGAAATGTATTGTGGGCAGAGAAAAACTTCCCAGTTGGTCCAGATTATGGGATGATTTTACCCAAGAGAAAATCCGAGATGGGTCACAGATTGGCCAATCTAGTGAGGATGTTGAGCAGGATGTGGCACTTGCAGCCAAATCAAAGAACAAGAAGAAGAAAGATTTGAGTCAGATCAAATGTTATCATTGTGGTCAGTCAGGACACTATGCCACGAAATGTCCTGAGAAGAAGAAAGGAAAGTCAAAGAAAGATTCAGCAGCTACTACAATGGAAGAGTTTGTAGATGAGTTTGCAGGTGAATTTTCTCTAGCCTCTTTCAACTCTAGTGTAGGTAGCTCAGTTTTCGAGCATGTCTGGATAGTTGACAGTGGGTCAACCAAACATATGACTGGAGTGTATGATGCATTCCAGACTATCATAGAGTTGGGACCAGGACACTACATTCAGACAGAGATTGACGGTCCACAGATAGCTATTCGAGGGGTTGGAACAGTCAGGTTCCAACTAGATCTTGAAGAGGTCTTGGAGGTACATGGAGTCATCTTTGTACCTAGGATGAGAGTTAGCAAACTCTTAGTGTCATCTATTGAAGATGATGGTTATGGGATGTTGGTCAGGGACGGTCATATCTTCATTTATCGGAGAGATGATCCTGTCATGACCACTATCTTGCTTAGTGATCGCAGGGACAGATTATATATCTTGAGAAGACATGTACGTCCATGGACAGGTGGATGGTTGTCAGAGTCAAAGGATGGGCCAGAAGATACAGTTGATCAACATGTTGTTTACATTTCTTTTGATGAGGAGAGTGAGTCTCTCCAGAGCACTGGCAGAAGACTCAGCCAGACAGGTGATGGTGATGAACAGCTTGATGAGGTTCAGGTAGAATCTCAGGAGTCAGAGCTTTATTTCAGTGGTGGGCACTTTTCTCCGAGAGACATTCCAGAGCAGGATGGAGTTGCATCAGGAGTCAAAGGCAGAGATTTGGATGGTGCTGGAAGGACCTCCCTCGTTAAGAGGGAGTGTTGAAAAGATAACTCTGGAGGTCCTCCCATATTTTTGGTGTGGGTGTGATGAGGAGGACCAAAAACTTTTGTCTTTTATGTATTTATGTAACAAAGTGACGTTTATGTAAATAAAGTGAATGTGATTTTATACTTTAGAAAAGAGGGTCACACTTAAGTGATGTATTTAATAATTAATGTTTTTAATTATTAAAAAGTGAATTAAATGTAGAGTCTAGACCCTTGATTTTGTAATTGAATCTCAACCCTAGATTAGGTAGTTGATGGAGTTAGTTACAAAAGACAAGTATAAAACAAAGTAAGAGGGGAAAATGAGAACACTCACCATCAAAGAGCGGAGAAGAGAGATTAAAGACCAAGAAGAGTTTCCCAAGCAAAGGGCACAAATTTCAAGGAAGAGAAGCAGCATGCTTCCCAAGGAGAAGTACACAGTTTGCAGCAGCCGTACAGCAGCATTAATGACAGCCGCACGTGTGGACTCGGATCTCTAGATAACTGGCTCGAATCCCAAGAAAAATTGCTGTGCATTAAATGCAGTCCATACAGCAGTAAAGGCAAACTCATGTGGGGCCAGAAATCGAGACAAAACTGTAGCAATCTGTACAGCAGCCGTACAGCAGAGTTTGGCACAGCTTTCGAGGTCAGCACAGAAATCGAGGTTGACTGAAATTTCTGGGTTAGTTTTCTGTTTATGAAACTTTGCCAATGAGGGTTGAAAGAAAAGTTCTGTACATTGAATTTGCTGTACTCTTCTTAATGAAAAATCTTTCTTAGGGTTTTGCCCGGTCTTTGACCAAAATAATTGTGTTCATTTGCTTAAAGATTGTTTCAGTATTTGGAAGTATTTTTGGAGTACATTTTTGAAGTGTGGTTTTACTTTCTGAAATATAAATTAAAACCCTAGATTCTTCAAAGTGTTTGACAGAATGTGTAAATGAGCCATTTCATATTTTAAGTCAATTTTCTTCAGAGGGGCAGATTTATATTCCTTAGAAAGTTATGACAGCAGGAATAGGACATAAAGTGAGAAGCTGTAAACTTTTCCTTGAGACCGTTTTGATAGCATATGGCAGCAAGTTACAGGAGGTTTAGAACAGAAGAAAAGGAGATCAGAAACGTATGCAAACAGCCTAGATGAATAGGCAATCATGTCAAGAGTCATGAGAGGGTCACTTTGGGTGTTGTGGAACTCAGCAAGCAGCTGTGATGAGGATGAATGCTACAGGAATTTTATGCCCTTCCTCTTATGGACTGCTTGCTGGAGTCTTTTCATTTGCATAAGCTCATAGATGTCAAATTGAATCTGTGGTTAGTGGCTAAATGAGAGAACAACTTAAGACAGCATACAGGGTAAGAGGAAAAGTGAATTTATTGGTCATGGAGGATTCCATTCGTGCTGTAGAGATGTTCAAGATGATTAATGCCGATAACAGTAGTGTTATTGCCTTTGATGAATTGTTTGACATATAAAAAAGCAGAGAAAGATAGTGTTAAGAGGACAGTACTCTAGCCTTTTTCTGCAGCTAGAGGTACTCTTTTCCTATGAGATGATGTATATGTGTGATATGGAGTGCCCAATCCATCAGTATGATACCTAGAGAATGAACCATACCTCATTCTACTGATTTACAAACCATCCTAAAACAATCTGCATGCTGGCAACATTCTGCGGAAATATCCCCACTAAGTGAACTTCATAGTGCATACCATTAACCTTCGACTTGCTCACTCGGCAGCGGTGGAGCTTTTTCCAGGGTCTTGTTAGCAGCAATGATTAGTAGCAAAACACATGCCTTCAGGAATTCTTTGAGCATTTAACAGCAGTAGGTATTGCCTTTGTTTGTATCTCTTCAAGCACTCAAACAGCCAGAGCAACAGAACATGTATATCCACGGAATTTTCTTCTGTTTCAGGACAATGTATTGATGCAGATCTTAAGTCCTTTTACTGTGCACATACAGGGCGCATTCGAGAGGGAGATTACACTGGTAATGGAGGTGCATTAATGAAGGGATCACATATTATTGTTAACATACTAGGGAATGTGCATCACAGGCACGAGTGTAACAACAGTTAAATCACCAGTTCACATTCTTTATTTGGCAGCTAGGAAGAGGTATTGTATTTTTCGGCAACATGCAAGTGCACTACTATCAGCAAAGAGGGGTCTACTCCCAACTCATCTTTAGATATATCCATGCATCGAATTGACAGCAGTTATGACTGCATAGTATTTGAGGAATTTCCCTTTGGACTGCTGTTGACATATACAAGAGGATGGTGCACTTCCCAGAAGGGTCTTATCCTCTTTCTCAGTTAGTTAAGTCATGCAGAGCATTGACCAGAGCTTAGTTTCAGTTCATGTCTAATTATAACCAGCCATGCATTTAACTTCCAGATAGTTTTCTAATCAGGGCAAGGAGTAGGGTGCATCAGTTGACGCTAATCCCCAGTGATCTCATGTAGGTGAAGGAACACCCTTAACTCATTTCAGGACTCATGCAAGCAATGAGTGAACAGCAAGTGGTCAAGGTGGTTCATCTTATTTGTGGGCAGCAAGCATGCTTACACAGTCTACTCGTGCATGCCTACTCATACACTCCATTGTAAGCAGCTCCATATCCATGTTTACCAAATAATAACGATGCAGCCATTGGAAAAGAGACACGTCTATTCCAGATGGCATGCATAGCAAATGCACTTTCAGATCTAACAGTACTGGGGCAAAGCTTTAGGAGGTCAAATATCTATATAAAGATGATTGAAAGATTGTAATAGTGCTGGATTCCGTGAGATTTGAATCTCTGGCTTTACTTCTAATTGCCTATTGGAGCCTTGATGATGAAGGAGAATTGAACAATTGGTCTTCAGCTTTCCTCTATTTTCTGTGTTAATTTTTTTATTTTTTGGTTAATGTTGCAGCCCTCTTGCTCAATCAGACCAGTTGATTTTGTAGGTTTTGTGGGTATTGCTCCCCTAGTTTAGTAAACTTTTTATGATCCAGAGTTGTTTCTCCTGACCCTGAAGGTTCATAGGGTTAGAAGATCTTTTCCTGGGTTTTCTTTCAAGCGACTACAATAGGGTGTGAGTAGATTTTGTCCCTTAGCATAAGGATTCTCTGAGCCCAGCATTGACATGGGGATTAGGACACCTTGATCTAGTGAGATTCATTAGGAGAGAATGCCTCAACAGAATTCTCCATCACCAACCGAACATTTGTTTCACTTTCATCTGACCCCATGACCCAAATGGCAAGCACCACTTTTCCAAATCCATCCAAAACTGATATCGATTTACCTTTGTGAAATTTGTCTATTTATCAATCTGACTTCTTTTCCATAATGAATATATCAGAAGCAGTTTCTAGGGACACCCCCTTGGTGTTGGCATGAACCAACACAAACTGAGAGGAGCTCAGAGGGTGACAGATCCTCTGGTCCTGCACTGTTCAACCAGGGCTTCGTTTGTGTAATACCGATAACACAATCACAAACCAATTATGCCTATTGTTATCCACTAAAATTGCATCTGTGTGGATTCCGAGTGAACTGTTAAAGATTTGAACAATCTAATTGTTCATCATCAGTGTTCCGAGATCCATCAGGCCAGATGCTAGCCCTTTTTTCAAAAAATTGCATGTCCATACCCCCATGGGGAATTGTGATAAGTTGGTCTAAGCATAATCTTTTTGTAACAAGCTTGCTTACCTTAGGTTTATCTATCAAGGGGATACTCTAGAGTGTTTTTTCCTTAGGAATTATGCATTGCGATTCAGTGACGTATAATTCCTGAGTTTTTCACTCACACCTCCAAAGCTGGAGTATTTACCTTGGTGGTCAAACCTTGGGAGGTTATAAAGCCTAAGTGTCTATGTATTTGTACATGCTAGCCATCAATAATGAGTCATATAGACATGCACTAGGTCCCCTAGGAGTTTGAGTCAATCCCGACAAAAATAATTTTTCCCGTAAAATAGTTTAAATGGGAAATTTCAAATTGTAATAAAAGTATGGTCTGAAGGCGGATTTTGGTGTGGGGATGCTCGTTTTCACACTCAGAGCATCCTCTTTACCCTATGACCCAATTTTCCTATGTTTTGGGTGATTAAATTTTCACTTAAAGCATTTTTGCTCAAAAGAGCAACAAAATGTCAAAAAAATGCTAAAATGACACAAAATGCACAAAAGGGACAAGTGAGAAAACCAAGGAAACATATTTAAAACATGTTGAATGAGGTGCCTTTTCATCATAAGTGAGGGGCGACTTAGTTAAGTGGATAAAGCACATGTGTTTAAAAGTCATATCTTATGGTGGTGAGTATATCTTATGAGAGGTGATGCACCCACCACCTCATGAAAGCGATTGGGTCGAGTGTCAAGTGGAAAGACGTGTTGGCATTTTATTTAAGAAACCAAAGGCGAGTTCATTAAGATTCTTGGCGAGTTGTTGGATGGTAAATCTCTTGGATAGCGAATTTATCTCTTTAAGGGATGTGCCATCCCTCTCACATGGGCGACTTATGGTATGTGGCAGCCCATAAATGGATGGTGGTAAAACCAAGAAGGAGGTCGCCTACCTCATGAGAGGTACCCTCCTTTGAATTAGATCTAAACCATATCAATCACATGCATTTTCAATCCCTCATTCATTGGAACTCGCCCCTCTTGGTGGTTGATGCCCCCCCCCCTTCTCCATTTGCTATTTAAGTGAGAGCTTTAGCTCTCTTTTGTTCATGGTCAGAGGACCGAAAGGCTGCTTCTAGTTGTATTGTATCGTATCATCATTTGGAATAAAGAAGGCTTTGGAGGCAAATCTATGGTGTAATGCTTTTCATGTGTGGACGTTGATTGTCATGCGCTTATGAGGTATAATCTGTCTTGTTTTCTTTGCTTTTGGTTAGTTAGCTGTAGGTTTGCAAGGGGAGGTATCTCTCAGCAGGGTAAGAGATTGTTCTAGTTTGATTCATGCTCTCACTGTTTGCTCGTTTTAGATCTCTTAGCTCGCATGTATGTTTTAGTTTAAATTGCATGCTTCCTAAGTTTCTCTTTCCGGCGGCACCTCTGTTTTAATCATCTATTTGTGCAAGGACTTCTAAGTTGCAGGTGATCTCACTTGGAGAAGGGGTTGAGCTAGGTTTCATCCTCCTCATCTTCAAGATCTTATCAAGGACATAGTACCATGGTTTTCCACCAAAGCAGACTCCGTGGCCCAAAAGTTCCCAAGATTATAGCACTCTTTCTATCCCTCTCTCCTTCACTCTAAATTAAATTTTCCTTTGGTTACGATTACTAACATGCTTGAGTATTTTGGTTTCGTTAAAAAGAATATCTAAAGCCCGATTCGTTTAAGCATGTAACTAGATCTAGAAGTCTAAAAGCAATATTTTCATAGTAGATCTAGCTTTATCAAGTACTTGTGCTTATTTTGTAACTTTCGGTACTTGATATTTTTTATGATTTTAATGCTTATTTGGGCACATTTGGTGCATTTCAGGTGGCTGATTTCACAGTTTTATCGCCATAACAAGAGGTGTTGCCGGAAAATCGAAGATCTAAAGCCATCCAATTCTTCCCGGAGCATATACTTCCATCTTGTACCATTTTGAAACGTGTAAGGCCTTTAGATCCAGATTTATAAGGACCAAAGGCATCCACCTTCATTTTATAAAGTAATTAATAAAGGCAAGCAGGCTACTCAGTGCCTGCCCCGATCCCCCCAAGGGGGATCCGCGTCTTTGGTGGTTTGGTGAATTTTGTTATTTGCTTTTGTTTTAGATTAGTTTTCATTGTGCAATCTTTAAAATTAACATTCACATGCACACAATCCGCCCCAATAGGGTTGTATAGTTAGTTTTATTTTTATTGCTACAATCTTGCTTTTACATTTTAGTAAATCATCAACAAATAAAATTTGCACCCTTGCTTTCCCGAAGAACTGCACCAGTCATTGGTGTGTGGAAAAGAGACTCTTGGGTTTAGAATAGTTAATCAACTCACCCAAAACACTTAATAAAATTTACCAAGGCTTGAAGTTTCGAGTATGGTCTTGACCGCTACAGCTTAGTCTGATCAGTTGGTCAATCAGAAAGGGACTTGAGTGACTAGTTTAATAGGGCAATCCAACAAAAACTTGAGCTCTAGAACTCGGGAGGTCGCATGAAACTAACTACAAATTCAATGGGCTACTTTAAGCAGGTTATGCCTTGCCCAATTGGACCCTTGGTTTAGTTGTCACTACGCTCAATTCGAAGGCCTAGGTTGGAATTGGGCCAAACCACGAACTAACCCATTCCTTAATTCACACATCTAATAAAAACATTTAAAATTGACCAACAAGACGTGCATCACTTTCACGACACAGCAGCACTCCAATCTCGTGTGACTCCATTTGCATTGGTCCAATCTGAAACAATCAAATCAATTAAGTAAACCAATGTATCAGATGGATGTATCCTTTTTCATGCTGTTGTTTTAAATCACAAACTGCAGTCTTTGGTTTAGTATTAATTCACCTTCAAACTCCTAGATTAATTTCTTTCTCTAACTTAGCTTAAAAGCCTTAGTTTGTTTTTCATAGGGACCACCTCCCTTGGCTTCGCTAGGAGTTGGCCTAGACGGAGGAGTTGAGTGTTGAGTGATAGTATCTCGACTCTTTGCTTGCCCCCAAGGAGCACATAATGGCCTTAATATTTTTGCCACGCTAATGGTTAAACCCCTTTTCCCCCGAGGTGCGTATCTGGCGGCAACACCTATCATAATAATTAATAATTTGCAATCGCTATTTGAGATAAAAATATCTTAAACCCAGTTCAATGGAACTCTAATGGGACTTGTCTAGCTCATTCATTATATTTAACTTAGTGGGACTTGTGTAGCTCATTCATTATATTTAACTTAGAAGTAAATATCTTCAAAAACAAAAGAGGTGTTGTGTGTGCATATGCCTCTATCTATGCATATGAATACTGATGGTGTTTTAATTATATTGGTATCCAAACAAATACATTTCACTGAAAAACAGCATCCCAAAGAATGCATAAATAAAAAGAATACCCGCAAACAAGGTCCTGCCTCCCATTCATTTTCCTCAAGGCGATATTCATGCATCACCCAATCAGTTCGTTCACCTTGTGGAGCCCGGCCTCTATAAAAAACTAGTGTCTTTTTTATTCCTATTGTGCTTGCCCGAGAGTAAACTTTACGATCCCTTCCTGTGGCCTTCCAATACCCAGCTTCAGTAGCCCTATTAGTACGTGAACCATTGGGGTACTTCCTATCACGAGGACTAAAGAAATACCACTCCATGTCAGTGTTGGGCAGGAAGGATTTCTCTGCAAAATTGCAAGAGATTCAAGCATAAGCCATTCTGTACTCATTACTGAATTTTACTTATCACATAATCAGGTCCAGGAACATGTGCAACATCATGTTTGTTAACACCAAATGTCATTTACCGGGATGATTTGTCTGCGAAACATACAAGCTTATTTCAAACATGAGACATTACGTACTAGTTACTGAAGTTTAGTTTTAAGTAAACAGGTGTGTGAATCTATGCAACATTAATTTTTTTCATACCAAAAATTTATTTTACATGAATAAAGTGTGCAGAATTGCTCAAGGTTAACATGAAAAGCTGTGGGTACCTATGCAACATTATGTCATCATGTCTTCTTACCTGAATTTTCTCTTGTTTGCAAAACTCAACTGTGAAAATCCAGGTTATCCCATTAACTACTATCACTCAAAAACTGAATATTACTGTTCTGGAAAGCTTGCTAAGCTGTGTCAGTTCACAAGTCATTATTATTGGAACATATTCTGAGATAAAAAGATGTGAAAATAATACTTATCCAATGCTGTACTAGAACATTTCAACCACCTGTGGAAATAAGCAAATCATTCTTTGGAGTCATACTACTGAAATCTATTCTAGAGTAACCTAATGTAAATACTAATAATTCAAGAGCCATTGTGATGAAATTATCTGGATGGAATGTCCTAATTTAATTTACTTTAATATAAGCAAGGATAATGAGAAGGTTACTGTCTCTACCTTTAACAGAATTTATATTCATATTAGAAGCACTAGGAATCTGTAAGCACTTGCATTTACTATTTACCAAACTTCACTTGAACGTGACTAGCTATAGAAACCTGGAAGGCATCCTGTTCTATGCTCTAACTGAAATTTCATTAACATAACTACGTTTGGCAATCTGCAAGCTATTGAGTCTTTCAGTGTCCCTTTCTTGGGACCTACTTAGCAGAGCCACCTGTTCAAATTCAAGAGTCATCCTGTTGAATATGATTCACCCTGTTGACATTCCAAGTAACCAGTCAAGGAAACAGGGCAGTCATTCAATGCACTTCCATGGAAATAGCTTCTAACATAACTACCCAAGGCATTCGATGAATTAATTATGCCGTAAGGGGTTTCCCTTATAGCAGCATAATTGTTGATGGGACTTTTGAAATTTCCTGACCGTCCAGATCTGTTAGATGACCATCTGGTTGTTTGCTAATAAGTTGCCCTAGAAGGGATGAAAATGTATGTCTTAGTTTGATATCTTCTCTCCTTGAATTGCCATGGAGTTTGGGGTTGTTAGAACTTAGAAGTGAAATATTGTGATATTTCCGCTGTTGTTTAACACCTTTTACAGCAGTCCTAAAGGCTGAAAATTCTAAACAACCCTCCTCAATAAAGCAACACGAGCCCGCACTAGCAAGTCGTCTTACAAAACCTCTTTGCCAACCAAGAGGCCATCACAACTACCCAACAGGAGATTCAACAAGCACCCAATTATCCCCAGCAGCAAATGGTTCTTACAAAAACATTGACATTAACTCCACAGAGATTCATATTCAGACCCGTAATTGAGCTTACGGCATGCCAGATACATTAAAATTCAAGAAACCTTCTAGGAAGAAGGTGAAATTTCAGTTTTGCATTAATTGCCCAAGTACATGAAATTTCCACATGGTGTCAGAGCTTGTTATGGTTGAGGTCACTTTGAGTAAGAGGGATTTTGTATTTCAGCTGGATATTACCTTGGAAAGGTACTTGACCTAGTTAAGATCATTGGGCGAGAAACCGTAGATTGCTTTGAAGAAGCACTTGGACACAAGAAAGGGGTTTATCTTCCTCATTCATTTATGATTTGTCCTTGAGATGAGCACTCGTACCTGTGATATGTTTTGATGGGCTTCTCTCATGATGAGAGAAACCCAAGATGTGCAATACAATGTAGATGGATCTTTTACATTGATGGCTATTATGGATGTACTTTTCAGCTGGTGTGATGCCTACGATGACCTGTGGTAGGTTGTTGATTGTGTTCCAGTGGTTGCCAATGATAGGTGATAGATCAATGTGATTATCAGTTGGCATGGTTTTATTTTTAGTAGGTGAGATACTCTAGAGGACTTGATATAGCTCATTGATTCGTTCAAGTAGATGCCAGTTTGTTTTTTTACCTCTGATAGGTGGAGGATCTTCTTCAAATTGCAGACTTTCCAGGATGGATACAAATTTGGTCTCTTGATTTTCTTCTAACACCATATCTAGTGTTGGTTGGTATGTGAACAATGACGGCCCAAGACACGATATATGACAGATTTCAGGAGCAAGAGGGAGGCACGATCATGGAGCTTGGTGATGACGCCACTTATCCTGTGAGAGGAGTTGGATCCATGTCATTTCAAATGCCTTCAAGGCTTCAGGTGATGTTCTTGAGTTGGATTCTGTTCTGTTTGTTCCTGGTTTGAAAAAACATCTTCTTTCAGTGTCCTGTATGATAAATGTACAGTGGATAGTTGCTTTTGAAAGACAACAATGCACCATCAATGATTATAGTCTAGCGAGACCGAAGACTCTAGCTAGAGGGATGAGAGATGGTGACCTTTACAAGTTACTTGTTGATCCAATGAAACGTGTACATTCCAATGAGAGGCCGGTAGGGCCTTCTAGTTATTAGCAGGCACATGCATGTTGAGATGAAACACGGTGAAGTTAAACACTGATCCAATATGCTGTGATAGCATCTTTTATTAATGGATACAATAATACTTCTACAACATACAGGATCAAGAATCCAACACAATGGAAGATTGTGGTGAGTAGAGATGTGATATTTGATGAAAACGTGATATCTTCTAGTTCACAATATTCTCCCTCGATGACTGAGGAGAATGTAGAGGTCATTGTTCCAAAGATTAACTTAGAGACTCAAGATGAGTCAAATTCAAAGATTTGAGATGAGTCGGATGCAGAGGGAGTTGAGGCCAGATTGTGTATGGATATGCCCTCACCTACTCTATATTGCAGGAGGCAAAAATCGCCCACTCAAACATTACAACATGCTTAGCAAGACATCTTTGAGCAAGGTTGGAATCCAGGCACTAACATGCTCATTGTATCCCATGTAGATATGAGATCTTTCAATGCACAGGGTTCTCCTTTCATGATCGGGGATAATGAGAAGACTGTTGATCCAATGGCTCAAGAGCATTTAAAAGCATGTGAACCTCCCATGAGATATGTTAGTCATATAGCATTGAATTCTTTCATTCATGAGTCTTCAATTTGTACAGAGGAAGAGAGGCATGATGATGAGATTGACTTCACCCATGCGCCTTCTAGTTGTTCATTGGAGGATAGGTGTGATGCCCTGATGGAGGATGTTGCTGTGATTGATTCTAGAGAAGCAATTGATGGGAGTTATATAGAGTACAAAACCAATGATTATGGATTCTCTCAAACAAAGGGAGTTTCCCTTGATGATACTCTTGCTTCAAGATTCTCTCAAGATGAGGGAGTTGACCTAGTTTAGGTTATTTCAATTGCTGAAGGATTTGAGGTACGTGGGAAGGATTCTCATGTTGACATGTTGATGATGACTTTGCATATTTTGATTACAATTCCACAAACATCGTATTCCAAAATCGACTTGATCTTGTATGGAGATGTGATTGTCTTTGCAAGATCTCACAGAGAGCTTATCATGTGTCCATTGATGATCGCCCATGATGCTAATTTGAAGGATCTTGGAGGATGGCAATTAGATTTTGCTCCAAGGATATATTTCTTCATATTCATAGGTGACCATTATTTCAATGGAGGATCAAGATGTTATGATAGCACGATTCATAGTTTTGTTGCAAATGACAATGGGACCTGTTGTCCACTGAAGTTGCACCATGGTGGACAACTTGTGAACCACAGAAGACTTGAACAATATTATTGTTCATTTGCCAGAGTTCAGTGTTCATCAGGCAAAAATTTTTGCCCCTTGTAAAATTTCCGTGTCCAAACCCCTGCAGAGGAATTGTAATAAATTGGTCTAAGCATGATTCTTTTGTAAAAGACTTGGCCTACCTTAGGTTTCGCTATCAGAGGGATACTCTAGAGTGTTTTTTCCTTAGGAATTATGCGCTACTCTTCAGTGGCATATAATACCTGAGTTTTTCACTCACACCTCCAAAGTTGGAGTATTTTCATGGTGGTCGAACCTAGGGAGGTTATTAAAGTCTATGTGTCTATGTATTTTTTACATGCTAGCCATCAGTAATAAGTCGTATGGACATGTACTAGGTCCCCTAGGAGTTTGAGTCGATTCCGGCAAAAATAAATTTTTCCGTAAATTAGACCATTTTTTAATGGTTTAATTGGAAAAATTCAAAATGTAATAAAAGCTTCATCTGGAGGCGGAATTTGGTGTGGGGAGGCTCATTTTGACGCTCAGAGCGTCCTCTTTAACCTAGGACCCACTTTTCCTAGGTTTCAGGCGACTAAATTGGCATTTGTGGCATTTTTTTCCTAAAGATGTTGCAGAACAACACTTAATTACTAAGTGTTCTACGAATTGCACAAAAAACAAAAATCAAAAAAGACAAAAATGAATAAAAAATTATGGAAAAGAGGGTGGCATATGTTTTATTAGTGAAGTGCAACCCACCTCAATGGAATAGGCTCATGTTATAATTCCAAACTTTGGATAAAGTTGGAATTTTTTAATTTGGAAGAGCGCTCTCCCTCACGTGGGCGGATGCATAGTTCACATTTTGACTTGGGCGAAGGTTCCAATAGCTTGGGCAAGAGTTACAAGGGAGAGGGGCGCCCCTTTTGTGAGGTGGCAGCTACCTCATCCCTCACACCAACCAAAAAGAGAGATCAACGCATCAGTCATCACAAATCATGGGATCCCATCCCACTTCTCCTCTCTCCATGCCAATTCGCCCTCCTCTCATTGATTCGACCTCTTCCTCTTGGAGGCTATATAAGGCACATCTTGCTCCATTGATTTTCATGGATGCATAGAACCTCTGCCATTTTGTAACTTGATAATATTTTTGAATACATGTTGAAGGCTTTGGAGGTCCATCTTGTGCAAGTCTGTTGAATGATCATCTCATGAGGTGATATTGTGGTTGATGCTCTTCTTGTTTTCATATTATATGCATGATCTAACTTATTTGAGATAGAGTAAACATTTGCAAATGTCAATTTGTTTGCTTGTGCTTTGAATTAGAGAGACCTAGAAGTAGCCAACAATATTGGGTTATATTTAGGCTCCTTTGGTTTTCTCTTCATTCTAACACACTAGATCTAATATTTTTTGTTGCAAGATTTGTCTTCTAAGCTACAGATCACAGAGCTTAAGGAGGATTTGAACTCGGCTGTATCTTCTCCTCTTTGGGCAACTTTTTAAAGACTAACACTTTGCTTATAGGGGCTTCCAAGAACAACACCAAAGAGCAAGTTTTGGCTTGAAGGATCCATCCATCTTCTACATCTAAATCTACTCTCTCTTTAAATTTTTGTTGTTTGGCAAAGTGTTCAAGAATTAGATCTACTACCTTTATGCTTATCATTTATATCTATATCACTTTGGAATACTTAATAATTAGATCTATGTACCTTAAGAAGTCTTATTTTGTGTTTGCCACAATATTCTAGTAAATTCGCTTGCTGGTTTTTAGCAAGTTCAAGGAAAAAGAGGAAGAAACTCTGGCAAAATTTCACTAAAAATTACTGAATTTACCTTCCGAGAGACCTCTTCCATCATTGTTTCAAACTCCTAGTCCGTAAGCCCTTAGATCCAAGTCTAAAAGGACTAAGAAGCATCTTTTTTTTTACCAAGTTGTAACAAGTTATTAAACGAGAGCAGTGGGATACCTAGCGCCCACACCCCATCCCCCCAGGAGGGATTTGTACTTGTGTCACTTTCATGCATGATTTTTTTCTAACAAACACACACACACACACACATTTTTACTGCAAGTTGTATACTTTAATTAGCACTTTCATAAGTTTTGATTCATTTCATTTTTTTGCAAACGTAAAGTAGATATAACCTATGCTGCACGAGTACCACTCCCTACTCTTAGAAAGGGCGTACCCCGTGTTCCCGCGCACCTAGGAGCTTTGGAGCTGGTACGAAACGCTCCAAAAGAGTCGGGAACTTCATCGGGTACTCGGGAGCTTTTCGGGTACTTCACAGAAGTTAAATGGCAGCTCCGGATACGAATTCCTTAAGGTACTTGTGACTGGGAGCTTGTGGAAGCTCCCGATCCATCGGGGAGCCTCTCAATGCTCTCACTCCACTAACCCAAATCATAAGCTAAAAGCCTAAAACAAATTCGCGGGAAATAAGGAAAGGCACCATCGCTGAGTGAACCGAGTGCATTGTCGAGTGAGTCCATTTCTGAGTGGAGTTCAATTGTTGAGTGAGCCTGCGTTTTTGAGTCAACTCTACATTTCCAAGCCTCGGTTTCCATTGCAGGTTTCCATTTCTGAGTTGGGTTTCGGTTTCCATTGGTGAGTTAGTCATCTCAAAGAGTTTCGGTTTCCATTGCTGAGTGCATTCACGCAGCAATTGTGTTGGTACATTCGCCCAGGAGATTTAGATCAGATAGCATTAGCCTTCAATTTAGCAGTGGGACGGCTTCAATCCGACATTTGCCCAGGAAATTCAAGTTCAAAGAGCTACTACGATTTGGATACAGGTATAAAATTAAAAATTCTAAATGGTTATTAAACTCGTTCTAAATGGTTCATACTTCATTGTTAATTTTTATTTTTTATTTTTTTTCCTTTTATTTTTGGTATTTTACTATTTTACTATTTAGCTTACAGATTTCAAAGCATTTCTTTTTCTACTATCTAGGATATAGGCATGCCGCATAGCATATCAATGATATACTAATTTATGTATCAATATGATTTGTGTGGTTTTTTTCATTTTTGTCTTTAAGATTGTCATTTGATTCTTTGAATCATTTAAGAAATATTAATAAATTTGCCATACATAATTTAAATTATAATTTTAATTGACAATCTAAATTATAATTTATAATTTTATTTGATCTTTGACCATTATAGTTAACTTTTAAAATAGGCAAAAAGTTAAAAATTAAACTTATGATTTATTAAATTTATGTTTTTTAATATATATTAAAATTTAATATATTATATTATCCCCGCTCCCAACTTGAGGTTTCCTGTAAATTTGGGCAAAGCTTCTAGCCGTACCGGATACTCGTGGCCACGTACCGCACGTACCCGCGTACCGAAAACTTGTGCAACATAGGATATAACGCATCCCTCGTCGCCATGAAGTATGCTCTCTCCCCCACACAAAGGCTTTGCCGATTAGTGGTGGATGATCAGAAAGTGATGCATAGGATTGTACCTTTTATGTTTTCAGTCATTATTTCAAAGTTAACTTAGAAATAAAACCAGTTTCGTCGCCACAAAGTATGCTCTCACCACCACCTAAAGGCCTAGTGGTGGTTGATCAGAAAGTGACGCATAAACTTGGTGAGCCATATCTTTCCTTTTTTGCAATTTACTTTGTTAAGCTACTCCTCCACTTGTGCGCACCTCTCTTCTTCACTAATGCGAACTTGCTTGAGTGAATGAGTGATTAGAAGTGAGAGAGAGCACTTCTATTTATATTCTTCCATTGGGGTGACAATTTCCCCAACAGAGCCGACTTCTCTACTTGACTGGTCAATTACATAATATAATAATCTTTTAGGGGCTTTTCTGAGCCGACACATGTCCTCGGGTCTACATTGATTCTTTCAATGACCTTTACATTATTAATTACATGACCATCATCTCCCGGAGGAGGAATACAATAATGTAAATAGAATATCTTCCGTACTTACATTATTTTAACATATGTTGGATAGAGAAAAAACACAGGGGATGGAGGTGTCTCACAAATGGGTATAGTGATGAGACTGCTTCCAATAGAATGTATACAAGCAACCTTTTTAGCAAATTATTGTCAGCTTTATTCACTTTGAGCTTTAGCATTTAATTCACTTTATAGATTTTCACTAGTCAACCTCCAAAAGCAGGTGCCCCGAATGGACTTCTGGGCCTCAGATATGATTCGGTATGACCTCCATTGCCCGCCACCGTCCATAGGTGCAATAGAGTGACCACCATGTTTCCCTGTAGGGCCAAACGGCCTTACATCAAACAAGGATGAGTGCTCGTCCTTTGGCCATTACCTAGCCAATATAGATATATGTAGTAGTGTTTAACAACACTGTTTTTGCTAACTAGCATTCCTTCAGATATAGCATTTAAGTTTTGATGCTTTAGTGTTTAGCAACACTGTTGGTAGGCATACTTGGTTTCAAGGACTAGAGGAGAACAATCACTGTGACTAGAATCACACACTCCAGAGCCGAGACACAAGGTAAACAAGGAATCTATCCAACAAAGAGGTCTAGGAGGGGGAAGTCCTCAAGATCACTAGTTAAGGTGTAAGTCGGGATCAAATCAAGACTGGAAGATAACGGATGGATGGGAAGTGACTGATGATGCCATGGATAGCAAAAACCCTGCAAAGGTAATGACCGAGTCTGTACTTATAAGGTAAGGGCATGACCAACGAGTACAAACAAGAATCTCCTACTCATAGTAACTGACCACTTCTATTCTAAACAATAAGTCAAGAATAACATAAAGTATAGCCAGTAAACAATCATCATATACCCAATCAAAACTACCTAAATAAAAGGAGCACATCAGCAGTCCAAATGCACAAACCATATACCAGTTGGATCATATACCTGAGTCTCTGATCTGAACATCTAAATCATAATGAAGCACTGCAGTTGAATACATCATGGGCTCTGTCAACAATCTACTCTGGATGATGGAAGAATGGCTAACTCAGTCATCGACCTGGGGTCATGGGGCTCAATCCTGGCATGAGACTGTCAAGTATAAAATCTCTGGATCCACTGAATACATGAGAGTGATCACCAATATGTTGCTTATCATCAACTGATCTCGTGCAAAACATGTAAAGGAATGGCTCAAAAATATAGTAGGAACTGGTCTGCAATCATGGTAGCCCGGCTACTATGGATGTGACAGCAGGAGCAGAGTACGCTTCCAGAAACTCTAGTGACTTCTGCATGGAGGCAGAAATCAAGAGGGAGCCTACAAAACAAAACAAAGATAAGTATTTAATGTTTTGAGAAATAAGTGTTATTTATTCACATTGAATTGTTATTTTATTGATGAATAGTATAACTGTTAAATTAGTATTGGTTAACCCTTGTGGACATTTCTGTCAGGTCCACTATGGCGGCAATGAAAGCAATGATCTGTAATCAAGATTTACCCATGTCTTATGGGCAGAAGTATCCAGTATGACAGCTATGCTCAAATCAAATATTCTCACCAGATAATGAAGGACAAGATTCCTAAAGATAGGACCTTCAGAAAAGGAGAGTACAGTGAAACATCGAAGGAATATAGAATCTATATTCTAGGTTACAAGAAAAATGAGACAAGCAGAGATGTCACCTTCGATGAGGACACAGCCTTCAACAGATCAAGGCAGATTCGTTCCGAAGAAGTTCATGAGGAGCCTAAAGCTCCTAGAGTCACAGGTGCAGAAGAAGATATGGTACCAGACGATCAAACTCCAGAAGATCGTGATATGGAAGAACCACAGAGACATGTAGATCCACCACGAGAGGTGAATACACACGAGAAAAGACCAGCTTGGGCACGAGAGATTATTCAAGATGCAAAAAAGTATGGTGCTCCAGATGGGACTTTTAGAGAAAGCAAGAGACCTCAACCATATTCCAACTATGTGGTTTTACTATGTGATATCATTGATGTAGAGCCTTCCAGTTATGAAGAAGCAACCGAGAAGAAAGTATGGAAGGAAGCTATGATCGAAGAGTACCAGTCGATCATGAAGAATGACGTTTGGGATGTGGTTCCGAGACCAGAAGAAAAGTCAGTAGTGTCTTCCAAATGGATCTACAAAGTAAAGCATGCAGCAGACGGCAATGTCAAGAAATACAAGGGAATATTTGTGGCTCGTGGCTTCTCCCAGAAAGAAGGAATTGAATACGAAGAGACTTTTTCTCCTGTAGCAAGATACACTTCGATTAGAGCTGTACTTGCAATAGCTGCAGTGATGAAGTGGAAGGTACACCAAATGGAAGTAAATACATCTTCCCTTAATGGTGTAGTTAAAGAAGAAGAGTATGTGGAGCAGCCACTGGGATTCGAGACACGGGACAGGGAGACACATGTGTGCAAATTGAAGAAGGCCTTGAACAAATTGAAGCAGGCACCCAGGATGTGATATGGCAGGATTGGTAGTTTTCTAACAAGCTTGGGCTTTACCAAGAGTAAAGCAGACTCCAACCTTTACTAAAAGGTTGAGGATGGGAAACCAGTGATATTGCTACTATATGTAGATGACCTGTTTCTAACAGGAGACGAGAAGCTAGGAAGAAGCTTGCCGCAGAATTCGAGATGAAAGACCTGGGTATGATGCACTATTTCTTAGGTCTAGAGGTGTGGCAAAGTCCAGATGAGATTTTCCTTAGCCAAGGAAAACATGTTGTGGAGATCCTGAAGAGATTCAAAATGTTGGATTGTAAGGCCACGGCTACACCGATGGCATCAAACTTGAAGTTGTTGTGTGATAGTTCTTCAGAGACAGTGGATGCCACATTATACAGACGGATGATTGGTTTGTTGATGTACTTGGCAAACACTAGACCAGACATATGGTTTGCGGTGAACACTTTGAGTCAATACATGGTTGAGTCGAGACGTGCTCACCCGATTGCAGCAAAGCATGTGATGAAGTACCTGAAGGGTACACTTGATTGTGGACTCAAATATGTGTCAGATCAGAAGATTAGCCTGCAAGGCTATGTTGATTCAGATTGGGTCGGTAGTGTCACAGACAAGAAGAGAACTTCAAGATGTTGCTTCAATCTAGGATCAGGCATGATTTCCTAGTTCAGCAGGAAGCAGACTAGTGTGGCACTCAATACAATCGAGGTAGAGTATATGGCAGCGTGTTCAGCTAGCAATGAAGCAGTGTGGCTTCGAAAGTTACTTGCAGGGTTGTTTGATCTCGAGTTAGAGGTGACTTGTATTTTCTGTGACAACCAGAGTTGTGTGAAGTTGTCTGAGAACCCAATGCTTCATGACAAGTCCAAGCATATCAAGATCAGGTACCATTATATCAGAGATATGGTACAGAAGGGAGCAGTGAAGCTCCAATATATTGCGACGGACGAGCAGACAGCCAATGTGTTGACCAAGCCTCTGTCGAGAGTGAAGTTTCAGTACTTCAGGGACAGCTTGGTGTGATACAGAGTATATTGCGACAGACGAGCAGACAGCCAATGTGTTGACCAAGCCTCTGTCGAGAGTGAAGTTTCAGTACTTCAGGGACAGCTTGGCGTGATACAGAGAGATGTCCCTTGTACGAGAGAGGGATGAGTCAGATATGCGACTCAAGGGGGCTGTAGTTGTCCAGTGCGGTAGCAGCGAGTGGTCATTTACGGGCATGTATTACTAGACTCCGTGAGGACTGGAGAGAGTGACCATCTCATGATGACTGGAGAGCGTGACCATACTTTATATGTGTATCCAATCGAGCTACATATCTAGTTAGAGCTAGTATGTATGTGTGAACTGGAGAGCGTGACCAACTCATGAGGATTGGAGAGTGTGACCATACTCACGAGGGTTGGAGAGCGTGACCATACTTTTTTGGATTGGAGAGCGTGACCATACTTGCGAGGACTAGAGAGCGTGACCATACTTAGTATGTGCATCCAGTCAAGTATGTGCATCCAGTCAAGTATGTGTATCCAACTGAGTATGTGTATCCAATCAAGATGTGTATCCAGTCGGATGTGTGTCTAGATGCAGTCCTATAATGACGTAATGTGTGCTCCTGGCTCGCTCCCACCGATGTGTTGCTACTATGATGCCCCCAGATGTATGATCGCGACTGATGCATGATTGAGATGATACCTTGCTCGTACAAAAATCCTAGTGATGTATAGATTCGAGAGATGTCACAAGTCAATGGTCAGAGTACAGAGTTGCAGCAACAGTGATGATTATTGCGTTAGAAGAATACCTTCCTTGTTAATAGGGAGTGTTGAAGATTATGTAACTTCGGAAGATATTCTTGTTATATTATTGTTGTATTATTATTGTACTTCCTTCGGGAGATATCCATATTGTAAATGATCATGTAAAACCCTAAAAGAATAAATGTAAACCCTACTTGTAAAGTTGGCCCAGAAGAATCCAGAAGAAATATTAAATAAGTATCATTTAATATTTCCTAAGTGAAGTTGGCCTAGTTAAGTAGAGAAGTCAGCCGCAACAGAGAAAAAGGTCACCCCGGGTTCAATATAAATAAAGGTGACGCCTAGCTCATTTGAACATACACATCAAGCACTCAAGCAAGTTCGCTAGAGAGAGAAGAACAAGTTCGCTAGAGGAAGAAAAGAAGCTGCTCAGTGAAGACATCTTATCTTTGGGTTTTCTTGTCTTTGTTATTCTCGGGATCTTTGTGTGAAAGAGCCTTAGCTCTTTGTTGTACTGAATTGACATTGTACTTGTTGACTAAATCTATATTGAAGTTCTGCTGGGTTTTTCTCGCCAAGAGGGTTTCCCAGAATAAACTCTTGTGTATGTTGTGCTTGTCTATCTTCCAGTGATCCTATTGCTTATGGTTATTGTGATATAGTAGAAATTGTTTAAAGATCTAATATAACTACTATTCAAGTGCAATTCTAACAACATTGTATCTTTATTTGAGTTTGAATATTCAATGCTCAAGGCACCACACACAATATCTCGGCTTCTTATATGTTGTTATTATGGGTTATTATATGATTTGGGTTATCATTTAAAGTGCATAAACTAATTAAATTTCCACAATATTATGCAAAGTTTTTGACAAGGATAATTTAAGCATCTGTAGAGACACCTAGCGGCACCATTGTATTGGATTGGGGAAGGCATGTGTTGCAAAAGTGTTTTAGCGCCAGAAAAATTGCTTTGTGGGAGGTTAACTATCTACATGGGAGCAGGTCCAGATGAAGGTGTTGCGGATTCACAAGAAGTGTTGTGAATTGGCAAGGACATCTGCAATGTCATAGGTTGATGTGGATGTGGGCCAATAGTAAATCTGTAATTGCAGATGAAGTACTAGCGCACAATTGAAGTTTTGACAATTGCAACTATTCACTACCTGCTAATGGAAATTGAAGCTACACTCCAAGGGAGCACCCCCTCCCAATGGTCCACTCCCAACGCACGCTCCCAAAGGGAACAATCAAGAAGCGCCCTTGGGAGTGCACATCCTAACCACTCCCTTTTGAGAGCAATCCAAGAAGCGCCCCTGGGAGCACACTTCCTAATCACTCCCAGAATCGCTCCCTTCTAGGAGCGATTATTGGGAGCGCACTCCCTAGGAGAAAAAAACGCACCCTACCAAAACAGGGAGCATCACTCCCTCAACACTCCCAGGTCGCTCCTTCAATGCTCCCAAGTTGCTCCTAGGTTGATCCTAGCAACCAAAGACACACTCCCCCTTAGTGCCTACAGGTTAAAGGTAGTTATTTTTTCTCTCTCTTAGTTGTAGGAACCAAGACAAGGTTCCAATCATTGGTTTAGGCATGGCTAGGGTTCCTTTAGTGGATTAAAACACTCACTCACTCCATTTGCTCTCATTCTAATCTCATTTTGCACCTCTTTGCTAGGGTTTTGAGTGGGTTGTTTGCTAGTTGTTAATGAGCAAATTTGTGAGAGCACAGAAGGAAGATTGAAGGATATTATTTGTGAGAGCTTGGAATGAAGATTGAAAGCTGCCATAGTTACATTCAACCACCATTGGAGAGTTGAAGAGGTAATCTCTAAATACCACTCTTTGTTTTTATTTTATTTTTTCCCACTATGTTGAATCTTGAATGTTCTCTACTCCTACTCTTTCCAATTTCTGCTTCTCCATCATTTTACTGTAGGCAGCACGCTATTCTCATCTAGAGTCAAGAAGCATGATGGGTAAGTGGTTTTTCCTTTTGTTTCCATTCCTGATTATGATGGTGGTGTTGAAAATCTGAAATAAAAGTGGTGAGGAGGAAGAAGCATGCAGTGTCACATACTGTGGAGAGGAGGAAGAAATTGAAGGGGATGATGATAATGAAGTTAACAATGATGATGGACAAAAACACAGAGACTTCAACACCCTTGTGGAAGCATGTGACAAGGCTTAGGGGAGGGAGAGTGGGTGGAGCCACAAAGTTTGTATGCCCCCATTGTACTAAAACTTACACAGGTTCATATACTCATGGGGATTATGCCATGGGATGAAGGTAAGACTGTGGAAGTCAAAACTTGTGACCAAGTGCTAATGAAAGAGAAACAAAAACAAGAAGGAAGAGGAGGCCACACAAAACAAATCCAAAAAATCAAGGGTTGAATCTAAGACCCCAGGCTCACATAGAATGTTTGGTGGTCGATCCCCATTCCCCCATAGTAGCCATGGTAGTGGATTCTCGCTTATGCATAAAACAATATTAGATTTCCTTGACCAAGGTTGCAGGGAGCACATGGATGCAAAACCTTTTAAGTTTCTCTACGCATGGGTGTGCCATTCTTCTCTATGCATGTGGTGTGCCATTCAATGTTCTTCGCTCACCCGTTTGGCATGAAATGGTACAAGCCATCAATGGTGCCCCTTAACGATACAGGAGCCCCAGGTATGACAAAACCAAAACAGTGGGACTTGACAGGGAAACAACCAAAATTCCATAATGCTCTAGGCTAGTTTACAAATGAATGGATCGAACATAGGGTATCCATTATATTTGATGGTTGGACAAATGTTAAAGGCGGGACTTGCTAGGGAAAGAGCCAAAATCCATAATGCGCTAGGATAGTTTAGAAATGATTAAATCGAATATAGGGTATCCATTGTGATTGATGGTTGGACAAATGTTAAAGGTAGGCCATTGATAGATATTCTTGGTGTCTCTACTAGTAGTGTGGTCTTCCTTTCAACCCATGACTACTCAAATTGTTACAAGATTGCTATTAATATTGCAAAGCCTTTAATTAAAACCATTCAAGAGATTGGGTCATACAATGTCATTCAAGTCATCACTAATAATGCTGCCAATTGCAAAGCAACAGGAGTAATCATTGAGGATATGTATCCTAACATATTTCAATTACGGTGTTTGGTTCACACGTTGAACCTTTTGATGCATGATATTATTAAGATGAAGGACCTTAATTATAAATGGATTGGTGCATTGTATAAGAAAGGGAAAAAATGATAAAAATTATTACCAATCATAGCATGGCCCACCCCGTTTTTCGCAACCAATATAGGTTGGAGGCTGGAACTACTTAAAATTGCAAAGACCAAATTTGTTGGCTACTACCCCACCTTCAAGTGCCTTTTGAAGGTGAGATCAACATTGGCTAGTATGGTCTCAAGTGATTCATAGCAGGGCTTGAAAGAGAAGGTTGCATCCACATTTGATAGACCTGAATTTCAGGAGGTAGACACCATTCTTGATGTTAGGGATGTTCTTGATGGTTAGTTTGAACACTTTGAACCTGCCTTTGATGTTTGAACTATTGATTGCATCTTACAACCCTTTGGTAATGAATATGATGCTATGTTTCATTTCGTGGTTGATGTTATCTATTAGAGTTTGTTGGTCGAAGGTTGATTGATCATTTGATGACAGTATTGTAAGTTATAGCTATTAAATGATTGATGTTATATGTGTACTAAATAGTTAGATTATGTTTTCATGTTTTTCTACAACTAATTTGGCATTATGCATGTTTTTTTAATATATATGCATCAAAATATATTAAGATATGTATTATATAAAAACGATCCCAAAACGCTCCACTCCCAGAAGCTTTTTGAAAATTCTCTTCCCGCTCTCCACTCCCAGAAGCTTTTTGAAAATTCTCTTCCCGCTCTCCACTCCCAACAGCCTTGAATTGAAGTGTTCTGTTCAATTTTCATCAATCCTGGTATCGGTATAAATTATGGTGGCCCACTGCTACATCAGACTGTTCTCGTAAGGTGACTGTAAATGAGGCGCACATGTATAAAGGGAATGTTGAGGCTTTGCAACAGATTGGCTAATTTGGTGAGATATGGTATAAATTATGGTGGCCCACTGCTACATCAGACTGTTCTCGTAAGGTGACTGTAAATGAGGCGCACATGTATAAAGGGAATGTTGAGGCTTTGCAACAGATTGGCTAATTTGGTGAGATATGTCATAAAGTCTCTACATTCCTTTTACACATGTATGCCTCATTCACAGTTTTGTTCAAGAACAGTCGCAAGTAACAGTACACCGCCATAACTTAAAGACACTGGAAATAATGAAAATTAAACACAACACTTCAGTCTCCAATAGCAGCCGCAAGAGATAGTGAACACCTGCAGGCTGCAAACTGTTTCATTGCAGATAGTGCTTACTTCAAAAGAAATACTTTATAGCAGTTATATTATTGGCCTGCATCCACAGATGCCTTGCCAATCCCCAATCCCTTCCAGATCCTCAACATCCCAAAAAACAATTTTGAGGGGGCTGAACACTTATGCAACGCATGCCTGACACAATTCAATACAGTTCTTTAATAATATCGCATGTGTCCTTGTAACCTACTGGTACATCCTCTGCTCCTTTAACCTACTGTTATAGGGTTTAAGTTGGTGAGCGAAATGCATTAACAGGTTAGCTACTACTGAAATCTACATTTACATCATCCATGCACCATCATTTTACAAAATTACTTTCAACACAGTCAGCTACTGGCATCAGCTCAGCCTGCCATTTACATACCAGTCTACCATATGTTATACCCCATTTATTGGCCATCCACTATGCAAAATTAAGTCTGAAATTTAGTGAAAGAAGCCATGAGAACTAGTCCCTAAGATAAATGAATTCGAAAAGTTACTTGAATTATCACTATTTGGCGAGATCCCATGAATTTGTCAGTCAGGAAAAGGGAAGATGAAGTTACCAGGCAAGTCCCAGGGCTCGCATTTGTAAAGGTCGATCTCGGGAATAACCTCAACCTCTGCTGCTTTGAGGCCATGATTCAGTTTTCCCTTGAGATAGAAAAAGATAAGTTCCTCATCCGTGGGATGGAACCTGAAACCTGGAGGTAACGCAAACGCTCCCATTGCCAAGGGAAGGGGTTTCGATAATCCTCTCTAACAACTCTTCAACTGTCTATCAAACCTTGCGGGTGAAGCCAAATTCAAATCCCTCATATCCACGAAAACAAACATGTCACCTCGGCTCGACTCTCTGCCCCTCAGCTTCTCTATCTCCAGAGAGTTCTTAAAATATCTGCCGCCGCCTATTTCTATGGGTTCCCCTGACCCCGACCGACATACGATGGCGCATACGCCAGCGTAGAGCTTTCGTATTTGCGGAAAATACCACGATGAAAATTATGTCAAATATTCTAATATCTGTTCACATGCGTCGCTTAGCGGGACAGTCACATGGTCCGTATTTGGGTAGAAAGGTTCATGGGAATTCGTCGCTCTCTCATTGAACCGAAATGGAATATGTCGATGAACCTACCCACCCATAAAACGTGTTTTTCACATTTCACAAAAGTAATGTTGTTTTTTTTATTATTTGAGTTTTTTCTTTCACACGAAAAAACCACTTCTTTGCTATTTCGAATAAGGAATTAAGGAAAGGAAATCTCAACAAACTTCCACACCTATCGTCACCTATCGTGAATGGCAGGTTGAGCAAACTATCAACCGATCATCCAAACGAAAAGATGTCTCAACAGAATTGAACCCGAGTGGATGGAATGAAATCCATCTATCCCCACCAACGGACCACCATATCCTTGACTTTATTTTTTAAGTTTTATCCTATGTAGTTTGACAATTATCTTTTTATTTTATTTATATTAGAAAAAAAAAATTGTTTGTTTTTGTTTTTGTTTTTTTTAAGTTATATATATTATAATAATAATTATCAATAATCCATACAGATGTTACTTGATTGGCTTGCTCAGAGGGAAAATAGGCTAGCCACTAAGTCCAAGTCTCAGAACTTTTAATTTAATATCAAATTTACCAATATCAAGCAAGACTTAATTCCCTTGAGGCAGCAAAGCAAAAAACTATCTCACTGGAACTAAACTATAACAACTAGATAAAGATAACCAGGAAAGAGCCTGGACCTCTAAACGTCATCAGAAATGGTCACCACATGCACCTTGTATTCTGGTTGTTGGTTGTTGGTGTTGTTAGGGTGAGCTCTGATGGAGACCCAACGAGACAACTTGAAGTCCAAGAAACATATGAAAGCGACTATGGAATGGAATTGAGACCAAATATTGAAAATCAACGCTAGCTTGAACCTGATGGAAAATGCTATTAAGAAGCTCATTCAAGAAATTAACGCTCCCACATCCTCAACCTAGGTCCTCCAGAGCATCTTATGACCCCTACTCTTCCTCGATTTGTTCTACATGGTCAGCAAACTATTGGATCTCTTTCAAAACCACCTAGTAGTATGTATGCTTGGCATCGACTACCTCTTGTTGCACTCAGGGCATGTAAGAACCCCTCTATGCTCTACCCTGACCTCTTGCAGTCCTAGGTTTGGCCATGTTATCAAGAGTACTCCCAAAAGAGCCATCATTGCCTGAAACCCACCTCGCCAACAACTTCTGCCTCACTTGCACAACTCTCCTCTCAAGTTGTAGATCGTCCTCAAAGCATCGACACTAGAAGTAGCACTCTGATGGAAAGATATGCTTCACCACCTACATCTCAAAATGATAACTAGGCGAGGAAAGGGTCCTACCATCATTTCCTTTCACCCACATCCTTATCGTCGTCAAGACCGCCATTGCAATGAGCACTATCGCATGCAACCACCCTATCATGTGATCATCAGTGTCAGTTTCGAGTCTCAACAGTCCACCTCTCACATCAATTGCGCTCATGGTACAATGTTCGTCTAGGACTTAAATCGCTACGACCCCACCTCCTTATACGTATATCCTCTCACATATGCATCAGGACATCTATTAACGCAAGGTTGCTAGTTGGCGAGACAGTGGGCCAGGTGTCTCGTCGTCTTTGTCATTGGTATCCTCAGGATTGTACACCCGCATATGGGGAAGTTTTATTTATATGCAGTTTGACAACTATCTTTTATTTATACTAGAAAAAATGTTATTAAGGTTTATTGTTCTAACTTCCCTTGATTTATAAGGAGTAGATATTCATCTCATTCATAAATGTTTTGGGGTCTTATGTGTTCAATGGGTAATAGTTTGAATGGTGAGGAGGTAAGTTTTGCACTTTTCCCACCTTGATTCAAATCGTCATTGAGATGTTTGCTCTTTATGACAAGGGTATAAGGGTAGGCGCTCCCAATGAGTGGGACCCCATCTTAAATGTGTCTCTGGTTGTCTCAACCCTTGCTAAGTCACGAGTTATTGATATATATGACTTGCAGGTTGTTGGATATACTCTTGGGTTATAGTGGCAGTTAGTTGGATTTGAACTTAGGTCTTATCGAAGTAATCATGGATAACTACCTATTCTTATGACTAAAAATCAAAACGAGTGTACTGTCCAGATTGATTTTATGGGCGTCATTCAAACTTCAAACTAAACCATCATATATATATATATAGTAGTTGATGCATGGATAACTTGTAGCTCATGCATGGATAGGTGGTGACAGACAACCCATTTAACTAAAGAATGCAACAAGTAGATGAGGCATGGACAACAAGTGCTTACAATTAAGCATGGAGAACAAGTAGCAGATAACTTGTTCATAGCACTTAACTTGTGACCTATCGATGTTCACCGGCCACAAGTTAAGTGGTTGTGCTAGTATATAAAACCAAAATATTAATCTAATTAAAATTTAAAATAACTCTTATTTCTTATTTTATATAAACATTTGTTTTATATTTTACAAAGTTTGAATATTATATTAATTTTATATATTTTAAAATGAAGGAGTCTAAATATTCAACGATTTCGCTCGTCTGGCAATTTTTTGACCGGAATTCAACGATTTGTTTTTAAATCTGGACTCTGTGTTGTTCAAATGATATTACTAAACGCTTAAATGGATTTAGCGCCCTCAAATACCCGCAGGGTACCCCGCTTAAGCAAATTTAACACTATTATTCGAAATCTCAAATTTTTGTACAAGATTCGTGCCGGAAAATATTGTCGTCTAAAATTTAAGCTACACATTTTAAAAATTAAAAATAAATCTTATTTCTTCTTTTATATAAATATTTGGTTTATATTTTGAAAAGTTTGAATATTATATTGATTTTATATATTTTAAAAGTTATTTGTGATGGAGTTTCTTACACGTCTTCTCTACAAATATTTGGTTTTAAAAATTGAAGAGTTTTCTTTTCAAATGAACTAGCACAATCACTTAACTTTCGGCTGGTGAACACTGATAGGACACAAGTTAAGTGCTACATTATCCATGCATCAACTAAGAGTTATCCATGCATCAACTACCAGTTATTCATGCATCAGCTACCCGTTATTTTTACACCGATAAGTGTTTGTATCTTAGAATTTGGGGTGGACTAGCGTATATGCTTTTCCTAGATTGCACGAGGATGAGACAAGTGTACTACCCAGATTGGTTTTATGGCATTCGTTCAAAATTAAAAATAAACAATTATAAAATAAAAAAGAATATAAAAAATAACTGGTAGCTAATGCATGGATAAGGGGCTTCGTGGCAGACAACAAATAACATATAACTTATTACTTATTTGTGACACTTAACTTAACTTGTGACACTTAACTTGTGGCCTATCGGTGTTCACCGGCTACAAGTTAAGTGGTTGTGCTAGTTGATATTTTTTTTATAATTGTTTATTTCGAATTTGGAACGACTACCATAGAATCAATCTGGATAGTACACTTGTCTCATCCTCGTGCAATCTAGGAAAAGCATAGCTGTTAATCCACCTCGAATTCTAAGATAAAAACACCTATCGGTATAACTAAGTTTTATGTAGTATATATAGGGATTTAAAATTAAAGAATCAAATATAGATGTTTACAAAATTAAGATGAGGATAATTATGTTGTTTATTATGAGTTGTAAATGCATCTAACTATTCTCAATATAATAATTAAAACATTATTTAAATATTCCTCAATTTTTAACTTATTCATTGTTGTGTTGTTTGTTTGTTTTGTATGGAATAAAAAGGTGAGTTGTAGTCATACTATCGAGCTGTCTATACAAACTTTAAAAAAGGTAATGTTGTCCATAGATTTTCAAAGTCTTAAAAAAGGATTGATATTTGTTTCCTATTTGTCCTAGTTTTTAAATTTTAGTGTTATTGCTGGCTAATTGGCTTATATAAAGCTTTACATGTTGTTCAAGCAAAAAAGCAATCATAAATTCCCGCAAGGGGGTAGCTCAACCGACAATTCGCTTGATATGAAGGATATGTTGTAAATGGAGGTCACGTGTTCAAATCACCCTGGCTTACCTGTGCCCCATGCTTGCGGGTTGTGTGGGTGCACCTAGGGGTATAGTGGTAACAGGATTGGATCCCTAGACCTCGTGTTACGCGAGTACCAGCCAGTCCCCCATTGTTGATTCCCCTAGTACAAAAAAAACAGTCATAAATAACATTAGCAAAATTAAATATATTAACTACCATACATAAAGTGGCCACTGTTCTTTCTTCCTACCACTAAAGACAACATCGAGGGATTTATGCTTCTTGCTTTTCCATAATGATGTTTAACAATATATTCCTCCATGTTGTTGCTTGTTCTTATCCAGAGAACCAACTAAAACTGTTAGGGAAACAAAGTTTCTTAGCTCATCAAAATTAGGCTTTTTTCTCCAACTCTGAAAGCAATACCTTCTCCTGCAAATCCTTGTTCTTAAATTCTTGCTCTTCCAACTTATCCTTGTTGTTTTCTTCACATACTTCCAAAAACATTATTTCCCCTTTCATTTTTTCAACTAAGCCTTCATCCCAATCGTTTCCCTCTTAGTATCTTTTAGGCCCCTAACATAGTGTTGTTCCCACTATTTTCTTCATATTTCCTACCTTCCCGTAGTTGGGGCTACATTCTCTTAGCTAACGTCATAGTGGAATTCATAATGTCTAATTAGTCATGGAGGATGTAAATTTTATAAAACATGTAGCGATTTTGGTTTACCCTCCACCTTATTATCATCCTCACTTCTATGGTGACTTGTAGTTATGTCACTTTAGCTCAGGATTGTCACTTGTAAAAATCCACAGATCCTCTTCAAGAGTTCTACTAGAAAACAACCTTTTAGGATATCAATATATGTTTTGATTAAACTTACTTGAGTGCTAAACCTGGCTCCTAGCTAGTTGGCATTGACAAGCAAGTTTACACATGACCTCTTGAGTTTGTTCCAACCACCAATCCTGCCAACTTTGTCGCCCACTCCTATTTCTTTTCCTACGTGCATGTATGCCTCGACCCTCGCCTCACACCACAAAAACACATGCAAAATATTGATTTACATGTCCAAAGGTGGAATAATATATTAAAGAGGTTGGAAATTAGTATCAAAGGCTCTACGCCAAACATTGTTGCTCCTCTTCATGCTCTTCCCCGCATTCAGTTCTCCTTATTATCCCAAATCAAAATGGAGGTACCCACCTTTCCCTCAAATTGTGGCCATGATATGTATCAACCAAGTAGACATCGTGGCTTCTATTCCAAACATCGAGAAGTCGCAAGATAACCTACCCTACTATGCTTTATCTATTAGTAATGAACAAATTCACAGTGAATAATAAATGAAATGACTACCCTAACAATATCGTTTGGAAACCTTTCCTCTTGGGTGGTTCAACCCAATAATATTAATAAGGGATAGGTTAATATAAGGAAATAAGCAAATTCGAGAGTAATGGATTTGAGGTTATATATCTTGAGAAAGAGGTTGTCCATGGAATCCTTTGAAATTGGTATCCCACCCCAAAGTTGGGTTGTTGTTGATGTGACACTTGTTAGATAGGATTTTAATGATTATTCTCCATATCATTCGACCATTGCCACCTAAGAATTTGCCCACATTGCAACTTTTGGAAAGTTGTGTGTAGGCGTTAAAAAAAACACCTCTCCCACATAACCACTCTAATTCATTTTGATGATCCCATTCACCCACTTTAGGGGTAAGCTAGTAAATATAATTTTAAACTTATAAGTATGTAGAAAGTCTTTGTGTCTTTAATTTTCAGAACAAAAAAGCAGCAACTTGTTATTCCATTCAGAAATCAAAGTTACAAAATATATAAATATACAAAACAGACACAGATGTCTCCCATTAGTCCTCTTCCACATTCCAATAAAGACAGAAAAAACTAAGAGGTCCATATCATCTCCACCTGCATAATCTATACTTAGACATTTGGATGCAAAAACAAGGGAAAATCGATCCAAAACAGAGAACATAGAAGAAAACTAAATGGTGTTAGTGTGACCCATGCCAACAAGTTCACCATCAACCCATTTCTCACAAGAGATCATATTATCAAAAGGACCAATGGCTTCCTTAGAGAGACGATCTGCTTCAGAATTGTACACCCTGCATAAATACTGAAAGGAGATTGCCCCAAATGATAGGATGAGGTTTTTTGTACGTGCCAGCCATGGATGGAGATGGATAGCATGGATGTCATGTTTTCCAACAACCCAGTCTATAATAACTTTAGAGTCTCCAAAAATGTTAATACAGTAAATACCTCTTTTAGTAGCAAACCACAACAAACCCCATAGAGCTAGTAACTTGGCTTTCATGTTTGTGCCCCCGCCAACCCCCATCTTCATAAAAATGTTATGGTCCTCTATGATCCCTAGTATCATTCCATCTCCACAATAATCTCTTTTTGCAGTTCCACGAAAAAAAAAATGATGTACCAAAGTCAATCACGGGTGCCCTCCTAATCCTCCTCAGTGTAGAATAATGTTGAGTAAGATACTCATGCATAAAAGTTAAGATTTGCCTGCAAATGATGTAACTGGATGGCTTAATTTCCTCAAAAATCACCTTGTTTCTGCAATTCCATATAACCCAAATAGAGAATATCGGTAGCATTTTGTACTTTGTATTTTTATGTAGCCATCTACAGAGACTATCTTCCAAATTCAACCCATACCAATCCTTTGTAATGCCCAATAAGAATAATAGCTCATTCCTGTATTAATATTTTATAGCAATTTACAACAATTTAACCAATGATAATAGATGAATGGAAACTATATAAATAAATAAACAAAATTAATTGGCTTGATGGCTTCTTTGTTCTCCCCATTTATGTCTTTTGATGAGTTTTTGCTTGGTTTTGACTTAATGACTTCTCCCTACTCCCTAACTTATGCCTTTTATGGATTCTAGTGTGGTTAGATGTCTAAAATGTGACAAAATGTAATGACAAGTTGGTTAATTATTTTACATGCTAGGTAACAAATCAACTTGGTTTCTATAAATTTTAAAAGCATTCTCAACATAGATTTTATGGAATTCACTGGAGTCCCATATATAAGAACTCAACCACATCGTAGGCAAAATTTGTGGCGAAAATGGTGGACAAGGAGTCTCAAATTTAGTCATAAACCATAGTGACACTTTAGGGATATGAAAACATCATTTGGGCCATCAAAGTAACTTCATATACAACCCAAAACATGAATAAATATCTCAGAAAACTATGTTATAAAACAGGTACAACATCATCCCAAAATCACTATGCAAATGTTATGGGGAAAATGGCTCAAATCTCATTTTTTATTGGAAATATCACTTGAAGTACATGGTGTTTCGATCTGTGGCTCTTGTGATATGACCAATACGGATATATGTAGCAAATAACATGTCCATGAAGTCAAAATAACAATCCTCCACTAACTATATGCAACAAGAAGTGCGCCCTTGGACATTTACATGACATTGAGAGAAAGATAGTAGAATAGGCATAGAGAAGAATGAGAGAAGATGAACTCGAACTCAGTTGGGGTTAGAACTTGCACCAAAACATCTCCATGAAGCTCTTTTGATAGGTATGAATGGCCTCTCCATCAACCAACTTGGATGAGAATCTTGCACCCTCGAAATTGGTTCTAAGGCATGGAGGATGAACATCCACCATGCAAGGACAAGCTAAGCTCTCCAAATTTTTCCAAATGAGAATATGATCAAAAGCTGATCCCCTTATTTCTTCTTGTCTTTTATTAAACTCCCAAGGCTCTCTAATTCCCTCCAAGAGCCTCATCCCAACTCGAATTAGGGAGAGATTCCCATGAATGCCACTTGTCCAACACTTTCTAGCCTCCCTCTTCCATCAATTCAAATGGGGGGGATCTTGGCTACCATAAATCCCTGTGTGCTCCCTCTTGGAGGCTATTTTTATCCCTAAAATGTCATATATGTCAGATTTCAGCAATTAGGTCTGATCTTTGTCATAGGTTTTATAGAATCTTCATCATTGTTATCATAGAGGTCAGGGAATCTAGCTACAAGTGTCACAATACTTCTAAGATGCCTCTTCCTCTTCCATGGGAGTTACTCTTCCACTCTAATTCGACCCTCCTAGATTCATTCCATGAATAATTCCTCTCCAACTCCCCCAAGAACGTTAGACTCCACCTTGGATTCGAATGGGTGAGAATAGGATGCCATGTGGCATGGAGAATCTTGCCTTGTGTGGGTCCCACACCACCTATGCGCCCTCATGACCAAGTGCCACCATATTTTCTTCTTCTTCTTATTTATTTACCCCTTTAATGCATATTTTTCAATCTAATGTCCATTTGGGGTCTTATAGCTCCCCTATTCCAAGTCTAAATGTTTCCACCCCAACCTAGAGAACTAGTAGATTGGTGGAAATTTCCCTTCTTGTGAATTAATTGGATGGGGACATTACAGTCCTCCCCACCCAAGATTGCTTGCACTAAAGCAATTCCAAATTGGGATGCTGCAAAATTTGTTCACCTTCCCATGTGGAATCCTCACTTGGAAAATCTTTCCATTGTACCAAATATTCTCTTATGGTTCTGCTCCTCAATTTTCTTTCTCTTGTTTTCAAATTTTTTCTAGAATGAGTGTGATTTGACCTTCATCATCTCAGGGAGGAAGTGTTTCCGAAATAGAAATTTGCTAACCAATAGCCTTCTTAAGTCATGAAACATGAAATACATTGTGGATTTTGCTACCTTTTGGAAGTTCTATCTCATAAGCTACCTGCCCAACCTTTCAAATTATCTTATATGGACCATAAAACCTTGGTTTAAGCTTTTATGATCCTTTCCCTTTTAAGGTGGTTTGCTTCTATGGTTTCAGCCTCAAATAAACCAAATCATTCACTTGAAAATTTCTTTCCTTCCTATGTTGATCCACATACTATTTTTGTTGATTTTGGGCAACTTGCAAATTGTCTTTTAAAAGCATCAAAATCTCTTGACTTTCCTCAACCCAATATTTAGATTTTGGAGCTCTACTATCACCAAAAATGTGATCAACAAAGGTGAGTGCTTCATAACCATAAAGTGCTTTGAAAGAAGACATGCCAATGGACATATGGAAAGTAGTATTGTAGCAAAACTCACCCAAATGTAGCCATTTAACCCATGCTTTTTGCTGCTCACCAACATAGTTTCTCAAGTACCCCTCCAACCATTGGTTCATAGTTTCTGTTTGGCCATCAATTTGAGGATGATAGCTTGTGCTAGGAGTCAATTGAGTTCCCACCAATTTGAAGATTTCTTGCCCAAAAGCACTCATAAATATGCTATCCCTATCACTCACAATGTTTTTGGGAAGTCCATGCAATCTGAAAATATCTCTAAACAATAGCTCAACTACTTGTGTAGTAGTAAAAGATGGTGTAATAGCAAAGAAATGAGCAAATTTGGTGAGTCTATCCACCACAACATAAATACAATCATTACCAAAATCCTTGGGCAAACCTGTGATGAAATCCATGGAGATGCTTTCCCACTTTTGTTCTAGAATATGCAATGGTTGTAAGAGGCCAACAAGATGGGTGTGTTCAACTTTGTTTTGTTGACATGTCTTGCGTTCATTCACATACTTTAAAACAAATTCCTTCAACCCTTTCCAAGAGAACCTTTTTCTTAGTTGCCTATATGTTTTAAAGAAACCAGGATGGCCTGCTAAAGGAGAATCATGAGCTTCCTTCAAGATTTTGTGCTTTAAGTTTGAACCATGAACTAAGTATATTTGGTCTTTATAGAAGATTAGGCCATTCAACATCTTGTACCTATCATCTCCCTTGGCCCCATCTAACAATTCAGAAGCAAATCGATCTTTGGCATACTCTACTCTTAGCACATCTTTCCAATCTTTTGAAATGTCCATAGGGGAAAATGAAGGTCTCCTATATAATGCATCTGCTACAATATTATTCTTCCCTTTTACATATTCAATGTCAAAATCAAAAGCTTGAACCTTACTTACCCATGTTTGTTGCCTTTAATTGAGATCTTTTTGTGTAAGGAAATGCTTTAAACAGTTATGATCAGTTTTGACCACAAACTTGTTCCCCACCAGATATAGTCTAAACTTGGCCAAGGCATGCATGATGGCTAACTTTTCTTTGTCATATATGGAGTAGAGCCTCTTATGTGCCTGAAATCTTCTTCTCTCAAAAGCTACGGGGTGTTGATTTTATGTCACATACCCCAATTTTATTAAAATAATGTAATTATTTTTAATATTCCTGAGAACATTATGTTAAATTTAATGCTAAGTAGGAAGGGATGACTCAGCAGAGTCTCCAGAAATGGAATGTAAAATCTGAATAATTATTATTAATAAATAAATTATGGAGACAACAGCATGGGAGAGCTGTTAAAAGAGGTTACTGGTCTAACTGGTGGATGGAATTAGGTGGAAGGACAAAAGACAAGTGGCAGCATCCTCAAACACTTCCTGAGTTGCAGGTGGCAACTTCCCTATATTTTGGGGTCATGATTCCCCAAGAAAGTGGAATCTGAGCAGGTGGCTCATTAATGACAGTTAGCCCAACTAAGACCTAGGCAATCTTTTAAATACTACTCAATGAACTGAGCTGGGGGTTCAGCAATTGTTCTAGAGGGAGAATACATTCAGATGAATGCTATTCAGGAGTCCCATTGAGGAAGTGGGAAACAGTAAGGAAGTGTTTTGAGCAGGAAGTTGCAGTAACTTGGTTCCAGTATAGCTGTTTTGGCTGAGGGAATTATTGGCCGTACTTGGATTCCAGCCGGTTAGACCAGAGCAAGCTCGGGGGTCCTGAGAAGTGCTGTCTGGGCACTCTCCAGGAATTGGTAGGGAGGAACAGCCTCCCATTGCTGTTATTGTCTACCATCTACAGGTTCTGTCACTCTCCCTGTTGATTGGTTTAAATTATTTTTCTATGAGATAAACTAGTACAACTATGTATTGATTGGGTTCAACTTCAGGAAATCATTATCTGTACTTTCCTTTGGTATAAATTTCAGAATGAAGATGTTTTAGAAGTTTTCCTGTTTTATTTAAATAGAGTATATTATTTTATACAGAACCTAGTTTTCACTGTTACAGTTAATAAACACTGTGTTTATGCATATGCTAGAATTCCTGTTATTAGTTTAATAATAGACAGAAATATTGATAATAGATAATCCAGATTTATAACTATTAAACAATCATAAGAACAAATCTAGACAAATCTTAGTGTTTATTTTGAGATAATTCCTATCAGAATAACCTATCTGTATATATATGTATTGTATATTTTAGTAAACTTTAAGTTACAAGTCTTTCCTATATCAAGTTAATAGATAAACAAAACTCATTTAATATATTATTTATACTCAGAACATGTCTGACAGTTATCGATTAATAAAAAGGTGACTGTAACAATATTTCATTGTTACAAGTTTTCACAAAATCTTAAACATTTACACAGTAGTCAAACACAGACACTAGTAACTGTAGATTTTTATTTGCTTGCTATCTAGTTTTAGAACACAGTAGCCATGTCAATATAATAGAAATAACAGAGTGGTTTTTAAACAATACAAACATATTAATACAACAGAAAAACTGTCGACTAACACAGTCATCATTGGCTGATTACAAACCATCTTAAATTATACACAGTATTAATATTATTCAGTACAAACATCTCCCTTGGAGTAGTTCCCAAACCCTACACGGCCGTAGCCATACAATATCTCTACAACAGACTGAAAAACAAATGAAAGAATGCCTTATATGGCAGACAGACTTACAGTATATTATTACATAGTTCTATGTTTATATTATTTCATCCACAGTGGCGTTTAATAACAATACAAGAATCAAAATAAACTTTGTTATAATTCTTTTCCAGTCGCTATCAAGTTAACAAATTCCATATATATTTATGGAACACAAAATAGAACCTCAACTCGCATGATTAAACCCTATACTATTCAACTATTACAGACACAGTCGAGAAACATCCACTATCGTCATTTAATACTACAAATCGAAGAAAAACGCAGAGAGATAATTATAGGGTACATCATAACAGAGTTATCATCCATTGCAGGTATCGCAGAACCCAGTTATCTTTACATTCAAACACATTCTAAATATTTTAAACAAAACACGAAAATGAAACACGGCCGTATCAGGCCAGTAATATATTAAATATAAATCTTATACAGCGAGAATTGAACCCTATGCTTAGCCATTATCGGAACCATAACCAAAAACCCTGGCCTCATACAGTTGGCCGGGAATGGCTCTCCATAAATTTAACAGGGTTTTAAAACCCCATTTCATTTCAAACAAAACAATTTCATACATATGACTGCACCTACGAACATCAGGTCGATAATGACCTCAACACACAGGAGTTTCCCTCCAAGACTCAACCCTAACCACAAAACCAGCAAAGGAAGAGACAGCCGTGGATAACCAGGCTTACCGGAGAAGCCTGCGCGGGTGACAAAGCCCTGTACACCTTCAAGAGCCGCGTGACCTGCATTTAACGAATGCCGAGAGATATTAATACCCTGTCTATGCCGAGAGTTTGATTAAATATAAAAACAACACTTGCTTAAAACAGAAATTGCTTACCTGAGTATTGTAACTGTGGAAAATCTGAAAGCCACCGGTGGAAGCAGGCACTGAAACCCCAACCCTCGTCGGGTGAAGGAGCAAAGCACACCCTCGTAACCTTTCAATGACAGCCGTGACAAAAAATCCTTGCAGTCGAAACCCTTACACTGGATTTGAAACCGTCAATAAGCACACCCAAAACCCAATGCTTGAACCCTCTCACAACATTAAGGACGATAGAGAAACTCTATCTCATATCCGCACCAGTACAGTAAAGTTTTGTAAACAGCAGAGACTTAAACAAAGAAGGAACGACAAGACCACGATACAATGAAAACCATAGCAAACGCCATGACCAGAGCCGAAGACTCATCTTGCTAAAGAATGGAACCCCGAGGCCATAACCATCACACTCTGCATATTATTACAGGGCTTCAATACGAAACTCATACAGGGAGGGTTTCATCCTTAGGACCCGAGCCCGAAGGCGACTACAATAATCTGTAGGGTTTACAAAATCCGCTTATATATCACAAATTGCATGGAGGAGAGTGAACCACGTAGCATCCAAATAAATCAACGTAGCATGGGTCGAGACCCTATAGTTCCATTGCCAACCAAATCATTATACACCGATTTTCCCAAATCATTACATATGTAAGTCAACATACAAGATGACAATGATATATATAATCATTTGGCACAAAGTGCATGCCTTGCAAATGAATCATCGAGATTTCCAAGCATTTGGAATGCATAATCACTACAACGATATAAAAGAGATATAGTCAATTTAAACCATAAGTTTATGATCAATACAATCTAAATACTATATAGAATACAAAGCTTGCCAACGTATGGAAATATCAAGATTTTTGCACAATCAATTTATGTTATATATATATTAAACCAAATCATAGACTAATGCTATGAGCATGCTACATTCTCATGACCATTTAAGTAATAAGGTAGTTAACCTTAAATAAAATACCTTGATATTTAACCCTGGAAATGTTACCAAGTCTATCCGACATTTTACATAATCGCTATCATATACACTCGTCGGAATTGCTACCAATACTATTGTAACAGTAAACAATATTTGAATAATAAATCTCTATTAATAAGATGATTGAAATAGAGCTTCATCTACAGGTTCCCATCATGAAAGTAGTTAAAATCCATGCACAGTCATGTGACAGAAATAAACTTTAAAGTTGACATTTAACATTGCAGTATAGTCGAATATAATGGAATAATGCTAGAGGCGTCACTCTTGCACTTACGATTATTATTACAGGGACAAACAGTAAATCATAGGTATTTAAACGACAATAAGTCACTTGGTGCTATGTCACCTTACGTAGATGATAATTTATGATACAAACAATTGTTCCATCGCTAGTTACAGCAGTAACATAACATAATATTTATAAAAACAATAATTATAACTGAATAGTGTAATCTATCGCAGAACATGTGGATACTATCTGCATAAGAAATATCTTGACGATCTTTTAAGTTGTAAGTACAGGGAATATTGATGCTCACCAAGTTCAACCAACGGTGATCCTTACTTCGCTGGCACACCTGAGAAATAAAAGACGACATATGCATTAGCTCGTAAGCTAAGTAAGCCAGTCAACTACGACTAGCTCTTCCCTTGCGGTTCAAAACAAAACAGTCATTAATTACAATCACCAAAATCAAAGTTTTTAATAAGACAGAGTCTTCAACAGATTATTTTAGTTAGTTAATTTAAAAACAAATCAGAAATACTATCTAGTTAACATTTATTGTTGTAAATAAAAATTTTTAAATTTTTCGGAAATTTCGGGTTTTGACATGTGGTATCAGAGCTCAGTTTCAGACACTAGGCCTGTATGTGACTCCACTAAACTTCCGCAAACAATGATCATAAAAAGAAGATTTTGTTTTATTTATAAAATACTAATATATATTTCGGTTTCATCTACAGAACAGAAATTTTTCTTTTCTGAATTTTACAGACAGGTATGGAAAAACTGGGAGAATATGCTGAGGAGGAATCTCCCAATGTTGAGACAAGACAGATGTCAAAAGAACTTGAGACGGGAGAAGAAGCTGCTCACACCACTGAGCTGATGCAGACCATAAGAGGATTAAAGACAGAAATGGAAACAGTTAAGAGGGATAATGAAAGAATTCTAAAGACTCAGGAACAGCTAAATCAGTTATTGATAGAAAAATTTCAGACTGAAGTAAGGAGCAAACCAGCTGACTCAGAAGAAGTTAGTCATCCAAGAGGGTCAAAAAGGACAAAACCAACTAAATCTGACAGCAGTTCCTCATCTGAAGAAAGAAAGGGACAACCCAGTTATCACACTAGCAGTGACAGCAGCGAAGCTGAGCTGCACAACCAAAGGAAAAAGTACCGGCCCTATGAGGAGATTTCCGGGGAGTTTAAGAAGATAAAACCCCCAACTTTCAATGGAGAAGCTGAAACTGGAGAAGAGGCCGAATCCTGGTTATCCGGGATGAGAAAGTATTTTCAGATCTATAACTACTCAAATCAGCTAAAGGCAAGAATGGCCATCTACAACCTCTCGGGAAAGGCGGATATATGGTGGCAAGACCTGAAAAGGGTCAAAGGGATCAAAGAAAGAGAAGTTAATTGGAGTACCTTTAAAAGGTATTTCAAGAAGAAATTCTTGTCCGAGCAATATTATGAAGAAAGGGCTAAAGAATTTTATGAACTAAAACTCGGATCTATGACGATGAAGGACTTAAACAGTAAATTTTTAAGTCTGTTGCGTTATGTACCGTATTTTGTCGAAGAGAAACCAAAAATACAGCGGTTTCTTAGTTGCCTGCCCTATCATATCAAGGACAGAATTGAATATGACAACCCCAAAACACTGGAAGAAGCTATGCGCAAGGCAAATTTCTGTTACGAACAGAATAAAAAGAAAGAGGGAATAGCCAGCTGGAAAGCCAAAAAGAACAGCAATCTGATCGAGTACAAGAAAAAGGAATTTGTTCCCCATAAAAGTTTCAAGAATGGCAAAAACGGGAACCACTTTAACAGTAAAAGTTTCCAAGGAAACAAAAATGGAGCTGTCAGCCATTCAAACAATTACAAAAACAGCAAAGAGATTCCTAATAACCATGGAAACTACACCAAAAATTTTGAGCGAAAAGAACCTGTCAAGTGCTGGGAGTGTAATGGGCCACATTATGCTTCAGTCTGCCCAAACAGAAAGAAACAAGTCAACAATATTCATACTGTTCAAGACGAAATGACGGTTGGAGATTTTGCAGGAACTATGCCCAGAATAAATGCAGCGTTGGAAAATCGTCAGGCTGACTATCAAACTTCCATGGTGGAAGTAGGAGGTATGATTAACAAAACCCCAGTTACTATATTAATAGATCCAGGTGCTAGTCTTAGTTATATTTCACCTCAACTGGTAGAAAAATGTAATTTGACTGTTGAAAGGTTTGATAATTCTTGGTCTGTACAATTAGCTACTGGGGCTAAGAAGAAAGTAAACTGCTATGTAAAAGAATGCATCTTAAACATGACTGATTTTAGAACTACAATTAAACTGAACATTTTACCACTTGGCTCTTATGACATACTTATCGGAATGGACTGGTTGGAACAACATAGGGTCGTTTTAAACTGTTTTGACAAAACTTTTAGATGTATAAACAGTAGTGGACAGCCAGTAACTGTTAGAGGTATCCCTAGGAAAACAGTAGTTAGGCAGATTTCTGCGTTACAACTTAAAAGAGCCGTCAGGAAAGGGTGCAAGACCTATGCTGTAACTATTACAGACGAGACCGATAAATCTGAGAACAACCAGAAAACAGTAGAGAACATTCCTGTCGTCAATGAATTTATTGACGTTTTTCCTGAGGAAATCCCAGAATTGCCTCCCAAGAGAGAGCTTGACTTTACCATTGAGCTGGTACCAGGTGCTGTTCCCAGTTCAAAAGCCCCATACCGTATGAATATTTTGGAGCTTAACGAGTTAAAAACTCAGTTGAAGGAGTTAATAGATAAGAACTATATCCGACCCAGCGTATCCCCTTGGGGAGCACCAGTAATTTTCGTTAAAAAGAAGGACGGAACTATGCGACTTTGCATAGATTATCGTCAACTAAACAAGATGACGATCAAAAACAGGTATCCGTTACCTCGTATTGATGATCTGTTTGATCAACTACGTGGCGCTACGGTATTCTCTAAGATCGATCTAAGATCGGGTTATCATCAGGTAAGAATTAAAGAAGAAGACATTTTCAAAACAGCTTTTAGAACCAGGTACGGACATTACGAATTTGTCGTAATGCCATTTGGACTTACTAATGCCCCAGCTGTTTTCATGTGCTTAATGAACAACATAATGCACAAGTACTTAGATAAATTTGTTGTTGTATTTATCGACGACATTTTAGTCTATTCTAAGAGCGAGGAGGAGCATAAGGAACACTTACGTATCGTTTTACAAGAACTAAGAGAACAACAACTTTTTGCGAAATTTAGTAAATGTGACTTCTTCAAAGATGAAATCCAGTACTTAGGACATGTAGTCACTAAGGAAGGGATTTCAGTGGATCCCGAAAAGATTCGGGCGATTGAAGAATGGCCAGTACCTAAAGATGTGACGGACGTTAGATCTTTCATGGGAATTACCGGTTACTACCGGAGGTTTATTGAAGGCTTTTCAAAAATAGCCAATCCAATCACTTCTTTGCAGAAGAAAGGAAAGAAGTTTGATTGGAATGCGAAATGTGAAGAAAGTTTCAAGAAACTTAAGACCTTATTGACAACTGCACCTATTCTTAGAATATCGGACCCAAATAAAGACTTCATAGTTTGCACCGACGCTTGTAATGATGGTTTAGGCGGAGTGCTGACTCAAGAAGGACATGTCATTGCTTACGAATCTAGGAAGCTGAAAATCCATGAAAAGAATTATGCCACTTATGACCTAGAATTAGCTGCTGTAATTCATGCTTTAAAGATGTGGCGACACCACCTAATAGGCAGAAAATTTACCTTACTAACAGATAATAAAGGTCTGAAATACCTTTTAGACCAGCCAAATCTAAATGCAAGACAAGCCAGATGGCTGGCATTCCTAAGTGAGTACGATTTTGAAATCCAACACATAAAAGGGAAGGAAAATAAGGTGGCTGATGCCTTGAGCAGGAATGCAAAACTGAATTTTATATCAGCTAGCAGCACTTATACCTCTGATTTAAATAAACAGCTGGCTGAAGGGATAAAATTAGATGAAAATTATCAACACTTACAAATTACAGCCAAGGAACAGCCCACAGAAAGTTTGATAAAAGGGTATAGTATAAACGAAAACGGATTTTTGCTGTTTAAGGACAGGCTGTATATCCCTAATGCACCTACAGTTAAGCTGTTAATTTTAGACGAAATACATAAAACCCCTTATTCCGGGCATCCTGGCTATCAAAAGACTATCACTATGCTGAGAAAAGAATATTTTTGGCCTAGCATGAAATCTGAAACTGCTGAATATTTAGCGAAGTGTTTGGACTGCCAACAAGTAAAAACAGAACATCAACATCCAGCTGGATTGCTGCAACCTTTACCTATTCCTAGCTGGAAATGGGAAATAATCAGCCTGGATTTCATTACGGGTTTACCCAAAAACCAACATCAGAATGATTCAATTATGGTAGTGGTAGACAAATTAAGTAAATCAACACATTTTATTCCTGTTAAAACCACATACAAGGCTGCAAACATAGCAGATATCTTTCTAAAACAGATTTTTCGGTTACACGGTATTCCAAAAGTCATTATATCAGACAGGGATCCTAAATTCACAGGAAATTTTTGGAGATCCTTGTTCAAAGGATTAAACACCACTTTGAATTTCAGCACCTCTTTCCATCCTCAGACGGACGGACAAACAGAACGAGTTAATCAAATATTAGAAGATCTGTTAAGGATGTATGTTAAAGATCAACCAGGTAAGTGGGAGGATTATTTACACTTAGCTGAATTTGCATACAATAACAGCTATCAATCATCAGCTAAGTTTAGTCCTTTTGAGGTTTTGTATGGACGAAAATGCAACACTCCTATCTCCTGGAGTAATCCAGTAGATAGATTAGTGTTAGGACCTGATTTATTGAAAGAAATGGAACAGATTGTGAAACAAGTGCAGGGCAACTTGAAGATTGCCCAGGATCGGCAAAAGAGTCAAGCAGACTTGAAAAGAACTCCTAAAGAGTTCCAGGTAGGTGAACATGTGTTCATCAAGGTAAGACCAAAGAAAAGCTCCCTAAGATTAGGAAGTTGTGCAAAATTAGCACCACGTTACTGTGGTCCATTTGAAATTTTAGCTAGAATTGGTCAAGTTGCTTATCAGTTAGCATTACCGCCAAATTTAAAAGTACATAATGTTTTTCATATCTCTGTTTTGAAAAAGTATGTTCATGATGCTACTCATGTTATTGATTGGAACATTGTACAGGTAGAACCAGAAGGGGAAGTTCTGGTAGAACCGGATTGTATCCTCGGGAGGAGGGAAATTACTCTACGGAACCGGATAATTGGACAAGTGAAGGTGCAATGGAAGCACCTTAGTCCTGAAGAATCTACCTGGGAGCTGGAAAGTAAGATGCGGGAAGCATATCCCCATCTATTCCAGCAGGTAGCTGAAGAAGAAGAATAAAGTAACATCGAGGACGATGTTACATTTTAAGGGGGTGTGTATGTCACATACCCCAATTTTATTAAAATAATGTAATTATTTTTAATATTCCTGAGAACATTATGTTAAATTTAATGCTAAGTAGGAAGGGATGACTCAGCAGAGTCTCCAGAAATGGAATGTAAAATCTGAATAATTATTATTAATAAATAAATTATGGAGACAACAGCATGGGAGAGCTGTTAAAAGAGGTTACTGGTCTAACTGGTGGATGGAATTAGGTGGAAGGACAAAAGACAAGTGGCAGCATCCTCAAACACTTCCTGAGTTGCAGGTGGCAACTTCCCTATATTTTGGGGTCATGATTCCCCAAGAAAGTGGAATCTGAGCAGGTGGCTCATTAATGACAGTTAGCCCAACTAAGACCTAGGCAATCTTTTAAATACTACTCAATGAACTGAGCTGGGGGTTCAGCAATTGTTCTAGAGGGAGAATACATTCAGATGAATGCTATTCAGGAGTCCCATTGAGGAAGTGGGAAACAGTAAGGAAGTGTTTTGAGCAGGAAGTTGCAGTAACTTGGTTCCAGTATAGCTGTTTTGGCTGAGGGAATTATTGGCCGTACTTGGATTCCAGCCGGTTAGACCAGAGCAAGCTCGGGGGTCCTGAGAAGTGCTGTCTGGGCACTCTCCAGGAATTGGTAGGGAGGAACAGCCTCCCATTGCTGTTATTGTCTACCATCTACAGGTTCTGTCACTCTCCCTGTTGATTGGTTTAAATTATTTTTCTATGAGATAAACTAGTACAACTATGTATTGATTGGGTTCAACTTCAGGAAATCATTATCTGTACTTTCCTTTGGTATAAATTTCAGAATGCAGATGTTTTAGAAGTTTTCCTGTTTTATTTAAATAGAGTATATTATTTTATACAGAACCTAGTTTTCACTGTTACAGTTAATAAACACTGTGTTTATGCATATGCTAGAATTCCTGTTATTAGTTTAATAATAGACAGAAATATTGATAATAGATAATCCAGATTTATAACTATTAAACAATCATAAGAACAAATCTAGACAAATCTTAGTGTTTATTTTGAGATAATTCCTATCAGAATAACCTATCTGTATATATATGTATTGTATATTTTAGTAAACTTTAAGTTACAAGTCTTTCCTATATCAAGTTAATAGATAAACAAAACTCATTTAATATATTATTTATACTCAGAACATGTCTGACAGTTATCGATTAATAAAAAGGTGACTGTAACAATATTTCATTGTTACAAGTTTTCACAAAATCTTAAACATTTACACAGTAGTCAAACACAGACACTAGTAACTGTAGATTTTTATTTGCTTGCTATCTAGTTTTAGAACACAGTAGCCATGTCAATATAATAGAAATAACAGAGTGGTTTTTAAACAATACAAACATATTAATACAACAGAAAAACTGTCGACTAACACAGTCATCATTGGCTGATTACAAACCATCTTAAATTATACACAGTATTAATATTATTCAGTACAAACATCTCCCTTGGAGTAGTTCCCAAACCCTACACGGCCGTAGCCATACAATATCTCTACAACAGACTGAAAAACAAATGAAAGAATGCCTTATATGGCAGACAGACTTACAGTATCTTATTACATAGTTCTATGTTTATATTATTTCATCCACAGTGGCGTTTAATAACAATACAAGAATCAAAATAAACTTTGTTATAATTCTTTTCCAGTCGCTATCAAGTTAACAAATTCCATATATATTTATGGAACACAAAATAGAACCTCAACTCGCATGATTAAACCCTATACTATTCAACTATTACAGACACAGTCGAGAAACATCCACTATCGTCATTTAATACTACAAATCGAAGAAAAACGCAGAGAGATAATTATAGGGTACATCATAACAGAGTTATCATCCATTGCAGGTATCGCAGAACCCAGTTATCTTTACATTCAAACACATTCTAAATATTTTAAACAAAACACGAAAATGAAACACGGCCGTATCAGGCCAGTAATATATTAAATATAAATCTTATACAGCGAGAATTGAACCCTATGCTTAGCCATTATCGGAACCATAACCAAAAACCCTGGCCTCATACAGTTGGCCGGGAATGGCTCTCCATAAATTTAACAGGGTTTTAAAACCCCATTTCATTTCAAACAAAACAATTTCATACATATGACTGCACCTACGAACATCAGGTCGATAATGACCTCAACACACAGGAGTTTCCCTCCAAGACTCAACCCTAACCACAAAACCAGCAAAGGAAGAGACAGCCGTGGATAACCAGGCTTACCGGAGAAGCCTGCGCGGGTGACAAAGCCCTGTACACCTTCAAGAGCCGCGTGACCTGCATTTAACGAATGCCGAGAGATATTAATACCCTGTCTATGCCGAGAGTTTGATTAAATATAAAAACAACACTTGCTTAAAACAGAAATTGCTTACCTGAGTATTGTAACTGTGGAAAATCTGAAAGCCACCGGTGGAAGCAGGCACTGAAACCCCAACCCTCGTCGGGTGAAGGAGCAAAGCACACCCTCGTAACCTTTCAATGACAGCCGTGACAAAAAATCCTTGCAGTCGAAACCCTTACACTGGATTTGAAACCGTCAATAAGCACACCCAAAACCCAATGCTTGAACCCTCTCACAACATTAAGGACGATAGAGAAACTCTATCTCATATCCGCACCAGTACAGTAAAGTTTTGTAAACAGCAGAGACTTAAACAAAGAAGGAACAACAAGACCACGATACAATGAAAACCATAGCAAACGCCATGACCAGAGCCGAAGACTCATCTTGCTAAAGAATGGAACCCCGAGGCCATAACCATCACACTCTGCATATTATTACAGGGCTTCAATACGAAACTCATACAGGGAGGGTTTCATCCTTAGGACCCGAGCCCGAAGGCGACTACAATAATCTGTAGGGTTTACAAAATCCGCTTATATATCACAAATTGCATGGAGGAGAGTGAACCACGTAGCATCCAAATAAATCAACGTAGCATGGGTCGAGACCCTATAGTTCCATTGCCAACCAAATCATTATACACCGATTTTCCCAAATCATTACATATGTAAGTCAACATACAAGATGACAATGATATATATAATCATTTGGCACAAAGTGCATGCCTTGCAAATGAATCATCGAGATTTCCAAGCATTTGGAATGCATAATCACTACAACGATATAAAAGAGATATAGTCAATTTAAACCATAAGTTTATGATCAATACAATCTAAATACTATATAGAATACAAAGCTTGCCAACGTATGGAAATATCAAGATTTTTGCACAATCAATTTATGTTATATATATATTAAACCAAATCATAGACTAATGCTATGAGCATGCTACATTCTCATGACCATTTAAGTAATAAGGTAGTTAACCTTAAATAAAATACCTTGATATTTAACCCTGGAAATGTTACCAAGTCTATCCGACATTTTACATAATCGCTATCATATACACTCGTCGGAATTGCTACCAATACTATTGTAACAGTAAACAATATTTGAATAATAAATCTCTATTAATAAGATGATTGAAATAGAGCTTCATCTACAGGTTCCCATCATGAAAGTAGTTAAAATCCATGCACAGTCATGTGACAGAAATAAACTTTAAAGTTGACATTTAACATTGCAGTATAGTCGAATATAATGGAATAATGCTAGAGGCGTCACTCTTGCACTTACGATTATTATTACAGGGACAAACAGTAAATCATAGGTATTTAAACGACAATAAGTCACTTGGTGCTATGTCACCTTACGTAGATGATAATTTATGATACAAACAATTGTTCCATCGCTAGTTACAGCAGTAACATAACATAATATTTATAAAAACAATAATTATAACTGAATAGTGTAATCTATCGCAGAACATGTGGATACTATCTGCATAAGAAATATCTTGACGATCTTTTAAGTTGTAAGTACAGGGAATATTGATGCTCACCAAGTTCAACCAACGGTGATCCTTACTTCGCTGGCACACCTGAGAAATAAAAGACGACATATGCATTAGCTCGTAAGCTAAGTAAGCCAGTCAACTACGACTAGCTCTTCCCTTGCGGTTCAAAACAAAACAGTCATTAATTACAATCACCAAAATCAAAGTTTTTAATAAGACAGAGTCTTCAACAGATTATTTTAGTTAGTTAATTTAAAAACAAATCAGAAATACTATCTAGTTAACATTTATTGTTGTAAATAAAAATTTTTAAATTTTTCGGAAATTTCGGGTTTTGACATTTTACTTTAGGACCGCCCCTATGCCTTCCCCTGATGCATCACATTCCAAAACAAATGGTTTAGAAAAATCTGGTAATGCAAGTACTCGACAACTACTCATTGCCTCTTTCATTCTTTGGAAATCCTTTTCAGCCTCTTCATCCCATTTGAAAGCATCCTTCTTGGTCAAATCATTAAGGGGAGCAATCAATTTGGAAAACCTCTTCACAAACTTCCTATAGTAAGTGCAAATCCCAATAAAACCCCTCAACTCAGTGATGTTCTTGGGTGATGTCCATTCAAGTATAGCCTTTATTTTCTTCAAGTGCAACTTTACCCCATATTGCCCAATGATGTGCCCAAGATACAAAATTTTTGTCAACCCAAACTCACACTTGGACAATTTAGAAAACAAGGGCTGTTCATGCAAGATTTTCAATACAACTTCTAAATGATGCAAGTGTTACTCCCATGTCTTACTATAAATCAAAATATCATCAAAGAAAACCAAAACAAACTTACGGAGTTGCTTGCAAAAGATTTTGTTCATGCATGATTGGATGGTTGCTGGAGCATTGGTCAAACCAAAAGTCATGACAAGAAATTCGAAGTGGCCATAGTGACATCTGAAAGCAGTTTTCTGCACATCTTCTTCCCTCATCTGAATCTGATGATAACCAGATCTAAGATCAATTTTGGAAAAGAACTTTGCTCCAAATAGCTCATTCATGAGCTCATCTATCCGAGGGATGGGATATCTATTCTTTATTGCCTTTTTGTTTAAGGCCCTAAAATAAATGAGCATCCTTAAGGTTCCATCCTTTTTCCTCACCAAGACAACTGAAGAACCATAGGTACTAGAGCTTGGTTTGATGAGCCCCAATTCCAATAGTTCTTGAATATCCTTCTCAATCTCATCTCTGAACCTTTTTGGGTGTCTATATGGAGGTATGTCAATAGGTGAAGTAACCACCACCAAAACAATAGTATGCTCAACTCCTCTGTCAGGTGGCCTTCCAGGGGGAAGGTCTCCAAAAATCCTTTCATACTTGTGTAGTAGTTGCCTTATCTCCCTTGGATGTTCTGCAATCTTTATGTTTGGTTTGGGGGAAGCGATTAAACATTCTGCATCCCATTCAATGTCCCCATGTCTCAATATGGACCTCATATTGTGGGAAGACACCACTTGGTTAGGATAGGTGTGCATTCCTCTCACTAAAATTTGTTTTCCTTCCGAATATTTGAACTTCATTTCAAATATTTGGTAGTTCATTGTATTTTATCCTATAGATTACAACCATTGTACTCCCAAAACCACATGTGTATCAGCAACATTCACCACATAGAAGCTATCTGAAAATATGTAATTTCCTATGGTAAGTTGTAGCTTTGGAATCCATGTGTTGCATTTCATAGAATTCTTACCTGAAATGATGACTATGAATCCTTCGAATGCTTCAGTAGATAACTTTATCCTCTCCACCAAGGCTGCATCAATGAAGTTATGAGTTGATCCTCCATCTACCAATACCGAAACTTTATGCCCTTGTACCACTCCCTTGCATCGGATGGTGTGAAAACGAGGCACTCCTTAAAGTACTACCATTCTCCCTTTTTCGGGTGATGGATGATCTTCTTCTGTTGTGTCATATACCTCTTCTTGGGATTAAATTTGTTCTTCTTCCTCCGTGTCCCCTTCATCATAAGAAAATACTTCAATGAATTGTGCTTTCCCCTTAGCACATTTATGCCCCGATACCCATGGTTGATGACATGTGTAACATAGTTTCTTTCTTCTGGGATCTTCCTTGCTTGGTCCCTCTTTCTTGTCCTTCTCAAATCAATCTTTTTGCCATGGTCTCTTGTCAAATACGAACTTGGAAGGAAAATTCGGCTTGGGAGGATACTTTGTCTTGGGTAGCACATTTTGTAGATCTCTTGCCAAATTCATGGCATCTTTTAATGAAGTAGGTTTGTGAGCTTTAACTAAACCTTTCAAAGGTTCAACCAAGCCTTTAGTAAAGAGCAATACCAATCGAACCATAGATACATCAGCCACCATAACTGATAGTTTTTGGAATTCCAACATGTACTCCTCAGGGGTTCCAGTTTGCTTCAACTGTGCTAGTTCCTTGGAAGGCATTTTAGGGTCTTTTTGCTCAAATATTTCCACTAACCTGTTAACAAACTCTTCATATGATGTGACCTGATCATGTACTAAGGTTTTAAGTCCATGGAACCACCAATCATTTGCTTCTCCCTCAAGATGTAGAATAGCCATTTTTAAAGCATCCTCTTCAACCATTGGATTCAGCTGAAAATATACATCTAACTTTTGTACCCAAGTATTTGAAGAACTTTGGGATGAGCCATCAAAGGTGGAAAGGGAAATTTTACCTATGGCATAATTAAATTCTTTATTTTGAAAACGATTTATGTTACCTCCGCTCATTTTGAACTTGTTTGAGACAATAAAGAATTGATCAAATGGTAAGGTCCTCCTACAATCTTCACTCAACTGCTGCCACTCTGTTAGAAGTTCATGCATTCCATATTGGATTTTAGGATCCTCTTTGGGCTCAAGAAATTTGGGTGTGGTAGCTCTTGTTGAGCTCTGGAATTCATTGGGTCAGTTGTGAGGCCCTGTCTTTGAGAAAATGTTTCCACCGACTGCCTTCTTTTCCTCGAAATGAGAACTATTGCTGCCTCCTAATGCCAATTTGCTTCCAATTTGACTAGCCATCAATTCAAACCCTTGAATTTTATGCCTTGTCCTCAAAAAAGGTTTCATGAATTTCCTAAACTCCTCTTTCTCCTCCGTCTCTGAGGATCCTTTCTCATCCTTAGTCATAGTTTCAACAGAGTGCACCTCTTCTCCTGCTTCTTCCTCTTCACCAAAGGTACTTTCAGTTTCGGTTTCTAAGCGTGGGGGATGATTTCTTGTCCTCATAAATGGTCAACCAAATTAGGTTTAAGGACCATGCTCTGATACCACTGTAATATCCATCCAAAGGAAAGTACTTGGGTTCACCTTGTTTCGACTCTAGGGGTGTAGTTTAGGACTGGTTCCAAACACCTCAAATGATTTCGAATTTGGGGAGGAAGGTATTGATGGGTCATAGGACACATTAAAAAATCTATCAGACACCCAAACAATTGATCTTCCCTTCCATGGTCTACAATTTTCAAGGAAATAAGTTTTGGGACAAGACTAGTCAATTTGAGTAGTGGAAATCCCCCCTAGGTCTTCCATTAATTGCTCTTCCAAACACTTACAAACTTCACTAATTCTTGGTCTGAGACTTGGATCTGTTAGAGGAAATTAATGAATATATGTGTGCAACATTATATTTGGTTTTAGGGTCGAATAGGTATCCCAATGCACATTAGCTTCTAGAGTCTAGAATTTGTGGTGAAAATGGTGGACAAGGAGTCTCGAATTTAGTCATAAACCATAGTGACACTTCAGGGGTATGAAAAAATCATTTGAGCCATCAAAGTAACTTCATATACATCTCAAAACATGAATAAATATCTCATCAAACTTTGTTATAAAACAGGTACAACATCATCCCAAAATCACTATGCAAATGCTATGGGGAAAATGGCTCGAATCTCATTTTTTATTGGAAATATCACTTGAAGTACATGGTGTTTCGAGATTTGGATCTCATGATATGACTAATACAGAGATATGTAGAAACTAACATTTCCATGAAGTCAAAATAACAATCCTCCACTAAATACATGCAACAAGAAGTGTGCCCTTGCACATTTACATGACATTGAGAGAAAGATAGTAGAATAGGCATAGAGAAGAATGAGAGAAGATGAACTCGAACTAAGTTGGGGTTGAACCTGCATCAAAACATATCCATGAATGTCTATTGATAGGTCTGAATTGCCTCTCCATCAACCAACTTGGATGGGAATCTCGCACCCTCGAAATTGGTTCTAAGGCAGGGAGGATGAACATCCACCGTGCAAGGACAAGCTAAGCTCTCCAAATTTTTCCAAATGAGAAAATGATCAAAATATGGTATCCTTATTTATTCTTGTATTTTATTAACCTCCCAATGTCTCCATGGCTCGAGTTCCCTCCAAGAGATTCATCCCAACTCGAATTAGGGAGAGATTCCCATGAATGCCACTTGTCCAACACTTTCTAGCCTTCCTCTTCCATCAATTCGAATGGGGGGAATCTTGGCTGCCATAACTCCCATTGTGCACCCTCTTGGGAGATATTTTTCGACCTGACATGTCATATATGTCATATGTCAGCAATCAGGTCTGATATTTGTCATAGGTGTCATAGAATCTTCATCATTGTTGACATAGAGGTTAGGGAATCTAGCTCCAAGTGTCACAATAGTTCTAAGATGCCGCTTCCTCTTCCATGGGAGTTACTCTTCCACTCTAATTCAAACCTCCTAGATTCATGCCATGAATAATGCCTCTCCAACGCCCCCAAGAATGTTAGACTCCACCTCGGATTTGAATGGGTGAGAATAGGATGCCATGTGGCATGGAGAATCTTGCCTTGTGTGGGTCCCACACCACCTATGCGCCCTCATTACCAAGTGCCACCTTATTTTCTTCTTCTTCTTATTTATTTAGCCACTTTAATGTATATTTGTCAATATAATGTCCATTTGGGGTCTTATAGCTCCCTTATTCCAAGTCTAAATGTTTCCACCCCAACCTAGGGAACTAGTAGATTGGTGGAAATTTCCTTCTTGTGATTTATTTGGATGGGGACATTACACTCCTCCCCACCCAAGATTCATTTCCCTCAAGCAATTCCAAATTGGGATGTTGCAAAATTTGTTCCTCTTCCCATGTGGCATCCTCACTTGGAAAATCTTTCCAGTGTACCAAATATTCTCTTATGGTTCTGCTCCTCAATTTTCTTTCTCTTGTTTTCATTTTGTTTTTTTCTCTGGAATGAGAATGAGTTGTCCTTCATCATCTAATGGAGGAAGTGTTCCTGAAATATAAATTTCCTGACCAATAGCCTTCTTAAGGCATGAAACATGAAATACATTGTGGATTTTGCTACCTTCCGGAAGTTCTATCTCATAAGCTACCTCCCCAACCTTTCGAATTATCTTATATGGACAATAAAACCTTGGTTTAAGCTTTTCTGATCCTTTCCCTTTTAAGGTGGTTTGCTTATATGGTTGCAGCCTCAAATAAACCAAATCATTCACTTGAAAAGTTCTTTCCTTCCTATGTTGATCCACATACTGTTTTTGTTGATTTTGGGCAACCTGCAAATTGTCTTTTAAAAGCTTCAAAATATATTGACTTTCCTCAACCCAATATTTAGCTTTTGGACCTCTACTATCACAAAAAATCTGATAAAAAAAGGTGAGTGCTTCATAACCATAAAGTGCTTTGAAATGAGACATTCCAATGGACATATGGAAAGTAGTATTCTAGCAAAACTCACCCAAATGTAGCCATGTAACCCATGCTTTTTGTTGCTCACCAACATAGTTTCTCAAGTACCCCTCCAACCATTGGTTCACAGTTTCGGTTTGGCCATCAGTTTGAGGATGATAGCTTGTGCTAGGAGTCAATTGAGTTCCCACCAATTTGAAGAGTTCTTGCCAAAAAGCACTCATAAATCTGCTATCCCTGTCACTTACAATGTTTTTGGGAAGTCCATGCAATCTGAAAATATCTCTAAAGAATAGCTCAGCCACTTGTGTAGCAGTAAAAGATGATGTAATAGCAAATAAATGAGCAAATTTGGTGAGTCTATCCACCACAAAATAAATACAATCCTTACCAAAATCCTTGGGCAAACCTGTGATGAAATCCACGGAGATGCTTTCCCACTTTTGTTCTGGAATAGGCAATGGTTGTAAGAGACCAGTAGGATGGGTGTGCTCAGCATTGTTTTGCTGACATATATTGCATTCATTCACCTACTTTAAAACATATTCCTTCAACCCTTTCCAAGAGAACCTTTGTCTTAGCTTCCTATATGTTTTAAAGAAACCAGGATGGCCTGCTAAAGGAGAATCATGAGCTTCCTTCAAGATTTTGTGCTTTAAGTTCGAACCATGAACTAAGTATATTCGGTCTTTATAGTAGATTAGTCCATTCAATATATTTTACGTATCATCTCCCTTGGCCCCATCTAACAATTCACAAGCAAATCTATCTTTGGCATACTCTACTCTTAGCACATCTTTCCAATCTTTTGAAATGTCCATAAGGGAAAATGAAGGTCTCCTAGACAATGCATCTACAACAATATTATTCTTCCCTTTTACATATTCAATGTCAAAATAAAAATCTTGAACTTACCCATTTTTGTTGCCTTTCATTGAGATCTTTTTGCGTAAGGAAATGCTTTAAACTGTTATGATTAGTTTTGACCACAAACTTGTTCCCCGCCAGATATAGTCTAAACTTGGCCAAGGCATGCATGATGGTTAACATTTCTTTGTCATATATGGAGTAGAGCCTCTCATGTGGATGCAATTTTCTGCTCTCAAAAGCTATGGGGTGTTGATTTTGCTTTAGGACCGCCCCTATGCCTTCCCCTGATGCCTTACATTCCAAAAAAATGGTTTAGAAAAATCTGGTAATGCAAGTACTGGACAACTACTCATTACCTCTTTCATTCTTTGGAAAACCTTTTCATCCTCTTCATCCCATTTTAAAGCATCCTTCTTAGTCAAATCATTAAGGGGAGCAGTTAGTTTGGAAAACCCCTTTACAAACTTCCTATAGTAAGTGCAGATCCCAAAAAAGCCCCTCAACTCAGTGATGTTCTTGGGTGATGGCCATTCAAGTATAGCCTTTATTTTCTCCAAGTGCACCTTTACCCCATCTTTCCCAATGATGTGCCCAAGATACAAAATTTATGTAAACCCAAACTCACACTTGGACAAATTAGCAAACAAGGAATGCTCATGCAAGATTTTCAATACAACTTCTAAATGATGCAAGTGTTCCTCCCATGTCTTACTGTAAATCAAAATATCATCAAAGAAAACCAAAACAAACTTACGAAGCTGCTTGCAAAATATTTTGTTCATGCATGATTGGAAAGTTGCTGGAGCATTGGTCAAACCAAAAGGCATGACAAGAAATTCGAAGTGGCCATAGTGACGTCTTAAAGCGGTTTTCTGCACATCTTCTTCCCTCATCCGAATCTGATGGTAACCATATCTAAGATCAACTTTGGAAAAGAAATTTGCTCCAAATAGCTCATCCATGAGCTCGTCTATACAAGGGATGGGATATCTATTATTTATTGTCTTTTTGTTTAAGGCACTAAAATCAATGCACATCCTTAAGGTTCCATCCTTTTTCTTCACCAAGACAACTGAAGAAGCATAGGGACTTGAGCTTGGTCTAAGGAGTCCCAACTCCTATAGTTCTTGAATAGCTTTCTCAAACCCATCTCTCTGAACCTTTTTGGGTGTCTATATGGGGGTATATTGATAGGTGAAGTAACCACCTCCAAAATAATGGTATGCTCAACTCCTTTGTCAGGTGGCCATCCAAGGGGAAGGTCTCCAAAAACCATTTCATACTTGTGTAGTAGCTGCCTTATCTCCCTTGGATGTTCTACAATCTTTATGTTTGGTTTGGGGGAAGTGATTAAACATTCTGCATCCCATTTAATGTCCCCATGTCTCAATATGGACCTCATACTGTGGGAAGACACCACTTGGTTAGAATAGGTGTGCATTCCTCTCACTGACGTTTGTTTTCCTTCCGAATCTTTGAACTTCATTTCAGGTATTTGGTAGTTCACTGTATGTTCTCCTATATATTACAACCATTGTACTCCCCAAAAAAATTTGTATCAACAACATTCACCACATAGAAACTATCAGAAAATGTGTAATTTCCTATGGTAAGTTGTAGCTTTGGAATCCATGTGTTGCATTCCATAGAATTGTTACCTAAAATGATGACTATGAACCCTTAGAATGCTTCAGTAGGTAACTTTATCCTCTCCACCAAGGCTACATCAATGAAGTTATGAGTTGCTCCTCCATCTACCAATACCGAAACGTTTTTCCCTTGTACCACTCCCTTGCATCAGATGGTATGAAAACGAGGCTCTCCTGAAAGCACTGCCATTATCCCTTTTTCGGGTGATGGATGATCTTCTTTTGCTGTGTCATATCCCTCTTCTTGGGATGAAAGTTGTTCTTCTTCCTCCATGTCCCCTTCATCCTCATAAAATACTTCAATGAATTGTGCTTTCCCCTTAGCACATTTATGCCCTGGTACCCATGGTTGATGACATGTGTAACATAGTTTCTTTCTTTTGAGTTCTTCCTTGCTTGGTCCCTCTTTCTTGTCCTTCCCAAATGAATATTTTTGCCATGGTATCTTTTCAAATCTGAACTTGGAAGGAAAATTCGGCTTGGGAGGATACTTTGTCTTGGGTAGCACATTTTGCAGATCTCTTGCCAAATTCATGGCATCTTTTAATGAAGTAGGTTTGTGAGCATTAACTAAACCTTTCAAAGGTTAAGCCAATCCTTCAGTAAAGAGAAATACCAATTGAACCATAGATACATCAGCCACCATAACTGATATTTTTGGGAATTCCAACATGTACTCCTTAGGGGTTCCAGTTTGCTTCAACTGTGCGAGTTCCCTGAAAGGCATTTTAGGGTCTTTTTGCTCAAATATTTCCACTAACCCGTTAACAAAATCTTGATATGATGTGACCTGATCATGTCCTAAGGTTTTGAGTCCATGAAACCACCAATCATTTGCTTCTCGCTTATGATGCAAAATAGCCATTTTTAAAGCACCTTCTTCAACCATTAGATTCAGCTGAAAATATACATCTAACTTTTGTACCCAAGTATTTGCATAACTTTGGGATGAGCCATCAAAGGTGGGAAGGGACATTTTACCTATGGCATAATTCAATTCTTTATTTTGAAAAGGATTTATGTTACCTCCTCTCATTTTGAGCTTGTTTGAGACAGTAAAGAATTGATCAAATGGTAAAGTCCTCCTACAATCTTCACTCAACTGCTGCCATTCTGCTAGAACTTCATGCATTCCATATTGGATGTTAGGATCCTCTTTGGGCTCAAGAAACTTGGGTGTGGTATCTCTTGTTGAGATTTGGAATTCATTGGGTCGGTTGTGAGGCCCTATCTTTGAGAAAATGTTTCCACCGACTGCCTTCTTTTCCTCGAAATGAGAACTACTGCTGCGTCCTAATGCCAATTTTCTTCGAATTTGACTAGCCATCAAATTCCTTGTCATGTCCTCAAAAAAACGTTTCATGAACTTCCTAAATTCCTCTTTCTCCTCCATATCTAAGGTTCCTTTCTCATCCTTAGTCATAGTTTCAACATAGTGCACCTCTTCTCCTGCTTCTTCCTCTTCACCAAAGGTACTTTCAGTTTCAGTTTCTAAGGGTGGGGGATGACTTCTTGTCCTCATAAATGGTCACCCAAATCAGGTGTAAGGACCATGCTCTAATACCACTGTAATATCCCTCCAAAGGAAAGTACTTTGGTTCACCTTGTTTTGACTCTAGGGGTGTAGTTTACAACTAGTTCCAAACACCTCCAAATTCTTTTGAATTTGGGGAGGAAGGTATTGATGGGGCATAGGAAACATAAACACATCTATCAGAAATCCAAGCAACTGATCTAACCATCCATGGTCTACAATTTGAAAGGAAAGAAGTTTCGGGACAAGACTAGTCAATTTGAGTAGTGGAAAACCCCCCTAGGTCTTCCATTAATTGCTCTTACAAACACTGTATAGAATTCACTAATTCTTGGTATGAGACTTGGCTCTGTTAGAGTACATTAATGACAATATTTTTGCAGCATTATATTTGGTTTTAGGGTCGAATAGGTATCCCAATGAACAACAACTTCTAGAGTCTGGAATTTGTGGTGAAAATGGTGGACAAGGAGTCTCGAATTTAGTCATAAACCATAGTGACACTTCAGGGGTATGCAAACATCATTTGGGCCATCAAAGTAAATTCATATACATCCCATAACATGAATAAATATCTCAACAAACTCTGTTATAAAACATGTACAACATCATCCCAAAATCACTATGCAAATGTTATGGAAAAAATGGCTCGAATCTCATTTTTTATTCGAAATATCACTTGAAGTACATGGCGATTCGAGTTGTGGCTCTCATGATATGAATAATACAGATATATTCAGCAACTAACATGTCTATGAAGTCTAAATAACAATCATCCACTAACTATATGCAACAAGAAGTGCGCCCTTGCACATTTACATGACATTGAGAGAAAGATAGTAGAATAGGCATAGAGAAGAATGAGAGAAGATAAACTCGAACTCAGTTGGGGTTTGAACCTGCATAAAAAAAAATATCCATGAAGCTCTGTTGATAGGTATGAATGGCCTCTACATCAACCAAGTTGAATGGGAACCTTGCACCCATGGGAGTTACTCTTCCACTCTCATTCAAACCTCCTAGATTCATGCCATGAATAATGCCTCTCCAACTCCCCCAAGAACATTATACTCCACCTTGGATTTGAATGGGTGAGAATAGAATGCCATGTGGCACGGAGAATCTTGCCTTGTGTGGGTCCCACACCACCTATGCACCTTCATGACCAAGTGCCACCTTATTTTCTTCTTCTTATTATTTATTTAGCCCCTTTAATGTATATTTGTCAATCTAATGTCCATTTGGGGTCTTATAGCTCCCTTATTCCAAGTCTAAATGTTTCCACCCCAACCTAGGGAATTAGTAGATTGGTGGAAATTTCCCTTCTTGTGATTTATTTGGATGGGGACATTACAATTTAAAGGTTTGCCTAAACTCTCATTTGAAATTGATCACTTCTGTCTTGTTGTGGAAATGTAGTTTACTATGGCTTAATATCTTGAGTTTCCTTGGACTTATTGGTATTAAATATTTACTATTGAAAAGCTAAATTTTACTTTGTTTTGACATAAATGTGTATTAATGATTATTAATGTAGACTTTAAAGGATTTGCCTTGTCTCTTCCTTTGAAATTGAACATATCTCTCTTATTGCATAAATGTAGTTTCCTTTGGTTTAATATCTTGAATCTTATTCGATTAAATTCGCATTGAATCTTTATTATTGGAGGACTAAATTTGTTGTGTTTTGGCATAAATTTGTATTAATGTTTATTGATGCAGGCTTTAAGGCTCTGTCTTAGCACCCCTTTGAAACAAAACAATTTTCTCTTAATGTAGAGGACAAGCCATGTACATAATTGTGAATGTCAAAGTCTTGGAAAAAAATCAAGGATTACTTAAAACAACGACAACAATACTGCAAGTAAACACGATGCATTTGAGAAAAGCAACTTTGATGATTTCTTTCATTCAATCCAACTGTATTGTTTAATATATGAACTCCACATTTTCTTAAACCAAAGGCAATTGGCCTTTTTTTTTAATCCTTTAATTTTATTTTTTTTAAATTTAACTTGGGCATTGCGGCTCTTACTTTTCTCCGATGCCTTTGACCTTTATGTTTAACGGGGACAACCAAAGCCATTGGAATGAACAATGGAGAATGGAGGGCTGGGACTAATTCTGACAACTCCCACTTCTCGTGCACTTGCTTTCGTAGCTTTTGCAGAGACTTTATCAATTATTCAATCTCAAAAGAGAGGAACAATTGGTTTCGGCATGAAATTGAACACTTAGCATTCATAAACTGTGTGTCACCGAAATTTCAACAACTTTCTGCCATCCGTTAACAAGATTCAACCACATTTTCCCCTTTTCTAAGCCCATCATTTGTTATTTAAGCAAGGTCGATCATCACCTATGAGAGCAATTTTGATGTGTCGAATCTATGATTTTGTAATTTGGAGAGTTCTATTGCACTATTTTTCTGTCTTTGATTTTGTAATATGGAGATTTTCTTTTAGAACTCTTTTATTTACAGTTCAAAAACAGAGGATGCTTTGTTTTTTATTTTCTTATAGAATGTGTGGACTATTTTTCACATGGACTCCAGTGCAGAATGTGTGGAATATTTTTCACATGGCTAGAATGGATTCTGCGTTGGCCAACATGATCTACACTTCTATTTCTCAAGTTTTCACTATGTATTTATTGTCATGAGGTGCATCGTTGGGCCTTGGTTGACATGAAATTTGGACTCCTTTTACATTGTCGGTAAGGCAGATGCAATTATTCCTCATTGGATGTATTTTTCATGGATGGTTACTGTTATTCTTGCTCTTTTGAGGAGCAATATCTGGGTTTACTAGCTCTGAACTGGTTTGATTTGTTTCTATGCAAGGAGAAGAACTCCGAAGGACAAGCTTAGATCCCAAAAGGAAGAGTAAGCATAGTGGAGCTTAATCCAATTATTATTAATGCATTTATTTTGGTTGAATTAACAAAATATCCTGTATTATTTTGTGTAGTTTTCGTCTTACGAATGGTTTGTAGTGGAGCTTGAAAGCAGTAAATGGATGACGAGAATCCGGCTACAACTTCTACTGATATTGCAAGATGGGTGAAAAATAACAAATAGAAGCAGACAAATTGGCTAAATAGGAAATATAGTCTACCCCTTTAAGGAACACATATAGAAACAAGTTTTCCATAATTTTGAATCCTTTCTTCTGAAAGTAGGCCAGGTTCTGAAATATGTCCAAATAGATGCAGAAACCCTGGTATAAATTACATGAATTGGGCATAAGGAAGTAGGAAGACAAGGTAAAAGAATGTAAAAATACTGATACATGGCATATCTAGTATATATTCACTCTATCAACTTGTTTCTCCACGCTGATTGATCAAGTCAAGGGTTTTGCAAATAATTCAAGGGAATTTCTATAAATCTAACCTTGAAATACTCTTCAATGATTATTCCCCTCAATTGGGAATATTGATAGCGGGGAGGTCTTCAGTAGAAGAATTCAAGGGAAAGGTTCACTCATTGTATTTGGAGCAGTTTTTTGTCCTGCTTCCGAAAGCAATTGCCTCAACGCGTAATAGTTTATGTGCATAATTGGTTGATAAGGTTGAGTCAAATCATGGTAAACACAGTAAACAAAGAAAAAACATTGGTTGGCAGATTCAATGGTTAATGACATACTTAATCAAAATTAAATCTCGAGCTTGTATCCTATAGTAATTGATACCAATCCATACAATAAGTTTTCATATGTTTTCCCAGTTACCACAAACCAAAACTCAGTGGATAGATAGATATTCATTATGAACAATGTCACCCATCTGCTTCTCTATATTTGTATGAATGATAAAGTAGAAAACCCAAATGTTTCATCATTAGAGATAAACAAAGATATCAAGCAAGGAAACATGAATGAAGGGTATAAATGCATCCAGAAGCCCTAGATGAAATAAGCATCGAAGAGTGTAGTGTTGAATCTCGTTCTCCAAATGCCACAATGAGGCCACATAGAAGATTCTGATCACGTTTCTAGGAGCTATTTTTCATTCCATAGATGAACAATATGGTATGGAATTGGCCAGGGTCCGTTTCATGTGTGTGCGATTTGTTCAAGAAGGTAATTCTATTGCAACAATTAGCCATAGATGAAGCAACTATCAAGATTGAGCCTCCAGTTATTTATTTTCATTCAGTTAATAAATAGATAACTGACAATTGATCTAACTGATCAATCACACCTACATGATGCCTCATCATTGATCATTCAGTTAATAAATAGAATCCTATATGATGCCTCATCATTGATTATTGTAACACTTTCTCTACATTCATTATTCATTGTATGATATTGACATTGTCCATTATTCTGTGTTTATGAGTGATTATTGAATGCATGCTTCTTCTTCTTTGCAAATAATCTTGAGAGTTAGATTGTGAGTTTGTTACAGTTGCTAGATCCCTGCAGATTATCACACGGTATCAGAGCAGTCAGCAGCTATTCGAATTATAGCCATTGCAGCAGCAACAGTTGCAACATTTCTTTGAGCAGCTATCTTTTCACTTGTGCACCAGAAGCCTCTGAGTTTCCACAGCAAATCCTGGTGCTATTACTTGAATTCATTGGAGAAATCCAGTGAGGTCTAGCCAGGTGTGAAGGACTTAGTCTATGTTCCAAGTGTCCTTAAGGTAGTGTTCAGTCAAAGTGTAGAATTCTCCATTAGCAAAAATTCTCTGGTTTTGCAGGTTTATTCACCCGTTCAGAATCTTCTTCAACTATTCGACTTTCTCTGTTTCAGATGGATCTAAAGCTCACATCTTCCAACTATGTTGAGTGGAAAGCCAAGATGGCTCTCTTCATGAGAACCAAGGGCTTCACCCGAATACTCAACGGAACGATGGTAGAACCTCTCGATGCAGTTGAAAAGTCCAAGTACTTGGACAGGCTTGATGAAGCAGTTGGTCTCCTCCTTCTCTCAATTTCTGATGATCTTCACTTCCATGTCATCGATCTTACATCTCTTAAAGAGGTTTGGGACAAGCTCGAATCCCTTTTCGGACAGAAAGATGATATGAAAGGACACAAATTGGAGAATGAGCTCATATGTTTGAGTCCTAACAGTTTCGAATCTATCAATGCCTTCCTCACCAAGTTCAAAAGCTTGATATCACAGTTGAAAAGATATGAGATAGTGAAAGAAGCCAAGCAGCTTATACTTGCCATTCTCTCAAAGTTGGGGGAAAACTTCTCAGTTTTTGTCTCTACTTTCCAGTCAGCTAGGTTGTCCATTCTAAAATGGAAGTTTACCTCACTTGACGATTTCATCAAATCTCTTACTCAAGAGGAAGAGAAGTTGATCTCTATGGGGATGATCAAACCCAAATTGGATTCAGCTCTTACAGTTGCAGAGAGAGTGAATGGTAAAGGCAAGCAAAAGATTTCTGACAAGAGATCGAATGGTACAAAGCATACAGATACTCCGTATCAATCAGATGGGGATTCAAACTCTAGGAAGACCAAGCATTCTCTGAAGAAAAGACCCAAGTGTAATTATTGTCTTAAAGGTATCCATCCCGAGAGTGATTGTATGAAGAAAGCTATAGATATGATGGCTTTGTTACTTAAGAAGATTAATCTTCCTATGCCTGCATGTACAAGGAAGAAAGATCCTGATACTGAGCTTTCCAGATCTGAAGGAAAGGAAAGATGTCATGCCCTCATGGGCAAGTGCATCAACATATTCTACTTTCATCATAGATTCAGGAGCATCAAGACACATGTCTTCCTCCAAAGATCTCTTCTCCAGTTTCCAAAGCTCAGTTGGCCCTTCCATCAGATTGGGCAATGATTCAGAAGTCTCCTCTCAAGGGAGTGGAAGAATCGATCTTGACTCAGGTTACTTTTCTAATGTGCTTTATGTTCCTTCTCTTGCAGCAAATTTACTTTCAGTGTACCAAATGATCCATGTTGGAGAGCCCAAAAGAGTGATCTTTTCTCCAAATGAAGTCGAAGTACAAGACATGGTTTCAGGGGAAATCATCTCAAAAGGTGTTGCAAATCATGAGACAAAACTCTATGAGTTTTCCCACTTCTCACCTCTCTCAAAGGAGTCTGCTCTTTGCTCTCATATTCATGAAGAGAGTAGACTATCTCATCTCAACCACAAGCTAGTTCAAGATGTGGTTGAAGGTCTTCCCAATAGCAAGATTGCTCATGGCACCTGCAAAGATTGTTCTAAGAAGATTGAGAAAAAGAGGAATCTTGAAGAAGTGCGAATGCTAGATCCAAATCCATAAGAACCTGAAGATCTAGCACCCATTGGTTCAACATCCACCATTACATCCACTGGGGATCTTGTTGAAAATCCATCATCAAATTCTAGTTCTTTTGATCTCACCTATGATGGCTCAAGGGAGATATCAGAGATCTATATGCAGCTTCAGAAGCAGGTTCTTGATGCTCCCACTTCATCAGATTCAGATTTTAAAAGTGATGATGAGGTAGCCTCATTTGCTTCTTCACGTGAGCTTCTAGATTCAGAGTTTGAGAGTGATGACGAGTTTCAAGAGAGTGAATTCCCATCACATGATAGTTCAGATCTGGAGTATGAGACATCAACTTCACATGTTTCCCCTCATGAGATTTCAGATTTAGAGTTTGTATGTGATGATAAGCCAATTCTACTTGCTTCTCCTCATGAGAGTTCAGATTCAGAGTTTGGATGTGATGAGCCAGTTCTGGATACATCTCCACATGATATTTCATATTTGGAGCTCGGGAGTTTTGACAAGCTCCAAAAGAGAAAACCATCATCACATGGCAGATCAGATTCAGAGTATGACAGTGAATATGATGAAGAGCAATTGCTAGATACAGATTCACAAGAACCTGAAGATCTAGAAAATGCTAATGAGGACATGGGAGATTCAGTCCCTTATGATCTCTCTACTGATTTTCCTCCTCTTCTGAGACGGGAAGCCACTACTCTCACTAGTGATCCAGTTGATCGACGGAGAACCACACCAGGTTTTCAGGATGTAAGGTTTCATCCTTCTCACATTACTGATCCTTTTCGGATTGATCAACCCTTCTTTTGAAAAGAAGGTCACTTACCTCCTTCAGGGGTGAGTGATGACATGCTACTTTAGTATTCTTCAGTCTATTTTGAGGGAGGGCTTTCTTCTCACTAGGTTTTCCCTCTTTCCTGTCTTAGTTTATTTTAGATTGATTGTACGGGGTGACCTTTGGTCTCAGTCACCAGGGCCCTATTTTTGTCTTTTGGTTATTATCTCATAGTATAGCTTGCGGGGGGGTGTTGGAATATTCACACCATCATTTTTGTATTTTGCATGATGCATGCATTTGCATGCCACTGCATGCATCCAGTCATCATCATGGTTGTCTCCCCAGCGCCTAGAGCTTGCTTCTAGCTCTCTAGAGCCTGTCTTTATCCCTCATTTAGCCTCCTACCTACCTAATGCGCCCTCCTTGACTTATCTTCTTAGCAAGTGCGCCCTTCTCACCTACCATTATCAGTTAGAGCGCTCTTACTCACCTACCTTCAGTTATCACTCAATTAGGGTGCCTTATCTCACCTACCGGGAGTTATCATTCAGTTAGTGCATTGATTGAGTAGTTCTTCCACTGATTGTTCATACTGACTGCTTGTAGCTCCTAGTTAGCTAGTTCTGGAGTTCCACTTGACTATTTGACAGCCTCATGCGCCCTCCTTGGAGTCTCCATTCCCTGATTTATGCCTAGATGGTTCTGTTAGACTCAGTTAGACACACTTGACTGACTATTACCATTTATGACTGATACTATTGACTGGATGATGTCTCCATTGTTATCCAAGCTAGACTTTGAGTTAGACAGCCTCATGCACTCCACCTAGAGTCTCCATTCCTTGATTTATGGATAGTTAGTTCTATTAGACTTAGTTAGACACACTTGACTGACTCTTACCACTCATGACTGATACTGCTGACTAGTTGATGCCTCCGTAGTTATTCATGCTAGACTTTGAGCTCAGAATTCGAATGCCCTACTTGGCTAATTCGAATCCTATATGATGCCTCATCATTGATTATTGTAACACTTTCTCTACATTCATTATTCATTGTATGATATTGACATTGTCCATTATTCTATGTTTATGAGTGATTATTGAATGCATGCTTCTTCTTCTTTGCAAATAATCTTGAGAGTTAGATTGTGAGTTTGTTACAGTTGCTAGATCCCTGCAGATTATCACAACCAAATTAAATTACTCTGCTTCTCAAAAGAGAAAAAATGACACTACTTCTCCAAACATTTGTCACGTTCTCCAACACCCGTATGCTCTTCATCTTCACACACCCCTCTGCCCCCCAACTCCTCCAAATATGTCAATGTTTCTAGACATTCACAGGTTTGCTGACAATTATGTCATTGCTCTGCTTTTCAAAATTAACATTCTGGAACAATCCACGATCTATAAGAATCTTTACATAGCTGCGTCCGAGGTCCATGTCCATTGCAGCAAGTCCTCCACCCAAATTTGGCTATCCTTTGGAAACATAGCTCAACCAAGAAAACAATTCTACAAGTATGTTGGCAAATCACGGTAACTCCATCTTAATTTCCGATAGAGTTCTTTGTTAACACGGGAATGTGTATCTGGAAAGGAAGATCAGAATTTTTGCCTCTCATTGCTGCAGCCACTACGGTTATGGCCAAGAGAAAACCTTCGCATTCGTCTGCGATGTTTCTGGCATAGTCCTTCAAATGCTCTTTAATTATTTAACCAAAATTTAACATTTCTATGCTGTACTATCTGATTTTTATTAAAAATTAAAACAATTTTAAAACATCTTTTGTAAAATTATATTATTTTAGTAAAAATATACAATTTTATCTTTATTATAAAAATTAAAAAAATATAAAGCTTTGTATCCTATATTGTGAATTTATGTATAAATACTAATTTACAATTTTATTATTATTGGATATTCATTTGAATTGGTAGAGTTTATGGCTGCATTTTTAACTTGCCTGGACCATGGTATTCCAAATATTTTAATTTAAAAGATAAATAATTTAAGGAAGAGAGTAAATCCCATCATAACATGAACCAATAATATTATTTGACTGGTACACAAAATGTTTCAGAAAATCACAAAAAGATAAGTGTAGATATAATTTGATGGGATTATTGAAGTCTGTGTACCCAATGGACGTTGGAAGTTTGGCAGTTGATTCAACTCTGTATGGTATTGCTTCATTTTGGTTGGTTCACCCGGAAGTGAGGATTGAATTTAAATGCAGGTGACAGCGACCGGCAAATGCAGGTGACAACTACCGTTGAGAGGGAGAGTGAGCCCCTGTGCAGTGTGGCCCGTTTTGGCCACTGTTTTGATGGTCAACACGTAAGATATTCGCATCGTGACAGGCTTCGGAAAGTCGGCTGATATAAATAATAAAACCGCATTCTACGTGATTGCGATGGAATGGGCAGATAATAATATGTTCATTAGTTAGAATCTTTTAAATATATCCGCATCATGTTATCTTAATTCCAGGTCATAGCATCCAACTCCACGTCATACCCATTTTGGAGATGTAGATTTCATAGGCATGCAGAGATTGTGGAGTCGATGTTTTCTCTTTAATATTTTAAATATTCTTTTTCCTCAACTTTCCAAATCAAGATATGGTTTTTTTTATCTATATGTTTGGACATTTAGTAAACAAATTTGGATTGTAATAATGGGCCTATCAAAAAAATAAGCCCCCCTAGTGAGATTAACACTATGGCACTTCTTTGACATTTTATATCTTTCAATAATTCAACAAGGATTGGGAAATGGTTCATTTATAGTAAATATCATGATCATTATTATATTTTTAACAATATCATTTATGAATACAAATTATGATTTTTTCTTAAAAAAAATATCACATAAAATATTTTTAAATAATAATTAAGACCATGAGGGCCTTCTAGATATCTCTACTTGGTAATATAAAGACAAAGAATTAGAAGGGCGTGACCTTCTTTCCTTCCTTTCAATCAAGCATGGGTGGGAGGAGGCTCTAATAAAGAGAGAAATTTAAGGGAAGGATTGAGTGTGTCTATAGATTGAAGGAGATTCAAGTCGAGGAAATGGACGATTTTACTAGCAAAGTGACAGGAATAGCTTGAAATTGAACTTGAATGATCCGCAGTTTCCTGCACACAAACTATTAAACATTTAACAAAATGTATAATAACAAATTCAATATCAAGGCAAAAAGGGTTTGGATGTTTGAACCTTAGTCAACACATTTGGATTGTAATCATTGGCCTATCCTAAAAAAATCACCCATAGTGAGATTAACACTATGGAACTTCCCTTAACATTTTATGGTACCTCCATGTACAATTATTGCTCGAAACTCCGGTGTTGGATATATAAAGCAATTGAAAAAATTGACTACTTTGTAATTAATGATGTTATGGGTACTACCTCAATCAATCAACATTGTTACTTTTTTTCTTAATGTATCCTTCTATCTAGAGAGTTTGAGGAGTGCTAATGTTGGCCAAAGCATGACAATATAGGGTTGGAGTACTCTCTCATGGTTCTTGATCTTGGGAAGGTTCCAACTCTTATTCTTCTTCCTCTTTGTGTTCTATGTAGAATATTTTATTTTCACCACACTTATGTCCCTTACTTTACTTGTTGTCACCATTGAAACATAGTTCCTTTGCTCTTATTTCATCCATTTTCCGAGTTGTCAATATTATATATTGAGTGAGGTTAAGAGTGGGAACAATGTGTTATCTGTAGGTGTTGGTGGCAACTCTATTGGTATTCATATTTTTACTTTCAACTATATTCTCCATAATGAAATAATTATTCATGGATTTTTTATCCTAGAGATGCACCTCATGTTGAATTCTCTCCTTAAAGTACCCATAAATAGATCCAAAAATGTATCCTTTGGAAGATCATTCACTTTAAGACTTAAACTTTTGAAATTGTAGAATGTGCTTCATAACTAGACCTCTTTGCCCAAGGTTTGTTAATCGGATAAAGGAGTTGTTGCTTATAATAAGTCCTTAGTGTGCTATAACTTCATTTGTAAAAATGGACCGAGAGACAATAGAGTGATTTTTGCTTTCACAAAGCCATCGATAGCACATAAATTTATTAGGCTTTAAATATAAGGATGCAATAATTACTTTTTTGAGAGTTGGCACTTGGTGTAGATAAAAAAAGCGCCCCATCTAGAATATCCATGTTGTGGGTTCAATACCATCAAGATTCCTCATATCAATCGTGGGAATGAAGAAGTTGCTTGGTCCTAGGTTGAAACTCTGGTGGATTAGATCTTGGAGGGATGGCTAATCAAGTGTTTGGGACTCAATCCTCTTGTTCTCCAAATGTGTTAAATTGTTCTCTATATGTGACAGAGACTCAATCTTCTTGCTCTCCTTATTCTTTTCTTAAGAAGGATAATTTATGATAATAAAACTTTTTATATCCTTCATAAGTTCCTCCTTTATGTCTTTGAGACTATCTTTGCTTCCCATCACTTTGAGATAATCTTTGAGATAATCTTTGATTTCCATCTCTTTGAGATAATCTTTGATTTCCATCTCTTTAAGATCATATTATAATTTTTGGAATTCTATTTTACTTACCATATTTAGGATGTCAACCTTCTTTGACATTGTAAATTCCATGCTCGATGTTTTCTCTTCCATTTGGACACTTTAAATTCCACTTTTTCATTCTCTTATTGTGTCAATGATGAGCCTTATAATCCCTTTTCGAATTCACATTTGGGATACTATGTCTATACATATTGGGCTAAGGTTTTGCAAGGTCTTATGGATAAGAGAGTATTAGGCTCTATAAATATTTGATAGGTCATTGGGTTTCCAACAGTATTGCTCATATGATCTTTCATGACTCCGACTAAGGAGAGTTTACCATACCCTTAGCTGAACTAATTAATTTCTAGGTACATGGGAGTGATCTCTGCAGTTGTTTTTCTTGGTTCATCACAGATACATACAATGGATATCTAAGTATGGTATCAAGGATTAACATGGGGGTTCTGATATACTCTAGGGTACATAAAAAACAAAACCCATAAATAGATTTTGTCTAATAGGATATTGGTTTCTAGTTAGAAATAGCGGTGTATAATATCATCCAACAATGACCACACCTACATTCTTTGCATGCATGGTTCCCACCCATAAATTTTCCCATCGAATCACAAATCTCTATGTTTATAGATGTTAGTATATGTATCTAGCCTAGAAACATAGTTGGTGAAAAATAAAAAATAAAATTCTTAACTTTGTCTCTCCTTATAACCGTTGTAAAATATTGCTATGGGGTTTGCTTTACTAGATGTTATTGTAATTAATGTAAGTCCAATTTCACTCCACTAAAGAGTCTAAAATTTTGTATTATGATAGAATGATATGTCTACTTCATACTCCCACAAATCTCATGTAATTTTAAGTATTTAAGAGGAAGTTAGGTTTTAGCCACCAAAACCTGTTGTTTTTGGTGTGTTTGAGGTGAGCAACTTTGTACGAAATGCCATTTTTCCAATATTATTAACATATATAACTTTTTAACATGAAGAAACTAGTTGGTCTTATATTTATTAGTACAAATAGAACTCAATATAGAGCTTGAAGTATTCATTTATGATTGTCTTACCAAAACCACATGTTTAGGAGTAGTTTGAGGACAAAACAAAACCCTAACTTATATAGCTTGTAACTCTAAAAATATAACAAACTAAAATCGAAATTTCTACCCAATGTAATTCTCTCTTTACTAAAACAACCAAGAGAATTCCCATGTGGATGTAATGATGGAAAAAAGGAGTGGATATGGTAAGATGGCTCATTTAAAGGAGTCAAACCAAGTATCATTTTCATTGATTCCAAATGTTATGTAGCAAATAGCTAAATAAGAGTAAAATAGACCAAATTTAGTAATTCCATGCCAAAATTGAGTGAAAGTGTGAATGAATAAGAAGCCTCTCTAAGCGGAAACCTCCTATTACAATATATCAAATGTACAAGATGCGATGATCCTTCAAAATAGTGTCCTTGATGTATATATAAGAGACAAAGGAGGCTAGAAAGCAATAATAATACCCTGGCATAACTATAATTAATGTAACGAAAATGAATGGAGGTTATTGGTACGGGCTTAACACAAATGCAGTATTTTAGTCACATCATCTTTGTTCTTTTGGCCTATTGTTATATCATTTATTCCTATAACCTACAATTACATGCTCTTTTCAGATAACCTATTGATGTCAGGTTTAAGTTAGTGTGTGAAATCCATTAATCATTATGCTATCATTGAAATACTTTAACATGACCATCATTTTACAAAATTTCTGTTAACACACTCAATTTTTGGCATTGACTTAGCTTGTCATTCCATTAACTCAGTCTGTATTTTGGATGGATCTCTCCATAGTAATTTGTCACTCCATCATTGAAAAAAATGTGATATATTGATGATGCTACACTCCTTATGTGTGTGTGTAGGCCAATGGATTAGCTCAAGTGATTGCGTGTTATGAATTGCAAATGGGAGATCACACGGGATCATGTCCTAGGGTTGACTACCTCTATGAATATTATGAGCCTCATTTGATGTCCTCTATAAATCTTTATATCCTGTATTGTGAATCTTTATATCCTGTATTGTGAATTTATGTATATACTAATTTACAATTTTTTTATTATTGGATATTCATTTAAATTGGTAGAACCAATAATATTATTTGACTGGTACACAAAATGTTTCAGAAAATCACAAACAGATAAGTGCAGATATATTTTGATGGGATTATTGAAGTCTGTGTACCCAATGGACGTTGGAAGTTTGGCAGTTGATTCAACTCTGTATATGGATTGCTTCATTTTGGTTGGTTCACCCGAAAGTGAGGATTGAATTTAAATGCAGTGACAGCGACCGGAAAATGCAGTGACAGCGACCGGAAAATGCAGGTGACAAGTAGCGGCGAGAGGGAGAGTGAGCCCCTGTGCAGTGTGGCCCGTTTTGGCCACTGTTTTGATGGTCAACACGTAAGATATTCGCATCATGATAGGCTTCGAAAAGTCGGCTGATATAAATAATAAAACCGTCATTCTACGTGATTGCGATGGAATGGGGAGATAATAATATGTTCATTAGTTAGAATCTTTTTAATATATCCACATCATGTTATCTTAACTCTAGGTCATAGCATCCAACTCCACGTTATACCCATTTTGGAGATGTAGATTTCATAGGCATTCAGAGATTGTGAAGTCGATGTTTTCTCCTTAATATTTTAAATATCATCTCTTTTTCTCAACTTTCCAATGATTTAGTGAATATATGGTTTTTTTATGTCAATTTTGTTTAAGTGGTATATTGGTTTAACCAGCATATATCCATCTTAAATCTGGATCTAGAGGGATCCAATTTTTTGAGGTGTAATTTTTTTAATCTTATACTTAAGAAATTTGATCCCTCTCTTTCTTCATAGATTCCGGTTTAAGTTTTATTTTATTATTTTATAAGCCCACATGGATTTTTTAAATTAATTTTCATAATTTTTTTATTTTATGAGCCAATCTCCCCCACAGTGATGAAAGTATATGTTATAAAGTGATTTTGGATTCGTTCTATCATTTTCCACAATTTTCTAGAGATGCTACAACCCCAAACTTGACATCCATATAAGATAACATGAGTGATGAGAGTCTCAAAGACGAGTTCCTTCTTATCCCAAAGCTAAAGGTCTATTGGTTTACATATGTTTTCAAGTCCAAAATAAGCTTTCCACCCTCCATTAATAATTTTTTCAGTGCTATATTTCCAATAAAGTTTCTAATGAAGATCGATTTTGAAATATTTGTATGAAGTCACTTCCTCCAAGTTGTGGTTGTCATATATGAAAATAACATAAGTGATCTTTCGGGTTTTGATTATCATAACTTTGTTTTGTCTTTGTTAACAATCATACTCGTACTAGAGAAAAAATCCTTGAGAATTTTTAATTGCTTGTCGAGATCATATGGACTCATCACAATAAGAACAATGTCATCAACGCAAAGAAGAAGGATGATGGATATACCAACCAAAGTTGTGTTAGTACAACCTGTGTTTTCCAAACAACCCTCTAGCTTGTCAATGTATATACAAAAAATGGTAGGGGATAGGAGACAACTTTGATTGATTCCTATATTACAATTAATTTCTTCTTACTAGCCCCCAGAGTTCCTAAACTTGACAACAACCTTCTCATATAATCTTATCGCAACAACTCTCGACTCGAAAGGGACTTTTAGCTCTTCTAATCTATTCCAAAGGTTAGTTATGGGAAGCGTGTCAAATGATTTTTTAAAGTAAACAAAGCAACACATAAGATTGGTTTTATTATTATGACAACAAGGTGGTCCATAGTTGAACGATAGCTCCTAAATCTTGCATTGCCTTTAGCTCCTTTTCCATGAATTTCTAGTCATATGTTGATCTTCTTTTAGAAAATAATTCCATATAACTTGGGTAAAAGAGGGCGAATCATAATGATTTGATAACTAGATGGATTGTTTTTATCTCCACTTTTAAAAATAGGAACAATGAGACTTTCTCTTAAGGGTTTATGAAAACCCTACTTATAATACAAAAGTACATATTTGATATATAAAAAACAATTTATTTATAAAAAAATTAAAAATCTAAATTTGTTCAAAATTTTAAAACAATATTCTTTTCCACTTGAAGTACATCTCAAAGTTAAAATATAACATATGATATAACAACATAACATATAATGTATTATGTGACCGTCTTCATTTTCAAGCCAAATAAATATTTAAAGCAAGACTGGTTGTGGCTTGTGAGGAAAGTGGATAAAAGGATTGGTAACTGGTGTTATAGGTGGCTTACATTGGGTGGCAGGACGACATTAGTCAAATAAGTACTGGAAAGAATTCCAGCTTACTGACAATTATCTTTAGCTAAGATTCTAGTATCCATATCAAATACTTTGAGGAAATAATGATACAATTTCTATGGTCAGGGAATTTGAATAGGGAAAGAATCCATTTAGTCAATTTGGAGAAGATTCCCCTAACAAAGATATTGGGGAGATGGGAAATAAAAAACCTTCTTTGGTTTATTCTCGCTTTAAGTCTAAAAAACCTTTGGAGAGGCCTCTTTGGATATGGTTTGTGGGGTGAGATCTTGAAGGCCAAATACCTCAAGAAAATACCTCAAGAAAAAATTTGTTGCAAAAGCTTCAAACTTCTAGAGTGGATTTGTGAAGTCTTATCCTTGGCTTGGTTCTTGGTTGACCTAGAGAATAGGAATGGGAAGTAGGTTCTCCTTGGGATTGACACCTTTCCGGGGGGTGAGGATTTTTACAAGCTATCGCATCCTCTCATCTACTTTATTTCAATGAATGGCTTCAGGAAGTTAGCATAGGTAAAGAAATCAGATTATGAAGAGAAATTAGAATCTTATTGGATGCTTGAAGAAGATTTAGGCCTTGTGGGTGAGTTAACAACTGAATGGGATTCTTATATTACAGGTTTAAGGCATGTTAGTGTTAGACTAACAGATAAAGAAGATGAGATAGTGTGGTCCTGGAAGGGCTCAAATGGTCATGTTAGTGTAAAACTATCCCATGATGCTATTTCTTTATCATTTGTTGATTTTGAGGGGAAATGGTGGTTCTATAAAATCTGGAAGTGAAATATCCGCTTAAAATTGAAATCTTTCACCTGGCTTTGTTTGGAAAATAGAATTATGACATGGGATAATATTATCAAACGATGTAGAATTGGTCCCAACTACTATAACCTATGTGCAACTAATGTTGAGTCTATTGACCATCTATTTATTCATTGTTCCTTTCCAAAAAGTGTTTGGTGTGATATTAAAATTGGTCTTAAACTTATTGAGAATTGGGGACCAATTTTTTTAAATGAAGCTTGGAGATATGGAGTAAAAAAGTTCCCCAGTATAAAAGACTTCCTATTTTTGTCAGGTAGGGGACATGGAGGTCTAGAAATGTTGTTGTTTTTGAAAATATGTCTTTAAATGTCTCAGTTGTCAGTTCTAATATTTCAAAAGTTTACAAAGAACATTTTAAATAGATGAAGGTAAAGAAAATTAGAATCTTTCTGAGCCCACTTTGTCATAGGAGTATGCAATTGGATATTTTGATGGTGCTGTTTGTTAGAATTTTAAATGCAGTAACAATAAGGATCACTGAAAGATAAACAAGCACATCATAGACAATAGTACACAATAATTTATCATGGGAAAACCCTCGTGGGGCTGAAAAACCCAACAAACTTCTTCTATATAGATTTGTGAGAATGTACAATAGTATTCCTCGTGCAATGACCCAAAACAAGAAGACTCCAAAAGCAACTATTCACTTGACTCTATCTCTCCTACTCATGTGAACTTGATGAGTGAGTGAGGTGACCAAATGAGGAGGGAGAGCTCCTTATTTATACTAATCAATGACTTGACCTATTTCCCTAACATGCCCGACTTGTCCAATTAACAATAAAATACTCTTTTCTGGATCTTTCTAGGACGACCTAACATTTAGGGTTTACATTGATTGTTTCAATGAATTTTACATGATCAATTACATCAATAAAGATTCCCGAAGGAAGTACAATACAAATATTACAAATGATACAAATAAGAATATCTTCCGAAGTTACATTCTTCAACACTCCCTCTTAACATGGTAGGTATTCTTCTGACATCGTCACCATCGTCTTCTAGCTGTTGCACTTCTGTACTCTGACTATTGACATCTGACATATCCCGAATCTATATATCATAAGAAGTTTCATAGAGCCAACCCTTTTTCATGCTGGATAGCCTTACAATGCCAACCCTTTTTCATGCTAGATGCAAATCTCCATATAGCCATCCCTTTATCATGTTGAATGTTCCTTTCTATAGAGCCAACCCTTTTTCATGTTGGATGTATCTATCTCGTGGAGCTATCCCTCTTTCATGATGGATGTGCCTTTCTATAGAGCCATCCCTTTTTCAAGTTGGATGTATATATCTCGCAGAGCTAGCCCTCTTTCATGCTAGATGCAAACATCTTGCAGATTTAGCCCTCTTTCATGCTAGATGCAACTCTCTTGCAGAGCTATCCCTCTTTCATGCTAGATGCAAACCTCTACAGAGCCAGTCCTCTTTCATACTGGATGTAGCCATCTTGCAGAGCCAGTCCTCTTTCATACTAGAAGTAGCCATCCTGTAGAGCCATTCCTCTTTCACACTGGATGCACACATCTAAAGAGCCAGTCCTCTTTCATACTGGATGTAGCTATCTTGCAGAGCCAATCCTTTTTCATATTGGATGCAACTATCTTGCAGAGCTAGTCCTTTTTCATACTAGATGCAACTATTCTATAGAGCTCCAGTCCTTTTTCATACCAGATGCCAATGTCTTGCAGAGCTAGCCCTTTTTCATACCAGATGCAACTGTCTTGCAGAGCTGGTCCTTTTTCATACTAGATGCAATTGTCCTGCAGAGATGGTCCTTTTTCATACCAGATGCAACTGTCCTGCAGAGCTGGTCCTTTTTCATACTAGATGCAACTGTCTTGCAAAGATGGTCCTTTTTCATACCAGATGTAGGTGTCCTCTTCCATATCCCGAGCAAGCCATCCGATGGGTTCATCCCAGGATCTCCATTACATTGCACACCGCAACTACCTATGTTACCTCACCATATGTCCAGATCCTCTCGTAGCCTATGCGACTCCATTACGTCACATAACCCGTGACTACCCGCTACCTCATCCGAGCTCATCACTCCCTCTTAATATGGACCACTCCAAGCTTGTCCTTGAAGTAATCGAACTTCACTCTCGACATAGGCTTGGTCAACACATCGGCTATTTGTTCCTCTGTTGCTATATACTGAAGCCTCACTACTCCATTCTGCACCATATCCGGGATATAGTGATGCATGATCTCAATGTTCTTCGACTTTTCATGAAACACGGGGTTCTCATACAACTTCACATAGCTCTGGTTGTCACAAAAGACACAAGTCGCCTCTAACACAAGATCAAACAACCCTGTAAGCAACTTCCAAAGCCACACTGCCTTGCAGCTTGTCGAACAAGCTACCATATACTTGGCTTCGGCTGTACTAAGTGCCACACTCGTCTGCTTCCGACTGAACCATCAGATCATACCTGATCCCAAACTGAAGCAACACCCTGATTTTCTCTTTCTATCCTGACACTCTCGACCCAATCTGCATCAACATAACCTTGGAGGTTAATCCTATGATTTGATGCATATGTGAGGCCATAATCAACCGTACCCCTCAAGTACCTTAGCACATGATTTTTTGCAATCAGGTGATCATGTCTCGGCTCTACCTTATATTGACTCAGAGTGTTCACCGTAAAGCATAAATCTGGCCTCATTTTTGTTAAGTACATCAACGAACCAATCATATTCCTATATATCGTGGCATCCACCAGTTTTGAAGAAGTATCACTCAACAACTTTAGATTTGATGCCATAGGTGTGGCCATAGCCTTGCAAACCATCATCCTGAATCTCTATCGCATACTTTGTTACACGTAAAATCTTACCACCATTAGACTCAGTGTATACACCCCTCGAGTTACCTTGATTGAGTGATTGAACTAGAAGGATTTGTACCCATTTGTACTAGGTTTTGAGAGGTCGTTGCAAGCTGCACTCATGCAACCTACGACGTCGCACCTTGCTCCATTACAGAGTGCGACGAAGTCAGTTAATAGACAAAAATAGCCCTTCAAGATCTTTCTCGAAGCTTGTTGACTTGGGACCCTATCCCTGACCTCTTGGGAGAGCTGGAACTCGATTCCTAACACCTTGGGAAGAGCCCTTAAGTCTCTCCTATCATATCTCAACCTATCCTATCCATACCCTATCCACTTGGTCCTATTTAAATGAAGCTCACTCCCATCCTAGGAGAGGAATTCTATGGTACTCTTATGCAGTGAAATCAAGCTCAATAGATCTAATACTCTAGCTTGGGGGGAACATCCACTTCTCTCTAGGAGCTTTGGCATGGCTTGTCAGAAGGAGCTTGCAACATTAAGGCTATGGTTGTAATCCTCTTTTCTATTGTACTCCTCACTTTTCAATACAGTTAATATAATTGCTTTCCATAAATGTTGTCTCGATGATGTTTAGAGATTTCCTCCTTAATTGTTAGCTTAGATCTATCATATGAGGTATATGCTTTCACTTCTCGTGGTCTGTCACATGTTCAACAGGGTTTAGCTACTTGCGATCTGGCAGCGCTGGAGCATTGGATCAACGAAGGAGAAAGAGATCTACAAATCTAAGGTAAACGATCTGCTCTTACATTTGTATTTCTATACTATCTAGGAAAGTACTTTATGTCCTGTCTTATTTGTTCTAGACTTACGTTAAGCTAGGGAGATCAGGCCTTGAGTCCGCTTTCGGTAGATTGTCCGTGAAACAAATCTGGCGACCATACTTTATTGTCTGTGAAATTGCTTAAATAAGGTCGTACCAATAACTATTTCTTCAAGGGAACATTTTTGGCCTATGCAAATGTGTTCCACTATACCAGGTTTCACTGAAATGTCTACCGGGGTGGTAGGCTCAATGTTGGCCAAGTTTCCCTCGGTGTCCGAAAGACATGTGAGTATGGGGGAATGAGGGAACGGGTAGATATCCGGTGAAAAGATGGTGCTAATGTTGTCCTCTATGTACTCCAAAGGAGGGAGAAAAGACGACCTATGGTAGAGGTCATCCCATGAACCATCATCGACATTCATAACTTCCATGATGGAATCATCTGAATGAAAGGTCCAAAGTAAGAGATCAGGTATAGATGATGCCCATTGTAGAGAACAGGATGGGGAGGCCATGGTTAAGTGGTCCTCCGATGCTGATTGGATAGCTTCGTAAATGCGTTCAGCGGGTGAAAGAGGCATTGCGTTTCCAAACAGATGTGTTGTGGCTTCGTTTCGTATAAGCCAAGTATCATCAGAGTAAGATGAAATCTCTGTGGAGATCATGTTCACTGAGGCAACATGATTAGGGGGGTCCGAAGTTGGAAAAAAGCCCATGAGAGATGAATCTTTCAAAAGGCCAACCCCTATACTCTCATACGGTTTTGACGTTTGTCCAATGGAAGGAACATGGTCACCAGGATGAGTAGTAGTGTTCGGTGTGCAAAAATCTAATTGTTCAACAGTAACAATTCATCCTTAATGGGGGAATTGTACTACGCGAAAGACTGAAGAGGCTATCGCCTGCATGGCGTAAAACCAATTGGGACCAAGCAAGAGATTATAATCTATCGGGGCCGAGACCACTTCCACATTAATGGTTACGGTCTTTTCGCCCAACTGAACTGCGAGAGCTTGTAGGATCCCATGAGGTTGAAATCCACGCCTGTCGAATGCTTTCAACGTGGTAGGGGAACGATTCAATTCGGGAGAGCCGATGGCTCTCCAACAAGCGATTGACATGACAGAAGTAGAGGCGCCTTCATCCAAAAGGGTACGATGGACACTTTTCCCAGCAATGTTCACAGCTACTTGGAATGTGAGCTGATGGGAAAGCCTCGGATTGAAGTAGTCAAGTCGGAAGATGATAGTATTTGAAGAATCATGGTCAACTGCACCGATTGCTATAAGGAGAGTTTTGCGTTGATTAGGACAATTCTGCAAAACTTCCAGCGTGGACATGGTGCAAGGAGATTGCACCAAGTCTTGTATGATATTGTAATTATGTGCTGCCTGAGCATTAGGATTGAAAACGGCTTTTCGAATCATGCTCTTGGGCGGTCGCAATATTGAATTTAAGGATGGATTCTTAATGGTGAGAGAAGCCGATGGTACAGTGACATCATGTAAAAAGTTGAAAGTTTTTTAAGTATTACTTCCAGCAGGTTCCTTCGAAGGAACCGAGTTGTATGATTGCGAGCGAGTGTTCAAATTGATCGTCTCATTACGCACCATGAGAAAATGCGCAGTATTGGATGGTTCCCCTTGGGTTGGGGGAGGTTGAGCAATCATCTGCTGGTTTTGAGTGGGAAACGGATCGTTGAGGACTGCGGCAGTCGGTTTACCCCTAAGAAACTTTTGGACTTCGTCTCTATGGGTACATTCTTTGGAGAAGTGATCATCTCCGCACAGTAAACAAGGATACTTTAGCTTCCGTTTCTGCTTGGTATCATCAGGAGTGCTCTTTTGTTCCTGCCGGGCGGAAGACTTCTTGGGTTTCCCCTTGTTCTTCTTCTTGCCGCTAAACATCTGAGATAAGGCTGATTGGACAGAATTCACCTCTTTAGTTACAGCAGGAGTGATCGATTTGGCGATGCTGTGGCCAACCTGAGTTGTTAATGGGGAGGAACCATGAAGGTTCGATGATCCAATAGTGTTAGGAGCAGGTTGGGTGGTAATGGATCTAATGATGCCATCAATTTGGGTTCCCTTAGGAGGTTTCGTGGCGTCATAAGTGTCGCGGGGTGTGTCGGGAAGAATCTCACACAATGTGCTTGATTGAGCGTAGACCAAGTTTAGGTAATGGGCACGAGCGATAGCTTGTTCTTCAGTGACAGCACTGCCCATGGAAACATCTCGATCTATGTGAGGAATGAGAGACTTCGTAAACCAATCTGCTAGGAGTTGGTCTGGAATGGGAGCCTTAACTAAACATCTTCTCCTCCGCCATTCATGTATATGAGTAAAGATATGAGTAGCGGTATTCTGGCGGAGGGAGGTGAGAAGGTCCGTACCAGTTTCGTACCGTATAGGCAGTTGGAAGTGGGTCAAAAAGTTCATAACAAGAGACCCGAAATCATGAAAAGAATGAGGTGGTAATTCGATGTACCACTTTGCAGCCGAACCAGTGAGAGTCCGTTGAAATAATCTCAGACGGATCGAGTCGTCCATCAGAGAGTTGGATGAACACCATAAATGGTATGTCATCACATGGTGCTTAGGGGCAAGTATTCACGTTGGATCGTGATACTGCAAGAATTCGACCTTCTTTTCGAGAAAGCCAAGTCTAAAAAGTCCTTGGTGTTTGCTAAGCTTATTTGTGACCTTCCCTGTTTTGATGTAGAAGTCGAGCACAATGACTCTTTTCCGGATGAATCATTATTTCTCATCAGTACGACTGATCCAAGGTATGGAGATATTACGTTATATCTTCAAACCCAACACTTCAACCCCCAACTGTCTCGCGACAACCGTTGTAGAATACATTACCATGCGAAGTATTATCTGATCATCAGTGATACTTTGTACCGCCGTGGCATCGATTCAATTCTTCAACGTTGTCTAACTCACGACGAGGCTGAACACGTACTGAATGACTGTCACGCTGGGGCGTGTGGCGGTCACCTCTCTGGGATGGCTATAGCCCAGAAGATTTTGCGCGTAGGATATTATTTGCCTACTATCTTCAAAGATTGTATTGAGGTTGTGAAAAGATGTCCTCCATGTCAACACTTTCATACGAAGAAACGCACCCATCCCGCCTCGTTACACTCGGTTATTGCCGTGGGCCCCTTCGCAAAATGGGGCATCGATTTTATGCATTGTAAGCCTACCTTGGCCGAGGGCATAGTTACATCATTGTAGCTGTGGATTACTTCACAAAGTGGGCCGAGGCAATGCCTACATACCAAAACGACGGCAAAACCGCGGCACTCTTCATGTTCAATCATGTAATAGCGCAGTTTGGAGTTCCTCAGGAGATAGTCACCGATCATGGTTCTCACTTTCAGAACCATATGGTTTATTAATTGAGCGATAGGTTGGGTTTTCGCCATGAAAACTCAACACCCTACTACCCGGAGTCCAATGGACAGGTTGAGGCCATTGACAAGGTCTTGAAAACTATGGTCCAAAGGATGGTCGGTACACACAAATCCAACTGGCATAATATGCTCTTTTCAGCGTTATGGGCCTACAGAACTTCTGTTAAAACCACCACAGGTTTCACTTCTTTCCAATTGGTGTATGGATTGGAGGCTGTCCTGTCGATAGAGTGCGAAATTCCGTCTCTACAACTCGCTGTCAAACTTCTTCCTAACACTACTGCCAAGGAAGAACGTTTCCTATACTTAGCAAAACTTGACGAGTCTTGCCGAGATGCTGCTCTTGCTAATGAAGCACACAAGAAACGCATCAAAGCTCAATACAACAAGTCAGTTGAACCTCGTATCTTCAATGAGGGTGACCTGGTCCTCACATATGACCAGAAACATGAACAACTAGGAGCAAGAAAGTTCGAGTCCATGTGGCACGGACCTTACATTGTCAAACGTGTTTTGGAAAAGGGAGCTTACGAGCTTGAAGATTATGATGGAATATCTTTGGGTGAACCCCGTAATGGGATTTACCTGAAGAGGTACTATGCCTGAACCTGTCATGCATATACTTTCTTGTATATTATGTACATGGCGTGTTTGTGTGTTTTTGTGTGGTGTGACACGTTTGTTTTTTGAGTGCCTTTAGATCTTGTTTTCGCTTCTTATACCATGTTCTGTCTGCATGTGCAGATGGCAAAGTGCTATGGATTCGTGGATGGTGCTAGTCGACATACCCGTAACCTTGCCTCGACATCCTGGGTACTGTATTCCCCAACAGGCGAGCTCATCAGCTCAGGAGGAAGTTGCCTTGGATTCGCGACCAACAATGCCGCAGAATATCAGGCGATAATTGGAGCCCTAATCGATGCTATTTCCTTGGGTATGAACCACATTGTCATCCACATGGATTCTCAATTAGTGGTTTCCCATCTTAACCAGGTCTACGCTATCCTTGATCCTACCCTACTCCGTCTCTTTAGACGAGTTTGTCTCCTGGAAAGGTCATTTGAATCCATTCAATACCTGCACATTCTACGGGAGTTAAACGCAGTTGCTGACTCGATGGCCAACTTCATTCTAGATTGGTACATCGCACACACATAATACTCATAATATGTAAAAGCATTCATAACATGCACTGTATAAAAGCAAAGCATATAAACAAGATCACATCATCATTTTTGAAACACATAATGTATAAATCGCCGGAATGTCTGTATAAATATATATAATCTCAAAAAGGTAGTGCTGATACAAAAGTCTGAAGCACAATGACTTTTAGTAAGTCTCTACAAAATCTGAAGCCTCACAACTTTCAGTAGTACAAAAAACTGAGGCCTCTAAGCTCTCAATACACACATAGTAACAACATATGGCCTATCTCCTGGCCCGTACAACCCTAGGAGGTCTAGTAGCCCTAGCTTGTTGAGTCTGAAAATAGTCGACTGCTCTCGCAACCTTGCGAAGCAGTGCGCAGTAGCTCCAACTGTGTGTACCTGCATGGGCCGCGGCACCTCATCTACCGATGGCTCAGGAATGTCTAGTGTCAACCCACTCAGGTTGGCATAGACTCTATCCATCTCCGCGATGGAAGAATGCACAACAGGACCCACAACTGCTCCCTCTCCTCTCTCTCTCCTAGCCAGAAGAGAGGTCCCAATAGGTCGTACAGGTCCCACATCTGCACACACATGTTGTTCATTTGTCAGCACTATATCGAAAAAAATGCACAAAACTTAAAAAGTACAAGGGTCATTTGTTCTTACCGAGGTCTCCCCATGCTGCTCCCTCTGGCAGCGGCAAGTCCGGGTCATCCCTAAAGTCCGTGCCATTGTATGGGAAATCCTCCACCATTAGTAATTGGCCCTCCATCCAAGTGAAGAACTCAGAAGGGTATCTAATAATAGGGCCCCCACCATGTCGGGCCATCACATCGGTCCACCTAGCCATGTGAGGATCTCTAGGATCCCTGTCCTCCAGTGGTACTTGAGGATGCAAAAGGGGAACCCGTTCCAGTAAGAATGCGATCACTATCGATCCATAGCCAAACTATTTGAGCTCTCCCTGTCGACACTTCGTCAGCTGAGCTCACATGTTTGCGAGGACTCCCTTGCACCAGTTGAAGATCTTTGGAGACATACAGTCCTCCGCATAAAGCATCTGTGCCCTGGAGGCTAAGTTAGGAGCTTGGATCCCCGCCATCCTCGTAATGGTGAATAGTATGGCACGCAATGGACGTTCCCGTACATCTTTAATGGGAATCTTCCCACTGGATGAACGAGTGTTGGGAACACAATGCTGTTGGATCATATCATCCACGGTCCGATCACTCCCACATGATCCAGTAAGTAGCACATTGTCCCCTCTTTGGGACAGTCCGGTCAAAAAGTAGATGTCCTCGACATCTATGGTAAGCTCGTGCTCACCGATCACAAAGTATTGCTGGGCCGCATCCCAGCATCGGAGCATATGAGTCAATAGTGGGATTTGGGATCTCATCCCCTGGACGCGGAAGTACTTGAGGAGCCCACAGTTCCTCAATGCTTCCACAAATTGTGGGTCATTTGCAGCTTGTTCATCATCCAACTCATGTTCCCGTTCTCGCCATTCCAGAACCATTTTGATGCTTGGAACCTTCCAATAGGATAATTTAAGCAATGTTAGAACTTGCTTCAACCACTGGCAATCTTTCTTTTGAGCTTGGCTTGAGTTTGGGGATGGACGTCGCTGTCGTCGCACCCCATTTTTTTAAACAGAGCGACGTCGTCGCAGTCCACCTGTGAGACCTTAGCGATGACTCAGCCTCGTCGCAGTTCCCGAAAGGGCCAACTGCGACAAGCCGAGGGCGCAATAGCCCTTCCCAAATCAAGCTAAAACCCAAGAAAATGACTGAAATTCAAAAATGTAAACCACTACAATCTTGCTCGATGAAGTTTTAGGGTTACTTGCTCCTAACGGCGAGTGAAATGGTTGCTCGTAGCTCCTGGAATCGACGAGTGAAGATCTGGCTCCAAATGGCACTACTCCTCCCAAATTTGGCAAATAGAACAATGGTGACTATATTTGGTTTTTATTTCTATTTATAAACAAAATGGAATATTCCTTTTTCAAATATTTGATGCTGTTATGCCATTTGCTATAGTTTGGATCGGTTTTATTATATTTGAACGTTCGGTTGACTATTTGACCTAGTTTCCAAGTGTGAAGGAGTTGTTAAGTGCCTTTATACACCATTTTCGTATTGGAACTTTCATCTCAGGTATGAACACCCCTTGTGTATTTTGTCGTTTATCTTTTCATTTCATTAGATTTTAATTATTTAATGATTATGAGCTTACTCTTTGTTCTTTCTCTTGCTCTTAAAACTATGAGAATACGTTACCGAGTTACGATTTATCACTTTTCCGGGCTCATTAAACTCCTACGGAAAAGGAACCCCCCAGAGTCTATCTTTAAGCTCTTTTCAGGCTCTCGAAATACAAAAAGATTGCCAAGCAAACTTGTCGCGTTCACGCTTGTAAAAGAATTTGAACGACCGTCTTCCTGGTGATAGTTTACCCCTTTTTCAGACCAGGGGGCACTAGTTATGAAAAATGTATACTCCAGCCATTCATGACTGGAAGAGTCCTCTCCTGCGTTGTTTTACCCTTTTTCGAGCGATGAGGCTAACTTTACGAAAAGGACCATTGGAGTCTTATTTAGTTCTTTTTAGACTCTCTAAACATGAAATGACGACCGAGTTTACCTTCTATGGACTCGTTAAACTCTCACATTGAAGGGCCCGCCATGGGACGAACCCCTCCTATCCCAGGTTCAGAAAAATATTTGGGATTGGACTCATCTATGAGATGAGCTATACCGAGTATCTGGTTACCCTCATCAAGCTCGTAAAAAAAACATGAGGCACTCATCGTTCATGATAGGGAAAAAGGAAAGCTTTTGTATTACACCTTTATTAGTGGCAGTACCTAGTCGTTCTTGAACATGGCACTCATCTGCATTTGCATTCAGCACTTGGATCATCTGTTTGTCCTCGAGTTTCGCTTACTTCCTGAGTCTTATTAATCCTTTGAGTCATTCAAAGAAAGCTTCCATCATCAGTTGCATTAGGAATTTGTGTCATACTCGTCATGTCAATACTGCCAAGTCATGCCATGCCCATGTTCAAGAATACTTTCACTATTCATCTATTTGCAGTCAGTACACCTTCAATCATGTCGGTCTACTTTGAGTAAGTCTTGCATGTTACTGTACCGTCTGATCCACTCTACACACCCTTTGTCGTGTTTCGTGTCGATGATGGGGGATTCATCATGGCCCTCCTTCGACGGATTCATCCTTGTCGACGTCAACTCATCATCCGAGGATTGAATCTGGAAACCAACCAAGTACCTTGGCCTTGCATGCCTCAATGGTAGGTTACCTCGCTTTCGACATGAGTTTACATCATTTATTATGGATCAAAAGATTTCATCTTGCGTTCGACTTCAACTCGTTTATTCACGCTTGATGATATGTACTGTGATATCATGGGAATCATTGACATCAATGGTGATTTCTCTCGTACTTGTTAACGGTATACATCAATGACTGGTAATCAAGTGGTTTCTACCATGTTCGACGTCAAGACATTTGTAATCACATGGATAGATTCGTATCATTGCGGGTTCAGCTTGAAGACCCTGGGGAGTCATGTTTTACCCAGGTTGCGATGGAGTTTGTATTGAGTCATGTTACACGGATCCACATTTGTATTGGTCGTGGCTGTGTTACCATCTCATGATAGATCTACGCGTGTGTATAGTAGCCATGATTGTGTTCAGTCGGTCATTACTACCATGGATCTGCATTGTATTGTTCGGCAACCATGTTGTACATCATATGAGATTGTCAGTTCAGATTCAGTTGTACTGCAGCAGCATCCTTCATCCGACAAGTTCATTGCCATTCCTTCTATCAAAGCATTTCACCTTCCAATCTTTAAACAGCTGCATGCTTTGGGGGGCATTCTGTTACACCTAAAATCTCACCACCATTAGACTCAGTGTATACACCCCTCGAGTTACCTTGATTGAGTGATTGACCAGGAAGGATTTGTACCCATTTGTACTAGGTTTTGAGAGGTCGTCACAGGCTGCACTCATGCAACCTGTGACGTCGCACCTTGCTCCATTACAGAGTGCGATGAAGTCAGTTAATAGACAAAAATAGCCCTTCGAGCTCTTTCTCGAAGCTTGCTGACTTGGGACCCTATCCCTGACCTCTTGGGAGAGCTGGAAGTCTATGGTACTCTTATGCTGGTGAAATCAAGTTCAATAGATCTAATACTCTAGCTTGGGGGGAACATCCACTTCTCTCTAGGAGCTTTGGCATGGCTTGTCGGAAGGAGCTTGCAGCGCTAAGGCTATGGTTGTAATCCTCTTTTATATTGTACTCCTCACTTTTCAATACAGTTAATATAATTGCTTTCCATAAATGTTGTCTCCTTGATGATGTTTAGAGATTTCCTCCTTAATTGTTAGCTTAGATCTATCATATGAGGTATATGCTTTCACTTCTCGTGGTCTGTCACATGTTCAACAGGGTTTAGCTACTTGCGATTTGGCAGCGCTGGAGCATTGGATCAACGAAGGAGAAAGAGATCTACAAATCTAAGGTAAACGACCTGCTCTGGAAAAGTACTTTATGTCCTGTCTTATTTGTTCTAGACTTACGTTAAGCTAGGGAGATCAGGCCTTGAGTCCGCTCTCGGTAGACTATCCGTGAAACATAATTTCCTTGACCAAGGAAAAGTTCCTATGGATTCTGCCACACCTCGAGACCTACGAAGTAATGCATCATACCCAGATTTTTCATCTCAAACTCTGCGGCAAGCTTCCTCTTTATTTATGTGATGAGCTTCTCATCACCTGTCAAAAGCAAGTCATCTGCATATAATAGTAGAATCACAGGATTTCCCTCTTCAACCTTGTAGTGAAGGTTGGAATCCGCTTTACCCTTGGTAAATCCCAAGTTCGTCAGAAACCCTTCAATCCTGTCGTACCATGTCCTGGGTGCCTGTTTCAAACCATACAAGGCCTTCTTTAATCTACACACATGAGTCTGCATGTCATGTGTCTCAAAACCTAGTGGCTTCTCCACATACACTTCCTCTTCTACTACGCCATTCAGGAAGGAAATCTTCACATCCATCTTATGTACCTTCCACTTCATCACTTTGGCTATAGCAAGTATAGATCTAATTGAAGTGTATCTAGCCACGAGAGAAAATGTCTCCTCATAATCTATACCTTCTTTCTGGGAGAAACCTCGAGCCACAAATCTTGCCTTGTATTTCTCGACACTTCCTCCTGCCGCATGCTTAATCTTGTAGATCCATTTGGAAGACACTACTGACTTCCCTTCTGGTCTCGGAACCACCTCCTAGACATCATTATTCATGATCGACTGATATTCCTCTATCATGGGAACCTGCCATACTTTTTTTTCAGCTGCCTCTTCATAACTAGAAGGTTCAACATCAATAATGTCACACAATAATTCCACATAAGTGGAGTATGGTTGAGGTCTCTTACTTTCTTTGGAAGTCCCTTCTGGAGCACCATACTTCTCTGCATCCTAAATAATATCTCGTACCCAGGATGGTTTTCTCTTGTGTGTGTTCATCTCTTTTGGTGGATTTACAAGTATTTGTAGCTCAGTCATATCATGATCTTCAGGTTCTTCTGGACTCTGCTCTTCCATCACTGTATCTCGAACTCTGGGAGTCTGAGGTTCTTCTTCATGTGCTTCATCGGAGTGAATTTTCCTTGATCCGCTGAAGGTTGTATCTTCATCAAAGGCTACATCTCTACTAGTATCGATCTTCTTGAATCCTAGTATATATATTATGTATGCCTTTCATGAATCACTATAATCAACGAAGATACCCTTCTTTCCTGAAGGCTCCAACTTGGTCCTTTTCTCTTTTGGAACATGTATGTATACAGGAAGTTGAATATTTTGAGATGGCTGACTTCTGGATTCTCTCCTGTAAACATCTCCTCAGGTGTCTTATTTTCAAGTACACGGTGGGGAGTTCTATTTTGAACATATACTGATGTTCTTGCTACTTCCGCCCATAAGTGCATTGGAATGTCTTGATCATGGATGATGTCCTTCATTGCTTCCATTATTTTTATATTCTTCCTTTCTACAATACCGTTCCGTTGTGGATTATAGGGAGTGCTCATCTCCCTCTTCATCCTTGAGTCTTTACGTAATGTTTTGAAATCTCCTGAGGTAAATTCACCTCCATTATCTGATTTTAATGTTTTTATTTTCCTTTTAGTATGATTTTCTACAACGGATTTGAATTCCTTAAACTTGCTAAATACTTCATCTTTGTATTTTAAGAAATAGATCCATGTTTTACAAGAATAGCCATCAATAAAAGAAACATAGTAGGCATACTTGCTCAGTGAGTTGGAAGACATAGGTCCGCAAACATCTGAATGTTAGAGCTCGAAAATCTCCTTGGCTTTATTGTCACTACTTTGAAATGGCTTCTTCACATTCTTCTCTTTTACACATCCTTTACATATGTCTTCATGCTTATAATGGATCTTGGGTAGACCATTCACCATCTTGCTCACGATTGGTAATGTCTTGTAGTTAATGTGAGCAAACCTTCTATGCCATAATTCACTTGGTTCTATAGTTTCATGAAGTAAGGCTTGTTCTTGTTGTCCCTTGAGTTTGCACAATCCTCTCTCTTGCACTCCAATTACTACTGCATCATCAAAGGTTTTACCTTTGGGCCACATAAGTACTTGGCCATCAACAAATGCTAATGTAAATCCTTTCCCATCTAATGCTGAGATGGAAAGTAAAATCATCTTTAGTCCAGGTACATATATACCATCCTTCATTTTGAGAGGCTTCCTTGATTCAAGATTGTAAGAAGATTCTCCTACCCCTTTGATGGGGTATTGATAATCATCTCCAAGTTTCACCTTGTGGGGTGAGTCCTTTTCTATTAGGTTGTTGAGAGCATCCTTGAAACCTGTCATGTGCTTAGAAGCACCACTATCAACAAGCCAATCATTGTTACCAAGTGAGACTGTACCTATGAGTGCTGAGATCAGAACATATTCTTCATCACTTGAATAGTTCTCGTTTGCTTTCTTCCTTATAGGTTCATCATCCTCCACAACATGAGCATGATGTCTTTTCTTATTTCCTTCTTGTTACCTTTCTTCTTGGGGCAATGTCTAGCAATGTGTCCCATCTCATCACAATTGTAGCATCTGATACTTGAATAGTCTCTAGGAGGTATTCTACCCTTGTGAGACCTCTTGTGATGATGATATTCTTTCTTGCCTCTTTTGGCATGAGCTGCCAGAGCTTGATTATCTTCATCTCCTAACTTTTCTTCTCTGGATGCAATCCTTGCTTCCTCTTGAGTGCAAGATTCCAAGAGTGCACTGAAAAAAAATGAGTTTCTTCCTAGAACATATTCCTTGGATATATGATTCCCAAGGTCTTGGAAGACCATTTAGGGTAGTCATCACTAGTTATGTATTTTCAACCTCGTCTCCAATAGCACTTAATTTATCTTTGATGTGGAATTCCCTTGTGAAGTAAGATTGGATACTTTCATTGATCTGCATATTCACATCCTTGAGTTGAGTCCTCAAGGTCATCTTCCCATTGATGTTGGTTCCTTCAAATAGTCCCTTTAGTGCATCAAACATTTCTTTCAGAGTCTTCGGAGATGAGATGTGCGGGATTAAGCAATCCTTGACGGAGTCAACTATGATCCTCTTGGATTTTATCAGGTTCTTCTTGTACTTTGCTTTGTCCTCATCTCCCTCTGGCTCCGCAACTCCTTCTGTGACATATTTGTCCAATTCATGCTCTTCGAGGATGAGCATCACCCTATACTTCCGTGCTTGGAAGTTCTTTGCCCCTTTAAGCTTATCCTAAGCTTGGTATGATTTGTCATCTTGATAAATTTGATAAATGAGAACCTCAAATGGAAATAGAGAGAGTATAACTTACCAAATGAGATGCTCCAATCAAAAGTTGATTTCTGTGATATGGTTTCAGGAGGTCCTGGGGTTTGTCAGAGAAACCCTAATTTTTCAACTTTTGGATCTTGAAAATATGAGAGGAGGAAAAGATGCACCTCCCTAAGGCGAGCTGAGAAAAGATACTTTTTCTCTGATTTTGTGGACAGATCCTCCAAAAACTTGATTCCCTAGTTCTCTGAGTTGTAGTGTTGGGCCCAAAAATGAAAATCCTAATATTGGAATTATGCTTCGACATAAATATGCACCCTAGTGAGGCGAGTTTCTTGGACCCTCTTTTTTAGTTGATATGTGGAGAGAGCTCCTGGAAATAGAAACCCTAGTTTCTACAATTGCAGCAGCTGCATAATGTTTTCTTTCAATCCATTTCTAATACCATGTTAGAATTTTAAATGCAGCAACAATAAGGATCATTGAAAGATAAACAAGCACAACATAGACAATAGTACACAATAATTTATGCTGGGAAAACCCTTGTGGGGCAGAAAAACCCAGCAAAATTCTTCTGTAGGTATTCGTCAGAATGTACAATAGTGTTCCTTGTGCAATGACCCAAAACAAGAAGACTCCAAAAGCATCTATTCACTTGACTCTATCTCTCCTACTCATACGAACTTGATGAGTGAGTGAGGTGACCAAACGAGGAGGGCGATCTCCTCATTTATACTAATCAATAAATTGACCTTTTTCCCTAACAGGGATGATTTGACTCTCCTAACAGGGCCGACTTGTCTAATTAACAATAAAATACTCTTTTCTGGATCTTTCGAGGCCAACCTAACATATATGGTTTACATTGACTCTTTCAATCACTTTTACATGATCAATTACATCAATAATAATTCCTGAAGGAAGTACAATACAAATATTACAAATGATACAAATAAGAATATATTTTCTTCAACATTGCTCAGTTAGGAATGTGTGGAAGTGGTATGATGTTAAAAATAAACAACAATCATTGTTTCTCCTATGGATGGGTAGCAGGGTTGGCGCACATACTAGAGCTAAAATTTTGGCTTTGTTGGGTCTCTTAAGATTTGCTTCTAACAAAGGCTTTTTTTCTCTCTAGGTTTTGGGAGATTCGAAAGTAAGAGTTGATTGGGATGCTGGAAAATCAGCTCTTCATGTGGCTGTTGTGGAACATTGGTGTTACAAGATCAAAGTACTACAAGCATCTTTCATTACTTTATGTTTTGATCATATTTTCAGACAGTTGAACTCTGTGGCGGACTAATTATCTAAAAAACAATAGATTCTATAGAAGGTATTTTTTATTTGGAAGAAATCATGGACAATTCTGTGTTGTCAAAGGGTTCCATCCAAGTTTACTAAGTGCTTGTCCATTGTCCTGTAGTGGCACTTTATGTTTATTGATTGGAAGACTGTATTATGCAATGTTTTCTCTCTGTAGACCTAATTTTGATCTATAGTATGTTAGAGTAGGTATAGTTTTTTTTATTAGGACTATACTATGCAGGATGTTAAAGATGGGATATCGATATATCTTGCAATAGCTTGGCATCTCATGACATGAAAAGTTGAACTATCTCTCATGAAGGTCATGGAATGAATATGTTTATATTATCTTTGATTCTATATGAATATCAAGAAATTGTTTTTTTTTTTTTGGAAAAAAAGATATAGATAAATTTCAAATAAAAAATTAAAATTATGGGCTCATGACTTCAATGTATATATTTTTAAATTTGATTAAATAATGGGTGTTAATTCAACATTCGTTCAAAACATTAGACAAAAAAATAACAGATTTGTTTGAATATTTTGAAAAAATAAAGTTTATATAGGGGAGCAGTTAATTGCAGACTAACTTGATGGGGACATCAAGTGAAGCCCAAACCTTGCATAGTCACTCAGGGATTTGACCCCGAGACCTTTTGCTTGCATTACACAACACTCAACCACTTGAGCTAACCCACCGAGCAATATATATATTAAAAATTAAAAATTTATTCAACAATTTAAAATAAGATTAATCAAGATCAAAATATGTATACTTCAACATTATCAATTAAACTTGAAACATGATGATGATAATGATTAATGAAACCCTTTGGTTTATTTAGACAATATATTAACATCTAAATTTATTAATCCAAAAATAATTCAAAAGAAAAAGAATTGTTTAAATGTTTTTATAAGTCAACTTCACTCTTAGCCTCGAGGGGTATCTCAGTTGGTTGGATCTTCTGGGCCCAAGACGACACAAGGTCAAGGTCGGGGGTTCAATTCTCTATGTCCTTCAGGGTTAGACACCAAAGTAATGTCGACAGGGTGAGGCCCCTTTAGGTGGTCCCCTTGGATTATAACCGTGCACATAGCAAGCTCTAGGGCCGTGAACCACATTGGAAAAAAATCGACCTCACTCTTAAAATACAAGATATAAATATCATACTCTACTTTCCACTTTTTAGATACAAGATATAAATATCCTACTTTATTGTATCTTTATTTATTAAAATTAAAATGTTTTTTATAGTTTTAAATATTTTTACTCATTACGATTATGGTAATTTAGGAATGTTTTTTTTTTTAATTTTTAAGCATAAAATTAAAATTATAAAAAAATCAAGTAGCTTTTTATTCTTTTAAAATTTATAGTCTAAATTTAGTTTCAATAAACATTAATAACTATTATCATTATCACATTAAATTTAAAAAACATTTTATTTATTATTTATTTAATAAATTTAATTCATTTAAAATATCAACTATTATTATTATAATTTTTTAAAAATATAAATAAATATTTTTTAATATATATTTTATATAAAATATTCTTGTATATAAAATTTAATAAATTGATATCATATTATCACATTTATATATATAATCTACTGAAGTTCTTATGAGTAAACTAAAGTGAAAAATCAATATATGAAATCTAATTAGATTGCTTGAGTAAACCAAAGTGACAAAACAATAATCAATTATAGTTTTACATTTGATATGATTTAGATTTATCAATTAATCAAGTTTGATGAACATTATAAATAACGTGTAATATAAAATAAGGTAAAGTTTAGATACATTGAGGACCGGTCAAAAGAAATTAATTGTAATATATGATTCAAGTAAGGTTGTCCCCTATTTCTTACCATTTTTGGTATTTACATTGATAAGTTAGAGGGTTTTTAGAAAGAAGCAAGCTATGTTGGCATGACTCTAGTTGGTATAGTCTTCATTCTTTTTCTTTACACTGATGATATGTTCTTATGGCGAGGAGTCCTTATGATTTCAACAAGCAACTAAAAATTCTCAAGGTTTTTTGCTCTAGTACAGGTATGGCTATTAACACTTACAAAACAAAGGTTATGATAATCAAAACCAAAAAGATCACTTATACTAATTTCATGTATGACAACAACAACTTCAACTAAGTCACTTCATACAAATATCTTGGAATCGATCTTCATCACAAGCTTAATTGGAACTATAGCTTTAGGGAAAGGATAAATGGATGGTGGAAATACTATTATGGACTTGAAAACAATTGTAAATTAGTGGATCTTTGGTTTGGGATAAGAAGAAACTTCTCTTTGATACTCTTGTCACTCTTCTTATCTTATTGTGAATTTTGGGGATGCAACATCTCTAAAGAATAAAGGAGAAGGATAGAGCAAATTCAAAACAATTTTATAAGTTATAATCTCAAAATTAAAGGCAATACACCATATCCTATCCTCCTCATAAAAGTGAGTATCTCCCCCATTGAGAGCTTGGCTATGACTATGTACCTAATATACAAGAAGAAATAAACAACATGAGAGACAAGAGGCTTCCTAAGATTGCTTCAAATTTCAGTTAAAAGCACAGGTTGCAATCCAAGTGAGTTTGGCATAAACATGTCAAGTCTTGGTTAAATCACTGGGGAGTCAAGAAAGAGGCCACTCTATAAAATAACGATATATATATTTTTTCAACACTAACGAGTAAATAAATATATTAAAAAGGAGCTATGGGGAAACCCAAATAGCCAAAATTTACATATAATCCATCCAAGTCCAGTTCAAAATTTGCTCTTTCAAGCTAGGATGACATATACAAAATTTAAAAAAGGGCAATGATAGCTTACAACATGTGACTATTTCATTAAATCTGAAACTATAATGTCTAATAAACCATTTGACCAACCATAAGCATACAAAAAGCATGTTAACTTATTAATCAAAGTTTTGCCCATAATGCACCTTCTCTATTTCCATGTCATCACATTCCATTCCATCTCCTTCTAGGCTAAGTGGTTACTTTGCCATTGCTACATAGTCTCTTCATCACCTACCTTTTCTTTGGTAGAACCGACATATAAGTTTCGATGACTTGTTGAATATTGTGAGCCTCTAGAAAATCCAAGGATGATATTAAAGTGTATTTCCGAGTCTTTATATAATTTCCCATATTTTTCATCCATCTCTTCCAACTTCTTTTCCTACTTCACCAAATGGATATTTAATTACTCCATTGATTGTTTCAATCCCTCAATTCGATTGTTCATTCTACAAAGTATTCTTTTTATCTCTCAATTCTCATTGTCCTCTCAATTTCTTGAACTAGAAGGATGAGTCATTATGTAACTCAAACCAGGGCTACCTAGAATATTGTAATTTTTTAGATTGAAACTAGACATAGAAATGCACCAAAATTCCAAAAGCACACCTCGAACGGGAAAAAGGCCCAATTTGCAGTGATACACATGCTTGTAGAAATTCCAATACAACTCAATATAGTTTCAAATCAAATACAAAACCTCCATGAGAAAATGTGTTCACATTCCTTTGAATGTAGGGAAGACCACGTTGAGGAAAAGGAAAAGACCAAAAACCACATTGCCTGCACAGAACACCTAGAATTACCTTACAATCCTTGTCACCTTCTATCAAGATTTGCAACCACAATATCCCACGTTCAAAGGTAGTCCTTTACATGTAGTGTTTAAAACTTGTGATCATGAGAATGTTAATGCAAGGCAAAGAGAGGCAAAGGTCACGAGGGGTAGTAAATCCTCCCTTGCGAGACCCATAAATGTTGAGAAGACCCACCACCATTGCCTCTCCATGAGTGTGCCAAGTATTAAGGTCATGCATAATTTGAAAATGTTGAAGTATAATACCTATTATCACAGTGTTATGTAGCATAAGAACTAAGGAATCCATTGCGTTACAGGGGGTCTCCATTTTTTAGAAGGACCTCCTTGTCCAAATACACCGCCGGATTCTCCTTGTGATCAATGAGTGGATTATTGCTTCGCCTTTACATGAAAAATATCAACATCTTCAATCCCATCCAAATTTTGTTGGATTATGTTTATGGTTATTTCGAACTAAGTGCCTTCCCAGATCATCTTCCAATATATATATATTTTTTTTTCATAAGAAAAAAACAGCTTCTATATTAAAGGATAAAAGCTGACCACAAGACGTGATTGTACAAAATTGCTGATAGACTCATCAACAAGTATTCAAGAGCCCCCAAAATAGCATGTGAGTAAGACTTGCTCTAAACACATATTCATAAATGTAAAAACTATAACCTAGTTTTGCCTCTATCCCCATAGGATCTGATGCTTACAAAAAAGATCAATATCCAATATCTTTAAACAACTAAATTAAACATTTAAGAGAAGATAATTTAACCAAAATTCAGCTCAAAAGTCTTAAAAGAGCACTCTTTCATGGAACTCCTCACAAGACAGATAGCCATTCATTTCCCCCATCGCCCTTCTTGATTGCCTGTCTGCAATGCCATTTAGTTCCCTATATATATGCTTGAAATGGAGTTCAGAGAACGATTGCATCAACAAATGAGTGCGCTGCATCCAGTGATATAACTTCAAGGAGTGAAGACTGCAACCGGATCCAGCCCAGTCCAAAACACACTTGGAATCCCCGAATATCCAAAATATCCAAAGAGCACCAATTTCCCTGGAGTGTGCGAAATACAGGAGAGCCCAAAGAGCAATTAATTTCGCCCACGTGTTTGTTCTTGAACCGGCCGCAAGATACAGATGGAATGAGAGAGAAGAGTTGATAATTAATGAAGCACCAGCACCACACCTCCCGTTCATTGCAGCACCATTGAAGAAGCCCTGTGGAAAAGGATAATCCGCCGACACCTGATTAACAAACCGAGGATGCCGTGCAGGCACAGAGGTCTGATAAGCCGAGAAGATAGAAAAGGTACCAGTAGCCACCCTGAGTGATGTCAGAGCAACCCCATTGAAAATCCAATTGTTCCTAGCCAGCCACACTCCCCAGAAAAATAATGGCAACAGTGCAACAATCTTACGATGAGTTCTTTGCCAAAGCAGTAGAAGATCCTCCAAAGAAGACTCTATCCATTATAGCTGGAGCTTTAAAAGCGTAGATAATCCACCCATAGTGTAAATATATTTGTTGTATAGCAAATAGATAGTCACCGGAGATGATAACTTTCTTGATACGAAGGTCATCCAATATAATTATTCCAAGGTACAATGCATATAGTTATGTCTGAATGTTTGAGGCAATTCCAAGTCTCCAAGAGAAGCTAAATGTTATATTTCCGTTAGGGCTAATAAGATCCGGCCTTTCCGCTTTTGCCACTCGATAATATTAAAAATATTCTTACACTTAAATTTAAGGAGAAGTGGTTCATTAAATAATTAGAAGATAAGTGAAAATTAAGATACTATAAAGAAATGATCAATCCTAATTTACAAGATCAAAATCATCTCTCTGTTTTAACTAGTGTAAAGAATAAAATCAACATTGCAAAAATAAGAACAAACTCTTACGAGCTCCTTAGTGAAATAGGGCATTGGGCAATTCTTAAAACATCGTGGAACGAAAGAATTTATCATCTTTGTGTCATTAAAAGGGTTGAAGATGAAAATCACTTTCTCTTCGAACATCGTGCATACACCCACATTATACCACAATTCCAAAATATTTGTTACAATACTGAATTTCCTAACCTTTTAACTCATCACAACTATGGTGATCTAGGAATGCTCTTCTTAAAGCTTTATGAACACACAAATAAAATTCTAAAGCAAACCAAGTGATTCCTTACATTTTTTAACATTTGATAAATCAAAGTTGGTCATAGTGATCATATTAAGTATAGTTTATTTATTTTTATAACTCATTTTATGTTTTTTTGTTTAAAATTTTAATTTTCTATTTTTTCTATTTTTATTTGATTTTATTATTTTAAAAATCATTTAAAAAATAATTGTTGATAAACATTATTTTTATTTATTTATTATAATATTTGAAATGTTTATTATTATGATTAAAAATTTAAAATAACCAATAACAAATATCACATTAATGGGTGATCTTTTTTTCAATTATGGAGCTAGCCAAGGGCTTGCAAGCCTGGTCGGGCAAGCCTTATTTAGTAGGGGGATTTTATATCTTTGGGATGACCATTTTTTTTAATTCAACCAGGATTGGGAAATGGTTTATTTTTTTTTTCTTTTTTCCTTGGAAAAAGTCGTAATTTTATTTCAAATATATTGAACAAAATTACATTCTGCACATGTATTAGAATCACTGAGATTCCTACATTATCGCATATCATCAGTTCATGTTTCTGACTAGTCTAATGTCCCATACAAATTCAATACTTTGCTGTCCATACAGCACTCATAAATCCGGTTACATATATCAAAAAAAAAAAAAAAAACTCAATATGAAATAGTTCCTATCAGAAGATTCTGTCCAAACAGCCCTACAGCACCAAACAGAAATATATAATCCACAGGAGCCAATGCTCCATCCCGGTCTACCAAAGCCTCATTAACAGGCCAGTGATATTATCAATATACAAAATACAAAAACCAAAAACGAACTGTTATGAAGACTGATCTATCAGAAGCCAAATGCTCCCTCCCGGTCCTCCAAGGCCTCGTTGAAAGGCCTATGATAATAACTGTATGATCCAGCAGTAGAGTGTGATGTGATCCTCCAGGTTCCGAAATTCAGACGTTGCTGCGACGCTTCTTTGGAAAGAAGGTCGGCCATGCCATTTCTCTCCCTGTAGACATGAGTGAATGTTATAAGATTAAAATGCCGCTTTAACCGTAAAACATCTTCCAGTATAGGTGAGAGAACCATCACATTACATTGTGTATTCTCATTGGCCCAGTCAATAACAATCAGTGAGTCTCCAAAAATCTGTAGTGAAAGGCATCCCTGTTCTAGTGCAAATAACAGCAATAGTCTAAGTGACATGATTTCTGCGTAGTTGTTTGTGCCGCTACCCAATCCAGCCACAATGTGGAAATAATGTGATTCAGATTTGTGAAGAACGACCCCCCCACCGCACACCGATTGATGGTCAAGTGATGCGCCATCGAAAAAATCCCACGGTATGGATTTATCAATCGTTTCAGCGATCACAGGACGTGTTCTAATCGCTTTGGGTGTAGTTTTGTAATGTAAAATGATAGCCACAGCTTGAGCCACAACTTGCTCCATCGGGACTCTACAGTCCCGAAAAATGATCCTGTTTCGTGTGATCCAAATGCCCCATGCAAAAATACATGGGGCTGCACATATGTTTGATTTCTGTTGATCAGACCACCAATCATGGAATGCGTCAATAACACTCTCTCCCCACCAGCGCGCATTTAGATCCAAATAGTTGCATATATTTGTCCAAACCGCCTAAGAGAACCGACAGTAAACAAAAAGATGTGTGATAGTCTCGTCCGCCTCCCTACAGAGTGGACAAAAACCCGGGCCCTGTATAAATCGTCTCTTCAGTATGTCCCAGGTAGGTGCCTTTTGTTCCAAAATCACCCAGAAAAGTATTTTTGCTTTACTCGGGCATTTAAACTTCCACAGGGTTTTCCACCACCACACCACTGCCCTATTATGCATCTCCACATTAAGCTGAGTGTATCCAAGTTTTGGTGTGTATTTCCCTGAGGGGTGGTGATCCCAGAGAAGTTCATCAGGCCGATTTGTCAGACGAATATTGGTGAATCTTAAGGTTCGGATGTAATCCTCCCAAGCTCTGATCAATTCCGCAGGAACCTCAAGACGCTGGGCAGAGAGCCACCCCTGGTGCCAGAGAGTGGATAATCCCGGTTGGGCTATATCATCCAGGAAATGACAGCCTCTAGTTGCCAGAAAGGTCCTTAAGTCCACCGGCAGGGTATGTCCCCCTCTACTTCCTACCCAAGGATCCAGTCCGATACGAAGTAAATGCCCATTTCCAATTCTCCAGACTAATCCCGATCCCACCAGATGAAAATGCCGAACCACCGCTTTCCAAACCACGGAGCAATTTGCCCTCGTCTTATTGCCTAGCCTAATCCAATCAAGTAGGGTTAAGGGAGCAATGTATTTGTGATAGACCACACTAGTCCAGAGGCTCCGTGTATGAATAATTCGCCATGCAACCTTTGCTCCCAACGCTTTTGCAAATAGAAAGATATTCTTTAATCCCCACCCTCCCAGTGCTTTGGGGATCGCGATCAATTCCCATCTAGCCCACACCAAGGCTCGGTTCGCTCCCTTACCCTTCCAAAGGAAGGCAAAAACCAACCGACGAATCTGCTTCAGGACTCCTTTGGGAATCCAGGCAAGTGACATCCAATAAACCGGTATTGCTTCCAAAACTGATTTGACCAGAACCAGTCTCCCAGCCCGCGAGAGCCATTTATGGCTCCATCCATGTAGTCTCTGCTCCAATTTGGCAATTAACCAATGCCAATCTGCCTTCAAATATGCATTAGGTTTTAATTGAAATCCAAGGTACTTTAAGCCATCATCAATATCCATAGTCCGATAGGGAAGTCTGATGGCTAATCTGTGAATCTCCTGCTCATTTAAATGCGAGCATGTGATTGTTGATTTATCAATATTCACTAGCATACCCACGGCTTCTTGCAGTAAATTGAGTCCTTCGACCACCTTATCAATATCCTGTCTCGAGCCATCACAAAATATGAGAATATCGTCAACAAATAGGAGATGGGTAATATACAAAACCTGAGAAATGGAGATGCCATGAAAGGAGCCATCAGCTTTTGCTTTCAGGATAAAACGACTGAGGCCTTCAGAAACAAGGAGAAATAACAACGGTGAAAGTGGGCAACCTTGTCGTAGCCCCCTGCCAGCATGGAAGAATGGACTAGCAGAACCATTAATCAATACTGCAAAACTCACCGTGGTGATGCAGGCCATAATCCATCGAATAAATTCATAGCAGAAGCCCAGGTGTGTGAGAAGCATCCGGATATAGAGCTAGCTAACCCTGTCAAATGCTTTAGAGAGGTCAATCTTAATCACTGCACCCTTCTGCTTCTGCACCTTCAGAGTGTGTATACCTTCTTGTGCAACTCCAATGGCCTCATGAATTTGACGACCTTCCAAGAATCCAAATTGTTCACATGAAATATGCTGAGACAGGATATTCTTTAGTCTCCTCGCCATTACCTTAGAAATGATCTTATATATGCAATTGCAGAGTGAAATAGGTCTGAGTTCATCAAAACTATCAGGCTTGTCCGATTTGGGTATGAGAGCAATAAAGGTCGAGTTAAAGGGACCATGAACAAAACCAACTTTTCTTGATTCTTCCACCACATCCAACAGTTCCTCCCCAAATAAATCAGAGAATCCCAAGAAAAATTCAATAGGCCAGCCATCAGGCCCCGGGCTTTTATCTTTCTGGAAGGATTGCATTACCTGCGAGAGCTCAATCGGCAGCACCTCCTCCATCAAAAGTTTGTTCTCTTCCTCCCCCACAAAACGTGGAAAGAGCCGAGCCATCCTGATAACCTCAGCTATAGAGGCCCCAGGTTGAGCGGTGAATAAGTCTTCGAAGTGTCGAACACCCATCTCAGCCAAACCATCAAAGCTGGAGACCCGATCCCCTTCAGGTGAAGATAATTCCCAGATGGAGTTTGTGAATTTTCTCCCCTTTGCATATGCTTGAAAAATTTTTGTGTTCTCATCCCCACATTGTAACCAAATCGCCCTGCTTTTCATTCTCCACATCTCTTCTCGCTCACACAGTAACACATTCCTGCTACTTTCCCAGTCCAACAGCTCACCTTTTTGCAGTTCATCCAGATATCCCATACCCTGACAATGTAGAAGTCTATCAATATTCATCTCAGCAGCCCTCAGATTCTGGTCATCTTTTACCCTTTTTTCAGTGGCCCAGAGAATAGTGGCCTCTTTTATACGCTTGAGATTGAGTTGAAAGTGTGCGCCCGCATGCTCCTGTGACTCCAAAGGTCGATGAACCCACAGATTCTGAACTAATTTAATATAATCCTCCTCCTTCAACTAGCTAGGATTGAACTTGAAAGGACTAGGGGGTTTGTTTCTACTACCTCTTATCTCCAGTAGAATGGGACAGTGGTCGGAAACCCCCCTAGACCCCACCCATTGCTTTACAACATCAACCCCCAGTACCAACACATCAGCCACCAGGAACCGATCCAGTCGTTTGGCCACCCTTTGATCCCCTGTTCTCTTATTCCTCCAGGTAGGGGTTAACTTGTTTGGCAGTATGTCAAGTAGATCCTTCCCGGCGAAAGCTTGTATGAAAAAATTAGCTAATGGATCCAGAGCAGCCTTAGGCCCCCAAACTTCAGAAGATCCCAGATAAAGGTTGAGATCCCCACCCAAGATCACATCCCTTCCGTCAAAGAGATCCATGCTTAGCAAGGAGTCCCAGAATCCAGCCCTATTTAAATAGGGTCCATAGATATTGAGAATCGTTATCATCCGACCAATCTCTGCATCCCATACTTCCAACCCAATACCAGAAGAGATACCCAAGAGCTATCATATCTGCAGCTCTTCACCTTCCACCCTGTAGCCAGCCCTCCAGAGCGTCCACGAGCATCCACACCCACGAACTTCCATCCAGGTAGCAAAGTTTCCAGAACCCTAACAACCTCCACACTGCCGCCCAGTGTTTCTTGTAAAAGTAAAATATCAAGTTGATTTAGATCCACCAACCTCCGAAGTGACGATTTTTTAATGGGGCTCGCCAACCCACGACAGTTGAATGACAAAAGTTTCATATGTAACCCCCTTCCAGGGCTTTCGCTGCTCTAAGTGCCCATTCAATAGAGGATTGTGTGCCCATTACCAAATCAACTTTTGCCCGGTCTTGTGCTTTAGACAGATGAGATTTTCGTCCCCGACCTTTCCCCACAGTACTAGCAGTCAATTCAGGAAGTCCCCTACCCCCCGATCCATCAGAGATCACCCTATTTCTAAGGGCACATCGGATACTACAACCCACAGAATTGGGAGAGGGTAAAGTTGCTACTAAAGGTGGCGTGTATGCACAATTTGTTACAGGTAATATACAAGGAGCAGGGCATAGTGAAACAGAGCTTACGGGAGAATGAGGCTCTAAACATACCCCCCCCAAATCATTAGAGACAGCATATAAAGAAATATCAGAAGAGATCTGGTGAGACATACCCGGGGGCTTGGAGGATGAACCCCGACGAAAGATGGCCTGCTCATGTAGCTTTCTGGAAGCTGCCCGCGTCAGAGGTGTCGTGGTGCCCAAGGTAGTCCCCACAACTACCGTCTCCTTTCTCCCAATGATATCCTGTCCCTCGCTCTCCAATGATGCCATAGGTCTCCCTGTTCCCTGCATCCCACACGATGCCACTGGTAGCACCGATACCTGGTCCGCCCCGGTGTCTATATCAGTCGCTAATCCATTAACCCCCACCACCAGTGGGTTCCCCATCTTCGCAGGATCAGAGCAAACATCTGCTATAGGAGTATCCATCGGTCTGCTGCCCCGAAACGGTAACGTGCAATCCGCGACCAGGTGTCCATGAGCGTGGCAGCGATGGCATCGAAACGGCACCCCCACGTAGTCTAAGATTTGTGTGAAATCCCCGTCCTTCGTCTGAACCTTGATCTCAGCCGATAGCCCCTGCCTAAGGTCGATTTTGACCAAAATCTTAGCCACCGAGTAAATACCTGTTACAGTATGAGAATAATCCGCACATATATAGTCGCCAAGGAAGTTCCCAATTGCTGCAAAACGAGATTCAGTCCAGAGATGCATGGGGAGCCCTGGTAGCTTCACCCATATTGGTTCTCTGTCTATTTTTTCTGTTTTTGAATCAAAGAAAGGTGACCATCTTTTCAGCACAATGGGGACGCCCAACATCGTCCAATGTCGGCCTAAAATAGCTGCAACCTCTCCAGGACTCGACAGGATAAAGGAGAACCAGCCTTTCGTCAAGATCCTAATCTCTGGTGCAGGAACTATCAAGTCCTTCCAATGCTCGGCCGCCCATCTTTGGAGAAAACTCCGCCCAAGCCTCTTACCACGAACATGTCCAACCACCGTGATATGTGAGAAGTCCACCGCCTCCTCCATCGAGACATCCACGCCCAACACAAGTTTGTCCTTCCGGCGCCTTTCCTTCACCTTTCTGGCATATCATTTATGAGAAACAGCCTGTGCAGGGGCCCTTGCTCTTGGACTTAACAGGGATTCATCATCAGGGGGTATTTCCCCAACCCCAGGAGCCAACGCTGCTTGTCCACAAGTTGAGTAGCCCTGTCCACCGCTGGCCTGTCCCCGGTCCTCGACATCTCGGCACTCCACCGACTTAAGCAAATTGCCAACAGAGAATGAAGCCAGTCCACCACCCGACCGCTAGTTGTCACACCCATCCAGGGTTTCGAGCCTATCCTCTCGCGCGACTTCTGAAGGAATAGGAAAGATTGAGTAAGACCCTAATTGGGGTTGCAGTGTCCTCCCCAGAAGACCGACCAAGTCTGGCCTATCCCTAAAGCCTGCAGGTGACCGAAAGCTTGCTAAATCCGCCTCTAAACCCTCCAACCCTAGAGATATGACCGGCGAAGTGACTCTGGCAGATGTCGGTGGGGTGAAGAGGTGCCCATCCAAATCCATCTCTCCCACGGGCCCAGATGCAACTCCTGTCCCCCCGCCTGACAAGAAATGGACAATCGACCCAATCTCCGCCGAATTGATCGCTCCAAGGTCGAAAATCCCTTGATCCCCATCCCCATCCGAGGTGTAGTCCACCTCCTGCACATATCCGTTCTCCATACCACTCTAGTGGTTCCTTCACGGCAGGCAATCGATCCCCGACCAAGCAAGCAGCCAGAAAAACGGATGGATCCCCAGATAGGGCCCAAACCCCAATCCACCGTTCAAGAAGACCCCACACAAAACGCTGTTAAAAAATAATCCCCGCTCTACCTCGACTCCCTTCACGCGTCCTCCAGGTTCTATAACCACCTGCCCACGCCGTCAAAATCCACAACGCTTCAGGATAATGCTGCTGGGACAGCCAGACCCCATAGTAATATACCGCACCACCAAATCCCAATTAACATTCCGTCAACCCAAGCTGTCCCCAGGGTTTCATGGAGCCCCCAAAAGCGCAATTCGAACGACGTCCAACCAGTCCTTCGATGACCACCCGCTTCAAATTTTGCCTGGTCCAGCCTCGGCACAGTGTATCAGAGCCGGTCCTCCAGATTTACGCAGGCCGTCGCCCATACATTGCCCAAAAACCGCCATGTCCAGGGTTTCTTGGAGCACCCTGCGTTTGGTCATGCGTTGGTTTCTTGGAGCACATCATTTCACTCCATTAATTTCTCATTCTTTTCGAAATGGTTTATTATTATAGTAAATATTATTATTATTATTATATTTTTAACTATGAATATAAATCATGATTTTTTTTTTTAAAATATTATATAAAATATTTTGAAATAATAATTAAAACCATGTAAAGTCTTCTAACTATCTCTACTTAATAAGATAAAGACAAAGAGTTAGAAGGGCTTGAATTATGGCCATGACCTTCTCTCCTTCCTTTCAATCAAGCCTAGGTGGGGGTAAGAATCCAATAAAGAGAGAAATAAGGAAAAGATTGATTGTGTCTATAGATTGGAGAAAGTTCAAGTTGGGGAAATGGACAAATTTACCAACAATGTGATAGTAATAAATTGATATTGAGCTTAAGGAAAATATTGACCGTGTCTATAGATTGGAGAAAGTTCAAGTTAGAGAAATGGACAAATTTACCAACAATGTGATAGTAATAACTTGATATTGAGCTTGAATAATAAGTAATTTCCTACACACAAACTATTGCTCTTACTAGCTATTAACAAAGCATTTAGCAAAATGTATAATAAAAATGTTCAATATAAAGGCAAAAAGGGTTTGGAGGTTTGAACATTTAGTCAACAAATTTGGATTGTAATAATTGGCATACCAAAAAATAATTCCTCCATAGTGAGATTAACACTATGGCATTTCCCTTGACATTTTATATCTATGGCACTTCTCTTGACATTTTATATAGAAAATGATGACCATTTTTTTAAAATTCAACCAGATTAACACTATGGCATTTCCCTTGACATTTTATATCTATGGCACTTCTCTTGACATTTTATATAGAAAATGATGACCATTTTTTTAAAATTCAACCAGGATTGGGAAATGGTTTATTTATAGTAAATATCATGATCATTATTATATTTTTAACAATATTATTTATGAATATAAATCATGATTTCTTCTAAAAAAATAATATCACATAAAATATTTTTAAATAATAATTAAGACCATGAGGGCCTAGGTGGGGGGAAGGATCTAATAAAGAGAGAAATAAGGGAAGGATTGAGTGTGTCTATAGATTGAAGGAGATTCAAGTCGGGGAAATAGACAATTTTACCAGCAATGTGACAGGAATAGCTTGAAATTGAACTTGAATGATACGCAGTTTCCTGCACACAAATTATTGCTTTCACTAGCTATTAAGAAAACATTTAACAAAATGTATAATAACAAATTCAATATGAAGGCAAAAAGGGTTTAGATGTTTGAACCTTTAGTCAACACATTTGGATTGTAATCATTGGCCTATCCAAAAAAAATTCCCCATAGTGAGATTAACACTATGGCACTTCCCTTAACAATTTATGGTACCTCCGTGTACAATTATTACTCGAAACTCTGGTGTTGGATATATAAAGCAATTGGAAAAATTGACTACTTTGTAATTAATGATCTTATGGGTACTACCTCAATCAATCAACATTGATACTTTTTTTCTTAATGTATCCTTCTATCTAGAGAGTTTGAGAAGTGCTAACGTTGAGAGTTTGAGGAGTGCTAATGTTGGCCAAAGCATGACAATATAGGGTTGGAGTACTCTCTCATGGTTCTTGATCTTGGGAAGGTTCCAACTCTTATTCTTCTTCCTCTTCGTGTTCTATGTAGAATAATTTATTTTCACCACACTTATGTCCCTTACTTTACTTGTTGTCACCATTGAAACATAGTCCCTTTGCTATTATTTCATCCATTTTCCGAGTTGTCCATATTATACATTGAGTGAGGTTAAGAGTGGGAACAATGTGCTCTCTGTAGGTGTTGGTGGCAACCCTATTGGTATTCATATTTTTACTTTCAACTATATTCTCCATAATGAAATAATTATTCATGGATTTTTTATCCTAGAGATGCACCTCATGTTGAATTCTCTCCTTAAAGTACCCATAAATAGATCCAAAAATGTATCCTTTGGAAGATCATTCACTTTAAGACTTAAACTTTTGAAATTGTAGAATGTGCTTCATAACTAGACCTCTTTTCCCAAGGTTTGTTAGTCCGATAAAGGAGTTGTTGCTTATAATAAGTCCTTAGTGTGCTATAACTTCATTTGTAAAAATGGACCGAGAGACAATAGAGTGATTTTTGCATTCACAAAGCCATCGATAGCACACAAATTTATTAGGCTTTAAATATAAGGATGCAATAATTACTTTTTTGAGAGTTGGCACTTGGTGTAGATAAAAAAAGCACCCCATCTAGAATATCCATGTTGTGGGTTCAATACCATCAAGGTTACTCATATCAATCTTCCTCATATCAATCTTGGGAATGAAGAAGTTGCTTGGTCCTAGGTTGAAACTCTGGTGGCGTAGATATTGGAGGGATGGCTAATCAAGTGTTTGGGACTCAATCCTCTTGTTCTCCAAATGTGTTAAATTTTTCTCTATATGTGACGGTGACTCAATATTCTTACTCTCCTTATCCTTTTCTTAAGAAGGATAATTCATGATAATAAAATTTTTTATATCCTTCATAAGTTCCTCTTTTATGTCTTTGAGACCATCTTTGCTTCCCATCACTTTGAGATAATCTTTGATTTCCATCTCTTTAAGATCATATTATAATTTTTGGAATTCTATTTTACTTACCATATTTAGGATTTCAACCTTCTTTGACATTGTAAATTCCATGCTCGATGTTTTATCTTCCAGTTGGACACTTTAAATTCCATTTTTTCATTCTCTTATTTTGTCAATGATGGGCCTTATAATCCCTTTTCAAATTCACATTTGGGATACTATGTCTATACATATTGGGCTAAGGTTTTGCAGGGTCTTATGGATAAGAGAGTACTAGGCTCTATAAATATTTGACAGGTCATTGGGTTTCCAACAGTATTGCTCATATGATCTTTCAAGACTCCGACTAAGGAGAGTGGACCACACCCTTAGTTGAATTACTTAATTTCTAGGTACATGGGAGTGATCTCTACAGTTTTTTTTCTTGGTGCATTATAGATACATACAACGAATATCAAAGTATGGTATCAAGTATTAACATCGAGGTTCTGATATACTCTAGGGTACATAAAAAATAAAACCCATAAATAATTTTTGTCTAATAGGATATTGGTTTCTAGTTAGAAATAATGGTGTATAATATCATCCAACAATGACCACACCTACATTCTTTGCATGCATGCTTCCCACACGTAATTTTTCCTATCGAATCACAAATCTCTATGTTTATAGATGTCAGTATATCTATCTAGCATATAAACATACTTGGTGAAAAAGAAAAAAGAAAATTCTAAAATTTGTCTCCCCTTAGAACCGTTGTAAAATATTGCTTTGGGGTTTGCTTTACTAGATGTTATTGTAATTAATGTAAGTCCAATTTCACTCCACTAAAGAGTCTAAAATTCTGTATTATGATAGAATGATATGTCTGCTTCATACTCCCACAAATCTCATGTAATTTTTAGTATTTAAGAGGAAGTTAGGTTTTAGCCACCAAAACCTATTGTTTTTTGTGTGTTTGAGGTGAGCAAATTTGTACGAAATGCCATTTTGTCAATATCATTAACATATATAACTTTTTGACATGAATAAACTAGTCGGTCTTCTATCTATTCCTACAAATGGAACTCAATATAGAGCTTGAAGTATTCAATTATACTTGTCTTACCAAAACCACATGTTTAGGAGTAGTTTGAGGACAAAAAAAACCCTAACTTATATAGCTTGTAACTCTAAATATAACAAACTAGAATTGAAATTTCTACCCAATGCACTTCTCTCTTTACTAAAACAACCCAGAGAATGCCCATGTGAATGTAATGATGGAAAAAAAGAGTGGATATGGTAAGATAGCTCATTTAAAGGAGTCAAACCAAGTATCATTTTCATTTATTCCAAATGTTATGTAGCAAATAACTAAATAAGAGTAAAATAGACCAAATTTAGTAATTCCATGCCAAAATTGAGTGAAATGTGAATGAATAAGAAGCCTTTCTAAGGGGAAACCTCCTATTACAATATATCAAATGTACAAGATGTGATGATCCTTCAAAATAGTGTCCTTTATATATATATAAGAGACAAAGGGGGATAGAAAACAATAATAATACCCTGGCATAACTATAATTAATGTAACAAAAAATGAATGGAGATTATTGTTACGGGCTTAACACAAATGCAGTATTTTAGTCACATCATCTTTGTTCTTTTGGACTATTGTTATATCATTTATTCCTATAACCTATAATGACATGCTCTTTTCGGATAACCTATTGATGCTAGGTTTAAGTTAGTGTGTGAAATCCATTAATAATTATGATCTCATTGAAATACTTTAACATGACCTATGAACGCATGGATCGAAAAGGCAATTGATAGATCATCATTTTACAAAATTTCTATTAACACACTCAATTTTTGGCATTAACTTAGCTTGTCATTCCATTATCTCAGTCTGTATTTTGGATGGATCCCTCCATAGTAATTTTTCACTCCATCATTGAAAAAAATGGGATATGTTCATGATGCTACACTCCTTATGTGTGTGTGTAGGCCAATGGGTTAGCTCAAGTGGTTGCGTGTTATGAATTGCAAGTAGGAGGTCATAGGGGGTCATGTCCCAGGGATGAATACCTCTATGAATATTATGGGCCTCATTCAATGTCCTCGTTGTGTTAGGTTTCCAAAACTACAACTGAACAATTTACCTTGGGTACCATCCTTGAAATGAGGGGATATATATATATATATATATTATTATTTTTTTCCTGTAGAAAAAAATCATTTTATTCATATGAATAAACATGGACTACCCTTTATGGACTTACATCATACTTCTGGCTTTTAGGCTACATTAGTTTTGCTTGGCTCACAGCCTTTCAAAATTCATTGTTACTTACAAAAATTGGCTCTTAGCCTTACATCCAGACTTTCACTTTCTAAAACATGTTTAATTCATCAAGAAATGATCCATGACCTGCCTGTCTCTATGCTCCTTCACCTCAATTATTCCAGGATGTAGTGCCAATGCCAATTTGGATAAGGCATCAACTTCTGCATTTAGCTCTCTGCAAATGTGTCCAAAAGAGACTTTATCAAAAGAAGAAACCAGCTCTTGAATTGCAGTTAGAATATACTGAAGATGGGGAGCCCCAATCTGGATCTTCCCTTTGACCCATTCAAATGCCATTTTTTAATCACCAAACAACTGAATCCTTGAAATATTTATGTTGTGTGCCACTTTAAGGATTGCCCATAAGGTTGCAAGCTCTTCTTTGTTGTTTGATGATTGACTCGGGGCAAATTTAATACAAAGTTTAGTTTTTTCTGATACATAGAGCACTCCCCCGGCGCCACCAAGTGGCGTGTAATACCCTTGGTTAAGACCCCTGAACCGATCCTAAGTACAATGTGAATATTATTATGTAATGCTTGAAAGGAAAGACAATTACACATTCCAACATTATAATAATAAAAATTATAACTGGCTGTGGCTGAGGCAAAACGCTGAAATATCGGAGACTCATGTATTCATGAGTTTCAACAAGGGGGTTAAAATTCCTTAGGTGGGGAAACATTTGCTAAGACCCTTTTATAATCCTCAGTCCCTAAAAATATCCAAAGTTTTTGCTAAGTCATAATTCCATAAAATGACTTCAGACTTAGGTTTTAATATTAATTAAGAATATTAGTAAATGATTATGTGTTTAAATGAAAATGGATGGGAGAGCTCACGTGTTTTTTTTAGTTTGCATGTAGAGACTTATGCATGCAATGAAAGGTGGGTGAGTTCCATTCTGCATGCCGACTGGGAAGAAAACTGATCTCTGAAAAAATTACCTTGCTGGGGTGTGTCTAAGAGAACGGAGCAGGCAAATCCTGTCTGAGACTGAAATCTTAGATGAATTTCTCAACATGTGAGAAAAATTGTTGATAAATCTCTGCTGAAATGTTGTCCATTTTTCCTTTGGTTGCAACTATGAAATGGCAATGGTGTAATAAATTCTTTTAGTGGAATTCTAAGCACATATGCAGTGATAGGTTTCATTGTGGTGCTAGTTAGAATGAAGCTAAGGGAAGGTATTGGATAGTTGGCATGGATTTGGTAACAAACCAGTAAATCTTGTTTGCCAAGTGAGGAAATACTCAGAGAAACTTGAGAATTGGAGAGGTGTCTCTTGGTGAATGCATGAGTCTCACTCGAGGGTGGCATTTTGTTGAGAGATAGATGAGCAAAATTGCCTATAGTTGGGTGGAGAGTGCTTCACACATAGCCAGTTGCCCATTTTAAGTGTTTTTAGATATTTTTGTATTTCTCAATTGAGTTTAATTGACAAATGATGAATAAAATTACATGTTTTTAAATTCCTCAGTTGTTTGTTGAATTCCTGTACATGGAATTGACATAGGTTTATTTATGCAATTTATTTGTTTTCTGGTTAAAAATTATGGGTTTTATTTTCCATAAGAATTTAAATTGCCAAGTCCTGAAATGAGAGTTTCTGTGATAAATTATTAATTCATGAAAAGGGCATTCTTGGTATATTTAGATATGGTATATTGTCCATAGTTTCCTATAAGTTAATGTTAGAGTGCCCAATGGCCGTGAAATTCCTTTGGATTTATTATTTCTTTACCCCGTTGTTATAAATCTATCTCAATTACTTTTGACATGATGGTTGATGGAAGTTCAACCATGAAATGGCTATTTTGTCATGAGACTTAATTATGGTTGCACGCTCAAATTGATTGTTTCAATTTGAGAGTTGAAAATTTACAGCATATGAATTAAAAATTAAATTCATGTGTAGTTCAATTAAATTTTATGTGCATGGAAATGGTGTGAATTCTCACTCACCCATATGCTTGTAAATTATCCCTAACTGCAGTGCTCAAACTATTATTGATTAATAGTTAAATCAAAATATTCCTAGAGTTTAATTATTACCGCGCAGTAACCATGTAATGGGTTAATGCGCATAACTCAATGCATTAGGGAAAATGACATACAAACTATTATTGATTAATAGTTAAATCAAAATATTCCTAGAGTTTAATTATTACCGCGCAGTAACCATGTAATGGGTTAATGCACATAACTCAATCCATTAGGGAAAATGAAATATTTATTAAGTAATGGTTACTGCTTCAATTCATGAAGCAAAATGAAATATTTGTGAAGTATTTATTTTATGCGGAATGTTGAACCATGTTTGAATTATTATGTCCCAGAAGGGGATATGTATATATTACCAAACCCCTATTGAAAGACTAAACCTTCGAGAATTGTGAGGTAGTAATCATGGATGGATGATGGTCTGCGGGATTTTTGAAAAAAAAGAAGAAATGAGGGGAGAGGAGATGGCGATTCTCTTAGGGTTTCCGGTTTTTTCTGCAGAATTTCCTGATTACGACAGTTGATTCGATGATTTGGGGTCTCTCGGCGACTTGGAGTCCGCTGATTCGATGAATCAGCTTAGTACCAGCCAAGCAAAAAAAGTGGGAAGTTTTGTTTTTTAGTCGAAGGCTCCATCTCTTCTTATCTTCTTGAGTTTTCGGTTTTTCTGCAGAAAGGTTTTTTGTCCGATTTAAGGGTGCCAGGTTTAAGTGGGGCTGGTGGTTACATGTGGGGTCCCGTTCCATTTTTAGATATTATTTTGGCAGGGTTCTTATTAGGCGGTTTTGGCTATTTTGATCGGAGACTTCACTATTTTCCCGGGTGACAGGTGCCCTGTTATGTGACCGGCAGCTGTGGGGTACACAATACGATATCTGCTATGTCTTTGTTGGGGCTCGTCAGTCAGCCCACTAACCCTTCGGTATCGGCAGAAACTTCTGGACCGGGTGGGCGACCTAGCCCGGACTTTGGCACTGTTGCTCATAGGGACCGTGATAGGGGTGTGAAGGCCAGACAAAGACGACTTTTGAAGACCATTAAGGCCCGCAAGGAAATCTGCAGGTATGACATTGACTCCGAGCTAAACCTTGACAGAATCCGGATCCTGTCTGAACGTGCCCTAGTAGGCCGTTTTGAGTTTGCCTCCGGCAATAAGATGGAAATAGCGAATTGGGTTAATACGGTTTGGGTACCTCTCACAGGTTTGGCCCCGCGCATCAATTTACTCCCCAATCGATGGATGTTGTTCACATTCACGGAAGCTTCACACATTGACCTGATATTGGCAAATTTTTGGGAATTCAAGAAGGGTTCCTTGTTTTTAAAAAGATGGCACGTTAATTTTGATCCTTCCACCGAATATCAGTCCGTTCGCCATCTGTGGTTAATCCTACCGGGATTGCCTATTGAAATCTGGTCTGAGGAGGTCTTAAAGGGTATAGCAAATCAAGTGGGTAGATTTATCCGTTTTGACAAACAAAACTTGTTTGGCATGGACCGCCGCTTCGCAAAGGTTATGGTTGAAGTTGATCTGAAGAATGGCCTCCCTGCTGAAATTTTATTATCTTGGGGTTCTAGGGTTCGACATCAAGTTCTGGATTATTTTAAGATGCCTTTTAGATGCTACTTCTGCCGTAAGACCGGACATCTAAAAGCCGCTTGCCCCAGTGCTCGTGAATGCTCGCCGAGGTCGTCTGAGTTCTCTTCGCCCGAAAATTTGCAGCATTCTCCTGCCCTTCAAGGAACCGGTAAGCTAATCAAAAACCCTTCTTTAGACTATCAGGACATATCTAACGAAGAATTGGCCTTTATTGAATCACATGAACAAATTTTATCTTCCCGTATCTCAAAAGGGGAAATTCAATTAAGGCACGATTTGGTGACGGGGCTTCCAATTTCGAAATTTGCTTTAGGTTCTCATGACTCTGGTGTGAACCGTATATTATTTAGGGATTTGACTTCCGAACCAGTTAATGAGGAAGTTATCATATCGGATTCTGATAAGATTGAACTTACAAACCCTACACATGCCCCTTTTGCAGACTCTTTGCCGAACCCTAGCACAAATCCTGCTTCGTCCACTATACCTGGCTCTGCTGGAGACACTTTTTCCAACCCTATTCATGTTTCTGGATTAGACCTTGTTCATGACTCTGTAGAGAATTCGCTTTCCAACCCATCTACAGGAAATGATTTGGTTGTTTATAATCCTGATAGTCTACCTTTGGGGGTTTCTTCGTCAGTCCCTTCACTTTATTTGCCAGATTTACAAATCAAGGATTCTGATGGTTTAGCAGCAGATTCTTCTAGGAAGGTCTACCCTGGCCCTGTTTTACATGATCCAAAAGTAGATGGGGGGTTAAACCTGGGAGAGATTAGCTCCAATCAGTCTGATTTGGAACTACTGACCAACAGTGGATATCAAATTTCAAAATTTGGGGATGAATTCCCTCCACTTCAGATTTATACTAAGAACCCTAGCAAATCATCAGAGGCCAATCCTTTGCTCTCCCTTAATAGACAAAATGTAACCATTAGAAGAGGCAAGAAGAAAAAAGCTATTTCGAGCAGCCCAGATCCATATACACCTATTTCTAGGAGGTTGGAAGAAGCTGATTTGCAGGATAAATCTGTACCCCTGGGGCTTAGAGCAGTGTCCCCCACTAAAACTGTTTCTTAATGTCTTTTCTGTCATTAAACGTGAGAGGATTGGGCAAGGTTTCTCGGGCTCAGGCCTTGTCCAGTCTGTTCAAAGATACTGGCCCCGCAATCATTTTCCTACAGGAGACCATGTGTGAGGATTATTATGCCATTCAGAAACTTTGTAACATTCTCCCAGACTGGGAGGTTTCAGCAGTCAGCTCTAGTGGGCATTCTGGGGGTACAGCTGTAGCTTGGAATCCAAATTTTTTTGATTTAAAGTCCTATCACACCCCATGGGGTATCTTGTTAAAAGGCACCCTTTGTTGCTGCAATATTTCTATTTCTATGCTTAACTGTTATGCCCCATACAGAGACCGGCTAACTTTCTGGACTAAGTTAAGAGATTCGGGGCTTATGGACTTGCCTAACTTAATTTTGGCAGGTGATCTAAACTTTTCTTATCAAGCATCTGAAATCTGGGGCATCACAGCCAGGATGGACGATTTGGGGGATTATTTTTTAAATATGCTCATGGAAAAAAACCTTGTTGATGTCTTGCCACATAAATTATCCCCCACTTGGTCAAATGGTCGTTTTGGCAGAGAAGGAGTTCACAAGCGTATTGACAGATTCCTAATTAAAGCTAACCTGCTGTCTCATTTCCCAAAGCATAGGTCTTGGGTTCACTCTGTCAAGTTTTCGGACCACTGGCCCATTGTTCTACAATTGGAACAGTTTGAGCATGTTAATTCGATTCCTTTCAAATTCAATGCTTCGTGGCTCGATGATGATACATTCTGTCATGTGGTTCGAACTTTCTGGGCACAATGTGAGGTTACTGAAGCCAATCCTGTTCTGAATTTTTGTTATAAGTTGAAAAAATTAAAAGGGATTGTTATTAAATGGATCAGAGAGAAAAAGCAGGCAGACAAAGCAGAGTTACTTCAGCTTGAATCACAATTACAGGAAGCCATTGATGCAAATATCAACAATTCTCTGTCTTTGGAAGCATTTGAGCTGTTAAAAAAGTTGGAGTTAAAAAAAGAGGAATTATTATTACAAGAAGAAAAAGCTTGGAGATTGAAGAGCCGTGCAATCTGGATTTCTCTAGGTGACAAAAACACTAAGTTTTTTCACTCCTTTGCCTCTGCCAGGAGGAGGTCTAAGTACATATGGGAAATACAGAATGAAAATGGGGATCAGTGCACAGGTATAGATAACATTAAGGCAGAAGCATACAAGTATTACAATAATATATACACTGACTCTGCGGAAGTCTGTCAAAGAGCTCAATTTGAAGTGGCATCATTATTCCCTAGGTTCTTTGACGAGCAAGCTGCAGATTGCATCAAAAGAATGGTCACAAAAGATGAACTAGAGCAGGTTTTAAAATTATTTGCAAAAGACAAAGCACCTGGGCCGGATGGATGGCCAGTGGAACTCTTTTTACACTTCTTTGAGCTAATGGGTGAGGACCTATTGGATTTGGTTAATTTCTCCATGACAAATGGATACATTCCAGGTGGATTGAATTCTACCTTTGTCACTTTGATCCCCAAAAAAGATAAGCCATCATCTTTTGGTGACTTCCGTCCTATTGCTCTCTGCAATTTATTATATAAGCTCATATCAAAAATCATTGCAGACAGATTGAAGAAGGTTCTTTCGGCACACATCTCTGAAGAACAATTTGGTTTTTTAGAGGGGAGACAGATTCACGACGCAATCGGCATTTCTCAAGAATTACTTCACAGCATAAAATTGCATAAAAAGAAAGCTTTGTTGCTCAAAATGGACCTTGTCAAAGCTTATGATAGGGCAAATTGGGCATTCATCAGACTGATTCTTATCAAGATTGGCATGCCTTCAGTAATCATTAAGTGGATCATGGCCTGCATCAGATCCATGAACATTTCTATATTGGTGAATGGCAGTCCCACTGAATTCTTCAGCTGTTCTAGGGGCTTAAGACAAGGATGCCCTCTCTCCCCTTTGCTTTTCATTCTGATAATGGACGGTTTCAGCAGATTGGTGAAAAAAGCACTGTTGGATGGGCAGATCAAAGGCATCAACTTCTCAAAAGAATGTGTGTTTACACATTTAATGTTTGCTGATGATGTTCTGGTAGGAGGCAATGACACCAAGGATGAATGGAGTATGTATAAAAATATCATTACTACTTTTAGTAATGCATCTGGCATGCTTGTAAGTGAGGCCAAATCCAGCTTTTTTCATCATTCTGTCCAAGATGAGCAAATAAGAATTATAAGGTCTGTCTTGCCTTTCAATTGTTCCACCTTTGATCAGGGCTTCAAATATTTGGGTTATATACTTAAACCAAATAACTATCTGATTCGAGACTGGCACTGGCTTCTGAAAAAAATTGAAAACAGAATAGCTCAATGGTCCTATCGGCTATTGTCAATCGGTGGAAAATTAATTTTGGTGCAGTCAGTATTATCCAGCATACCTGTGTATTGGTTCTCAATGATGGAAGTCCCAATCTCAATCATTAAAACCATTAAGAGATATTTTTTCAATTTCTTGTGGAATGGGAATGCAAACAGTGGCAAGATCCCAATGGTTGCAGCAGATTCTCTTACAAGACCATACAAATTTGGTGGATGGGGAATCAAAGATTTGGAGGTTTTTAATATAGCCCTCAGATTAAAAAGTTTATGGCGCGGCATCCATGGAAATTCCCTCTGGTCTAAAATTCTTCATATCAAATACATCAAAACAAATGTCTATACCTGGATCAGAAACCCAAAATTGACCAATTGGGACTTTTCACCTATGTGGAGAGGGTTTATGAAGGTCTTTCACTGGATTAAAAGTGACTTAGCTTGGCATGTGGGTTCCGGCACAAAAATCAGGGTCGGCATTGACCATATAATTGGGCTTGATCATGATCTGGATCTTCCTCCTATTATCCCACAATATTTAGAAATCATTGGTCTTCCCACTTTAAATTTAATCCATCATCGGAATTATAACAGAGTTGGCAATTCGAAGTGGATCACGACGCAGGAGATTGGGCTTACAGGTTATCTTGCGGGCATATGGGAAAATTACACAAAAAATCTGGACTCTGCAGGGGTCTTATTAAACAACACAGATGATCAGCTGGTGTGGAGAGGCAACACAGCATCTGGAGCAGTCACTGCAAAAGCGGCATACAAAAGGATCATTCAGAATAAGTATATTTACCCACCGGACTGGTGGTATATGCAGATCTGGAAGTGGCAGATTCCAGTTAAACTGAAATGTTTTACATGGTTGATTTTACAGAACAAACTAAAAACATGGGATAATCTTTGCAAGAGAGGATGGACAGGCCCAGGTTTTTGTTTTCTCTGCAAAAAGGATGCTGAATCTAGAATGCATTTGTTTGTTCAGTGCACCTTTTCTCGCACAATCTGGGAATTGATATCTTCAAATTTCAGGATTACACAGTGCTGGGCTGTTGGAAATTTTAACAAATGTTTTCTGCACTGGTTTAGACACTGTAAAAGTCATTTTTTTCTGGCTATATGCATCCCCTGGGCAATATGGCATACCAGAAATTATGCCATTTTTCAAGATTCTCCTCCGGATCACATTAAGTGTTGTTTGACAGCTCTTAAAATGTATGAATCATGCAAATTGGATGAGGTTATGCTGAAAACTGACAGAGTTAGTTCTTTTAATTTTATTGTGGATCGTCCTGTATTGTTCTTTGATGGTGCGTCACAGGCAGGCATCTGTGCAATTGGTGGTGTCATCTACCTAAATAACTCGCATTTCTACACCATCAAACTTAACTGTGGAATGGGCACCAATATGAAGGCGGAATTGATAGCTCTGTGGTGTGTTCTAAAGGTCGCAAACATCTTTGGTTTGACCAATGTAAAGGTATATGGGGACTCGCGGGTAACCATCAAATGGGCAGAAGGAAAATTCAAGTTAAATGTGTTAAACTTGAGACATTGGGCTGCCAGAGCTATTTTTGAATTACACAAACAGCAGAATATCAGTCTTGAGCATATTTACCGTGAACATAATAATATGGCGGACAAGCTTTCAAAACAAGCTCTTGCTGGACGTGAAGGACTTCTGATTTGGGAGGATTGGTGTGATGGTTCTTTACTGGATAGTGGTTCTGTATACTTCTATGACTGAGCTGTCGATGGAGCACATGTCTGCTTTTGTTTATTATGTTTTTGATGTAACTTATTTTGGTTTGTATCTTTCGATGTAACAAGCTTGAAGCTTGGATAAGTCTGCTGAGATTGTGCAGACTAGACATATCTGATCTGGATTTGGCTCATCTTTTAGTTTGTCGGAGCTATATTGATAACTTTTATACGTTATCACAGTTGGTTCTAGGTGGATGGAACAGGCTCTCACATTTTGTACTATTTGATTCGATTATGAATATCAATAGTAGTCTTTTTTTCTCTGGAAAAATATTACCAAACCCCTATTGATCTGACTCTATAAGCTATAATTTTTTACATTTTACAATGTTTCAACAATCTACCCAATATTATATATTAATAAAATTAAAAAACATTTATTTGAAACATGTTTGGTTTTAATTTGCTGACGTTTGCCTCGTATTTCTCTTCCCAGGAGGGGGCTGCGGGAAAACGTCAGCAGAAGTGTCAGACAAATCTGGCTGGTTAAATGCTTCATAGAAAATGTATACTCCCACCTTAAATATGCCTTGGTTCTATTCCAATTTCTTGAATGTTGTGTTTTCCTGTTTTCCAAAGAGCATAGTAATATTTATGATGTGCTTATACATATCTTTGAAACTTGGCTTTATTGTATTTATAGTTTGTATTTGTGCATAATTTATAGAAAACCTAGCTTGTTCCAGGGCTCAATCCCCATACTACATGATTTCTCTGACATCTGATGCACCTACTCGCCGGGACATCCAGTGCATTGATATTTTGGATTAATGGCAGCCCTATGCACCTGCTCGCCAGGGCATCGAGTGCATTGATCTTTTGGATTAATGGCATCCCTATGCGCCTGCTCACCTCTACATCCAGTGCATTGATAGTTTGGATTAATGGCATCCCTATGCACATGTTCGCCCTGACATCCCATGCATTAAAAGACGACACTGCACCTACTCGCCCTCCATCTGCATGTGCCCCATCCATTCAACACAACATTCTAGGTGCAACAATGTGCACCATTTGTATCTACCCATTTGCATGCATGCAATGTGTTGCCTTATAAACATGGACATAGCAAATGGGTATTTCTATGACTTATATCATGCCTCTCGAGGATAGATCTTATCTTTTGGCTTGCTTGTAGAACCCTTTAACTAAATCCGACATTTCATTCTTCCTTTCTATTTGACTACAAATACTCTCATGCTTGTGGAGGCCTACAAATATCTCTGAATTTTTATAGGAGGAAGCATCTGTTTTACCACAAATAATCCTGTTCTTGTGGAGGTCGACAAAAATCCATGAATTTGTATAGGCCAAGCATTTATTTGTGGAGGGTTAATCGAAATTCAAGGCTATCCTGTTTGTTCTGAAGAGGGCGTTGTTCGATTCCTTGGACACCAAAAAGAAGCTCAACAACATTAAGGCAGTGTATGTAAAAATGTTGATTCACCGGTCATGAGAGAACATTGTACTCGACGTGGACAAGGTTCGCTCAAGAAGGTGTGCTACCATAGTTAAAAAGAAGCTGCAATTCTTCTCTGTGGTCCAGGACGATTTGCGTGCATCTCTGTTGCTAATGTTTTCTTCATGCTGCCACGAGTCTAAGGAGCTGTGATTATAATCCAGGTGAAAGGTTATGAACCTAACTATGTTGTACACTATATCATGTTCAAAGAAACTAGCTTTTGAAATTATACAAAGCCGTGTCTCCTTTTTATAGAGTCTAAGGAGCTGTGATTATAATCCAGGTGAAAGGTTATGAACCTAACTATGTTGTACAGTGTATCATGTTCAAAGAAACTAGCTTTTGAAATTATACAAAACTATGTCTCCTCTTTCTAGAGTCTAAGGAGCTGTGATTATAATCCAGGTGAAAGGTTCTGAAACTAACTATGTTGTACACTGTATCATGTTCAAAGAAACTAGCTTTTGAAATTATACAAAGCTGTGTCTCCTCTTTCTAGAGCAACCGCACAGGCGAGGAGAGGTTATTATGCCAGTCTCTTATGAGCCTATGGAACATTTAGAACAAAAGGTTATATACAAACAATTATATATTAGGAATTATAAGCTTGATAATATCATTGCTTTGTAATATAGTCGTCTCAATAGTCCTGCCAATATTCTTGTAATTGCAGTAAAATCAAAGAATCATTATTAGAAATGGAAAATGGGCATTTATTAAACTGCTTTATCCCAAGGCTGTCTTTTTACAAACAATTTCCAATAAACAACTATGTATGAAGTAATGGCCCTAATCTGAATAAGGCTTAAGCTGATCACTTAACTATAAGGCCCTTCATAGGCAAATACAACTGACTGGAAGGCCTTTCATAGTCCGATGCAACTTATATGGTCCTTCGTGGGAAGGTAAAATTGGTCCTTTTCTCATGTGAATAAGGCGCTTAAAGTGAGACTGTCCGACTGGTTACCCAACGCCATTGATGGTACAAATGGTCCTGACTCTACGCTTACAAAGAAAAAATAAATACAGTTAGTACTTACCTTCTTACACTTGTGAAGGAAGAAAGGAAAACAAACGAAATAGGTTTTTATGAAGGAGGGTAAGCACAATGGTTCCTGACTTACCTGATTCTGCGTACAAACGCCCCCAACTTTGTAATCCAAGTTATGGTTTCTGTTTATGTCAGTTGCACCAGCGGTGGTTTCGGGCAGGTCGGGTCATGGAAAAGGGATTGTTGCATCGAGAGCATATATATATAGTGTCTGACAATTAAATGAAATTATGTATATGATATTACATTCTTACTATTTTTGGTTCACAACACCAAAAATATTATATAATATTACATTCTTACTATTATGTATATAATATTATATTCTTACTATATAATCTTTGTGAAGCTTTTGTGTAGAAAATTTGAGAAAATTTGTGTGTTTTGCAATAAAAAGCTTTCAATAACCAAATATGGACCTTTTTTATACTTTCTACGAAAAATGGGTATCTTTCTTTCAAACCTCGTGGCTTTCTAGAATCAAATTCCGAATTCATTACTGAAACCTGCATGCAAAAAGTAATGTAAATGCCAAGACCTGTTTGGTCTTTACTGTGGACTTGTATTTTCAATTACAAAGCTTAAGAGTCAGATTAAAGCTTTGCAACCTTGCCATGATATATTTTTAATCAAATGAAAAGTTGTGGCTTTGTACCAATACAGTAATGAAAACTACTTGCTAAATAAAATAAAATATTGAAGACTGGGTTTGATTTATGTTGTGGGATTACATTTACAGGTACAAAGATACAGGCAAGAGTTGCGAAATAGAATCCTACTCTATTGAGTGCAACACTACAGTTTAAGATTAGTAATATGAATCAAGTTTGTGCACCGTTTACTTGCAGTGAAAAAAAGTACAGTGAATGGGAAAAGAACCTGGAATGGAAGGCCCAACTTTTCTAAGATACAAAAACTGTTGCGGTGAAAATTATCTCCAAAGCATTGGTAAATACAAGGAAATGAATATATACCAGTCAAGTACTCTTTCATCTGAAACCAGTAGATAAATTGCATACATGATCAAATACTAACTTTAAATATTGAACATATAATACCCGACGACTACACATAGGCTTTCAAAATATGCCCATCATTATATTGTCAAGCTTACTTGATTTCATTTTACAATTAATTTTTGTTAAGGACTTTTTATGGGAATCACTAAATTACTTGATTGCATTTTACAATTAATTTTCGTTAAGGAATTTTTATGGGAATCACTAAATTTTCTTTTTAGAATGGCCTGGAGTTGTATCTGCTCCAGGTACAGACAACAATCAATTGGGAAACATACATACCTTGAATAAATTTGTTCCTAAAATGGATTTAGTATGGGTATGTAGAATGAATACGTTTTTTGTGAACCTCGTAATTTTGTGAAGTATGATGCCTTTTGGTATCAGAAACCATGGTTATAAAGTATAATGCAAAAGCCAGAAAATGAATACTACTAAGCTGTAAACAAGAAGACAAATCCAATTTCAAAAAGAGCAATCAATTCGCTGAGCATTAAGGTTTGTTTAGAAAAGAAACATCAATATTTTTTAATAAGTGGCAAATACTCACAAACATGCAACACAAAACACATTCATAAATTGGACAACTACTACCATACAATATTTTTTAAACAAAATTAGAAACTCATGTTGTTTTATTTATTGGGAGTTTGTAAAAGGTTAAAAAGCCCAAAGCTGTTAAAGAGGCTTAACAAACGCAAAACACATTCATAAATTGGACATTGGACAACTACTACCATACAATATTTTTTAAACAAAATTAGAAAGTCATGTTGTTTTATTTCTTGGGAGTTTGTAAAAGGTTAAAAAGCCCAAAGTTAAAGAGGCTTAACAAACGCTAGACAGTTCAAATTTCAGTGGAAGTGTTGTGCTATTACCCAGCGAATGGCGTTAAATCTAGTAGAAACATTGAAATATGTGCTCCACTTTTAAAATGATAGACTCAAGTAAGTTTGAAATGATTTTACCGTTAAAGATAATTTGCTTTTTGTATTTTATAAAATGAACAATTTTGCAATTTGCTTTATCATGCCTTCTTTTTCTTATGGATATGGTTATATGGTTACAAACACTGTGTTAAATATTCTTATGGATATGGTTATACGATTACAAACACTGTTAAATAGTTTGTTTTTCTTATGGATATGGTTACAAAGAGTGTTAAATAAACACTGTGTTAAATAATTTGTTTTTCTTATGGATATGGTTATAAAGAGTGTGCTAAATAGTTTGTTGCATATGTTACATATTCCAATCTTAGCTATATTCAATAATACATAGTTTATGCATATCTCCACTTTTGAAATGATATTACTTGAAAAGGTAATTTTTTTCTCTATATTTTATAAAATGTACTAGCTCTTTTTTATGCTCTCAACTAATAATTGTTTGCAATTTTGCAACTTGCTTTGGCATGCTTTCCTTTTTGTTTTTTTTTTGTTATGGGTATATTGCTTGCCTAGCATAGAGTAAGATAGACAATTGCATTTTTAATAAACAAAAAGCCAATGCAGATGCAATGTAAGGGACATTGCCACTGCCTCTTGTTATTGTTTAGTAAATTCCTAAGAAGATAATTAACAACTGTTAAAGGTTGTTATTTAAATTTAGCATTAATGGTATCATGGTTTTGGAAAACCACGGGCTGAAAATATAAACCACATGAAAGTAATATATGGTAATTGCATTAAGATGCACATAATTAGCATTTATAATTAAGCTAGGAATTATAATTGCTATCATATTTAATTTATGCAATTAACCTTAGTGCATTGTTAATATGTTGAGATATCATTCCTTACTATGCTGTAAGTATGTTGGAATTTTATATTCCATACTTTGGATAAATTGGTATTTGCTATCCTACTTATTTTATGTATGTAATCTTAGTGGGCAGTTAATATGTTGGAATATTAACTTTAATGCCCAGTAAATATGTTGGAATATTACATTCCATACTTTGGATAATTTAGCAATTGATATCCTATTTAATTTATGTATGTAATCTTATTGGATAGTTAATATGTTAGTATATTAGCTTTACTTAGATTATTGAATTATAGGTTTTCCAATATAATAGATTCTAATTGCTAGTCAGATTGTAATTGCATGCACTTTTAATAGAATATTTAGTGCCCAGTTTTAGTAAAGGATTTACTAGAAAAGTTGGTCCAAGTTTTAATTTATTATGGGTCCATTATAAGATATTTTTAGTGTGAAATATTTAATATGTGAATTAATGACAAAGTGAATTAGAATTGATAAGCTTCCGCTAAAAGATTTATTTTGTTTTTGCTATGCATTTGTTACGCATTAGCTAAAATAATGCATATGAAGATTATGCAAGCTATTTAAAAAAATTTAATTATCATGTATGTTAAGTTAATGTGACATTGGGTGTGTTACATCCCCTTGGCTGGCCCCGTTGAAGTATGCCTAGGGGTAACTATTATCAATATAAGGGTCCACAATCATGCACTGCTTACTCGGCTTGGGAGGTGTTTTATGTTCCTGCACCTTCTGCATCAACAGTGAACATGTTATGTCAAGAGGGACCCATCGGTTCTAGAAAATGGCTCGATTCCTCGCTTCCCATATGCTGAATATGAAAAGAGCAGGGAATGCAGCAAAGCAACGTCCCCTGCCTCTTGCAACCACTTTTGAATGCTCTGTTCCAGCGTGAGATCAATGCTTGTGATAGCCTTGTTATCATTGAGAAACTTTGAGGTTGAGTCCCAAACATATCCTGCATACGAGCAAGAACTGAACAAATGAGAGTTTGGTTCATTAAAGGATTTACATAACGCACACACACACCCGGTCCTTGCATGCCATGCTTTCTAAGAATTTCCCGGGTTAGTAACTTGTTGCTGAGAGCAAGCCACAAGGTTATAATAGTTTTTAATGGACCCAAAATCTTCCAGATTATTCCCCACCACCATCTCTTTTCTCCTTTAAAGGATTTCATTATGGAGACTTCATATCCAATTTTTGCAGAGAAATTTCCAGTGGCGGATTCCTTTGTCCAAATTAATACATCTTGACTATCCTCATCCAAGTGTACAAAGTTGGTAACCAGCTTTCTCACAAAACATATTCCATTCCACCGCTACCTCATTTTCCATCCCCAGTTGTTGGGACGATTTCCACCCCTGTCTTCCCCATAGTTTTGGTTGTTGGGCATGTGCATCTGCTAAGGTAGTGATCCTTTTAGATCTCAAATGATCAATATCCACTTCCGACCTTATTTAGTCCTCTCCTGCACCAACCCAAGGATCACTTCCAATTCTTACTCTTTTTCCATCCCTACTTTTCCATGTAGACCAATTCCCAACCAGCGGAAAAGACAAAATGAAGGCTTTCCATCCTATTGAACCATTTTTGTTGGTTTTCACAAGCTATATAAACCATTCCACAACCATGGAACCTAGACAATATTTGATACTCATTACTCTTCCCCATAAGGAGTTTGAACTATGTGCTAGTCTCCATAGAGATTTAGCTGCTAGAGATTTACAAAATAACACTGGATTTTTGATCCCCCAACCACCCATCTCCTTGGGAAAGGTTAAGGTTAACCATTTCACTAAAGGAATTCCTTCAGACTATCTACTTGTTTTCCAAAGAAAAAAGAAGCATTTCTTCCTTATTTTTGTAAGGATTCTTTTTGGAATGTAGGCAATTGAGGCCCAATATACTGCAATACTCGGTAGCACCGCTTTGAGCAATACTAACCTGCATCCTCTCAAAAGAAATCGATTGGTACACATAGAAATTCTGGCTTCCACTTTTTTGTACAACCATGTCCAGTCTTGAAAGGAATATGAATTTTGTCTTAGGAAGAACCCAAGATATTTAAAACCCTTTGTCATGGCTATCAGGGAAAGGGAATAACCTCCCTCACTCTTTGCAGCATATCCTCCGTGAAACTGTTATAAGCTAAACTTGATTTGTTAATGTTAATTACCATCCCGATCGCTTTCTTGTAAAATTCAAAGATCAAGGCGAAGGATCTGATGTTTTCAATTTTTCCTTTACCCAACAATAGGACATCATCCACAAAGAGAGTGTGGCTGAGCTCTTTTGAACTAGATACTTTTACCCCTTCAATATCTCCCGATGTCTTAGCTTTATGAATTAAACGACTCAAGGCATATGCTACCAGAAGAAAATGAAAGGGTGAAAGTGGACATCCCTTCCTTAGCCCTCTCATCATGCGAAAAAAGGAGGAGGGAGCTCCATTGATCAATACCGCGAAAGAAGCATATTGGACCAGCCTAATATCCATTCAACCATTTCCATCGACATTCCAATCCGAATCAATAATGACCCGATGAATGTCCAACTTACCCTATCATATGCTTTGGAAAGGTCGAATTTTAAAGCAAAAGCACATTGTTTATCCTTCTTTATGGTGTGAATTGCCTCTTGAGCCAAAGAGACCACATCATGAATTTGTCTATTGAACAAAAGCCCAAATTGCTCCTATGAAACAATTTCGCTCATAATAGTTTTTAGCCTTTGGGAAATAGTTTTAGCTTTTACCTTGTAAATCATATTACAACACGAAATTGGTCTAAAGTCATCAAAGGATTCAGATTTCTGTTTTTTTGGAATTAGAGCTATGACGGTTGAGTTTATACTCCCCAACACTTTCCTTGATCTCTGATATTCCCTCACCACTTTCAACAGATCTTCTGTTATTAAATCAAAGAAACCAAGGAAAAATTCCAAAGTGAAACCATCAGTTCCCAGACTCTTACCTCTCTGAAAGGAGTGCAGAATATTAATCAACTCTTCCTATGAAACCTCCTTTATAAGTTCTTCATTCATCTCATCTGAAATTAGCCTTGGAAAAAGCCTCAAGACTTCTAGAATTTCTTCAATTGGGCATCATTTAGGTTCAAAGAAAAAAGATCTGAAATGATTTACCGTTGCTTGAGCCTTATCTTGGAAGGTTCACGCTAAATTCCCTTGAGAGTCCTTTACTTCGACTATTGTGTTTATACTTCGACGATGTGAAGCAAACCAGTGGAAGAACTTTGTGTTCTAGTCTCCCTCTGCCATCCACAAAGCCTAGCTCTTCAACCTCCAAAGTTGATCCTCTCTTGCGAAAAGAAGCATATAGATCCTCCAATTCACCTTCAGAGAATACACTGACACTATTAGAAGCATATAGATCCTCAATCTTCCTCTCCACCTCTTTTAACACATCTCGTGAGAAAGCCTTTATTGTCCCACTCTTTAGATTCTTTTTAAATCTTTGTCAGGTTATCAGCAAACTGTTGCATATAAGAGGATGGATGAGTCTCTCTTAATGGTTTCCAAGTCTCCATTACTAGAGTTTTATAACCTTCCTCTTCCAACCATAATGGATTGAATTTGAAAGGAGCTGGGGGTTTTTGCTCCAAAACCTTGATTGATAACACTATCGGCCTGTGATCTAAGAGGCCACCTGATTCAACATTCGATTGAATTACCAATTGTCCATTTACTAGATTCTCCGAGATCCGGAACCGATCAAACCATTTGGAGATCACCCGGTCACCTTTTCTTTTATTTCTCCAAGTTAGTTCTAATTTCAAGGGTTGAACATCGATCAACCCTCTATCTTCAAAGAGAGTGCAAAAAATTTGTCTTAGAGAGTTGCACCTTACAATATTCCCCCATATCTCTTTGACTGAAAGAGTTAGATCCAGATCCCCTCCTAGGATCATATTCAACAACTCCAAAGCTCTAGAATTGCACAGAGACCCCAAAAAGGACGTCTGTCATAAAAAGGACCATAAACATTTAAAATTGAAAAAGTCTCTCCAATCTCACTGTCCTCTAAGATAGTATTAATATCCAACTCATTAATGAAACCGAAGCAATTGTCAACCCTGGGAGCCAGGCCAAAAGTAAAACTCTTGAATGACCTACAACATCAATTGATTTCCTTTTCCATTCTTTTAACCACAAACTCATTATATCCTAAGCTTTTACTCCTTCCAACATTGTTTCTTGTATTAATAGAACCGATGGTTTTACATTATTCACAAACCTTTTGAGGGTGGTTATCTTAGATCCCCCCAGGCCCCCTAGTATTGAAAGAGAGGGCTAACATTAAGGACCCTTGTTTAGGGCCTTTTCAACTCGAAGACCCCGACTAATAGTAGCTTGTTTATCTTGCTTAATCTCCAAAGTTGTTTGTTTTTGTGCCTTAGAAATAAGACTTCCTTCCTAATTGCACCTTAAGAGGTAGATTGAAAGCTAATCCCCCCATGGAGACTAATTCCACCTCATCTTTTGAAAGAGCTTTTTATCTTAGGTCATACGCTCTCTTTATAATAGTGAGAAGTTTAACATTCTGCTCTTTCATCCTTCTTTTTGGTCATGGTGGGGGACTCAGGGGAGAGTAAAGAGGGGTAGACTTGCTCGCACCCGTTCTTCCTTCCTCATTTCATTTATTTACATCATTAACAAAATATAAAGAATCATCAGCTAACGACACAATTTTTTTACCTTCATAATTGACTGGAGGGTCCTTTGAGCCGGAACAGGACCTGCTCATATCCATAACTTGATGCTGACTTTCTTCACTTTTTGCCATATCAACCATTTTTTCCTTCATTTTCGAGGAAGTCGTCTTTGCCATGCATAAATCACCCACGTCCTTCAACTGATCCTTAATCTCGCCACCCTCCTCAAAGCTACCATCTTATGTTATGTGTTGGATTGGGGGTGATCGATCCTTCCTTATGCAAATTTTTTTGAAGTGAGGACTATCCTGTGTAGCTGTATAGTCCTTTTGCGGATGTCCCACCTTGCGGCAGCTAAAGCAATGCAATGATATCTTCCAATATTCTAACATTTGATTCCACGTACTCCCATGCATTTCAATTTTAATTTATTCATACAAACAGTCTCGCATGCCCATTTCTACCAAAATCCTTACACATCTTCTATCAATTTTCACCTCCTAATCATCCTCCAGGGCTATGAATTTGCCAAGCTTATTACCTATATCCTCCAGTATTGGTTTCTGCCAGAAGACCATAGGAAGCCCTGGCATTATCACCCACACCTATTGGATATTATGTGGCTCCTTCCTTGCATTAAATCCAACGTGCCACTTCTTCAGTATCAATCCAGACGACCCCCATTTTCAACTATGTTCTAATAACTTTGGACCATGTTCCTCCTTCCGGACCTTAATTAAAAATCAACCATGATGTAGAATGTGGAAATCCGACGAATACCCCAACCATGGGTTCCAATTTGGATCCATCCAACTTCATAGAGCAACCCTTCCTACTACCTTCCCAAAAAATCTCCCAACCAGGGTAGAAGACAGGTAATACGAAATTTCTTCTATCTGTATGTCTCTCCCAACAGATAATTCAACATATCCTTTCTTAGCCTGAATTCCTATGGATTTCTTCAGACCTCGAATCTGCTGAGGATTTTGATTACTGTTGTCAATTCAATCATGCCCAGTGGTGGCTGCATTAAGGTGTAAAACAACCAACGTCATCTCACGCAAGGGAGAGATCTCGCTAGGAGGTGCCATGTCGAAGTCCTTACACTTTATTTCCTAATCCGAACAAAAAATTGGACCGATCTATGGGTCCTCCTCGTAATCGACATCATCGATAATCATATTGCAGTAACCTCAGACTTAGAAATGGCGCCTCCCTAATAATGTGAATATAAGGTTTAATAAAAATCACTTTCTCCCAGTACAAATCAATTGATTGCGCAACATTCTCCATTAAAAAGACAAGAAGGAAAAATTAACTTTCAAGCATTGAAACTCCCCCCCGAACTGTAGAGCTCCATCGTGCCACCTTATATATATATATATATGAAACCTCTCTCTCTCTCTCTCATGGACATCTATCTCATGGGCACATAGATTTGGAGTATTATCAATGATTTGTAAAGACCAATTTTCAATTCTAAGTCTTTTTATTTTTTGTTTTTGGGAATAGTTGAGGTTTAATAGAGCATGTTTAAAAGAGTGTCTAGTGTTTCCCTATTCACAGTTGGAAAATACTGTAAAGATATTTTTTCTCAAGTGCATTATATATCCTAGTATGAAAGAGGTGTGTAATGTTTGTGCCTAATATTGATGTGACATGTGACTTAAGTTGATGTAATATATTATTAAAAAAAATAAAATCCAAGATTGATGCGATGTAAAAATATATCAATTCCTAGATGTAAAAATAAAATCGAAGAAACAAATACCAAGCATTAATAAACACACACAACAATGTAGATCCATCTAAATTTGGGATCTTTTGAGTGTCGATAACTTCACATTTCAAATTTTTTTTTATACCTCTTTGTGCTTAATAGATTTAGAGTTATGATGATTCTATAGTGATTCATAGAATATTTCTCCCCAAAAAAGAATTTTTTGTTTAAAAAACATTCATGTAAGTCATTTATTTAGCCCTGAGGGTAAGCTCAAGTGGTCATGAGCCAGGCATTAGATATATCCCCCAAATTTGGGGAGGTCACGAATTCGACTCTCTTGATCCGTTTGAGGTTAGCCTCCATAATCAAGGCCGACAATTTACCCTATTCACCATCCATCAATCATGGGGAAGTACTCAGATGGTTTTCCCTAAGATTATTCATCGAAAAAAAAGCTCATTGGGATAGCTCGAATGGTTGAGTGTTGTTAGTTGCAAGTAGGAGGTCATGGGTTCATGTCCCTGGATTGGCTATCTATATGAATGGTGAGGGCCTCACTCGATGTCCCCACTGGGTTAGGCACCATAATTAGGGTAGATAGTTTACTTCGTTTACCATCCATGAATCACGAGGAAGTACTCATAGGGTTTTTCGCGAGGTTGTTCCTTGGAAAAAGCAAAAAAAGTCATCCATTTGCAAAGGTTTTTGGTAAGTTAAAAAAAAAGAAGTTATGTTATTTTAGCAAAAAAATACAACTTCCAAAATCACATTTTGCAATTTTTTATACAACTATCACAAAAAGAGCTATAGATCTTTGTATCCAAAATTATATTGTAAATTTATGTGTTATACATATGACCGTGTATACAAACCTCGGCATTCCCTTTTCCATTTCTGTTTTCATTTTTTTACCATGTTTCCATTTTTGTTTCCATAAATTCTAATTTGCACTAGGTTAGTTTAGTCCCAGTTCATATATACACTTTAAATGACATATTTTTGTGGGAATGTAGCTCAAGTAGAGCTCCTACCCATTGGCAAGTGATATGGATTTCAATCTCAACATTCCTTTACCAATTTTCATTTTTTACTATTTTCTATTGTAATTTTTATAAATTTTAATTTATAGACAATTGACGCTAAAAAGGAATCTAATGTCGGCGCTAAAAAGGACACTAAAGTTGACACTAAAAATGAAGTTAAAGCCAACACTAAAAAGTTAAACCCAATGTTAAAAAGAAGCTTAAGTCAACACTAAAAAGGAAGCTAAACACAATGTTATTTTGAAATGTCATTTAGCACCAACTTTAGCATCGAGCAGTGATGTCGAATTAAAAAGAAGTTAAGACTAAAATCTTATGCTAAAAAGGTATTAATGACCTATCTTGTTGTAGTACACATACACACACTCTTGTAGACATCTAAGTCATAGGCACATAGATTTGGAGTTTTATCCATGATTTCTAAATACCAGTAGTTTGCAGTTCTAAGTCTCTTTGATTTTGTATTTTGGAATAGTCAAGGTTTAAGAGAGCAAGTTTCAAATCTGTTCACCCTAGCTATTCAAATGAGTTAGCTCTATTATTAAATACCTGGTAAAGCATCGAAATATATGGCTTAAATGTTGACTTTTTATAGATAGAAAAGAGGAATTCCTACAATCTGTGAGCTCTTTCCTATCTACCCCTACTATTATGTTACATACGTTAAAATGATCAATTGGAAACTTATTAAGTTGGGCTGAAACAATCTTAAAGGAAGAAACACTCCTTTTTATTTATTAGACAGCTTCCCATATGCATATGCGGGGCCCACTTATAGTTATGCGAGTCAAGCCTGCAAGCATCTTTAGATCCCCCACCTAATAGCAAATTTCCTTATTCACAGTTGGCACATAGTGCAAAGAGTATTTAGTCTTCAATGCATTTTCTGGCCTAGTATAAGAGAGGTGTAATGCTAGTGCCTAACTTTGACGTGACATGTGATCTAAGTTGATTTAATATATTATTTTAAAAATAAAATTTTTAACGTGACATGTGACCTAAGTTGATTTAATATATTATTTAAAAATACATTTTTTGACGTGACATGTGACCTAAGTTGATTTAATATATTATTGTAAAAATAAAAATTTGGGATGGATGAGATGCTTAACTGTTACGTGCTTATATGTCAAAATGTATAAATTCAAAAATAAAATTGAAAAAACAAATACTAAGTATTAATATATATATACACACGATATGGCTCCTGGAGTATGAGGGTAAACTGCTCCTGACTGGGTAAAGCACCTCGGTTTCCTCGACTGTTAAGTGATCATAAGCTAGAGGCATCTGGTAAGAGTGAAAGCTTGCCCCCTTACGGACCACTAGCGAGTTATTCCAGGTGGCCAGGTTTCTAGGTCTAGTGCCCAAGCTTGGGGTAAACAGACGCTTGCCCCAGATATCGGGGTTGCAACGGCTGCCGGACAAGGGTGCGCAGAGTGATGAGCAGTCTCCAGATTGCAGGTTTGGTCCTTGTTTGGACTTATACTAGCCCGGCTGCTTCTGACCAAGACTGAATTTTCCTGCTTCGGAAGGAAAATATATATATATATATATATATATATATATATATACACACACACACACACACACGATACGTAGATCCATCTTAATTTCTGATTTTTTTAGGCACCTATAAATTTGCATTTCAATTTATTTTTTATATCTCTATGTTTAATAGATTTAAAATCAGGATTGTTTTCCAACAAATTATTTATATTTTATAAACATTTACATTACTCACTCATTTGTAAGCCTGATTTAACTCAAGTGATAATACTCTGAATTGTAAGCAAGAGGTTACGAGTTTGGAAGGCTGCCTATTTTTTGAATTTTGGGCTTCAAATGTCCTTCGGGAGTCTGGAAGCTATCTTTTGTATGGCCTGTGATTTTGATTGTTGGCATGTTTTGGTTATGGTGACCGTTGCAGCCGGTAGCTGTGGTTTATATTTGTTTTCTTTTTTTTGTTTGGTTTGCATTTATAAATTTTAATGTCAATTGGGAGGCTATTCACCTTTGCCCAGGGGGATGGACTTTTATTCTGCCATTGATTGGCGCTTGGTTGTAATTTGACTGTGGAGGTCGGCTGTAATATTCTTCATATACTTAATATTAAAGTATAGCTTTTATAGTGTGAAAAAAAAAGCAAGAGGTTACTAGTTCAAGTTCCAGAATTTGTTCCTTCAATGAATTTAGTGAACTTCAATGACAAAAATAAATTCATTGGATAAATGTTAGTGGGTAGAAAGGTATACCATCCAATTTGGATCTTACGTTCTTTACTGCCTGGCCGATCCCATCGTAAATGTGAAGAAGTGATATTATTGTGCCCCTTTTAATTTTTAGATGACTGGTACTAAAAATGTTTTAGAAATTATAAACATATAAATGCATATATATTTTATGGAGATAATTCAAATCCGTGTTAGCAATGGAAGATGAAACAAAATTTAATAGTAGTTTGGCGGCTTCTTCAACTCACTATACATTGTGACTTCAATTTGGTTGGTTCACCCGGAACCGAAAGTGACGATTGAATTCAGATGCAGGTGACAGTGGCCGATGAGCGTGAGTTTTCTTAAATTTTCCTCTGCCTCATTTTGTCGTTTGTTAGTCAGCGTGTGAGCCGCCTCTGTTTTCGTGGCCAAAAAGCATAATATTCGCATTATGAGTGGTTTCGTAAAGTCATTTGAATATAAATAATAAACCATTATTATCATTATCTTTTATCTACAATATTGATAGATGCAGTGAATTTGGGGATTTAATTTGATGATTTTTTATTTATATTTATAACAATAAATTAAAAGGTATAATTAACATAACTATATTTTTAAAAGTGATTACTATACATCAATTAGTGTATATCAACCATTTTTAAAAATATTTATATTGATGGAAAGAATAATAAAATATTATCATTACTATAAAATAAAGTAAAATTTTTTATAAATAAACTAACTAAACTATCATTGAATTAGATGATTAAACAGTCGACAACGTATTAGCTGGCCACCTCTCAGTACTTGAGCAGGATGGAGATTGGGGAAGTTACTTGGGGGCCAGGGTTTTGCAGTTTTTTGCAGGTTTTGGATTTTTTTAGGTTTATTTGTCTTATGGAGCACTCACCTTGCACTCTATCACTAGGTTTTTTGACTAGGTACTAGATTCTGCAATAAATTGGAGTTCGCCGGTTTCACTGATCGGCTTAGTACCAACCAAGGTGAACAAAAAGTGGGAATGATATTTTTGTCTACGGTTTTCTAGTGGTGGAGTGTAGGTTTACCATTTTCTTGGCGTTTTTTACTCTCCCTAGATTTGGCCCACATGTGGTAGGCTCCTCTATTCTTGCTCTTTCCTTGTGAGACAACTGCCTTTGTACCTTGCATCTGGTGTACTCGTAGTCACGTGGTATCGGATGTCATGGCGCCCCTGCCGTCCCTTTCTACTGAAGGCACAAGTCTTGTGGGACAGAACATAACCCCTGGCACTGTTCCCCTAACCCTTCCTTCCATTGTTGAACCGGCTTCCAAGGGTTTTGATAAGAAATTAAGGGGGTCGAAGGCTAGACAGAGGTGTAGAATCAAAACCATCAAGGCTCGTGAAGGCCTGGAATGGTTTTACATAGAAGAAACTACAAACCTGGATCGTGTTGCAATGATTGTTGTTCGTGCTCTGGTTGGCCGTTTGGAGTTTACGGCAAGTTCAAAGGGAGAAATCATTGAATGGGTTAATGTTCACTAGACCTCTGTGTTAGGGCTTGCTCCTAGAATCAATTTGTTGCCAAATAATTGGATTATGTTCATCCTCCCGGAGGATGATTCTGCAGAAAATATCTTGGCTAAGAAGTGGGCATTTAAATTTAGGTCACTCATCCTGAAAAGATGGCATTTGGAATTTGACTCTGCTAAGGAGAAGTAGTCTCGTCACCACTTATGGATGCTGCTACCCGGTTTGCCTATTACTCTTTGGATAAAAAATATCTTGGTGGGTTTGGCTAACAAGGTTGGGACATTCATCCGGATTGACAAAAACACTCTCTATGGTATTGAGAGGAAGGTGGCCCGTGTCATGGTGAAATTTGACCTGGGGATTGGCCTGCCTGCGGAGGTGGAAATCATTTGGGGGTCTGTCATTTTCAGGCAGAAACTAGATTATTTTCATATCCCATTTCACTACTTTCACTGCCGTGAAATTGGACATGTCTTGGCGCGTTGTTCACGACTCCATCAGACTGATATTTCGACTATTAACTCACCGGGTGAGATTCTCCAGGATGAGGAACTTCACACACCGACTGTCACTGTTTCGGGTAAGTCTTCACCATGCTCCATCAATCCATATAAAGCGGTTACTAAAAAGGAATTAGATTTCTACTAGTGGAATCGACACTTGATAAGTGACTTTCTGAGGGTCTGGTCAAATTTAATTTTGATACAAATTTTCCCTTCCAAGCGGGATTGGGCCCTGATTACTGTACACATTTTGTTCCTCTCTCCTTATGTGAGCTGTGTTCGGCATTGAATAATGCTGTGTCATCCACCATTACTGTTCCGTGTAACCCTACTCCGGCTGGGGATACAAACCATTTAACTGTGGGTAGGGGATCATCTAATTTTTTCCATTCACCTGTTACGTCTCCTGAGCTTAGACTAGACACATCCACTGTGCTTACCCATGTAGTCTTCTCTTCGGCATCAACATATATGGTTGATTCACGGGTTGTGGGTAGGAACTTCTCCCCTCGGTCTCCTTCATATGAAATGGAACCCTTGGGTCCTGATGAATCCCGACATTTTGGCGTTGGAATTATTGATTACACACTAGACTTCCCCTCTTTAAATGTATATTCGAAAAATCCATATACAAAGCCCTGTGTGAAACCGATTATGCCTGAAAAATTCATAAATGTGACCATCAGAAAAAATCGCAGAAAACCACGTGGTAGGGTGGATGATGATGATGATTTTACTCCTTTGACTGCACGCATCAATGGTCTTGAAAACAATCCCATTACTGAACTTTCCCCTGTACCTGTTGAGGCCCCTAGAGCATTGCAGCCTCCAATGGATGGTCTTTAATGATCGTTCTCTCACTAAATATCAGGGGGGTAGGTAAGGCTTCTAGGATTAGGGCCTTACTTCACCTATTAAAAACTACTAATCCTTCACTTATCTTACTAGAGGAGATGATGTGCGAAGATGTGAAAGCCATTAAAAAACTGCCTGTCATTTTACCGGGTTGGGAGTTTGCTGCAATTAGCGCTCTTGGCATGTCTGGTGGACTACTTGTGGGTTGGAACCCGAAATTTTTTAATTTTCTGGCTTACAAAACACCTTGGGGTATTTTGTTAAGAGGGAATTGTATTACTTCTAATTTGCAACTAACTATGTTAGATCTGTATGGTCCATACAAAGACAGAATTCCATTCTGGAATTCATTGGTTGATTCAAAAATCATGGATATTGAAAACTTAGTTATTGCTGGAGACATGAATTTTACTAGATCTGCCAGTGAAATTTGGGGATCTAACTCGAGGCTTGATCAGTTGGCGGACTTTTCTACAAATTTGTTGACTAAATTTGATTTAGTTGATGTAATGCCAGGTACAATTGCACCACCTTGGACAAATGACAGGGTTGGCGTTGATGGTGTTCATAAAAGATTGGACAAGTTCCTTGTCAAAGCAGATATGCTGAAATTATGGACTCGTCACAGGTCATGGATTGGAGAAAAAAAGTTCTCGGACCACTGGTTAGTATACTTCTAATTTGATGCTGAGGGCTCCAAATTAAAGTACCCTTTTAAATTTAATTGTTCATGGCTTAAGGATGAGGACTTCTGCAAGATGATTAGGTCTTTTTGGGGCAGCTGTGGATTGGATCTGGATACAAATCCAATGGAGTCCTTTGTTATCAGATTACGAAGGTTAAAACATCAAGTATAAACTTGGATTAAAGAGAAGCAAAATTCTGAGAAACAATTATTGGAAGTTTTGGAAGAACAGATTAGAGATATTCTTTGCAGAAACATTAATGGTGACAGGGATGAGGAACTGGGAGAGAAAATCAAATTACTTGAGCACAAGAAAGAGGTATGGCTCGTCAAGGAGGAGATGTCATGTCGCCTTAAAAGCAGGGCCATTTGGATCAATTTGGGTGATCGAAATACACAATTTTTTCATGCATTCGCTACTCATAGGCAGAACAACAACTCTATCTGGGGGCTGGAGGGTGGTAATGGTACTGTCATTAAGGATATGGAGGAACTTCACACAGCGTCCAAGCATCACTTCAGCACATTATACACGGATCCGAAGCTAGGCAATTTGATTACACAAATCAATATTGCGAGGAAATTCCCTGTGTTTGTTTCAGAGTTAGATGTTGAAGATTTGGGACAAGCTGTTACATTGAATGAAGTGGAAGATGTGTTGAAGGACTTTTTCAGAGACAAAAGTCCTGGCCCTAATGGCTAGACAGTGGAACTATTTTTAGAATTTTTCGATGTAATGGGTAATGATATACTGGCGATGGTGGAATTTTCCAGACCTGAAAGCTACATTTCAGGAGGTCTGAATTCCACATTTCTTACCTTGATTCCAAAGATTGGTAAACCCTCTACCTTTGGGGATTTTCATCCAATTGCATTATGCAATTTGACATATAAAATCATATCTAAGATAATTTCTGTCAGGCTATAATCTATGATTTCTAGATGTACATTAGGTGAACAATTCGGTTTCCTTATGGACAAACAGATTTTGGATGCCATAGGCATCATTCAAGAAATGATTCACTCTGTCAAAGCTAGGAGATTACAAGCTATGTTTATGGAGGAATCTTATATATTCTACATTGCTTCAATTACAAAACATTGAATACAATTCAAATATATAGGTCGGGGAATGGACAACCATATTGGCTTTCAACGAGGGATATGGGCTTTCAGGATGAAGAAGCAGCTGATTGGGAAAGGTGTATCTTTAAACTAAATGTTGCTGGTGTCCGATTGAATAGAGATAGACACAAGCTCATATGGACAGGTAATGAAGTCACATGTATGATTACTGCTAAGTTTGCATACAAGACATTAATCAGTAACTGCTGTTCATTTCCTGCTGATTGGTGGTATAAAGTGATTTGGAGGTGGAAGATACCAATGAAGATACAATGGTTCATGTGGCAGGCCCTTAGGGGGTGTCTTAAAACTTGGGATAATCTACATTAGCGTGGATGGATTGGTCCTAGCATCTGTATTCTTTGCATGAATGATTTGGAATCGATTGAACATATATTTGTTGGTTGTAACTTCACCAGAACTATTTGGAAAGAGATTCTCCAGCAATTAGATATGCGTACAATATGGAAGGTTGGACTGTTTCGAGATTGTTCTCTTCAATAGTTTCGTGAGTGTAAAGATATTCCTTTTCTTTTAGCTGTGGTTTCATGGGCAATTTGGCATTTGAGGAATGCAACACTATTTGAGGACATTAGGCCCACTATTAACAATATCATTTGCAGAATTATGGGGGTCACTAAAACACATTGCACAAGCATTGGCAATAAAAGAGTCACAAAACAACCTTTCTTTCAATGCACTTTTCACAAACCGGTGGCTTTCTTCGATGGATCGGGTATTGATGGGCGTTGTGCTATTGGTGGGGGGTTATCTATATCAATAAGGAACATTACTATACTCTGAAACTCAATTATGGTAGCGACACTAATACAAAGGCTGAGATGATTGGTTTGTGGTGTGCTCTTGCAGTTTCCAAATATTTTGGTCTTCATGAAATCTCAGTTTATGGTGACTCCAGTGTAATAATCAAATGGGCTCAAGGGGTTTTTAAAATCAATGTGATCTCTCTACATCACTGGTGTCGCAGAATTATGGAAGCTATACTTTTATTCAAGAATATATCTTTTGAACATATATATAGACAACATAATGCACTCGCTGATACATTATCCAAAAATGTTCATGAAGGCGCTGAAGGTTATATTAGGTGGGAAGAATATCAAGAGAGTCTTCTACTCGACTCAGATCAGATTTTCATGTCACGCTTGTAGTGACAATGCAATTTTTGAATTTTTGATGTATTGATCTATGATCAGACCCTAGCTTGATCATGGTCTGCACAAGATGATTTCTATGTTTTTTTTCTTCTGTAATCTGGATGTTGATTCTGGGCTCCATAGGGCCTTATGTTTTTGTACTATTTGATTCTTATCAATGAATACCAATAGTATATGGTTGGGTTGGTTGAATACCAATAGTATAGTATGTTGTTTTTTTTTTTTTTTTCGCTGAAAAAAAAGTATCATTGAACTAATAAACCAATTATCATTCAACTAAACTGTTGGCTTTATTGTTTACCAATATTCTACTTTATATTTTATGTATTTTATAAGGATTTCAAACCTATAATATAATAAGTGTTAATTTTATGTATTTTATAAGCCTTTCAAACATATAATATAATAAGTGTTAATTTTATTAGAGAAAGAATAATTTTATAATTAAAATGTGAAAAATAATTATCAATTATAGTTTACATCTCGAAGGGATTCATAGGATTTATTTATAAATTTCATGCAAATTTCAGGGAAGTTCCAAGCAAATTTTAGATATGCTATGGACATGTATTTTCACTATTTAAAATGGATGTATTTTCACTATTCACAATGGACATTGAAGATTGGACAATATGCACACATATTATATCGAATCTAAATTTAAACTTATACAAATTGTAGCTTAAAATATAGGTTTTGTAATTTCTGGTAAGTTAACTATTATCTTTTTAGCAACAACATTACAACAAGCAAAGCTTCAATATAATACAATCGGTGCTAATTTTATTAGAGTTGAATTTATGATATTAAATTGATAGAAGATGAAAAATATTCTCTTATTAAAAGTAAATCAAATTATTCTTTATTTTTACTTTTAACAAAATCGAATAACTTTTGGCTTTGTGAGGCTTCAAAATTGCAAATTTAGTATTTTCCAAGCAAAACATAATTACACAATTATAACTAAAAGCAAGACTAATCGTGTACTAAGTTATAACAACTACGTCATTAATGATTATTGATTGTGCCTTCCATAAAACCTTATAGGACCCTAGTTCGATAAAAAAATAGTGTGGCCAAGTGTAATATCCCTTTTTTAAAATTTTAAGAAAATGCCCAATTTTCCACTTTTTTTCCAATTTCGACCTTTAACTAGTTTTACTGTTTTGACCTCCAAATCAACCCAAATGCTCCCAAATCTTCTGTATGAGTGTATGAATTATATTTAGACTTGAATATTAGGTTCATGGATGTTTTATGGTCCTCCAAAGGCTTCTGAAAACTTGATTTATATTCTGACCAATATATGCAATTTTTACTAGTAATTTGTGCATCAAATCCCCCTGGGGTAACACTGAAAAGGGCCGCCCAAATGCCTCTAAAATCCCTCAAATTTCTGAACATAGGTATGTAATGTGTTAAGCATGTTATTAAGGTATCATATGCACCATTAATGGATTATTATAACTGTTCTCACCCTCTCCCATTCAACTGCAAAAATCCCCAATTCGACCCTTGGGGAAATGGCACTATTTCACCTCCCAATACAACTAAACTGAGTAAAAATGCTTCAAATGCTCAAGTACAGTACATGAAACTTGTAGAAGACATCCATGGCAGTATATTGATCACAAATATATCAAAGAATAATCCATCCATTCTAAATAATCAACATTATAGTGTCATACATCAATGCATTGGGGAAATGGACATTGTTTGCTCATTAATCAATATTTTTGCATACAACCAGTGGGTATTTCGACTTGACGCTTTTTGAATATTAAGAACAAAGGATATGAATCTATTACAATCAGAAATATATAATGAGAAGCTCTCCCAAGAAGCACAAGAGCTCACCAAAAACGCCCTCCCTCAAGGAGCATGAATATGCCTTCAAAACTGGAAACAATGGAGAGAAAGTGTTGCACTAAAACAAACCATGAAACTTCCTGTAGCTACTACCTGCAAATACAAACTCCATTAAAGCACCATGAAAGACCGGAGTGGCCTCTCCAAACACCAACTTGGATGGGAATCTTTCACCCTCGAAATTGGCTAAGGCAAGAAACTAGTCATCCACTAGCTCTCTGTTCACAAATGCAATTTTTCTCAAATCATCAAAATCCATTCTCATAATTGATTTCTACATTTTATAACCAACATTAGCCTTCTATGGGTCGAAATCCTCTCAATAGCTTCAAGATATTTCCACTTAGAAAATATTCCACATTTGCCACTTGTCTCCTAGTTCCAACCTTCCATCTTCTCCCAAATTCGAATTTGAGTCTCTTTGGCTTCTTCCACTCCCATGAGTGCCTTCCTTGAGCCTATTTTTGGGGCTTAAATGTCATAATGGTCAGATGTCAGAGGTCAGGTCTACAATTTGTCATAGTTGTCATAGATTCTCCATCATTGGTGTCAAAGGGGCTAGGGAATCTAGCCCAAGTGTCCACAAACTTCCAATTTGACTCTTTATCTTCCATGGAGGTTACCAATCCATCCCAATTCGACCTAAGATGCTCAATGCCATGTGTTATGACTTACCATCTCACCCAAGAGTGTTCACCTTCCCATGAATTCAAATTGGCAAGAGAGAGATGCCATGTGTCATCGAAAAATCAAGCTAGTGTGGGTCCCACACCCTCCATATGTCTCCAAAACCACTTGCCACCTAGAATTTCTCTTGAATTTATTTATTCACCATATTTATTAAATACTTGAACCCTTCTAATGTCTAAACATAATTTATTAGCTTCCTTATTACAATTCCACATGTGCCCATCCAAGCTAGGAAACTAGTAGGATTGATGGGATTGTCTTACTATGCAATTATTTGAATGGGGACATTACAGTCCTCCCCACCCCAGATTTCTTGTACTCAATCAATTTCAAATTTGGATGCTACAAAATCTTCTCCTCTTCCCATGTGGCATCTTCATTTGGTAAGTCCTTCCATTGCACTAAATATTCTTTGATAATTCTACTCCTCAACCTTCTTTCCTGTGTCTTCAAAATCTTTTCCGGAACAAGTGTGAGCTGACCTTCATCATCCAAAGGAGGAAGTATTTCTGAAGTGATGATTTGCTGACCAAGGGCTTTCTTGAGACATGAAACATGAAATACATTATGGATTTTACTCCCTTCCGAAAGTTCTAGTTCATATGCTACTTCTCCAACCTTCCACACTACCTTGTATGGCCCATAGTACCTTGGTTTTAATTTTTCTGCTCCATTCTTTTTGAGAGATATTTGTTTATATGGATGCAACCTTAAATATACTAAATCATTAACTTGAAAGGTTCTTTCTTCTCTATGACTATCAACATATTGTTTTTGCTGATTTTGAGCAACCTACAAATTGTCTTTCAAGAGCTTTAAAATTTCTTGGCTCTCTTCCACCCAATCTTTAGCCTTTGGGGATCTACTATCACCAAATATAATTTCAGAAAATGTAAGTGCATCATAACCATATAATGCTTTGAAATGAGACATTTCTATTGACATATGATAAGTGGTGCTGTAGCAAAACTCACCCAAGTGTAGCCATTTTGCCCATGCTTTTTGCTGCTCTCCCACATAGTTTCTTAGGTACCTTCCAACCATTGATTTACCCTCTCTGTTTGTCCATCAGTTTGTGGATGATAGCTAGTACTTGGAGTCAATTGAGTGCCTACCAATCTAAAAAGTTCTTGCCAAAAATCACCCATGAATCTACTATCTCTATCACTGACAGTGCTCTTGGGGAGCCCATGCAATCTGAAGATTTCTTTGAAAAAAATATCAGCCACTTGTGCAGCACTAAAAGATGATGTAACAATAAAGAAATGAGCAAATTTTGTCAACCTATCAACTACCACATAGATGCAATCCTTACCCAAAGATTTAGGCAACTCGGTGATGAAATCCATGGAGATACTGTCCCATTTTTGCTCCGGAATGGGGAAGGGTTGTAATAGGCCGGCTGGACATGTAAGTTCTGATTTTTTTGTTGACATACTTTACATTCATTCAGATACTTTTGAACATCTTCCTTCAGCCCCTTCCAAAAAAATCTTTGCCTCAACTATCTATAAGTTTTGAAGATCCCCAGATGGCCCGCTAGTGGGGAATCATGTGCTTCTTGCAAAATTCGGTACTTGAGCTTGGAGTTATGAACTAAATAAATTCTTCCGTTATAATATATCAGCCCATTCAAAATCCTGTAGTTATCATCCCCTTTGATTCCATCCAACACACCACAAGCAAATTTGTCTTTAGCATATTCAACTAGTAGCATGTTTTTCCAATCCTTGGCAATGTCTATGAGAGAAAAAGAAGGTCTTCTTGAACAAGCATCAACTACTATATTATTCTTTCCTTTGACATATTCAATATCAAAATCATAAGCTTGAATCTTTCTTACCCACTTTTTTTTCCTTTCATTTAGATCTTTTTGGGTGAGAAAGTGTCTTAGACTATTGTGGTCAGTTTTCACCATAAACTTGTTGCCAACCAAGTATTGTTTGAATTTGGCCAATGCATGCATAATGGCCAGCATTTCTTTATCATAGATGGATAAAGTTTTTCATGAGGCTGCAACTTTCTGCTCTCAAAGGCTATGGGGTGTTTGCCTAGCTTTAGGACAGCTCCTATTCCTCCACCTGAAGCATCACATTCCACAACAAAAGGTTTAGTAAAATTAGGAAGTGCAAGTATGGGACAACTACTCATTTCCTCTTTCATTTTTTGGAAGGCCTTTTTATCTTCTTCATCCCACTTAAAAGCATCCTTCTTAGTCAAATCAGTGAGTGGAGAAGTCAACTTGGAGAACTCTTTCACAAATTTTCTGTAGTAGGTGCATATGCCAATAAAGCCTCTCAACTCAGTAATATTTTTTGGTGATGGCCATTCCAAGATAGCCTTGATTTTTTCCATGTGTACCTTCACTCCTTCCTGCTCAATAATGTGCCCAAGATACAGTAGTTCTTTCATCCCAAATTTGCATTTTGATAACTTAGCAAATAAGGACTCTTCTTGCAAAATTTTCAACACAATCTCTAACTGCTGCAAATGCTCTTCCCATGTTTTACTGTAAATGAGAATGTCATCAAAGAAAACCAAAACAAACCTTCTTAGTTGCTTGCAAAATATCCTATTTGTACATGCTTGAAATGTGGCTGGAGCATTAGTTAACCCAAAAGGCATGACAAGAAATTCAAAGTGGCCAAAATGACATTGAAAAGCGGTCTTTTGCACATCTTCATCTTTCATTCGAATTTGGTGATACCCTGATCTAAGGTCAGTTTTTGAGAAGTATTTGGCCCCATGTAGCTCATCCATGAGCTCATCAATCCTAGGAATAGGATACCTATTCTTGATAGTCTTTTTGTTCAAGGCTCTAAAATCTATGCACATTCTCAATGTTCCATCTTTTTTCTTCACTAGCACTACTGAAGAAGCATAAGGGCTAGAGCTTGGTCTAATGAGTCCCAACTCTAGGAGTTCTTGGATGGCTTTTTCAATCTCATCTCTGAACTTTTTAGGATGTCTATAAGGTGGGTATCTGAATGGGTGAAGTACCCTCCTCCAAAATAATACTATGCTCAACCCCCCTATCCGGTGGTCTAACCATGTGGAAGGTCTCTAAAAACCTTTTCGTATTTTTGCAAAAGTATCTCTATCTCCTTTGGATGTTCAACAATCTTTATAGTTGGCTTGGGAGATGTAATATGACATTCAACAGCCCATTCTATATCCCCATGCCTCAATATAGATCTCATACTATTGCAAGTCACTACTTGATTTGGATAAGTGTGTTGCCCTTTCACAACTCTTTGTACTCCCTTTGAATCTTGGAATTTCATTGCGGGAATTTGATAATTTACTGTATGCTCTCCTATTGAATATAGCCATTTCACTCCCAAAACCACATTAGTATCAGCAACATCAACCACATAAAAACTATCAACAAAATAGTAGTTACCTACGGTGACTTGCAGCTTTGGAACCCATGTTTTGCATTGCATTGTGGTGTGACCGTGAATGACAACTGTGAAGCCATCAAGGGTTCAATAGGTATCTTTCTTTTCTCCACCATTTCTGCATCAATGAAGTTATGGGTGGCTCCTCCGTCTACCAAAACTGAAGTTCTTTGTCCTTGTACCACACCTTTGCATGCGATAGTATGATAGCGAGGTACTACTGAAAGTAACTGCCATTCTTGCTTTGTCCGGTGAAGGCTGATTTTCTTCTTGTGTTTTCCTCTTCTACTGCTGTCTCATATGCCTCTTCTTGATCTGAAATATGTCCATCTTCACCCATGCCCCCATCATACCCCTCATTATCAGAAAAATACTTCTATGTATTGAGCCTTTCCTTTAGTACATTTGTGCCCCGGTGTCCATGGTTGGAAGCATGTGAAACACGGTTTCTTTTTTCTAAGTTCACCCTGTTTAGTCCTTTTTTTTATTCCTTTCAAATGACTCTCTTTGCCAAGGCTTCTTATCATATCCATCCCTTTGGCAAGGTTTCTTTTCAAATTTGTAGCTAGGCTTGGGAGGAAATCTCGTTCTAGGAAGCACATTTTGGAGATCCCTAGTCAAGCTCATTGCATCTTTTAATGTAGTTGGCTTGTGGGCTTTGACCAAACCTCTTAAGGGTTCAGCCAAACCTTCAGTGAACAGCAATACCAATCTTCCCATAGATACATCAGCTACCTTGACAGATAATTATTTAAAGTCCAACATATATTCAGTAGGGGACCCAGTTGCTTCAATTGAGCTAGTTCTTTGAAAGGCAATTCTGGATTTTTTTGTTCAAATCTTTATAGTACCCTGTCAACAAATTCTCCATATGTTTTAAACTGATTATGACTCAAGGTTTTCATCCCATGAAACCACCATTCATTGGCATCTCCTTCCAAATGCAAAATGGCCATTTTTAATGCATCATCTTCCAACATAGGATTCAATTGAAAATATACATCCAATTTTTGCACCCAAGTGTTTGCAAAATTTTGAGAAGAACCATCAAAAGTAGGAAGTGACATTTTTCCAATAGCACTATTTAATTATTTGTTTTGGAATGGACTCCTATTGTCTTCCCTCCTTTTAATTTTTTGTATAGCATCAATGTAGTCACTGAGTGGTACACCTCTTTTACACTCTTCATTCAAATCATTCCAATCATTTACTAGTTTCTTATAATCCACCTCAATATTGGGCTCTTCTTTGGGTGTGAGAAATTTAGGTGTAGTATGCCTTTGTGTGCTTTGGAATTAAATAGGTCTATTATGTGGTCCCGTGTTTGAAAAAATATGCTCACTCCCTTTTATCTTTTCCCCTGAATGTGAACCACTGTTATCTCCTATCATCCCTTTGCCTGAAAGTTGGCTACCCAACAATTCGAAACTTTTCATCATTTGTTTATTCATATCTAGCATAACCATGGTAATTCCTTCAAAACATGGTTTTAAGGCTTCAATAAATTCCTCCTTATGTCTTAATTTTTCCTCCTCCTCTCTACCCATTGTTTTAGAAAGAAACTCTTTTTCTGCTACTACCTCTTCTTCAACCAAAACTTCTTCAACTACTGATTCAAAAGGTGGTGGTTTATTTGTTTGGCTTCTTGTTAATACCATCAGGTGCCAATACCATGCTCTAATACCACTTGTAATATCCCTTTTTTAAAATTTTAAGAAAATGCCAAATTTTTCACTTTTTTTCCAATTTCGACCTTTGACTAGTTTTACTGTTTTGACCTCCAAATCAACCCAAATGCTCCCAAATCTTCTGTGTGAGTGTATGAATGATATTTAGACTTGAATATTAGGTTCAAGGATGTTTTATGGTCCTCCAAAGACTTCTGAAAACTTGATTTCTATTCTGACCAATATATGCAATTTTTAGTAGTAATTTGTGCATCAAATCCCCTCGGGGTAACACTGAAAAGGGCCTCCCAAATGCCTCTAAACTCCCTCAAATTTCTGAACAGAGGTATGTAATGTGTTAAGTATTTTATTAAGGTCTTATATGCAACATTAATGGATTATTATAGCTGTTCTCACCCTCTCCCATTCAACTGCAAAAATCCCCAATTCGACCCTTGGGGAAATGGCACTATTTCACCTCCCAATACTACTAAACTGAGTAAAAATGCTTCAAATGCTCAAGTACAGTACATGAAACTTGTAGAAGACATCCATGGCAGTATATTGATCACAAATATATCAGATAATAATCCATACATTCTAAATAATCAACATTATAGTGTCATACATCAATGCATTGGGGAAATCGACATTGTTTGCTCATTGATCAATATTTTTGTATACAACCAGTGGGTATTTCGACCTGAGACTTTCTGAATATTAAGAAAAGAGGATATGAATCTATTACAATCAGAAATATATAATGAGAAGCTCTCCCAAGAAGCACAAGAGCTCACCAAAAACGCCCTCCCTCAAGGAGCATGAATATGCCTTCAAAACTGAAAACGGTGGAGAGAAAGTGTTGCACTAAACCAAACCATGAAACTTCCTGTAGCTACTACCTGCAAATACAAACTCCATTAAAGCACCATGAAAGACCTGAGTGGCCTCTCCAAACACCAACTTGGATGGGAATCTTTCACCCTCGAAATTGGCTAAGGCAAGAAACTAGTCATCCACTAACTCTCTCTTCACAAATGCAATTTTTCTCAAATCATCAAAAGCCATTCTCATAATTGATTTCTACATTTTATAACCAACATTATCCTTCTATGGGTCTAAATCCTCTCAATAGCTTCAAGAGATTTCCACTTAGGAAATTTTCCACATTTGCCACTTGTCTCCTAGTTCCAACCTTCCATCTTCTCCCAAATTTGAATTTGAGTCTCTTTGGCTTCTTCCACTCCCATGAGTGCCTTCCTTGAGCCTATTTTTGGGGTTGACATATCATAATGGTCAGATGTCAGAGGTCAGGTCTGCAATTTGTCATAGTTGTCATAGATTCTCCATTATTGGTGTCATAGGGGCTAGGGATTCTAGCCCAAGTGTCCACAAACTTCCAATTTGACTCTTTATCTTCCATGGAGGTTACCAATCCATCCCAATTCGACCTAAGATGCTCAATGCCATGTGTTATGGCTTACCAACTCACCCAAGAGTGTTCACCTTCCCATGAATTCAAATTGGCAAGAGAGAGATGCCATGTGTCATTGAAAATCAAGCTAGTGTGGGTCCCACACCCTCCATATGTCTCCAAAACTACTTGCCACCTAGAATTTCTCTTGAATTTATTTATTCACCATATTTATTAAATACTTGAACCTTTCTAATGTCTAAACATAATTTATTAGCTTCCTTATTACAATTCCACATGTGCCCATCCAAGCTAGGAAACTAGTAGGATTGATGGGATTGTCTTACTATGCAATTATTTTAATGGGGACATTACACCAAGCCCGATTCTACTGCTTGCAAAACTGTGTTTCCTTGATTCCCAAGTCTAGGTTGGTAACCAACGTTTGTTGTCGCTAAATGACCCTAACAAAATTGCTTGATATGTGTTTTATTCACCATGTAGTGGCCTAGAAGTACAATACTTCCAATTGTGTTTCCAACCTTGCAATTTGTGCTTCTATGTCTTCCTCTACTCATTGAACCAATTGAAATTGTACAAGCTTGCTCGAAATTTTATAAATGAATCCTATGAATCCCTTCTAGATCTAAACTATAATTGATAATTATTTTAATTATAAAATTATTGTTCTCTCATAATATTAACACTTATTATATTATATGTTTGAAATGCTTATAAAATACATAAAATTAACACTTATTATATTATAGGTTTGAAATGCTTATAAAATACATAAAATATAAAGTAGAATATTGGTAAACAATAAAGCCAACCGTTTAGTTGAATGATAATTGGTTTATTAGTTTTAGTTTATTTATAAATATTTTTTATTTTATTTTATAATAATAATAATAATATTTTATTATTTTTTCAATCAGAATAATTATATTTTAAAAAATGGTTGATATATATTGATTAATGCATATTAACCACTTTTAAAAATGTAGTTGTGCTAATTATACCTTTAATTTATTGTTATAAATATAAATAAAAATCATAAAATTAAATCCTCAAATTTATTTCATCTATAAATATTGCAGATAAAAGATAATGATAATAATGGTTTATTATTTATATTCAACTGACTTAACGAAACCACTCATAATGCGAATATTATGCTTTTGGCCACGAAAACAGCGGCGGCTCACACGCTGACCAACAAACGACAAAACAGGACAGAGGAAAAATAAAGAAAACTCACGCTCACGCTCATTGGCCACTGTCACCTGCATCTGAATTCGATCGTCGCTTTCAGCTCCGGATGAACCAACCAAAATGAAATCACAATGTACAATGAGTTGCAGAAGCCGCCAAACTACTATTAAGTTTTGTTGCAGCTTCCATTGCTTACACGGATTTGAATTATCTCGATAAAACTCATGCGAGACCAGGTGAGGCTGAGGCAAGTCTAAGCTCTAAAGAGAATAGCCCAGGAATATGGCAGAATGAATGTAGACATATGATAAATAAGAATTATCGGCTTTTGAGAATAAAATGCAAATTTTAACTGTAACATATAGTACATATGATAAATGAGAATTACCGGCTTTTGCATTGGTGAACACAGTGTGATAGGACTAGCAACCATGCACCTACTTCTATCAAAATTACATCCTAGGAAAAGGAAGCAGAAATACATATACAAAGGGAAGAATCAGTAGAACAACAAAAGAAAGAGGAAGCATAAATGCATAGCCAAAGTGAACAGGCCAAAAGGGTACAAGAAAAACAAGATAAAGACGAAGCAGAAAGATTAGCAATCGAACATCATCGAAGAGAAGAAATGGAAAAATTGCAAAACGAAGAAGCCCATCGTGCAAGAGAAACTAAAGAAAATGAAGCTCTGGAAGAACATATCAGCAAAGAAGCACAAGAAAAGATCCAACCATCTATGCACAAGGAGCCAACAAGTCCACAAGTCAATAGTCCAAAACCCATGGACACAAATGTGCTAAGCCCACTAACTGGAGGCCACTTGCCATTTCCAGAGCTTCAGCTTACGTCGTTTACCCTATTCAAAGAACATACAGTGGCCCGATTGGACACGATTTTTTTTTATTCAAAGAGAAAGACCATAACATGACAGTCAGAAAAAAGAATGAAAATGATCGCTCAACCAGATATTATCACCATCACAGAAAACAAACTTGTAGAAGGCACTCAAAAGGACCCCAGATTCACAGCTTCCGTGAATGTTGCAGCTGCACAAGCAAGTGCCGACAATGTCGACAAGCTGCTTACCACTATTGAGTGAAACAAAGAAAAAATGTTGAAACTCAAGGCCACCTTGGTAAAGGAACGTGGAGAGACCATTGAGTTAAACACAAAATTATAGGCCACATTATTTGCGAAAGACAATTCCTAGTTGCGTACAACAACCTTAACACAAAAAAGGAAGCATTGATTGTTCAGCTAATGATAATGGAAGGGGAGACAAATGATTTTCAAGCAAAGCTTACAGACTTTGAAACACGTGCATTAGTGGCGAACAACAAGGCCAATGAATTGAAGACTCAAGTAGATAAGTTGTTGAGAGATAAGGAATCACTCATGGAACCGTTCTGGGCACAAGCATGCAAGCTTCAAGAGCAAGTCTCAAACTGTCAAAAAACACTCTTTCAACAAATCTACAATATCAAACAATTCATGGCAAGGATGCAGGAAATTGTTGCATGCTCAATAACAATGCATCAACATTTGATTACTAATGGAAACAAGCTTAACAACCAGTTAACTTGGAGAGAAAATAACCCAGCATTTCCTCCTCACCTCCCTCAAAAAACACTAGGGATCCTAATCGACTAAATGCCGAGATTGATAAAAATCTTGAATAGTGCACAAACTTCTATGAGGAAATCCATCAGGTTCATCATAAATGTCAGCTCCCTATGGCAACCAATATCGATGAGCTCCCCCCGCAAGGATCAGCAGATGGCAGAACTCCAGCAAGTGTTGCAATCAAACTTGGACTACATCAAGAAAATTGGTGCTCTAATAGAAGAAGACAATGACTTCTATGTGACGCAAACATCTACGCATCTCATTTTCCTTGAGGATACCTGCAAGGCTGCACCAACAGAAGTTGCAAATATAGAAACATAACTGTCTTATCATGAAGTGTCTCTAAAACTATTAAAGCCTGATGAATATAATATCATAACTGAAGAAGCTACTGCATGGGCAGACTATATTTCCAATTTAGAAGCGTCCAGGTAATTTTAATTGTAAATATCATTTGTATCTTCTCATATGTACAACACTCAAAGGAAAACTTTGCCTACTATTCTCTTTTTTGCAATTTCACCAGATAACAAACTCTTCCACGGCTATATAGTGGTGAACCAACCCTTTTTGTTGTTCATCTATTCTTCTTTGTCAATGAAAACAAATTTCCCTTCTTAAGAAACTACTACAGAAATGTTTATATGTAATGTGTACTTTTCAATGGATATTATTGGGATTCCTTTTCTCTAAAAAACTTAAATGCTTGTTCATATTTTTGTAACACTGCTATATTTTACTACTTTTTTAGTTCAATGCTCTTCAGTTTCCTTGTTGGCAATGGCTTTTCAAAATAAGCTCATAATGAATTATCCCAAGCAGTAATGATATAAATATTAATGCTGATTTGTAAACTGTGTACTCTCTTTTACATTCATAAAAACAAAGCAGCCAAGCAAAGCGACCTCTCCTCATCTACCTCCACGTTGAATAAATACAACATTTATATTGAGAGCTACGACCACTCCTATTGTGTTGTAAGTCTACATTTTATTGTGCTTTGTTGTGAACTATCTATATTGTCAAAAGACGTGTGAATCTTTGATGCGGTGAGAGTCATTGATAACTAGTTAATTTCCTTGGTTTATTAGTGACTTTCAGAAGATTAATTCATATAGTAACAGGTCTGTTCGCCTTTACATGGTTGAGAAGCATGTGAAGTTTTTATTGTAGACTTGAAATCCTCAATGAGAAGAAAGAAACATATCTAGGTTTGCCACTGTATCTTCCATTCTTGAAGCAAGCATAACGAAGATTCACCACTCCTATTGTGTTGTAAGTTTGCATTTTTATTGTGCTTTGTTGTGAACTATCTATATTGTCAGAAGACGTGTGAATCCTTAATGCGGTAAGAGTCATTGATAACCAGTTACTTTCCTTGGTTTATTAGTAATTTTCAGAAGATTAGTTCATATAGTGACAGGTCTGTTTGCCTTTACATGGTTGAGAAGGATGTAAAGTTTTTATTGTGCACCTGAAATCCTCAATAAAAAGAAAGAAACATATTTGGGTTTCCCATTGTATCTTCCATTCTTGAAGCAAGCATAACGAAGATTCATTTATAACTTAGATTGTGTCACTATCAAGAGCTGGTCCATGAAAGAGTTCTATACCTATACTTGTATATGGAGATTCCTAAATTTATTGCTACAACACATGGCATGAAAGCAAACTTTTGTTCACAAGTAGTTTGTGCAGTTTAGGAGCTATTATAATCATTGTTTTCATTGATATTATTGCAGAAATATTTTTTCAAATTGCTTATATATTCTAGATATAGTAGTAATCTATAGTGTTGAGATTACTACTACAGAGATTGTGAAAAAAGCAATTGTAGTTGGCTCACTGTGTTGATGAACTTAACATTATTTTTTGTTATGGGTTGAGTGCCTATGTCTTTGTAATCTAAGATTGTTACAAACTTTTCTCTTTTCCTACCAGTATCCTTCGTTTCCTATGCCTATGTTTTTGTTCATTCTAACTTTCCTCTTTTCCTACCGGCGTTGTTTTTTCCCCTCAAGGGGCAAATGCTAGTATATTTATTATGTGGATAACATCTTGGAATCATTTTCCACATATTAACATGTCCCAAAATTTTATTATGCAAAGTTTTATAAAAGTTTAAATTATCTTAAACTTTAGAACTGTGAAATCGCTTGCCATGTGTCCCTGATTGCATCAATCGTCATCATAATTATGATGTACGAGAGCTGGCAGAGGCAGGGTATAACTCCATCAACGATCCTTTGGCTCAGATGGGTGTGCTACCAGCTACTGCTTGGATATCTAAGGCACAATTATAGAAGCGTCCTAGTCGCCATAATAGGATAAGCCTTCGCACATGGAGGTGTAAAGTGTGCTTAAGTGCCATGATGAGGGCTTCAATTCGAAACTTGGTGCAGTCGGATCCCAAGCTTTGTCGATGACATGTTGTACGTGATTAGACTGTTACAGAGTCCTGTGATGTGATTTGATTGATGGCCCTTCAGTGTATCCTAATTTCATGGATGGTTGTTAAAATTTTATTTTATTTATCTATCCACATTAATACATATTGTCATACATAGAGTTTAGATACACATTAAAATCTCATGTGCGCAAACCTCGGCTCCGAGATTTATTATGACAATTGAATTTTGAGCACAGGGGCACCCTTCTTGGCTCCATGTGTGAAGCCTAAGTAACAACAATGGGCTCTTCTTTCTCAGAGAGTCTCAATCATGGGACTCCCTAGTCACCGGGGAGGAGTTTTTAGACTCTTTGCAAGATCCAACCCCACCCAGTCGTCGTCCATGGAGGTGCAAACCCTCCCAAAGACCGTTGCCTCAAGTGACTAAAAAAATGATGGAGTGCAAGATGGAGATGGCATTGGTGGAAGCGATGTATGGAACAAAGATATGGAGGTCATTGTCAATGGAGGAGAAGCAAAAAAGAATGATGAACAACGGAATAATAGCGGGCACGATGAAACCTACATAGGCTCTGTCGAACACTATGGTAAACAAGGTAATCCACTTTATGATGCAACGGAAGTCAAGAGCGGAAATATTTATCTTGAGAGACTCTCTGGCCATGGCATATCATGGGTGTCACTTGAATAATCAAAGATCATTCATCGCGATCTATGTAATTCTCCCAATGACGCATCTCTCTATCCAGATTGCATTCAGTCAGATGAGCGTAGCAGATCACAAAGCACTGAAAGTTGTAGTCGACATTAAAAATTAGGGATACAATCATTACAATAGGGGCTTAACAAGAGCATCATATCACTTACAAGAATTGAACATGGGAAGGAAGGGAAACAATCAATCCTCCCAACCACCCAAACTACAACCAATGGACATTACTAACATATATATGTTGCCACCATTACTATGAGTGATTGTACACCCAATATATATATATTTCTATTTCGATGTTGAAAAAGAGTATCCAAGTATATATAACTTGCAGTCTTTGCACGCTGCGACTATTGGTGTTTGGAAATATAATTTATACTCCATCTATTTAAAAAGAATACACGATGATTTTCTTTTTCACACGAAAAAAGACAACTTTTTATTAATAGAAAAGTTGTGTCGAAATTATACAATTCATCAAAAAGATCTGTTATCCAGCTGGAAGCATGAGAGACAAAAAGGACAATAGCCAAGACCATAATGTCCAGCATCATATGCAAGTTACAGGGCTATAATCTGTAAGATCAATAGATAGTGGGTATCCTGGTCGATCTACAAAACACAAGACCAAAAGTTGAGAGACAGCGGGCCAAGACAAACAGGAGGAACAATCCCTTAATAAAAACACACGGAATCCCTCCGCACACAGACATCAGATATGAACTCCTCAAAGTCGATAATCTAGTCCATATGCCCAATCACAAGCTTAGACAACTGATCAACCAAAGTATTGAATTCTCGATAAACATGCTAGAAGGTAACCGGATGGAATACCTTAATTAAATCATGGGTACACCCGAGCCAATGACCCAAAGGAAGAGAGCTAATAGAAACAAGATCAGATGCCCAATCCACAATAATATTTGAATCGCCAAACACACGGATGGATCTCAAGCCCATATAATTGGCGAAGAAGAGAAGACCCCAAATAGCCAATAGCTCAGCACGGGTGTTGGTACCCGGCCCAACTTTCATCTGAAGGGAGTACCACTGATCCACATCCACCCACAGAACCATCCTAGCCCAGCACAGGCCCATCTGCATTGCCCCATCAAAAAAACCCAGAGGACCAAAAATCACCGAAACCGGAACACCAACCCTCCGATACCTCTCATGATGAATACGATGATTAAAGGAAGAAACAAGGGCCTGAATAATACCACAAATCCTGGATGGCAAAAGTAACAGACCATAAAAAATCGCCGAATTCCTAGCTATCCATACCTGCCAGCACGTGACCAATGGAAGATTAGGCCATGGAGGTTTATCCTTCCACCAACGAGCAAGATTAGTTAGAAAGTCAGTCAGATCCCAAGTGAAGAAATGTAACATAACCAAACCAAGGCCCTGCCAGGCCTGCTGGAAATAGGTACAACCACCAAAGAGATGGGTGATATCTTCAATGGCGATGCCCCAAAGAACACAACGCCCAGGCCCGATAAAACCCCTTTTCTGAAGGGATTCCCTAGTAAGAATTTTATTACAACAAACCAGCTAGAAAAAAACATTTAATATTCAAAGGGACACTAGCAGACCAAACCCTCTTATGCCACCACAGACCTAAGTCAGGAAGTGCAGAAGATAGAAGAAGGGAGTAGGCCAAGTCAGCCTGCACAGAACCGAGCTTTCGATTGAGGCTCCAAACCAGCTCGTCAAGATCATTAGATAGAGAGATACCTACCGAATACAATAGCCCAACGTAATGATCCCATTCCACAGCCAAGCAACCAGAGAGACCGAGGTCACAAGATGACCTCCACAAAACCTCCAACGGACCACAAGCCGTGGAAGCATGCGTCAAAACATTAATACCCATGCTATGCAAGAAATTGATAAGGTCAATCGATAGGAAGGAAGATGCAACAAAACCAATAATGGGGTCGATACCGATAAAGATCAGAATCCCCCTCCCAATTTTCCAACAGAGGCCAGAATTGATAACAGGGTAAGCTTTTAAAAGAATGCGCCAGAAAAAAGACCCACCAAGATTCAAAAAACCAGATTGACGAATCCACATAACAACATCCAATCTTTTGAAATATTTGAATTTTATCACCCGGCTCCATAAGCCATGATCGAAAAGTGCATGCCACAGACTGCGAGCACACAGAGACAAATTGAACCAGTCCAGCCGCTTAATTCCCCAACCTCCAAAAGCAGTAGGGAGTGATATGATTTCCCAGGAAGTTAAGTGCCACTTAGAAGTAGTGAGAGAACCCGCCCAAAGAAAATGGAACATAAGACGACGGATAACAGTGATGACAGACAAAGGAACCATGAACAATGAAAACCAATAGACCGGGATGCACTGAATAACATGTTTAACCAGAATAAGATGCCCACCAAGAGATAAATATCGATGACCCCAGGTAGTGAGCCTCCTGCGGATCTTCAAAGTCAACTAGCTCCAGTCAGAGGAGCTATATGCATTAGGTTTGAGCCAAAAACCCAGATATCGGAAGCCCGAATCGAGGTCACAAACCTTATAAGGACAATGCTGCAGAAGTAAACAAGATATAGCCAGATCAACGAAGGCCAAAGTAATAGTCGACTTATGGTCACTGACAAGCATACCCAAGGCACCACAGAAAAGAGACAAGTAAGACTGATAGAAATTCCATTCACAAACCGAACCAACACCAAAGATAAGTACGTCATCAACAAAAAGGAGATGCGAAATATAAAGAGCACATGCCACCTTTATCCCCTTGATATCCTGACGAGAAATACCAGACTTAATAAGAAGACTCAAACCTTCTATGGAAAGGATGAAGAGATACAGGGAAAGTGGAAATCCCTAGTGGACACCCCTGCTACCGCCGAAAAGATGGGAAGGAGAACCATTAATGAGAATGGAAAAGCTTTCCGTAGTGACACACTCCATGATCCAATTGGTGATATCCATCGTTAGGCCAGTTTGAAGAAGGATCAACCGAAGGAAAGTCCAGTCAAGGCGGTCATAGGCTTTATTCAGATCCAAATTAAGGATGAATGACAACAACTTCTTTAGTTTGATAGAATGCATGCATTCTTGGGCAATTCCCATGGCATCCTGAATATGACGTTTGGGGAGAAAACCGAACTGCTCCGCCAAGATGTGCACACCCAAACAAGGCCTAAGCCGATCCGTAATAATCTTGGTAATTAACTTGTACAATAAGTTACATAAAGAGATAGGCTGATAGTCCCCAAAAGTAACTGACCGATCAACCTTAGGAATAAGAGTGAAATAAGTTGAATTCATCTGAGAAGGAATTCACCCATGAACCCGAGATTCATCCACAGCCTCCGTTAATTTGGGCCCCAGAATATCAAAAAAATGCAAGTAAAACTCGACGGTCCAACCGTCCGGACCAGGACTTTTGTCCAAAGAGAAAGCTTTCAATGTCCGCAGAACTTCCTCCACAGAGATCCGACCATTAATACGCACACAATCCTCCTTAGAGAAGAACCGCGGATAATGTTTGATCACCTCTAACTGCTGGTCAATGGGAGGAGCACACGGACAAGAATATATATCAGAGAAATAATCTACCGCCGCACCTTTAAGCGAGCCCGAGTCATAACAGACCTCGTTTGTAGCATTGCGGATCTCCCAGATAGAGTTATTTAAACTCCGCTGGTCGGCAAATCGGTGAAAAAACTTGGTATTATCATCCCCAGACTTCAACCACACCACTCTACTCTTTTGACGCCATGATTCCTCATTAATCACAAGAAGCTTGGCCTTCATCTCTTCCAACTCCACTAGCCAAGACTTTCGAACCTCCGCAAATAAATCTCTATCCACCTTCCCAACCAACAATTGGATCTCAGATGGCCGAAAGAAGTTGATTATTAGTAAGTTTCTTATCCTTCTCCCAGGAGACCACCGCCTCCTTCAACAAAGAGAGCTTAGGGACAAACGTGAGAAACTTCGAACTGCCCGTATGAACAGCCAAACCATCCCATTGCAATTTAATAAACTGTGTGAAGTCCTCATCTCTCAACCAAACGAGATTAAACTTAAATGGGTAAGAGATGAAAGATTTATTAACTTCAGTCTGTAGGATTGATCGCTCGATGGTCGGAGACCCCAGTAGAGTATGACCAGGAACGAAAAACGACCGAAGAGGTTGCACAAAGACTCAGACATATAGAACCGATCCAGTTGTTTTGCCACACCTGCCACCCCGCATCTCCCATTCTCCCGAGTTGGCACTAGCACCGCAGGCACAACATCAACCAGGCCACAAGAGTCAAATCCATCGATAAAGAAATCATCCAATGGGTCCAGCAACTGTCTCGACCCCCAAACTTCCGATGGAGAGATGTAAAATTAAAATCCCCTGCCATAATAATAGGCTTATCCGACAACAAATCCGAAGAAAGGATCCTTTCCCAAAAAGGCCGACGGGAACTGTAAGGACCATAGATGTTGAGCAGACGCAACTCCCGACTGCAACCTTTAAGAAATCCCTCCACCATTAAACCTGCATAGTTGGAGTAAGCCAACAACTCAGCAAGGGCAGGGTTCCAGGCCACCAAAATGGCACCAGAGAGCCCAGAAGAATCCAACGCACACACCTTCCAACACGGTTTAATTCTCAAAAAATGTTTGCATGCATTAGTAGCAGAAATTATAGTCTCTTATAAACAAACAACAACAGGATTGATAACTTCCAGCAAGCGCTTCAAGGCAAAATGTTTAGGGCCACTGCCAAAACCCTGAATGTTAAAGGAGAGCAGGTTCATTAAGTGACCCCATTAAGGGCTATCTCGCCTCTAAGAGCCCGAGTAGTAGTAGAGAAATATGAAATAGGGGAAAGCCCTCTATCGAAAAGGGAGGAAATTGATGGGTTGACAGAGCCATCGACAGACACAAGATCAATGGCAGCCACACGGGAAGAGGAAGACTTCTTAGCCTTACTGGGTTTTCGGATGGTGACATTACCATTGAAGATAGAAGAAATTAGAAAGGAACTCGAAGACTGAAGGTCGTCAGCCGAGTAAATTTGTAGAGGTTTGTTAAGGGGAGACGACAAGTCAGGGGGAGGAGGAGGTGAGCCGGGAGCTTCAGACGGAGGGGAGGAAGAGATGTTGAAACATAAAGGGGAGGGAGAAACATTCGCAGACACAGACAAATTGGGGTCGGGAAAAGATAAAGAGTCGTTGTTAATCAAGACAAGGTCAACAGGTTCAATAGGCCCCAGAACAAGACCGTCAACAAGTACACTCAATCGAGAATGAATAGGGCTCGAAACCACGGGGTCAACAGGGGAAGAGGGGTGTGGAAAGCCATCCAGGGAAGGGGGCTCGTCCGGAGTCGGGCCCAGACGCGGAGAGTTTAGTAGCACCTCTTCAAGGGAATGACAGATTTCTTCAACAAAGATGAATTTTAGCACAACAGGTAGGGTTTGGAGAAACCTACCAACCGACGCTCACGCAGAGTCGGAATCCAAAGGACGTGGAAGTAACATGCCACCAACAAGAAGCTCCAAACCCGCCTCAGGAGCCGAGGACATCTCACGACTGGGGCAAGTCCGGTCCCAGAACATCCGATAGGAAGGCTTGGAGTGACCAGTCCCCTTGCAATGAAAACAACGGAAAGCAATTTTCCAATAGTCCAATGTCTGAATGAAAGACCCACCGTCCTATATGACCTCAACCTCCTCCAGCAGACCATCTTTGGCATCAAGTTCCATAAGTAAACAAGGCGTGCTCCGTTCCGAGCCAAAGAGATGTTCATCCTCAATGAGAATAAAATTACCAATAGCGTTTGCAAGAGTCATGAACCCCTGTAGATTCCAACAATGAAGGGGGAAATCCAGAAGGGATACCCAAAGGTGTCTCTTCAAAAGCTTTTCATGTTTTAGGTTGAATCCCACATGCCAACGACTAAGAATGAAGGAACCATTTCCCACCACCCAGAAATGACGCTTGATGGCCAGCCTATCATTCTTAGACAAAAATTAAAACACAATCCACCTGTTAACAAGAGAGATGACCCTAGGTATATTGGAAATAAAAGGTTTCCAGCATTCCCTCACCCAACCCAACAACGCCTACCGAGACAACTTCAGAAATTCAAACTTACCAATAAGAGCACGCTGGGTAAGGGCCGAAACCATATCAAATGTCATATCTCTGCCCATGACGCATACCGACCGACCTTTTTTCACTTTTTCAAAGGGAAAATCCACTGAGGAGGAGGTCCAAGGGGCACCAGCATATGGGCCTTTAGACAAGCCGAGCTTACCCTTCAATGTAGGTTTAGGAGAGCCAGCCAGAGACGAATGGGCTGAAGGCCCCTCCGATGAGAACGAGGGAAAAAAGGAAACACAGAGGCTAGGGTTAGTCTTAACCCCCAGACAATGTGGGTTAACCCCATGGGTTGACCCACTAGACGAGCTAAGGAGGTCGGAACTTAGATGGCCAGAGCTCAGGTGACCACCACCCCCAGGCTCCGACGGAGGTTGACCCATGAAAATCGGAGAAACCCTGACAATAAAATTGAAAAATAAAAAAACCCAGGAGCAGTGTATAATAAACAATTCCCACTTTTTACTGGTCGGTACTAGGCCGGTCCTAAAAGGACCCTTCGGACTCCAGGTTCCATTGCTCAGCTGGATAAACCTCGACAATAACACGACAATAGGAGGACACACAGGACGTGATAAAGGGAAGAAGAAACAACCAAAAAATCCCAAAACTCCACTAAAAAGACAGGGCGAACACCCATACCACAGGGTAGAGACCCGAGAAAAAACACTTAAACCAAGGACCCGTGAGTCCACAAGTCCACCGGCCCAGACTACGAACGATAAAAACCAGTCCACCCAGCAGGCTTAACCCACCAGTGAACCCGAGCATCGTGCCGAAACCCTCACAGAGCTCGTGTACCAGCACCTCCAAGGACACCGCCATAAAAAACCTCACAGAGACCATGAACCAGCACCACCTCCATCCTCAACTCCATTCCTAGACTTCAATTTCTCGACTTAGCAAGTAGATCACGCAAACTCATATACGCATTTGAGTATGTTAATTGATGATATCTAGGTTATGTGTCGTATGTACAAGCATTGTTCATAGTGGTGTTCACCATGTAGTAGATATCTGAGATATGCATGTATCTTGTATCTACTTTATCGGGACTATATACGTGCAATGAATGAAAACTAGGCTCCCAAGCTATTCAAAGCTCAGTAGTATGTGTCGTATGTACAAGCATTGTTCATAGCGGTGTTCACCATGTAGTAGATCTCTGAGATATGCATGTATCTTGTATCTGCTTTATCAGGACTATATACGTGCAATGAATGAAAACTAGGCTCCCAAGCTATTCAAAGCTCAGTAGTTGGCGAGTTCGATGTCCATTAATTGCAAATTGTACGGCATGGATTTCAGAGTAATTTAAGAGTTTGAGTGTTTTTGTATTATTTATTTATCGGAATGGTTATATAATGATATTTTATATTTCAATAAAATTAACATTAAAATATGTATCTGTATTATATTCAGTATTGCAAAAGTGTTTTGATATATATAAAACACTTACTGAAATAAATTATAACACGTGTAAAATAAATTTTATATTTATATTTACAAATAACATATAAAATAGTAAAATAATTAACTTTTATATTAATATATCACTAAATAAAAAGTTATCATCATTATATACCTATGCAAATATGTAAAAGATAAATCTTTATTAACATTAAAACCACTCTTTCCATGATTCAACTCACATAAACATTGTACTACCAGTCCCCATTTAGAAGATAAAATAGAGATACATTATACATTGATATGAGTCAAGTAACTTGTTTTATAAAGTATTATGGCGTGTTTTGCTTTATTCACGTTTTGTTTAAGTACGTGAAGTCATATCTAATCATGTGTGGGTAATATTGTTAGGTGTGGGTGGGAATGATTACTTTTTCATAGGGCAATGATTTATTAACACCACACCAAATTATACAAGCACGGTTGAATTAATACTGATATATCTAAGACTTGAGAACCAACTTAATCACATGAGGGAATCGCTAGGGCATTGAAGAGAGGGTTTTCTGTAGGGTGCGAAGTTTGTCCAGAGGCTCGTGCCCACGTGGTAGGGGCCGTATCCCCTGCAGGTTTATGTCGGGAGCCCCAGGTCGCGATGCCTGAGGGGATGACGTCGGCGGAGGATGGTGAGGGGGCTCGAGTGAGTGAGGATGCAGCTCGGACAACCATTATTAAGTGAAGGTTGGGCCCCGACGACTGCCTTCCAAAGACTTCTGCCATTCCGACCATCCAGATCCAAGCTGAAAAGGTGAGAGAGAAAGTCGAGCAGTGGAAGGAAAAGGCCTAATTGGAAAATTCGTGGTTATATGGCCCAAGGAAAAAGATCTGGTCCAATGGATTTGTTGATGTATATGTAACTTCGGAATGTATTTCATATATATTTATTGTACCCTTATAAGAGATGTGTTATTCCTCTATAAGGAAGTGTCGTCATGTGGATTGACAAGTGTCGCAAGTGTGTGTACTTGCCGATGGGTTATTAGACCACCATGTGTGGGGTTGGCCCTTAAATATATATTATATTATGGATGTATCTAGATAGATAAGTCGGCCCCATAGTGTAACTGGGCAAACAGGTTAGTATAAATAGAGATCGGGAGATCTCTATTTTGATCATTCAGAAAGTCACACTTCTCTCACTCAGAAAGTGGTGCACTAGTGAGGAGGAGGATCATCTGCTACTAGGAGACTATCTCAATGCATTTTGGTTGTACTTTGGTTGACCCATTGCTCTCTCTATCTCTGAGGAAGTTGTGGGGTTTTTCACCTTAGGGATTTCCCCACGGAAACTCTGTGTCTCTTGTCTCTCATGCTTTTGATTCTTGTGATGCTTGTCATGCTTATTCTGATTGTTATGCATTGATATATTGTATATGTTATTCTCTCAGTGAAGATGCTAGAGTATTGTGAATTAATGCTCAAAATTTAACATGGTATCAGAGCTAACCTGAGAAGAAGACATTTTGCAGTGACGGAAACTTGAGTTTCTTGTTTATTGGGTTTCTCTCCACAGATTTTGGAAAAGCAGTATAGTAGATTGACTCTACTCATCAAGGAGAATCCATCTGTCCAATCAGAATTCAATTCTGAGCATTTTCAGACTTGGCCCTAAAACTTAGGGTTTCCACAAAAATAGGAATTTCTGACATTTGAAGACATAGCTGGAAGCTCCTTGCAAAAATCAAATTTTAGAGCTTTGGATCGAGATTTTTGGCTGGGTAGATCTCCGGGAAACTCAAACCCTAATTCAGGGCTCTCCCTAGTGAACCCGGGAGGACAAAAAGGCAAATCTGAAGGGTAAAGCTTTGTTGATCTCAAATTATGAATACACCAGGCTGATCAGCTCATCAAGGCACATCTTTCTATCCTTTCAGAAAGTTGAAATTCACATTTTGAATTTTTAGGGTTTTTTTGACAAACCCTAATCCGGGACCAGATCCAGTTTTCAGCATTTCAAGTGGTAAGACCTAAATCTTTTCTATTTCCATTTGAAGTACTCTTTAAGATGTCTCACCACACCAAGCTTGAGGATAAGCTTGAAGGGGCTGATAACTTCCGAGCTTGGAAGTATAGGATTGGGTTAATCCTGGAAGAAAATGAGTTGGACTCATATATAAAAGAAGACATCCCTATCCCAGAGGATGAAGAGGCTAAAGTATTGCATAAGAAGAACTTGGTCAAGGCAAAGAGAATCATTGCTGATTCTATCAAAGACCATCTCATACCCCATGTGTCTTCTCTAAAGACACCCAAAGAGATGTTGGACTCTTTGACCAAGCTATTTGAAGGGAAGAACATAAATCGGAAGATGACCCTGCATAACCAATTGAAAGGAGTAAAGTTTAAGAATGGAGAAACCATTCAATCTTATTTTTCAAGGGTCTCCCAGATCAAGGAACAACTAGAAGCAGTGGATGAAATGGTGGAGAATGGTGAAGTTGTCATGACCACTCTGAATGGCTTACTTAGGTCATGGGACTCCTTCATTCAAGGAATCTGTGCAAGAAAGAAGTTGATTTCCTTCAGTAGACTACGGGAAGAATGGTCACAAGAAGAAGCAAGGCTTGTGGCACGAGAAGAAAAGATGGGGAATGAAGATCAAGCTCTCATAGCTCACACCAAGAAAGGGAAGTCCAAGAGAGAGCCATCTCACTCCAAGAAATCTTCACATCACTTCAAAGAAAGAAGAACATGCTTCACCTGTAATGAGAAAGGACATATTGCCATAAATTGTTCCAAGAACGAGAAGGACAACAACAACTTCAACAAGAAGAAGAAGGGTAGCAAAAGAAGGTTTCATGCTCATGCTGCCGAGGATGATGAACTACCCAAGAAGAAGGCTAGGGCAGAAAGTGATGATAGTAATGATGACTCATCAAGTGAAGAAGAGTATGTTCTAATCTCTGCTCTCACAGGTATTATCTCCCATGGTTGTAATGATTGGTTAATTGACAGTGGGGTTTCCAAACACATGACTGAGTTTAAGGAATCTTTTGTGCACCTACCTGAACATGAATCACCCCATAAGGTGAAACTTGGGGATGATTATCAATACCCAATCAAAGGAAGTGGTGAAGCCTCCTATAACCTAGATTCTGGAAAATCTTTGAAGATAAAAGAAGTCCTTTATGTACTTGGGCTCAAGAAGAACTTACTCTCCATCTCTGCATTGGATGCAAAAGGCATGAGGGTTGCATTTGTAGATGGCCAAGTCCTAATGTGGCCAAAGGGTAAAACAATCAATGATGCAGTAGTGATTGGAGAGCAAGAGGGAGGTTTGTATAAATTGAAGGGTCAACCTGAACATGCCATGGTACATGAATCCATGGAGCCAAGTGAACTTTGGCATAGAAGACTTGCTCATATGCATTATAGGGCACTTCCAATTGCAAGCAAGGCTGTAGAGGGTCTTCCTGAAATCAAGACCAAACATGAAGGTGTTTGCAAAGGATGTGCAAAAGGTGAGAACATTAAGAAGGATTTCCCAAGCAGTGAAAGCAAGGCAAAAGATATCTTGGAAATCATCCACTAAGATGTATGTGGTCCCATGTCATCCAGTTCTGTGAGTGGGTATGTTTACTATGTCTCTTTTATTGATGACTTCTCCAAGAAGACTTGGGTATACTTCTTGAAGAACAAAGATGAGGTGCTTGATAAGTTCAAGGAATTCAAAACCTTGATGGAGAATCAAACTGACAAGAAGATCAAAACATTCAGATCCGACAATGGTGGAGAATTCACCTCAGGTGACTTCAAGAAGCTTTGCAGTGATTCAGGGATTAAGAGGGATTTGACTGCTCCTTATAATCCTCAACAGAATGGAGTTGTAGAAAGGAAGAAAAGAACAATCATGGAAGCAGCAAGGGCAATGCTGCATGACCAGGATCTACCTATGCATCTATGGGCAGAAGCAGCTAGAACAGCTGTATATGTGTAGAACAGAGCACCCCACAAGATATTGGACAACAAGACACCAGAAGAGGTCTTTTCTGGTAAGAAACCTGAAGTCAGCCATCTCAGAATATTTGGTTGTCCAGTATTCACTCATGTCCCAAAGGAAAAGAGGACCAAACTAGATCCTTCAGGAAAGAAGGGTATCTTTGTGGGTTACAGTGAAAGCTCGAAGGCTTACAGAATATACTTTCCAGGGTTCAAGAAGATTGATGTCAGCAGGGATGTGACATTTGATGAAAACTCAACATTCATCAAATCAAGGAAGGCACCTATCGAAGTTTATGAAGAACCTAAGGAAACTAGATCTCAAGACACTACCATGACTGAAGCAATTCCAGAAGTTGTTCATGAGTTTGAAGATTCGTAAGAACCTGTAGATCCACCTCGTGAGGGTAACTCTCATAAGAGGAAACCTGCATGGGCTAAAGAGCTCATTCAAAATGCAGAAAGATTTGGCATTCCAGAAGAAGAACACAGAGCAAAGAAGAGAACCAGATCACATAGCAGCTATGTTGCTTTACTCTGTGATATTATGAACAAAGAACCTTCCAGTTATGAAGAAGTAGCGGAAAAGAAAGAATGGAAGGATGCCATGGTTGAGGAATACCAATCAATAAGGAAGAATGATGTTTGGGATGTTGTCCCAAGACCTAAAGAGAAGTCTGTTGTGACTTCCAAATGGATCTACAAAATCAAGCATGCTGCAGATGGCAGTGTAGAGAAATACAAATCAAGATTTGTAGCTCGTGGCTTCTCTTAGAAAAAGGGAATAGATTATGAAGAAACCTTTGCACCTGTAGCCAGTTATACTTCCATTAGAACAGTACTTGCCCTGGCTGCAGCAATGAAATGGAAAATACACCAGATGGATGTCAAGACTGCCTTCTTGAATGGTGTAGTTGAAGAAGAAGTATATGTGGAGCATCCACTCGGTTTCGAAATACACGACAGGGAGTCATATGTGTGCAGATTGAAGAAAGCCTTGTATGGCTTGAAACAAGCTCCCAGAACTTGGTATGGTAGGATGGACAGTTTCCTATCTAGTTTGGGCTTTACCAAGAGTAAAGCGGATTCCAACCTTTACTACAAGGTTGAAGAAGGGAATCCTGTGATTCTACTCCTGTATGTGGATGACTTATTTGTAACAGGAGATGATAGATTGATTACAGATACTAAGAGGAAGCTTGCTGTTGAGTTCGATATGAAAGATTTGGGAATGATGCATTATTTCCTAGGTATGGAGGTGTGGCAGAGTGCAGGTGGGATCTTCCTTGGTAAAGGGAAGTACACAGTAGATATCCTGAAGATATTCGGAATGATGGATTGCAAGGCCATGGCCACACCTATGGCATCGAATTTGAAGCTTCTATGTGATGCTTCATCTGAGCCGGTTGATGTCTCTATGTATCGTCAGATGATTGGGTCCTTGATGTACCTGACGAACACGAGACCAGATATTTGCTTTGCTGTGAACACATTGAGCCAGTTCCTAATGGATCCGAGGAGTGTTCACCTGGTTGTTGTAAAGCATGTTCTGAGGTACCTGAAGGGTACAGTGGATTATGGGCTCAAGTATGAAGTGAATCAAAAGTTTAACCTGCAGGATTATGTTGATTAATATTGGGCTGGCAGTGCTGCAGATAGGAAGAGCACATTTGGATGCTGCTTCAGTATGGGATCAGGTGTGATCTCTTGGTTTAGCAGGAAGCAGTCCTGCGTAGCACTGTGTACAGCTGAGGTAGAGTATGTTGCAGCCTGTTCAGCTAGTTGTGAGGCAGTATGGCTATGGAAGCTACTGTCTGAGTTATTTGATCTCCCATTGGATGCTACTGGTATCTTCTGCGATAACCAGAGTTGTGTGAAGCTGTTTGAGAACCCAGTGTTTCATGATAGGTCGAAACACATAGAGATCAAATATCACTATATCATGGATATGGTGCAGAGAGGAGCTGTGAAGCTCTTGTATGTTGCAACGAACGAGCAAATTGCAGATGTGATGACGAAGCCACTAGCCAGGGTGAAGTTCGAGTACTTCAGGGAGAGGCTTGGTGTTCTTCAGATCGAGGACACTTCGAGGAAGAAGTGATGGACACATTTGCTGAAGCCATTCCAAGCATTTTGGAAGGAGGATCCTTCACATGGCTGTGGATGTAAGCGTTGGATGATGAGCATCAGGATGATGTTCTAGCTTCTGCTTTGTATGATCAGTTGGATCATTTATATGTATATGTATGTACGCATCATGTTGGATGCTAGATATGATCAGTTGGATCATTTATATGTATGTACGCATCATGTTGGATGTTGGATATGATCGGTTGGATCATTTGTATGTATTTTGTATATGCATCATGTTGGATGCTTGGACCATGTATCTGTATATGTATCAAGTGGATACATTGTATGATCAGGTAGATCATGTATATTGATATGTATTAGGTATGATCAGGTAGATCATGTATGTTGATGGATACATTGTGTGGATCATGTATCTATGTATCAGGTGGATACACGTTGTATGATGATATGTATCAGGTAGATACTTGGTGTGCATCAGATGGATGCATTGTATGATCAGGGTGATCGTGGATGACGAGCTTCTCCAGATGACATGGAGCAGGATGTTGCAGTGATGATGATTAGGATGATCATGTGTACATCAGGATGATGTATGGTGAGTATCAAATGATACTTTGTGGCCGTGGATCAGGTTGTGCAGATGAGCATGTCTGGGAGATCCTATAGGTTGGAGTTGCGTACCCATAACAACCTGGGATGCTTTTTCAAGACATTGCTCTGGGAGGACATGTAATTTGTGCCCTGGGAGATCTTCAGGTTAGAGTTGTGTACCCGTAACATCCTGAGATGCTCTTGTGAGGTTTTTCCCTATGGCATGTAATTTGCTCCTGGGAGATCTGGACAGGATGAAAAAGACCTCAGATGCTTCAGCTAGGTTTTTCCATGACCACATGTAATTTGCTCTTGGGAGATCTGGACAAGATGAAAAAGGCCTCATATGCTTCAGGCAGGTTTTGTGGTGGACCACATGTAATGTGATCCTGGGAGATCCGACAGGTAGAGCTGTGTGCTCGTAACAACCTGGGATGCTTCAGCCAGGTTTTGTGGTGAGATCACATGTAATGTGCTCCTGGGAGATCCGACAGGTAGAGCTGTGTGCTCGTAACAACCTGGGATGCTTCAGCCAGGTTTTGTGATGGGTCACATGTAATGTGCTCCTGGGAGATCCAACAGGTAGAGCTGTGTGCTCGTAATAGCCTGGGATGCTGCAGCCAGGTTTTGTGACGCACGTAATAAGTCTTGAGGATTCCACGGTATGGCCAGTGATGATGAAGACCTGTAGGTGGTGGGCCTACATCCAGTATGAAAAAGGATTGGCTCTGTAGAACTTCCTATGATGAGTAGAGTTAGAGATTGGTTGAGATAGCAGTAGCAGTGACGATGATGATGACGATGATCCCGAGAAGAAGACTTGTCTAGAAGAACTGTGTCAAGAAATACCTTCCTAATTAAGAGGGAGTGTTTATGTATATGTAACTTCAGAATGTATTTCATCTATGTATTTCATATATATTTATTGTACCCTTATAAGAGATGTGTTATTCCTCTATAAGGAAGTGTCATCATGTGGATTGACAAGTGTCGCAAGTGTGTGTACTTGTCGATGGGTTATTAGACCACCATGTGTGGGGTCGGCCCTAAAATATATATTATATTATGGATGTATCTAGATAGACAAGTCGGCCCCATAGTGTAACTAGGCAAACAAGTTAGTATAAATAGAGATCGGGAGATCTCTATTTTGATCATTCAGAAAGTCACACTTCTCTCACTCAGAAAGTGGCGCACTAGTGAGGAGGAGGATCATCTGCTACTAGGAGACTATCTCAGTGTATTTTGGTTGTACTTTGGTTGAGCCATTGCTCTCTCTATCTCTGAGGAAGTTGTAGGGTTTTTCACCTTAGGGTTTTCACCACGGAAACTCTGTGTCTCTTGTCTCTCATGCTTTTGATTCTTGTGATGCTTGTCATGCTCATTGTGATTGTTATGCATTGATATACTGTATATGTTATTCTCTCAGTGAAGATCCTAGAGTATTGTGAATTAATGCTCAAAATTTAACAGGATTAAAAATACGTGGAATCCAAAAGGTCATTATGATCTACAGCTTGGAGCCAAGGGTTTCTTTACTATTATATTTTTTAATGTGGAAGATCGGGATAGGATTCTAGAAGGTGGGCCATATTTCTTCCTTTTTGCTGGTCTCTACCTGCGTCCTTGGAATGAACGTTTTAACCTAGAAACAGAAGATATGAAAGTCGCTCCAGTTTGGATCAGATTATTCTCTCTCCCCGAGGAGTTTTGGGATATTGAAATCTTGCAAGCTATTGGTAACTCTTTGGGGGAATTTTTCAAAGTGGCTGAACAAACGAAACTTCAAAGGTATACCTCTTATGCCCATATATGTGTTTATATGGATCTTTCTAAGGAGCTCCCAGAAGCCATAAGCCTAAATTGGGAATATGAGGAATGGATTGAGTCGCTTGACTATGAGCACTTCCATTTCGTTGCAGGCTTTGCCATGAATATGGCCACTTTGGAAGAAATTGCCCTAAAGGTGATCAGGCGAAATTGTCCCCTCAGTCCGATAAGCCTAGCACCACGGATATGGAGGGTTTTACTGAAATCCGTGGTTGCAGAAAGAATAAATTGGGGGACTAGGCTCGAAAAGGAAAAGAAAAGGTTGACCTAGGGTCTACAAGTAAGAACCCGTTTTAGATCTTGGAGGATGTGGGTGAGCAAGGTGCGAGTGGGAAATATGGGAAGGATCTACGGAAGCTGGAGGAAGATACAATCATGGAGAACTAGAGCTAGTGCTAGGATCCAAAAGATCCGCCAGCAACAATTGAAGAAGATGGCGAGGAGGATTTGGATCTGGGAGATCTGGATCTAGATGCTCTCGAGAAGGAATGCGACAAGAGGGGGAAAGGCTATGTCACTAGAAGGCAGGTAGAACTCCTCCGGGATGCTATAATCAAATCGAAGGCTAGCCAGAAATTGGGTATAGCGACAGAGCCCCAAACTGGGAACAAACGAAAGTCTCTTGCTGAGGATTTGAAGCAGGGAAGGAAGTCCAACAAGCAGAGAATTGCATAAATTGGTGTAAAGCTTATTGAGTCCGGCCAATACCCGACGATCAGGGTGGCCTTCTCTGAAGTCAATAAGGTTTTTTTCAATGAAGATTATTTCCTGGAATATTAGAGGGTGCAATCACCCCAGGAAGCTAAAAACGTTAGCAAGAAAGGTGAAACAAGAAAAACTTGATATTCTTTTTATTCAGGAGACCAAATGCTCTTCTAGTTCCATGGAGCGATTAGGGAAAAATATTTGGAGAGGTTGTGAGGTAATGGTTATTGATGAGTGTGGTATGGCTGGGGGCCTTGTGGTCTTATGGAGACCCCTATCTATCTCACTATCAAATTAGCGGGCCAATAGATTCTACCTGATGGATGATTTTGTGGAGACCGACTCTAGGACCTCAGGTTCCCTAGTGAATGTCTATGGTCCAAGCTCTTCGCCTGCAAGGAGGAATTCCTGCAATTCTTTTATTGGTTGTTTGTTCAGGCTGAGAACGGGTTGTGGATTGTTGGTGGGTATTTCAATCTTATCACATCCCTTAATGAGAAGAAAGGAGGAAGGAGGTCTCTTGACAGATTCCAAGAAATCTTTCGTGATGTGCATAACCGCAGTCCCTTCATTGATGTAGAAACTGGGAATGGGTGGTATACCTGGAACAATAAAAGGGGTGGGGTCATCTAGTGGCGTCTAGAATGGATCGGTTCCTGACAACGGAAGACATTGCTTGTGGGAAGGGCGAGGTCAATGGCAGTGTCCTTCCGTCGGTAGGCTTTGATCATTGGCCCGTGTCTTTAATATGGGATCTATCGAACTTTGCGCTCTTTAAGCCTTTCTGCTTTGAGCAATTTTGGTTGGAACACAAGGAATTCAATGATTTAGTGAGACAATGGTGGCAGGAATTGGTTCCCCCAGAGGGTTCCAGTATGTATCAATTCCAACATAAGTTAAAAGCCCTAAAAGCAAGGATTTGGACCTGGAACAGGGAGGATTTTGGCAATATTTTTCAGGACAAAAAGAAATTGTGTGAGGATTTAGATCTTATTCACAGGAAGGGTACGGAGGAAGGGTGGGATGAGAACCTTCGTGAACAAGAACATGTCCTCCTGGAGCTCTTGGAATCTCGAGAACGACAAGAAGAGATATTTTGGAAATAGAAATCGCGCAATCAGTGGTTGCAGGAAGGTGAAAAGAATACTACGTTCTTTCACAATACTGTTGTTCAAAACCGCCACAGATCCAAAATCCTTAGGATTCGCAGATATAATGGGGAGCAGGTAGAGACCAAAGGATAAATAGAGGAAGAATTAGTCACCCACTTTGAGGCGGTGCTAAAAGAGGATAGACCGAATTGAGACCATGAAATAGCTCAAATATCCAGCCTTGTCCCTCGCCTGGTTACTAGGAAGCATAATGAGATGTTGAAAAAGACTATATCTATGCGAGAGATGGAGGAAGCGATGAATCAGATGGCTCTGGGGAAAGATCCTAGTCCTGATGGGTTTACAACCAATTTTTTCCATCATTTTTGGGATCTTGTCAAGGAGGAGGTGCTTCAGGTTGTGTAAGAATCACGCTGCATTCAGGGGGTGTTGAAAGCTTTTAATGCCATCTTTCATTCGTTGATCCCAAAAAAAGAAGGTGCGGAATCTCCGGGGAAGTTTCGCCCAATTGCCTTGTGCAATGTTATCTACAAAATCATTTCTAAGGTAATATCCAATAGGCTTAAGCCCCTCCTACCTATTCTTATCAACTCGGAGCAATCTGGGTTTGTTGAAGGGCGTCAAATAGTAGATGGCATTATTTTGGTTTAGGAAATCATGCATTATCTAAAGGTCACAAAGAAATCGGGCATTTTGATCAAATTGGATATAGCCAAGACTTATGATAAACTCAGTTGGGAGTATACGCGGGTGGTGCTGCGGGCATATGGTTTTGATAGGGAGTGGGTGTCCTAGATCATGAATCTGGTCTCTACTCCTTTTTACTCCATCCTCCTTAATGGGTCCCCATCCAAGCTTCTTCAGGCTACTCGGGGTATCCGCCAAGGTGATCCTTTGTCCCCCTTCATGTTTATCTTAATTTCAGAAGGTCTTAGTAGGCTCTTGCAATCCCAGCCTGTGGTAGGGAGACTTAAGGGGCTTCAACTTCATGTTGGCATGGCTAAGCAGACTCATCAACAGTTTGTAGATGATACTATGCTTATGGGGCACCCTTTAGTCCAAGAAGCTCGAATCTTCAAAAACAACCTCTTGTTGTTTGCAAGAACTTCGGGTTTGGAAGTTAATACTGAAAAATCTCATGTGTTCTTCTTCAATTCTTACTCCCCAACTCAGCGCAATATCATTGGGATCCTGGGTTTTTCCCGTAGCTCCTTGCCCTCAAAATATTTGGGGGTTCCTTTGGCGGAAGGGACGATCCGGAGAGTTTCTTGACAGGATCTATTAGATTGCATAAGGAATAAATTGGCTAACTAGGCGCTTCGACCTCTCAACTTCCACGGTCGATTAATTCTCGTCAAAGCAGTTCTCTAGGAAATGTCGGTCTACTTGTTCTCAATGCTCTCTGCCCCCAAATTGATCCTTAAAGAAATCCGGGGCCTTCAAAGGAATTTTCTTTGGGGCGGGAGGGAACCCAAGGCCAAGTTTGCGTTGGTAGGCTGGGATAATATTTGCAGATCTAAGGCTAAAGGAGGTTTGGGTCTCCAGGACCCAGAGGCTTTGAGTGTGGTCTATGGAGCAAAAATCTGGTGGAGGTGGTGTACTCACAGGTCTGAGCCATGGGCTTGTCTGTGGCACATCAAATATGCCAGGGATCGGGAGCAAGGGTAGCTGATCAGGTTCAATGAAGTTAAAAATGGTTCTAATATTTGGCTAAAAGCCTTCTCTGGGCGACACCTTGTCCAAAATCATTGCTTTTGGGAGATTCATGATGGGGATAGGGAAAAATTCTGGGATGATTCCTGGAATCAGTTGTCTAAGATTGGGGATGATCCTAGATGGATGACAATCAAAGAAAAAGGTTTGGAGGAGGGTAAAACTAAGGTTCACCACTACTGGGAACCTCTTGATCAGGATGGCTATAGGAGTTGGCTCAATTTGAGAGGTTGGGAGGATTTCATCGCAGCTGAGACTCTTGACAGCTTTAAAACCATGTTGCAGGAAAGGTTCATTCGGTGTAACAACTCTCCAGATAAATTGCGCTGGGGCACCTCCCAGAGAGGTACTTTCAATATCAAGGAAGCTTATGACTTCTATATAGAGTATGCTCTAGAAGACGATCATATATGGGGAAAAGTGTGGGGGATGAACAAGTGGCCCAAAATTGGGACTTTCTGCTGGCTTGTTTGATGGAAACGAATACTAACTAGTGAAAATCTGAGGAAGCGTGGCATTCTGGGTCCATCTCGGTGTGTTCTTTGCCTTAACTCGAAGGAATCCTTAGGTCACCTTTTGGATTCTTACCCTTTTTCCTCTTCTCTGTGGGATAGGGGTGCTTTGATTTTCAGGCGTAGTAACTAGTTCCGAGGGCTTCTGAACCAATCTTTAAAATCTTGGGATCTTAAGGATTTTTCGAATCCTATCATCAGATCCCTTTGGATGATGTTTCTAGGTATGGTTATGTGGGCGATTGGAAAGAGCGGAATGGGCGCATATTTTGGGATAAGAGTCATCAGGAAGAGGAAACCATATGAGGGAAACCATAAGAAGTGCTCAGTGGGATGATAAGGACAAGGAATTATCTGATGGCGATCTCAGGATTGCGGCTGGTTGGGGAATTAGCCGAGCTGACTTGGAGGGGCTAAGGAGTCGGAAAAAACTATGCCGTCCAGTTATTCCCACACGCTGGTCACTCCCTCCCCCTTTTGTCTTTAAACTCAATTTTGACGGGGCTTCCCATGGTAACCCTGGGTTAACCGATTTTGGGAGGACCTATCGGGATTCTGCGGGGGTCGTGCTGAAGGTTTTCTTTGGTTATGTGGGTCACGATTCAAATAACGTGGCAGAGCTAGAAGGGCTCATTCAGGGTATCGAGGTGATTATCTGTGAGGCTTGGTTTTCGGTTATTATCAAAGGAGACTCCATGATTATTATCCAGATGGCCAAGAAACTCCTTTGTGGCCAATCGTCGGAAAAGGTGTCTTCTAGCTGGCGCCTCTTGGCTCGTCTTGAATATCTTTGGGAATTTCTTGTCCATCAAACTGCCTTGTCTTTTTCCCACATCACGAGAGATGCCAACAAAGTGGCAAATCTCCTCACTAACACTAGTGTGGAAGCTGGTAGGGCCATCAAGTGTGGCACGCTGGCGGATTTCGATAATGAACCTTGGTTTGGAAACTGCTGCCACCTAACAGAGGTACACCTGGAAAACAACAGACAGGTGGCTCGGGTAGCCCTTGAGAATCGAGAAGGTGATAACAGGTGGCAAGCGGCAGTTATGAGGGGGTCTCGTGGCCCCGGCCAATCATGATTGAACTGACATTTGCTGACCTCTTATGCTGTGATGCAGGCATAAGAAGGTACAATTTGAAGCGTAGGAGATCCGGTAGATTGGATTTGTACAGCCCTTTCTGTACCTTCCGCTGCCTTCTGTTCTTGATTTCACATGGGATGTTCTACATCCTGGTTCATGCGCCGTATTCCATATCGTCTAACCATTATTCTGCATTTACTCCCATTATGGCATCTTATCCTTTAAAACAGGATGACCTCCCTTGTTTGTCTATCTATTTTCATCCCTTCCTGGCTGTGTGTTGTTCTCAAAACAGTGCCAATTGATGCAATGAGTGCAAGGGTTGGTCTTACCCCGAGGTCATCCTCCGAAGCGTTGGGTTTTGAGAATCATGACTCCAAAGAGTGCTGCTCGTTCCAGGTAGGTGAAGAGTGATGAGGGGGTTTGGGAAGCAGGTTGTTGGTGACTCTTCTGAGGACCGTAAGGTTCGGGGATGCAGGGTGACACATGCTTCTGCTAAGTCCAGGGCCAAGGAATCTGCAACATTTTTTCGGAATTGTATACCCTCTGTCATCCGGGATGATATTGAGACGGTTGCGAAAGAATTATGGGAGACTGTCCAGGCGCTTCCAATTGATAAAATTCGCAGTGAAGTTGAAGACTGGGTGATTGACCCCGGGTTGACTACAAGTAGAGCATCGGCCTATGAGAGGATGATTTTGACCTATTGGGTGACGAAGAACTTGCTCGCTCATGTATTCATGTGTTAGGATATTCCTATACTCCATCCTAGTCCCACCAGTATTTTGATCATTTACATTTTTAATCATGCATGCACTTTTAGGGTTTGCATGCATCATTAGGGTTTGCATGCATTCCAGTCATCAGTCCAACACCTAGCCCTCAGTTAGCCAGCCACCGAGAGCTTCTCACTGATAAGTTTTAGCCATCCAGTTGCTTAATGCGCCCTTCTTCCTTGATTTTAGGAAGCAACTCGCCCTTCTTCACCTACCAGTCTAGTTGTCTTCAGTTTATACTCAGTTACACTCAGTTACACTTAGTTACACTCAGTTGCACTCAGTTGCACTCAGTTACACTCAGTTACACTTAGTTACACTCAGTTACACTCAGTTACACCTACCAGACTCAGTTTGACTGATGGTTGATAGCTACTTGAGCATTGATGACTCCACTGATGATGATGAAGACTTCTAGTTGTGCTCCAATGACACTCCATTGATCTTTTGATCACTCCACGAAGGCTAATTCGAATTGCCACCTTAGGCATTCGAATTCCTCATGCATTGTATTATTTATTTGTCCATTTGTGATTAATGAATTAGTGTGTGTGAAGTATTTTTGCTTCTATCTGAGTTCTAGTGTATTATTATTCTGTTGCTCATTATACTGCATTGACCACTCTTCTTCTATTTTCTTGCTTAATCAATTACTTTCTTGTGAGGTATACATCATCTCTTAGATCTGCTGTGAGGATTTTCACATGGTATCAGAGCACGTTGAGAGTATTGTTTATCTCCATTCTTGAGAGTTTTTTGCAGGTTATTACCAAGATTTCGAGTGCAGCAGTTGCAGCAGTAGCAGTTGCAAATATTCTCTATTGTTTTTGCAGGTATTCTATAGCTTCTATGTATTCATCAGGAATTACTCCTCTTTCTCCATTCAATGATGATGAATGGAAACCAAGAATGATAGCATACTTGAAGATCCATGATCTCTTTGATTGTCATTTTGAAAGAGAGTTCGAATCCCCTGAAGAGAAGATTGATTGGTTAAATAAAGGTGATGGAGCCTTTGGAGCAATGATGCTTTCTTTGCCTGAATACATGAGATTCCAATACCAATACTGTGATGTTGTTGAAACTCCATCAGAGTTATGGGCCCATCTGGATGACAATTTTGGCAGAAAGAATGAAGGGATTGGTCCAAACCCATTCGAAAGCAAGCAAAGTGATGCATTTGCTCCCCTTGATGGTCTCTCAGATCATGCACCAGTATCATCTCATATTGAAGTTGTTCACAAAGAACTTGAAGATTATACACTCATGCTCAAAATTTCTTCTCTTTCTGTGCCAGCTCACACTCTAGATATTGCAAAAGGTCCTAAATCCTCTCTTGCACTAGAGTCTGTTGGTTTGCATCATGATCACATGATTATTTCGGAGGTCAAAACAGCTATTGAAGGTAATGCATTCGCTCTCCTCAAGCTATCACCTCTTTTATACTACTATATGATCATAATTCCATGCTTTCAGAAGGTCATTGAAGAATATGGCCATTGCCATTCGCTTGGGATAATTTTTCATGCATCTACTGGTTTTGATCTCACCTCTCATGGTTCAAAGGAGATCTCAAGAAACCATGATTCAAGTCTTGGATCTAATTTGGATTTCAAGCAATCATCACTTGGGATAATTTCTCATACATATGATGGTTTTGATCTCACCCCTGCTGGTTCAAAGGATATCTCAAGAAACTATTTTTTAAGTCTTAAATCTGATTTTGATTTCAAGCAAACATGTAATAGTTCTTTTTGGCATAATCTCACCCATGGTGGTTCGAAGGAGAAGACAAAAGACTATATGCACATTCAAAGATTTGATGCTACCTCAACTGATTCGAATCACAGGTTCAAGGATCATTCTCATACTGTTGGATTTGTTCTCATCACATTCGAACTGAAGAGCAAGTACAAGCACATGCCTTTTAAGCATGATCCACTTCTTCCCAAGAAGAAGATACTTCCAGACATATGACCAAGCATCACACCTACTTGAGTTTGGAGCATTTATTTTTTATGTGTGCCTTACAGTCTGTTTTGAGGGGGGAGTATTTTTCCCATGAAATTTTCCCCACTTCCTTGGTTTATTGACTGTTATTATTCATTGTATTGGGTGACCTTTGGTCTTAGTTACCAGGGTCCAGGATGGATTAAGGGGGGGTATCAGGATATTCCTATACTCCATCCTAGTCCCACCAGTATTTTGATCATTTACATTTTCAGTCATGCATGCACTTTTAGGGTTTGCATGCATTCCAGTCATCAGTCTAGCACCTAGCCCTCAGTTAGCCAGCCACCGAGAGCTTCTCACTGATCAGTTTTAGCAATCCAGTTGCTTAATGCACCCTTCTTCCTTGATTTTAGGAAGCAACTCGCCCTTCTTCACCTACCAGTCCAGTTGTCTTCAGTTTATACTCAGTTACACCTACCAGACTTAGTTTGACTGATGGTTGATAGTTACTTGAGCATTGATGACTCCACTGATGATGATGAAGACTTCCAGTTGTGCTCCGATGACACCAGTTGTGCTCCAATGACACTCCAGTGATCTTTTGATCACTCCATGAAGGCTAATTCGAATTGCCACCTTAGGCATTCGAATTCCTCATGCATTGTATTATTTATTTGTCCATTTGTGATTAATGAATTAGTGTGTGTGAAGTATTTTTGCTTCTATCCAAGTTCTACTGTATTATTATTTTGTTGCTCATTATACTGCATTGACCACTCTTCTTCTATTTTCTTGCTTAATCAATTACTTTCTTGTGAGGTATACATCATGTCTTAGATCTGCTATGAGGATTTTCACATCATGGATATGGCCAACAAAGGAAAGGGCGATGAGGAGCCCGTTAGATCCTGGAAATCCCACAATTATGATATCAGGGTTATGCATCTCAAAATTGATTCGATAGCCAGGAAGCTGGGTATCACTTTCATTGTCAAGGGACCGGGTGAAACGAATTTGGTTCGGGATTTCCAGGATATCTGCAACCCCTCTGTTGAGGTTTCTGAGGGTGCGAAGCTCGCGTCTCCGCTTCCTGGTTTGTCGGCAATGCCTATCGGTTGCGATAAGGACCCTGCTCCAATGATCAATGTCTGAAGGTGTTGTTGTCTGTTTTTTGGGTGCCTTTTCGGGCAAGTTTCGTAGTCTCCTTTTTGGTTGTTTCTGTGATTCCAATGAATAGCATAGATGTTGCAGTCTTTTTGGTTTCCTGTCTTTTAGAACTGTTGGGTGACAACCTGCCTCCTGTTTGGTTGTCTATAGCTGGGAGTGCCTTTGACTCTACTTTGGTACTGTGATGTTTTTAATTTGGTGTCCTATTTGGTTGTTACCAGTCGGGATGGCATGGGGATTGTGGGTTCTGAAAGTCTAGCTGTGTAAATGCTTCAGTAAGTAATGCAATCTTTTTATTTACAAAAAAAAAAGTACTGATATATCTAAAAAATTTGTCCCTCTCACGAGGATGACCAACATCGCTTAATAAAAGAAATCTCATGGTGTGTAACCTGGCCACTCACAAATGGGAACCACCTGCTACATTTTTAAACTTTTATTTGGTCTTTCGCATAGATGGCTCCGCTGCATGATCTCAATATGTCTTTCCTTCCATTGATGTGCCAATTTGCTTTTAATTCAATGAATGTTGTCGTTTGTGGGCAGTGGGCTCAAAGGAGCATAACCAAATATCACGAGGAAGACGATTCGTTTTAAATTTCAAGGTATCCACAGCTAGGGGCATTGGATTAGTTTCAAAACCTAATGGCTCTCGCCCTCCCCATTGGGAGCATTGCATATATTTTCGTTCACACGCTTACCACGTGCACAATTAAAGGCCCTTCTATGAATCTTGCCCATTTGGGCACAATATACGTTGTCTTAGGCCTTACAAGTGGCAACTCTAAACTTTTGTAACAAACTTGCTACAACGTAAGTATGTTAGCTCCTTAATACTTGCTATGGCCAAAGAACTCTCACATGGTTGATTCACATAGATCAAATTAGATCCTTAATACTTGCTATGGCAAAGAACTCTCACATGGATCAAATTTGAAAGGTAGAGTCATATTTCAATTATAGAAGGCTATTTGATTTAACTTTTTTTATAGTGATAAGTTAAAAATAAACATGTTTTTTCATTTCATTCTAAAAAGGGAGATTTACGATTGTGGGGACTTTGAGTCTCTGCATCACTCATTCATCATGATGGCAGCAACACCCTATTCAATAGGATTTTGGGCACTCTGAGTCTATGCATGACTCCATTAACTCAACGCACCTTCTTTGGAAGCAAGGTACTTAGTCATAATAGAGAACACACACCCAAATATAGATACATAAGAGCAAGAGCAAGAGCGAGAGAGTTTCATCTTCACGTTCACATGACAGGACATTGCAATTGCATAACCTAAGCAGCAAAAAAAATGCAACCCGTATTTGTCCATGCTTTTTTTTTCATTTATTTCTTGCTATTATCATCGACATTGCAACTTGTCCCTCTTGTTTGAAGAAAAATAACACATACCAATCCACTTGACAATTGATCATTTCTCAAAAACGACCTAATTTCCATTCATAATTTCAAAATTAAGTCTAAAATTTCCATTCAAAATTTCAAAATTAAATCTAAACTTAAGGTATATCAAATTTATCTACAACAAAAACTACGCTTTAATTTGGGATTAATGTTAATGCATTTATCTTGGTGATTATGATGCATATATATATCTTGACAATCACTATTTAGTGCATTAATTTATATGTATAATAAAATCTATAATAATATACCATAAAATGATTTGCTGCATTGTAGAGGGGTTGCTAACTATCATTGACCTGTAGCCATCAATCTTGTAGCATTTTTTTTTTTCAAGATTGAATATAGGAAATCAAAGGTTTTATAGATTTAAAACTTCAAAACTTTAAAATGAATATTTAATGATAAAATTCAGATTATGGTGAAACTATATTTATGTTTAAATCGATATAAATTCATCTTAAACAAAAATTTATCAAACATAAAAAAAATCTAATTCTTTTATAACATCTCAATTCATAACATCAATTTACTTTTCATTAACCCATGTTAAAATTAAAACCAATAAACCCAGATCAAATTAAAACCAATAAACACAGATCACAGTTTAGTTGTGAAGATGCTAACCATATCGTTATAAGCTGAATTTAAAATTATCGTTATAAGATTGTAATTTAAAATTTAAAATGATTCATACAAATTAGCGCTTCCATACGAGATGGTAACATTTTCACATGATGCTTGGAAGTGCAACATCTAAAGGTAGTACTTCAATTTTCTGCCAATCTCACACTGGGGGCATTCAAAGAGACCAGGAAAATTTATTTTCCTCTCAATATGAGAGATCAAAGCATTGAAATGTGCTTCTTTCCAAGGATTTCGTTCGAGATGTTCAGAGTTTCAAATAATAGAAACTCAAGTTGTGCTAAATTCTAGCAAAGGAATCTGAAAGAATCCACAAATTGGAGCAGTCACCTCACATCCAGAAGTCAATTTCTATATTACTGTATATAGCTGAATAGTGATCACAGGAATCTGACTGAGACAAGGTAGGATGACAAACTATTGAAACACCGGCAGGTAATCAAATTCACTCCAAAATAGAGGAGATAATAAATCAAAGAAGAAGAATAGAAAACAACTCCTTTCATCTTTTTTAGGGTCTTCAAACGGACTCCACCTTTCAGAGTCAGTTTGATTGACGGACTCATTACAATATTTGTTTTATTGAGGATTTAAACCTTGGTAAAGATAGTAAAATTCACAACTTTTCACGAAGTCACCAACTCAACTCATTTCATTAACAAATTAACAAAAGAATTCTTTTTTTTCATACCCAAAAAAAAACTTTTTAGTATTAATATAAAAAGAATATATTATGAACACAACATAGATCCATTTCTTAATAAGAAAGAACTACATCAGCCCTTAAAGTTTCGACTCTTTCTGGCTCTTCGAGAAGTCTCCTAAGACATTTCAGGGTTTCTTTATTCTCTGGCTCTGTAGCCAGCACTCTCAGTTTAGTGGTCTTGCATGGGCCCCAGGAGTTTCGGGCCAGGGTCAGGCAAGATTTCTGAGTTCGGAGGGTTTCCCTAAGGGTTTATTTTACTATGCAGTCATAAGTCAGAGATTCCTCGAGAAGATGAGATTCGAGAGGTTAGATATTCTGCATCAGCGGCATTTCTCAGAAGAAGGTACTGAGCTGACTAAGTTTCTTGTTGTTCAGCTGCGCGTAGGATAAAAGACAGCCAAAACGCCCGGGCTTTTTCGTCTATTTTGAGATAAAATCTGGTTTAAATTTTTGTTGGAAATTGCTATTTTTGTTTTTTCGTCTATTTTGAGATAAAATCTGGTTTAAATTTTTGTTGGAAATTGTTATTTTTGTATTTTTGTAATTTCAATAATTGAGATTGCCTATTCTATATTATTAATTGCACAATTTTAAAACTACCTAAATTATCGAAATTGCAATCTAATCTGAGCCCTTTAAATTAGGATTTTGACAAAAATTGCTCTACCAAATTCAGACGAGTCGAAAGCCTTTTAATTAGCCCTTATACAGCTCCGTTGAGTTGCCCCACTGACATCGACAGGAATCAGGATACTTCTCCTCCTCAGGTCTGCCAAGTACGAACTCTTTGGTTCAGGTCCCGGGCAGGGATCAAATTTGAAGGGTAGGGCCCCATTTCACTTTGAAGGGCTATGAGATATTGAACCCTTCAATGCTGCCATGTAAAAATAAGTTATTCTTTTCATTTGAAAATGTACTAGTATATCAAAATTTCAATGTTTACTGACGTAGTAAAGTCGAGAGGCTTTATTTTGCAATGGATATAGCAGCACTGAACATTATATGTCATATAACACAACCATATTTCGCCCTGATCTAGGGGCTCAGTCTCTAGGCCACTATGCCACCTTTTCCATCTTAGCAGTTTCCCAAATTGATCTTACCTCTTAAACTTTTAACCAATATAATAATACAGTTATCTTGCTAACCCCATTCCAATCCAACTTTCATCCTTACAGCCAAAATTAATACTATTTTACTCTTTCATGATCTGCTTGAACATGAGGAATTTATTAGTGAAACATAACTTAGGAGACACATAGAAAATCCACTTTTCAGATATTCAGTGTGAATTGCCATAACTAATTTTATAGATCTTTTTTTCTGCATCGGCTACAATTAGCTTGCTAGCCCAATTCCAATCCAACTTTTAACCAATATAATAATATTTAATACCTCTTAAAATGGGTTCCTAGGATGCTTCGAATAGTACAGGCTCAATGAATAATTGGGTTCTTCAACTCTTCTAAAAGAAACATGATGCTTATTGTTGGAAAAGTTCAATCTTTGTAAATCACTAGCGTTCTTCAAACTAATATAAATTCTAGCCTACTTAACAATGGAAAAACTGATAATGTAAGCAAAAAAGGAAGAAATTGTTTCAGAAGCCAAAAACATTAGACGTTGAGTTTGGCCTGTATTTGTTGCTAAATTAGTGAACAATAGAGATGTATGTAGAAATGCAGTAAAAAAAGTGAAGGGAAAGAATCTGTATGGTAGCCTTTTTTTACTTTGTTGAATTGAGGACCATAATTCACTTTCATGCACCTCTATCAAACAACTGCTTTGCCATTTATAATCCTCCTTCATGCAAGTATATTAGAGAGAACAGTTCAACAAAGAAGTTGGATTGGATTGAAAACTAATAGCAAGTTTCTTTGTCACTCTAATTGTGTACCATACGACAGAATTAAATGCCAATGACAACAATATATGTTTTAATTTTTCATTCAACACTATGAATTCCACACATACTTGGGATAGAATAAGTTTAAGCACTCCTTACATGTTACATGCTATGTTATGGTTTGAGCAAAGAGAACTATCCGACTTCGGGCAACTTTTGTTCTCAATAGCTAATTATGGACCCTGGATGCTTCTTCTTTATAGCACCCCCCCCCCCTAGATCTCGTTATACATACTAAATCTGTGGTATGATGGATTAGAGGATGGGTTGTGAAGCATAAGTAAAATGTAGGTAGACCAAGTAGAGAGGAGATGCATAGATGGTTGAAGTTCATGTTTTATTCCAGACCAACCAATAAGGGAAACAAAATCAAAAGGTAAAGTAGCACTGTCATTCTAAAAATCAAGATTACAAAAACATTTTTGTCCCAATTCATACAGTCAAACATGGATTGTAATTGTAGTAGCATCAGTGGTCTTCATATTAATAAATACCAAGAATCTTAAACCGTGTACTAGAGGAAGGTGTCGATTCGATGACTGAGCAATTGGGGAAAATAGCTCATGTAATGCAATTTTAGATACAAAGTATGGATTCTTGATCTGACTCATTAACTAGATGCATGGAGGTTGGCAGAGTGGGAACTTCCCCAAATCCCCGGGCTTTTTGGTAAAGTTGGGGGGAGCATTGCGCACACCTATTTCCCATAGGGATGCAACTGTGTCCAGTGGCAGCTGAAAGGGGAAGCACTCGGTTTCAGAGTGAAAAAAATGGTTTTCCTTGTCCCCACCATTTCAATCGAGTCCCACTCCCAAGTCACTTAGCTAGTAGCCACATTCCCAATTTCCCACTGAAAACGGTTGATGGGTGAAATTTGAAGCTACCCTTCTGTTGCAATTTTAAACAGTAGTGGTTACTTTAATTATTGAAGGGCTTACCATGAAGTTAAATTTTTTTTGCATGGTAAAATTTGAAGTAGCCTTCTATGACGTGTAAAATGGCCTCTGAAGGGCCCTGAAGGCTTCAAATTTGAAGCCTGGTCCCGGGCCCCGTAGCCGAAATACCTAGGACGGGACAATACGGAACTTTTCACCTGTCCGATCTATTACTTTGATCCAGTACTTTCAGGCCGGAAGGGATTTCCGTCTTGTGGTTTTGGTGCCACCTGCGGGCTGACTGGGCACTCCGAGCCGGATTCCCCTAGATTGCTTCACCACTATGGCTGACCCGGACCCATATATCCTGATGGTGGATTATTCGGACGATAATCTGACGGAGGATAAGATCTTTATTTCTCACAAATAAACTTTGCCTCAAATGATGGGAACTTGTCATCACACTGGGTGGAGGGGCCGTTGGAAAATGCTAATTGGGATATTCCGTCTTCGATTGGTCTGTTTGAAGCAAAGTCAAGCCCTGCCTTTGAGAGGCCCATTACAATTTACAATGGACAGATCATTCGATCCTACAAAAGAAAAGAAATCCTGGTCCTATCTCCCCCTATTAATTCGAGATCCTTGGGAAGTGACAGCGGTTTGTCACTGTCTTCATTAGAAGAGAGGAGTCGAGGACTCGCTCCCCCAAGTCGTATAAAGAGATATTACGAATTTACGAGGCGCCATATTACGAGGCTTGTGTGGGACCTTGTCTGGTTCGGTCTTGGGAAAAGGACAACAGTCTGGAGATCCGATCACAAAGTTGGCAATTACTTCCAGATAGGCTTCGCACATGGAGAGAAGAGGGGCGGCCATGTGACCTAGCTTTGATGACCTAACATAAGCCAAAACCCCCTGTCACGCACATGTAACTTTAATGGGGTGTAGCTACTCACTACAGTGAAGTACATATTGATTTAAATTAGCATACCCCAAAGTGGGGGAAATGAAACGTTGAGAAGAACTTTAATATGTTGTAAAATGAGAAAAATTTATGTGTACGTAGACAATATAAGTTTATGTGGTTGAAAGAAAGTCTAGCTAATTTATGATAGGGATAGTAGTCGATGAAATTGAAAAGAAAACTCTATCGCAAGTACTAATAAGCAATAAAATTGGAATATAACATTGAATTCCATCAGTAAAAAGATGGAAAAATTAAAAAAAACAAAACTGATGATTGGGAGGCGTGCTGTGACCTACACCCTGGTGGAGCTGTGAAATCATGCGAATCCCTGAGCGTTTGGCGAGTTGAGGCCCCAAGCACCCTGCACGGTGCTGTGTGCTTTGGGGCTGACCCACGATGGCCCTGGAGATGAACTCGGATCGCCTTGAGGAGCGCAGGAGACTGCTCGACGTAGCTTTCAGAGTGTTAGTTGATGCGTCCCCTCCCCCCTCTTCTGCTATTTCTCCTGGGGATGGCTTTGTCAAAAAGGCAGAGGCCCCAAAAATTCAGATCATGTCGGCAGCTTTTCGAATGAAAGCCTTGGCATTGAGTGACCGTGGTCTGATCGGTCAGTTTATGGGCATCTGGCCATCACCCAAGTCGATGGATTTTGGGGTTTAAAAAAAACTGGATGCCTCTGATTTCTAGAGGTTTGCAACACTGTTTCTGTGGAAAGGGCTACTTCACCCTTTTGTTTGAGAACAAAGCAAATCGAGATCTTATTTTCAGAAGCGGGCCTTATTTCATGGGCCCAAAAGGTCTCTACCTAAATCGCTGGTCTCTATCCTTCGACCCGGATAGAGACGTTCCCTCGGCTGTGCCTGTTTAGGTCCGTCTGCCTCACCTCCCTCTCCATTGCTGGAATGACGAATCTCTTCAAGCAATAGGTAACTCCCTCAGCAAATACATTGACAAGGCAGAACCCAAAGGCCCTCTATTCTCCTGTGCCCGGATATGCGTGGAGGTGGATCTGGAAAAAGGGCTTCCTGAAGTTGTTACTCTCTGTATGGATGGATGGGAATATGAACAAAAGGTTGACTATGAGCAGTTGCCCTTCAAGTGCAAAAAGTGCCACAAGTATGGCCATTTCGTCAAGAACTATCCAAAATCTATTCAGGAGGCTCTGGAGAAATGCCAAGAGGACGGATGGCAACCCGTGAAGAAAAGCAAGAAAGTGCCAAACCCTAGTCCGCATGAAAAAGAGTCTCAGCCGCAAACCACAGCAGCCATCCCTCAGAAGGAAATTGAATCTCCCATTAACAACCCCTTTGCTGCATTAGATGTCGAAGAAGGGGAAATCACTATGGTAAAAGAATAACCCCGAGAGGCAGGGGTTGAGACTTTGGGAGTCAATATTAATAATATGAATCTTGCTCTTGAAGAAGAGAACACTGATCTAGTCTCACATTCACCAGGTGGATCCTGGGCGGAGAAGGTAAAAAATGGGAAAGCTGCGGTTGTCTGTCCATCTCCGGAATCTTCCTTCTCAGGGTCTCAAGAAGAGGTAGCTATTCATCACAACACACGTGGACGGAAAACTCTCAGGTATCTACGGGAACAGGAAGCTGAGCGAGAAATGGATTTGGGAAGACAGAGAAGCATTGAAGAAATGAATCTCCTGCAAAACCCAAAAATCTTAGGAAGAACAGACGAAAGGCCTAAGGTAGGGCCACTCTCAAGCAAGAAGTAAGGAAGGCTATCTCTTGGAACTGTAGGGGACTAGGGAGAGCAAATAAGGTTGAAGCAATGAAAGACATCATTAAAACTGAACGCCCTGATTTCCTACTAGTCCAAGAGACTAAAATGAGTGATGTGGAAATTCTCTCTCTTTCCCAACACTTTTGGAATAACTGTCAAGGAGCCACTGTGAGCACCAAAGGAGCATCCGGAGGAATAGCTACTATATGTTCAAGTGAGTATGAAATAAAAAACATGAAAATAACCAGCATTGGTTACTTATTGAATCTCAAAAAAAAATAGACAAGATAGTTTTTTTATTTGCAATGTTTATGGTCCCACTCACCTCAGAGACACGCAATCCTTTTGGGCCGATCTCTTATTGCTGAAAGACGAGCTGAGAGGGAAAGATCTAATCATAGCTGGCAACTTCAATGCCACTAAATCTCTGGCTGAAAAAAGGGGTGGCTCCAGGGTGAGAGATCCCTTCGGGGAACACTTGGAAGACCTTACTGCAGAACTTGACCTCATCGACCAACCCTTTAAAAATGGCAATTATACATGGAGCAATAAAAGAGTGGGCATTGGACATATAGCGGCCAAACTGGACCGTTTTCTGCTTAGTGCATCCTTCCTGCAAAACAACCTTCTCCCCACCTCTTATATCCTACCCTCTGTAACCTCAGACCATAAACCTATTTCCTTGGTCCTCTCTCCCCCATCGCCTCTTGGCCCCATTCCCTTTCGCTTCAATCCTCAATGGCTTCTTAACAGCAAGGTCTTGGATATTATCAAGCAGGTGTGGGATGAGGATGTTATGGGATCGTCCAATTTCATATGGGAATCAAAGCTTAGAAGGGTGAAAATTGCTTTAAAAAATTGGGCAAAACATGAGTTCATCAGCCCTCACTCCACTAAGGCTTATCTTCAAAAAAATCTTGCTGCTTTACAATTAAAAATGGAAACCAACACCATCACACCTGAGATTATCCATATGGAGAATGATCTTACTAACAAAGTCCTCAAAGAAACCAAGCGGGTTGAAGATGATTGGAGGATTAAATCAAGGCAACTTTGGTTGAAAAGTGGGGACAGCAACAATGCTTACTTTCATAATCAGACTAAGCTAAGGCTCAGTCACAATATGATTAATCAATTAAAGGATAGAGATGGAGGCCAAATTCTGTATCAGGGGGATATTAATCATCATGTTTTCCAGCACTTTCGAGATTTATACTTGGATAAAAAAGAAACTGATCCAATAGCTTAGGTTGATCTCCTCTCGAATATCCCAACTCTCATCTCAGACTCTGAGAACAGGGAATTAGCCAAACCAATTCTTGAATTCGAGATAAAAGAAGCTATTTGGTCCCTCCAGGTTGATAAAGCCCAGGGGCCAGATGGTTTCACCATTAACTTCTATCGGGTTGCTTGGGATATCATCAAAGAAGACTTGAAAAAAATGTTGAATTGGACTAGAAAGAAGGACAAGGTGGGGGGAGATACCAATTCTTCGTTCCTTGCATTGATTCCTAAAGATAAAAATCCCACCTCCATTGACCGCTTCAGACCTATCTCCTTGTGTAACACATCTTATAAAATCATTTCTAAGATCTTGGCAACCAGAATGAAAAAAGTGATGGGAAAGCTAATCTCGGATACCCAGGGAGGCTTCATCAAGGGGTGTCAAATTCTGGATAACATTATCATCGTTCAGGAGGCCATTCACTCTAGCTTGGAAAGAGGGCAGCAAGGGATGGCAATCAAACTCGACATGGCCAACACCTTTGACAGGGTAAACCACTCCTTTCTTTTTGTTTTTTTGTCTAATTTTGGTTTCTCTCCTAGATTTGTAAGATGGATCAGGGCTTGCATTAGCAACCCTTGGATCGCTCCTATGGTCAATGGTAGACCAACTAATTTCTTTCAAGCCTCCATGGGCATCTGCCAAAGCTGCCCTCTGTCACCTTTTCTGTACATTTCGGTAGCAGATACTCTCAGCAGGAAGCTTCAGCTCTTATAAGAAACTGGGAGACTCAAAGGGATCAAAATTGCCAGAGGAGTCAAGCCGACCAATCATGCCCAGTTCGCTGATGATACTATCCTGCTGGGGGGCGCTTCACTTATTATTGCTCAGAGGTTCAAAGATGCTCTGTCCACTTTTCTTGCTGCCTCGGATGGAAAGATAAACTATGGCAAATCAAAAATTTATGGGTGGAACACACCACCTGGCACCTTGGCTAGAGTAGCTCGCATCCTGGAGTTCGAAGGAATCTCAGATTGGAACTCTTTCAGTTATCTGGGAATCCCCATTTTTAAAGGAAAAAAGAAAAGAGCAAACTGGCAAGTTCTCATTGAAAAAATCAAAAATAAAATTAATGCTTGGGGGTTTAGATGGTTAAACATTGCTGGCAAGCTGGTGCTTATTAAGTCGGTTCTTTCCTCCCTTCCGATCTATCTCTGCTCTATCTCAATTGCACCCAAGTCCATCATCATGGAGATAAACAAGGAACTGAGAACTTTCCTCTAGCAGGGAGGCAAATCCTCTAATACCAAAAAGTTTCCTCTTATTGGTTGGGACACGATCTGCAGACCTATTAGCAATGGTGGAGCTGGCAGCAGAAATCCTTTGCATATGAATCTAGCGTTAGGTGCTAACATTCTTTGGAGGCTAATCTCTGGAAAAAATGCTTGGTGGAAGAAGGTTATCCAAAAGAAGTACATGGCAGGCTCCAGAAGAAGGTGTATTGAGCAACTCGACATGTCCAAGAAAGGCTCTCCAATATGGGACCTGTGCAAAAAAGCGACCCATGTCATTCAGGAAAGTGTGCATTAGATGGCTGGAAATGGAAAATGGATTAAAATCTGGCATGACAAGCTGGGATCCAGCTCTCCTGCCAACTTCTGCCGTGAGCTAGGAGATTTGAAATCTTGGTTAGACCACAAGAACATCAAAACTCTGTTTGATATATCGACTTGGACGCCTAGTAGTAGATGGGGGGGCTAGAAGAACCTGGAGCTACCACCGCAGATCTCTACTAACTACAGGGCTCTCTTAGCTCTTCTCAATGGAAACAATCCCATCCACAAACACAAAAAGGACAGCAGAGGTTGGGGAAAGAAGGGATTCTACTCGGTCAAGGATGGCTACAGCCAGATTTGTATTAGCAGGATCAACGTCAACAGGGACATAAATTGGAACAAGGTTTGGAATAACGATGGTCTACCCAAAATTAATGTGTTCTTTTGGATTCTAGCCCATAGAAAAACCTTGACTGTAGAAAATTTGAAAAAACGTGGAGTAATCGGGCCATCTAGATGCATTCTGTGCAAAGAAGTCGAGGAGACCTTGGATCATCTCTTTATTAACTGCAGTTATTCCCAGGAGGTCTGGAATTTGGCACTTTCTGGACTTAATGTTAACATCATTCTGCCTACCAACTGGAGCGACATGTTCAGTCGCTGGAGGGATTTTTATCCAGGATCATTAAAAAACAAACCTGAGTTTGCTAGAGTGTGGAACGTCATTCCTAGATTCATATGTTGGAAAATCTGGAATGCTAGAAATTCTGAAACCTTCGAAGAGAAAAGATACAGTCCAAAAAAGATAGCCGACTCAACAAAAGCTCTTTGGATCGAGGTGTTAAGATCCAGAGGTTTGTCAAAATTACATAAAGAACCCTTGACCACCGAAGAGAGAGATTGGATAGCCGATCTTGTTGTCCCCATGAGTTGTCTTCATCTATGGACCAAACCCCCCAAAAATACGAATATTGAGAAGTGGCAGCTCATAATGAGTAATGAGGAGCTTCATGCATGGCGAGCAAACTCAGGTTGCTTCATTCTGTTCTTTGATGAGGCCTCAAAAGGCAACCCAAGGTTAGCTAGCACCGGGGGGTTATTTGGGACCCCAGAGGAATCAAGAAGCGTGAGTATTCCTGGAGCATTGGAAAAGCGACCAACAACAAAGCCGAGTGGCTCGCCCTCATCAAAGGACTGGAACTTGCAAAAGAAATGAACATTGAAGAGTTGGCCGTTCAGGGGGACTCAACCATTGTCATCAGTGATGCAACAAGGTTAGCCAGAAACAGTAAAAAGTCTTACTCCAAAATGCATCACCTTCTGCTCTATCTCGCCAAGGAATTCAAGGCCATTAATTTTTTTCATATACTCAAAGCTCAGAATCAACATGCAGACGGACTAGCCAACAAAGGCGTTGGTCTAGAGAATGGAACCTTGGAATGCGATAGCTACCTTAGAAAGGAAATCTGGATCCACTAATCCTTAAATTCTATGGCTGTTGGCATCTCTCCTTTCCTTTTCGTGTCAAAGAAACTCCACGAATCAATTAAGAACCTTGTTCTTCGCTCTCTCCATGAGCCTTGTTTTTCTCCCTACCAGATGGGCAGAACACATGCAAAGTCTTGTAATAGGCAGGGAACAAACTATCCTCTATTCTTTTCTGGAAAGAAAATGGAGAATCTCGACATCAACAAGGTGAACTATGGCGTTTACTGTGGCCTCAACTCAGCCAATGATCGCTACGTGGAGAAGGATTACTGCCACTATGATTTCTCTTCCAAGGATCGTTGTGTGGACTGTCTCTATTGGGATTAACTTCTTTGTCATGTTCTGTATTTTCTTTGCTGGAACGAACTTGGAGAATCTCAATCTCAACTTAGTGATCTATGGTGTTTAATATGGCCTCAGATCATTCAGTGATCGCTACGTGGAGAAGGATCCATTTAGCTGCTCTGCCAAAGATCGCTGGGTGGAATGTCTTTATTGGGAAATTGGCCTTTGGAGCTGTCTTAGAATTACCTCTTTGTCATGTTCTGTTTTTGCATTTTTTTGCTCGGGCAATTTGTAAAATGTTATAGCTTCCATAGATTAGGCAAGCTAAAGAAGAGATATGATTTCAAGAAGGATTATCAAGGGGTGATAGGCATTGTTTTGCTTGGGGAACAATCACCCATTCTTAGTTTTGTATTCTCTGTTCTTCCTTTTTAATGAAAAGCTCCTAACCCGTCACTGTTAAAAAAAAAAGTACTAATAAGCAATAAGTAGAAACCGATGTAATCGTTGGCAAGTAAAATGATTTGTACATTAATTTTTCATACAAAAAGGTATACATATGTGAGTAGAACAATAAAGGGATAGGTAGTGATCAAGTTTGACTCTAAATATATTGGAAATCAACATCGGTAGTTGTATTTGGTAGAGGGAGTGCAAGGATCGAGGATTGCAATTTTAAGTGTGAAAGGGACGGAGTATGAAGGCGTGCCTCTTCCTTTTTTCGAAGTGTGACCCTATGAAGTGTCTTTCATCTTTGCAAGAATAGTGGTGCAATTCACATTTCTTAGCAGTTAGAATTACTCGTTGCCCCACACATAGCAATATTTCTTTTTGTAATATTAGCTTAGAGATATTCTCCTCATTAGTATGTTGTAGTGTTTGTAATAATCATTGAACTTTGTTTTGATTTACCGAACATTTGATTGTTAATTGATGATGAAATTGCTTCACATACCTTAAATCAAGATGCATTTAAATAATAGATTTTTTTATATTTTATCTCCTAATACTACATGAATCTAAATGTTAAACATTTTTTCATGGAATTTGTTTTGTAGAACCTGATAAGTACCTTCTTAACCCCATAGCAATGAGTCATTATAATCCTTAGAAGTGCATATTTGATCTTACAACATTATTGCCATATAGACCAACTCTCCCTATAACATTGGCTCATTATGACGATAGGGTTGAGAAGAATACTCCATATCCCTTGTTTATTAGTTTATGAAATTCTATGTAATTATTGATTTGCTTATCCAATAGCCTAAATATGCAAAACTAAGCTTGGATCCTACTTTGATTTAAAACTAAGTCCTTCTAATGGGGATTTTGATTTGCATTTCCTTCGCCAACAACGTCTTGCTTCCCAATATTGTGTATGATATATTTTTGGGCTTTCTTCTCAATATAAATATTTGTGCTTTGTTACTGGTTTACATGTTTGTGTATGATATCTTTTTGGTTTTTCTTCTTGGAAAAAAAAAGCAATATACACTTGATAATGTGCAACTAAGCTTAGATCATACTTTGATTTTAAAAAAATAGAATCCACCAAAAAAACCAATTTGAAAAAGAAATGTCAGTAGTATTCTTTGTAAAAAAAGCAATAAACACTTGATAATGTGCAATGTAATATTTTTCAGTTTAGTAACACGCAAAAAGATTATGAAAACAACTTTTTATGGAACCAACTTCCATAACTTATATGTTTTACATTAACAAATAGTATTTAATATTTTGATCACTTTGATAATTTTTACTTTGTCTGACATTCCTATTGATATTTATAAACCTAACAAAATAATTAATTTTCACTTTTACCCACTTTCTAACTTTGAACCACCCAAAATGCAATATTCATTGTAGTTTCATAAGACACAAACCATAATGAACTGAAGAAAACTCTAAAACCTCACCTACAATACTTTCAAGATAGGTTGATAGGTTGTCTATAGTTAGTAATATGATTGTGATAACCCTTGAAATATTTGCTTGATAAACATTTGTATAACGAGCTGCAAACTGAAAGAAGACATGATTTTCCTTGATGTCCCTCTTCTGTTCCATGGAGACATCAAAGCTCTGAATGTATTCCATACTTATCATACGATAGAAATGGAATTATCATTTTTGAAGGTCTCATGAGCATCCAAGTGAGCCTATGCAGCCGGTCCTATGACTGGACTCACATAAATTCCATCATAACAACCAATTTTGAAGATGCCCCAAGAAACCGCATCTCTCCTTGTGGCCCTTTGCAAGTTAACTCCAAATGCCTCTCGAAAGTCTTCATAAATAATTAGCACACCACCTGAAGCTTTTGCAAGAGGATGCAAAATTGGAATATGCATTGGACATGTGATGATCCACAATAGTGTCATGATGACGATCTTCATGACCCAGATGATCCATCCATTTGATGGCCTTCTTTTCTGTATAAGCATATTTTGGATGGCTTAATGAATAAGGAACAACTCCAATCCAAAGTTGTTAGGCCCCATACACAAACCATAATTTGACTATTGCCTCCAAAGATTCTCACCATGCCTCGAGGCATCTCTCTTGAGGGGCCTTGAGTAAGGGAAAGGGAAATCTCAATGGTTGTGCCAAGGCATTGATCTCTTGTTGCCTCTAGGTGTTATGCTTTGTATGTTCTCAAGGAAGAGAACACAACTTGTGCATCATTAAGAGATATGTGGAGGGGTAAGATAAACGTTGGTTCCGCAAATCATTGTTTTCCAAGAATCATGCGATGGAGATTTATTAATTGAGTAGTTCAATGACTGAACCTTGTCTCTTTAGGCTCCTTCTTTCTTCACTCAATCCTTCCGATCATGGAAGTGGTGATTAGATAAGAGAGGACTATTCTCCTATATACTTGTCTTTCGTCTTCATGTTGCGAGCGCATAGTAAAATGTGCTTATGCCTTACACTTTGTTAAGGGTGTTAATTTGATTGTTAACAGAGTCCACTTGATTAATATGTGAAATGTCGACTATGCTCAACACAATTCAAATTTTTTGAACATTGATAACAAAACAATATTTGAACATAAACTAAAAGTTTAATAAGAAATAAAAAATAAAAAAGTAGCAATCCAATATGAATGAGATATATAAAATTTGTGCTTATAAATAATTATGCATACATGTGTGTGTGTAGCCTGGTGGGATAGCTTGAGTGGTTGAGTGCTGTGAGATACAAGTAAGAGGTCACGGGGTCAAGTCCATGGGATGACTATCTATGGGAATATTGAGGGCTCACTTAATGTCCCTTCTAGGTTAGGTTTCCAATAGCTACAATCGATGGTTTACCTTGGGTACCATCCTTAAAATGAGGGGAAGTACTCGGAGGGTTTCCCATTATTTATTCCATCTTAAAAATGTATGTGTGTATAAGAAAATTTAAGAAAATAATATAACATAGACACACACACACACACACACATAGTTTGATGGGCTAGTTCAATGAGTTTTCATCAATGTTCTTTGGTATTTGGCTCCCTTGAGTAGATGCATTAGTCTATGTGGACATATTTTCTAAAGATGTTATCCATAAATATAGAGAAGTACCACTAAATATGGGAAAGCATTATCCACAAATATTAGGAAGCATCCCTTCAATTGCCCTACAAGAAGCATCCCTTCATTTTCCTCACCCTTCAAAAGTAAGTCCATTTTATATCATCAACATTAAGACATATAATAAAAAAATATCATGAAAAATACTATATTTATTAAAAATGACATATACTAGATACATTAATATACCTTGAGGAACTTATAGATGACACTATCAATTTTAGTAAAGAAAGAGTTTAATTTTTAATCTACGATGAAAAAAAAATCATCTATAAATAACCATTTCTTGTGAATATGAATCGCATGTAATTTTTATAACCAATTTTCAATCTATATTAATCATAAAATTTTGGAATGTTTTTTTAAATTAATATTATTTCATATTGTATAAAAATCAATTTTCAATCTATATTTATTATAAAATTTTGGAATGTTTCACATATCATTTTCATAACCAATTGTCAATCTATATTCATTATAAAATTTTAGAGTGTTTTTTATATTATTATTAGTTTACATAGTGTAGAAACTAATTCTCGATAAATTTTGGAGTGTTCTTAACATCGCTGTGATTTCACAAAATGTAAAAATGATCAGTTTTGATGTCATACAATACATCATAATGATGAAATTGGAGTTCATTTATATGATAAACATAGTATTTAATTGAAATCTAATGACCATTGTGAACTAGTTGGTTCAAACATAACACACCATACCGAAGAAAATGGACTTCATTTATATGATAATATAATATTTAGTGAAAATCTAATGATAATGAACATTGAAAATTTAATGATAATAAACAACAATGTCAACTACTTGGCTCAAACACAATACATCATAATAATGGACTTCATTTATATGATAATATAGTATTGAGTGAAAATCTAATGGTAATGAACATTGAAAATCTAATGATAATGAACATTGTGAACTATTTGGCTAAAACACAATACATCATGATGATGAAAATGGACTTTGTTTATATAATAATATAATATCTAGTTGAAATCCAACGATCATTGTGAACTACTTGGCTCAAATAAGAAAAATGAATTATAATCTAATGTTCTGAACTACTTGGCTCACATAAGAAAAATGAATTATAAAATCTGTCATTTAAACTATTCCTATAAAATAAAACTTTCTTTTTAAATTAAGTTGGGAGCATCAAGTTCAATATACCAACAATAATAAATAAGGATGATGTAAATAGGAAAGGGAGAATTATATTTTTAGATGAGATAAGATTACTCACTTCTCGAAGCATGTGTATAATATAGATTTGAAGAAAATAAAACTCTCTTTTGAAGTTAATTTGGGAGCATCAAGTTCAATATACCAACCATAAGTAAGGATAATGTAAGTTGGGAGCATCAAGTTCAATATACCAACAATAAGTAAGGATAATGTAAGTTAGGAGCATCAAGTTCAATATACCAACAATAAGTAAGTTCAATATACCAACAATAAGTAAAAGGATAATGTAAATAGGAAAGGGAGAATTGTAGTTTTAGATAAGATAAGATTACTCACTTTCCAAAGCATGCGTATAATATAGATTTGAAGGGAAAGATTTATGGGTGAGGGTATAATTTGTGAGGAGGGGTATGATTTTAAATCTTGTTACTTCATTTGTGAATCATAATCTAATTAAAAGTGGATGTTAATGATAATAAGTAGGGTAAATTAATGTCATTTTATTTTAATATTAATTATTTTTGAATTTGTAAATTATCATCAATTTAATTAAAAGCAAAAGTGGAGGTTAATGATAATAAATAGGGTAAATTAATGTCATTTTATTTTGATATTAATTATTTTTGAATTGTTCAAGATTTAAGTTATAATATTTGAAATTAGATAGATTTATTAATGTAAAAACAACCAAGCTAGGTTTTTTCAATCTTTTCTATCACATGTTACTCATATAAAATATGTTTTTTAATCGTAAACTCTTCATTGTTATATTAAGAAAAGAAAATTATAACCATTACTTTTTTTTTCATATATATATATATATATATCATTATTATGTCACCGACATATATTTTTCGGTCGGAGGTATTAAGCCGGTATTGGAAGGGCGGAGAGTTGCGGATTATAAGGTTATTTGTAATGTTAGATTTTTGATTATTTTTTGATGTTTTAATTTGTCGATTTTTCCGTGGTTTGAGCCGTGCGCGTGACATATTGTCTGGGGCTGTGTGCCTGGGGTTGTTGAGGTCGCGTGCGGTTTGAGCCAAGGGTCTAGGCGACGGCGACTGGTTCCTGCTGGTGTGGGTTGCATGCTCTAGAGAGTTTTCAACTTACCCCAGCATTGAAAGTAGAGCTATCGTAACCTTCCCATCTGTCCAGATCGTATGCAGTGAAGTGCTTGCAACACATGGAAAGCATTAACCTACTAGGCTCCTGCGTATGAGCTGGAATATATTCCCCCTGAAATCCTCGTACGTATGCAATAGCATATCTACCAGCCATGACAGATCTTCCCCAGGAGTTTCGTTCCCACGACCCCAACGAGGATCTCTGAATATATTTATATTGGCAGCCCAAAAGGTAAGTTCGACCTAACCAGCGTTGTACATTGCTCGAGCTTCAGTGGCCACAGCCCTTGCAATGAGAGTCCACAATGTTTCATTGAATGAAGCCGAGGTTAAAATGACTCGAGGAAAGCTTGTAGCTGCGTTTATGATACCGTTGAAGCGAATCCCCGGTCCATTGGCTGCAATGCCGTGCAGGGACTCCGATCACCATTTGTAGCTAGGTATTCCCAATCTCTCTATTTCTTCTGCTGTCGTGGATAACTGCCTCACTTTCTTGCGCAACGTTAGGCGTTTAATATGTCTTGGACACGGATTTTGACTGGCAGGGAAGTGTTACAGAAAGCATGGGATCTAGTGAAAGTATCGCAAGCGAAACTCAGTTTGTTGAACTTGGGAACTAATTTTTCTTTGGACAACGCAATTGACTATAAGTTTAAGCTTGTGTGCACAACTATGACTATGACGAGTTCAAAGATTATTAATATGACAAATGGAAATGGAAATCAATTAAAGCCCTGAGTGATTTTCTTGATTACAGGATTGGACTGAGCAAAATTTGCTAAACTCCTCACGGCACACCAATAGGTGGATGTTGTTTTCTTAATCAAGTTCAACTGAAGAGCTGTGGAGTCTCTCGACTCATGGGGATGGGATCATTTATGAGTAGTGCGTAGGGCAGCTACCAGTGGGCATGGCACGCACTTCTTTTGATGCTTTTGCTCACCACTGCCACTATATTTAATGTTGCTCATTTTATATAGCAAAGCTCCTTCATTCGACAACACTCTACCAAATCAATAGCTTCTTCTTCCAAGTATTCACAGTGTTATGCTCATTCAAGTATGGAAATCATCTCAAGCAAAATTTCTTCGTCCAAATATATTCCCTTTTATTTTCCCTTCTGTAAATCACCTCAAGCAAAATTTCTTCGTCCAAATATATTCCCTTTTATTTTCTCTTTCTTCGATTTAATTGTTAAAACCTCAAACATTTGGGCTTTGCTTTCCTACAAATAGTTAAATTCATCTGCGTTCCCAAACAAATCTGTAAATTGTTCACCTAACACGCTTCTTTAATTTAATATATTCTTATAAACCAGCTTCCTCTCTACCTATGAAGTGCTTCCAAACTCCTTTCATTTCAACACTTCACTTCCCAGGGCTACTGTTGAACCGATATTAAATCAAATATCTCACTGCTATTACAGTCTGCTAGGCTCTGTTCCTAATACACCTTTAATAAGTTAAAAATTGAAATAAACATTTAAATCAAAGATCTTACTGCTATTACAGTCTGCTAGGCTCCATTCGTAATACACCTTTTATAAGTTAAAAATTGAAATAAACATTTGTGGCATAAGGTAGAGCAACTACATACCTGTGAGTGGGGTTCACTTTCATGTAACGAGAAATGGCTTTGTTTTAGACACGAGCACTACATGTTAAAATATAACCAGAGAGTAGAGAGAGAAGTAATTTCTCTAAAGGGTGAGGTTGAGATCCCCGTCTCTATTTTGGCTGAGCCGATTTTGGCTCTGCCCATTTTGGTTATATATATATATATATAAAACATACCCACTCAACTTTAATTGCAGATATAGGTGGATTGATGGGTATTTGGTATCGGATCTTTTCAAAGGATGTCGCTCCCCTCATTCAGTAGGATATATAATCAGCCATTAATCGTAGAGATGAATAGAGATGAATAAAATGCATATATATCAAAACCACTCCCTTTATACACATACAGATATATAAATGGTCATTATATGAAGACACGACTTGGTGGAGAGATGGTCTTCTTTCAACATACGACCATGTTGGGTTAGGTTTCAATAATAGACCACCATTAGGTATAACCACACAAGGCTTCAAAGAAACCTGCAAATGATATCGTACCATCTATAAAAGGGTGCAACAAGCTAGATTTGTGCTCTTTATGATGGCTTCAATTCCACCACCCACCCACACATATATATATATAACTTACAAACAAAATCAGGCTTGGGAACTTCCACATAGCTCACGCTTGAGCTTAGATAAATAAACGCATAAATGATAAGTCTAATTTCCTTTCTTTGTTTTTTTTGCAATAACTAGGTCTGTAGAATGCCATCAATTTCAACCTCGTTCAATAATCTTTTTTCTTTGTCTACTATCCTCTGATTCACTGAAAATGCTGGCTGCACAGGTCTCATGAAACATCAATGGCGTCGCACAGATTTCTGTGTCCAGATTGTGGGAAAGCTTTGTGCCCGTCCTAGTTTTTGGTTCTAGTTCTTAGCAAGCAGAATTTATGGCCCTATTAAGGAACTAATTATGTGGTCTCTATCCATGTCAACATTCTCAATAATCCTTTTTTTTCTTCAGCTTCGGATGGAAGTAGAATCTTAAAATTCTAGAATCAGGGGTCAACTGCAGTTTTCAATTACTTCCCGATGTTTGAAAACTATTTCTACTCAACACTCTTCCCTTCTTCATCTTGCCAGCCATCCAAATTTTAAACAAACAATGTTTCTTGAACATAAACAATGTACGGTGTATTTTCACCTTCGTTTTTTGCTGACTATTATGGATCCCAATATAATACATCAATTTGGGTTTCATTCTATAGTTACCAACAAACTGCCGCAGACTTATGAACACTACAACCATCCAAATTCCAAATACTGTCTCTTGCAATTGAATATCAATGTCATGTTTGCATCTTCAATTTTCTATTTGTTTTTTTGCATCCACTTGCTTTGATTTTGAACAAGCAGCAAAAGCAATGCGCTAACATCACAATTTGCTTTGCATTGATAGATTGCCTATATTGCATTTTTTATATGCTCCACATTTTCTCCTTGTGGACTCATTTTTTATTAGGCACATGACAAAGTTGGTCTGATTTATTGCACAATTGTTGCATTTTTAGTGTATGGAATTATGCTAATTTGTACTTGTTCTGTGGTCTCTGCCAAAACACCCATAACACTAGTTTTTTTTCCAATGACACTCGCCTCACATGCAATAGAAAAACTGTATAGCATCTTGTGCTATAGACCAAAAATCAATATTGATATGTTAAGTGTTTGCTGTCCATACAATTAAAAAAGCTCATGCATGGAAGCTAGCTTGTTTCTGTAGAGACAAAGGACCTTGAAATTTCTATCCAATTGGTTATGATACTACAAAAAAATTCTACTCTGCTACAGGGTATTGTCTTTACTAATGAGCCACACCCACACCAAGATTCTTTAAAATTGAAATCAGTTATATTTATTTATGTCCTTTATAGTGTTTTTGGTTGAATTTTTTTTTTTAGCCAATGCCTTGTGCTTGTTTTCTGATTGTGTATATGAAGACCATTCAATATGGTGCTATTGGCTACCAACTTCTGCAATGATTTCAAAATGTGGTTGGAAAACATAGAATTTTTATATGGGACCAAATGACATCAAACATGCCAGGAAAAAAGCTTTGCAACTGTGGTATTGTTACCTAATTTACAAGGAAATTGTAACTATCTTGCTCAACATTGTGCATTGACAATACATCAAGAACTAGCTCTGTTCTAAGTTACACGTTCATTGATCTGCCCACTTGCCACAAAGTCTCCTTTTCTTTCCCAGCACTGACCTTATTTTTCTTCAATTTACATATGTTGTTCAAAACAACTATTGAGTTGATATTTGATTATCTTCTACAAATAAATTATTCACCATCAATATAATTCTCTTTTATATCCAAAATAGAAATCTAAAACGACTGCTTTTGTATTCAATACATTTACATATTTGTTGCACTAGATTTTGTTCATAGATCTGATAATAATTTGTTTCCATCCACAGGAGCAAATGGTCAGGAGTTTTTTTTGGTTGAGACAAAATACAAAACTTTTTTTTGTTACTATTCACACAGCTTTTGTTTCCACATATTGCACAACTTCATGAGCAATTTTTTTGGAACTTATCCACTGATCTTTTGATACCATGTATATCTATAGCTAGTAGCATGTACATATCAAATATAGTTTTTTCCATTTGTATCAATGCTTTCAAACAATGTTTTCACAACAAATATATCTGCAGCTGATGACACAGACAAAGCAAATAAAATTTTTCCTTTATATCTATTATCATTACCGCCATGAAAGATTTTCCTAGTTGCAATGCCTTCATGTCAATGTCATGATGGAATGCACTTCCCTTTTTTTAACATCATGTTCCTTGCTCACATCATGGATAAAGCTCATTTGCTTTCACTGTCCTATGCGTTGTTGTTTTCATGTGCAGCACATTCACATAGTTCATGTGTGCATATCTACTCTGTTATATCAAACTGCTGATTGCATCGTATCAATGTTATATAATCCAAATTCTAGAATCAGAAAAACATCCAAATCGAGACTAAACATGCTTTGCTTTTGATATATTATCTTGGATATGTTGATTAGATTTAGTTCATATTGTTAAATTTTCAGAATTTACTTCAATATGATCTAGGATCTTAACTGAGAGAACAACATGTACAGCATATCTACAGCATATCAATCATGGAGACAATAATGCAAGCACACAAGAGACACAAAGATTTACTTGGGGAAAACCATAAAGGTGAAAAACCCCAATAACTTCCTCGGAGATAGATAGAGCAATGATACAACCAACCAATAGAGATAGCCATAACCTAGCAGCAATCCTCCTCCTCCATAAGTGCGCCTCTCCTCCTTGAGAGCATGTGTGAGAAGTGAGTGAGTAAATAGAGTGCCTCCCGCACTCTATTTATACTTGACTTGACTTGCCTTTTTACCTAACTCATGTCGGCTCGAACTTAACCACATAACATAATGCTGAGTGGGCCGACCCCCAATAGGGTGGTCTAATAACCCTTTGACCCACATGGCCGACCCCCAATAGGGTGGTCTAATAACCCTTTGACCCACATGACTTATACAGGGCCGACCCCAAACAAGGTGGTCTAATAACCCATCAAGTATAAGTTACGACACTTACAATATAAATGACGACACTTCCTTATAGAGGAATAATACCATCTCTATAGGAATACAATATACATATATGTGAAATACATTCCGAAGTTACATATACATCAACACTCCCTCTTAACTAGGAAGGTATTTCTCAGCACAGTTCTTCTAGCACAAGTCATCTTCTCTAGATCATCGTCACTGGATAATCGTCATCGAGTCATCATCATCGTCACTGCTGCTGCTATCTCAATCAATCTCTGAATCTACTCGTCATAGGAAGTTCTACAGAGCCAGTCCTTTTTCATACTGGATGTAGGCCCACCACCTGCAGGTCTTCGTCATCACTGGCCATACTGTGGAATCCTCAGGACTTATTACGTGCGTCACAAAACCTCGAAAGAGCATCCCAGGATGTTACGGGTACACAACTCCGACCTGTAGGATCTCCCAGGGCGCTATTACATGTGACCCCACCACAAAACCTCGCAAGAGCATCTCAGGATGTTACGGGTACACAACTCCGACCTGAAATCTCCCAGGGCACAAATTACATGTGGTCCACCACAAAACCTCGCAAGAGCATCTCAGGATGTTACGGGTACACAACTCCGACCTGAAATCTCCCAGGGCAACGAATTACATGTGGTCATGGCAAAACCTCGCAAGAGCATCCCAGGACTGATTACGGGCACACAGCCCAACCTATCGGATCTCCCAGGGAAACGAATTACATGCCATAGGACAAAACCTCGCAAGAGCATCTGCCAGATATCCCAGGGCGCTATTATATGCCATAGGCAAAACCTCGAAAGACTATCTGCAGATCTCCCAGGGCAACGAATTACATGTCCTCCCAGAGCAAAACCTCGAAAGAGCATTTGCCAGATGTCCCAGGGCACCGAATTACATGCCATAGGCAAAACCTCGAAAGACCATCTGCAAATCTCCCAGGGCAACGAATTACATGCTCATCTGCACAACCTGATCCACGGCCATAGAGTATCAACCTGATACTCACCATACATCATCCTGATGTATCCATGATCATCCTGATCATCATCACTGCAACGTCCTGCTGCATGTCATCTGGAGCAACATCCTGAAGCTCGTCATCTATGATCATCCTGATCATCACTGCAACATCCTGCTGCATGATCCACCTGATCATCAATGCATCTACCTGATGCATACCAAGTATCATACATGATCCTCCTGATCATCAATGTATCCACCTGATACAAATACATGATACATATCATCATACATGATCCTCCTGATCATCAATGCATCTACCTGATGCATACCAAGTATCATACATGATCCTCCTGATCATCAATGTATCCACCTGATACAAATACATGATACATATCATCATACATGATCCTCCTGATCATCAATGCATCTACCTGATGCATACCAAGTATCTACCTGATACATATCATCATACATGATCCTCCTGATCATCAATGTATCCACCTGATACAAATACAAATACATGATACATATCACCATACATGATCCACCTGATCATACAATGTATCCACCTGATACATATACAGATACATGGTCCAAGCATCCAACATGATGCATACATACATACATAAAATGATCCAACTGATCATATCCAAGCAGAAACCAGAACATCATCCTGATGCTCATCATCCAGCGCTTACATCCACAGCCATGTGAAGGATCCTCCTTCCAACATGCTTGGAATGGCTTCAGCAAATGTGTCCATCACTTCTTCCTCGAAGTATCCTTGATCTGAAGCACGCCAAGCCTCTCTCTGAAGTACTCGAACTTCACCCTGGCTAGTGGCTTCATCAGCACATCTGCAATCTGCTCGTCCGTCGCAACATACAGGAGCTTCACAGCTCCTCTCTGCACCATATCCCTGATATAGTGATATTTGATCTCTATGTGTTTCGACCTGTCATGAAACACTGGGTTCTCGGACAGCTTCACACAACTCTGGTTATCACAGAAGATACCAGTAGCCTCCAACGGGAGATCAAATAACTCAGATAGTAGCTTCTGTAGCCATACTGCCTCACAACTAGCTGAACAGGCTGCAACATACTCTGCCTCAGCTGTACTCAGTGCTACGCAGGACTGCTTCCTGCTAAACCAAGAGATCACACCTGATCCCATACTGAAGCAGCACCCAGATGTGCTCTTCCTGTCTGCAGCACTGCCAGCCCAATCTGAATCAACATAACCTTCCAGGTTAAACTTTTGATTTGCCTCATACCTGAGCCCATAATCCACTGTACCCTTCAGGTACCTCAGAACAAGCTTTACAGTAACCAGGTGAACACTTCTCGGATCCGTCAGGAACTGGCTCAATGTGTTCACAGCAAAGCAAATGTCTGGTCTCGTGTTCGTCAGGTACATCAAGGACCCAATCATCTGACGATACATAGAGACATCAACTGACTCAGATGAAGCATCACATAGAAGCTTCAGATTCGATGCCATAGGTGTGGCCATGGCCTTGCAATCCATCATCCCGAACCTCTTTGGGATCTCTACTGCATACTTCCCTTGTCCAAGGAAGATTCTATCTGCACTTTGCCACACCTCCATGCCAAAAACAAATAGTGCATCATCCCCAAGTTCTTCATCTCGAACTCGGTAGTAAGCTTCCGCTGCGTGTCGGCAATCAATCTATCTTCACCATACCAAGTTCTGGGAGCTTGCTTCAAGCCATACAAGGCTTTCTTCAATCTGCATACATATGAATCCCTGTCAGGTCTTGGGACTGCATCCCAAACATCTTCTTCATGATCTACGGATCATGGCATTCCATTTCTTCATCCCAGATCCTGGGAACTTCAATATCTTCAATAGATATCTTTCTTGCTGGAACAAATGTTGTAGTCCTTTTGTAGGAGATGGCATATGATCTTTCCTACACAACAAGTTAAATTGCATGATTAGAAAACATCTTATAGTTTTCAGAACAAATTCTTACACATAAAGAAATATGCCATACAGTCATGCAATTATCTTAGCCAATGCTTCAATACAACATTTATCCATATCCTGTAACTTTCTAGATGCCTTCCAATCTCTACCAGAACATTGTTAAGAGTGTGCACAACTCCCAACTTGTCAGCAAAGAGGTTTCATTCTAGATAAGTAGCAATGGAATGTTGTACAGTGCCATAGGCTACTTACCCATGCATATTAGTAGTATACTGTTCATCAATGCAATTATTCTAATATGCATAATACACAACCTAATTCTAGGAACATCAGTATATACATTATTGAACAGTATTATTTAAGAAATGACAATTCAAATACTTATCTTTGTTTGTTCGTTGGGTGGACTCCCTCTGAGTCTTTGCTTCCTTGCAGGAGCTGCTGGAGTCCTAATCTGAGGTAGCTTCTTCTACACCTTTCTGTTGTGAAATGTAGAGAGATGATCAACTCCCTCTGAATATCTGCATCCTTGCAGAAACTACTGAAGTGTGCTCCTTTGCTTTCTTGCAGGAACAACTAGAGTGTGCTCCTTTGCTTTCTGGCAGGAGCAACTGGAGTGTGCTCCCTCTTGATCTTTGCTTCCTGAATTACCTGTTCTTGAACTCATATTCATCCTTGGTCCCTATGCATGCTTATTAGTATCATGAATGTGTTATCCTTGTGATCTCATATAAAATCATACATTCATTAGTATACTATTAAAACACAATAATCTCAAGCATGTATAGTCATGATCATTTCAAACAGAAATAATAAGCATGAGCATTCAAGGATTCTTATGGTTAGTCAAATCATAAGAAACATAACATGTCTAAACCTGTAATTACTCAAGCCTATGACTCTTCAGGTTAGTTGAATCATCAATCAAGATAAGATATAAAATGCATAAAACCTGTGATTATTCAAGCCTATACTTTCATGATTCTTCTGGTTAGTCATATCATCAATTATAATAATATACATCCAACCATGATTATTCAAACCTATGACTTCATGAATAATTATTATCAACAACAGTATAAGATCCTAACACAAGGTAGGATTTTAGCTTGATATAGGAAAAACATACCTGGATTAGCATGCTAGCTATTTATGTCTAACATACCCGCATAATGTCTTCTGGTTCTCTTTAGTGACTTGTGCTAGTAACCTGCATGTCTCATAAGTTAACCATTATAAAACTAAGTTATACATACCTCGAGAATGGATCTTCTATGAGATCCATGGCAATGGATGAATCTTTGTCCTCATGATCATATGTTCTTGAACTAGAACATGATTTGTCTTCTTGGTGTACCTTTCATGTTAGTAGACAACATAAAACTCATACAACATCACAATGTGTTAGTACAAACATAAGTTTCATACTCCTAATAAATGAATGACTTCTATCATGCATTCATAATTTTGTTAAGGTGAAACGACAAATCTAAAATCAAAATTGTACTAACCGTAATAACATGAAGACAAACATACCATAAACTTAATCATGGACAAATATCGAAACATACCTCGATGAGTCATACCTGTCGAGATCGCTTGAAAACTTCTTATGTAAGGCCTTAGCCTCATCTCCCTCTGAAACACGAACTTCTTCACTTATGCAGGTGACCAATCCATCTTCTTCTAGGATTAACCCAATCCACTTGATTTGCAAGAACTGGACCTAGAGCTGGATATGGTTTTGTCAGAAAAACCCCAAAAATTCAAACTTTGAATTTCAACCTTCCGATAGGATAGGAATATGCGCCTTGATGAACTGATCAAACTGGTATATTCAGGATTTGAAAACTGCAAAGTTTCACTCCTCAATTTTTCCTTTGAAACTTTTGGATTCACTGGACGTGACCCTAAACTGGGGTTTGATGAATCCCACTCTTCTGCCCAATCAAAATGTTTGATCCAAAGCTCTAAGCTTCTATTTTTCTGAGGAGCTTCCAGCCGTGGTCACAGATTTCAAAAATTCCCATTTTTATAGAAGCCCTAATTTTCCACTTTTCTGATCAAAGTCCCGAACTAGGGTCTAATCAAGCCCGGCCTTCTACCCAGCCAAAAATTCTGATCTTGGTCTCTAAATTTCTATTTTGATGAGTAGCATCCAGCCGTGGTCTCCGATTACAAAAATTCCAACTTTCTTCAAAGCCCTAAATTCCGGAAGCCATGAATGAAGGTACCAAAAAATAATTCTGTTTTGACAGAAATATGTACCTTATTGTTTCTGGTGTAACTCCGAAATTTTTGATCCACAGGGTCTGAAAAAGTTTTCTGAGATAGCCTGACCTGTTAGCTTTCCATCCTCACAGGTCTGACCTCAATTGGATGTTCTGAGAGAGAGTTATGCCAAATGTCGCAACGTGACCTGTTTTGGGAAAATACAGGAGAGCGAACTTGTACGGCGTGCCACGTGTCACTCTTTGACCTTCGGCCTATGAAAAAGTTTTCTGAGATAGCTCGTCCTGTTATCTTTCCATCCTGATAGGTCGGACCTCAATTGGATTCTCTGAGAGAGAGATATGCCAAGTGTCGCAACATGACCTGTTTATGGGATAATACAGGAGAGCGAACTTGTACGGCGTGCCACGTGTCACTGTTTGACCTTCGGCCTCTGAAAAAGTTTTTTGAGATAGCTCGGCCTGTGTACTACCTGTCACTTTTCACGAAATTTCATTTGGAGCTTCCTAGCCCAAGTTATGACCTTTTTCCCAAGGTCACCTGATTTTGACTCAGATCTGGAAGAGGCAGAAACCCTATATGGTACAGATCATAAATCACAAAGTACAACGAATTAGAGGTTGTCCTTTGGACACAAGGTACCTGGAGATTTTAGCTTCGCCCTGTAACAATTTCAGATCCGAAACCTTCGCCAAAATGGATTTATAGCGAAAGTGCTACGACGACTGGTTTTTACTATATCAAGCCCTAGCATCGTAAATGCAACAAGTGTCATACATGCCATATCATGCCTTCTTTCAGGCTAGCTCTGATACCATGTTAAATTTTCAGAATTTACTTCAATATGATCTAGGATCTTAACTGAGAGAACAACATGTACAGCATATCTACAGCATATCAATCATGGAGACAATAATGCAAGCACACAAGAGACACAAAGATTTACTTGGGGAAAACCATAAAGGTGAAAAACCCCAATAACTTCCTCGGAGATAGATAGAGCAATGATACAACCAACCAATAGAGATAGCCATAACCTAGCAGCAATCCTCCTCCTCCATAAGTGCGCCTCTCCTCCTTGAGAGCATGTGTGAGAAGTGAGTGAGTAAATAGAGTGCCTCCCGCACTCTATTTATACTTGACTTGACTTGCCTTTTTACCTAACTCATGTCGGCTCGAACTTAACCACATAACATAATGCTGAGTGGGCCGACCCCCAATAGGGTGGTCTAATAACCCTTTGACCCACATGGCCGACCCCCAATAGGGTGGTCTAATAACCCTTTGACCCACATGACTTATACAGGGCCGACCCCAAACAAGGTGGTCTAATAACCCATCAAGTATAAGTTACGACACTTACAATATAAATGACGACACTTCCTTATAGAGGAATAATACCATCTCTATAGGAATACAATATACATATATGTGAAATACATTCCGAAGTTACATATACATCAACACTCCCTCTTAACTAGGAAGGTATTTCTCAGCACAGTTCTTCTAGCACAAGTCATCTTCTCTAGATCATCGTCACTGGATAATCGTCATCGAGTCATCATCATCGTCACTGCTGCTGCTATCTCAATCAATCTCTGAATCTACTCGTCATAGGAAGTTCTACAGAGCCAGTCCTTTTTCATACTGGATGTAGGCCCACCACCTGCAGGTCTTCGTCATCACTGGCCATACTGTGGAATCCTCAGGACTTATTACGTGCGTCACAAAACCTCGAAAGAGCATCCCAGGATGTTACGGGTACACAACTCCGACCTGTAGGATCTCCCAGGGCGCTATTACATGTGACCCCACCACAAAACCTCGCAAGAGCATCTCAGGATGTTACGGGTACACAACTCCGACCTGAAATCTCCCAGGGCACAAATTACATGTGGTCCACCACAAAACCTCGCAAGAGCATCTCAGGATGTTACGGGTACACAACTCCGACCTGAAATCTCCCAGGGCAACGAATTACATGTGGTCATGGCAAAACCTCGCAAGAGCATCCCAGGACTGATTACGGGCACACAGCCCAACCTATCGGATCTCCCAGGGAAACGAATTACATGCCATAGGACAAAACCTCGCAAGAGCATCTGCCAGATATCCCAGGGCGCTATTATATGCCATAGGCAAAACCTCGAAAGACTATCTGCAGATCTCCCAGGGCAACGAATTACATGTCCTCCCAGAGCAAAACCTCGAAAGAGCATTTGCCAGATGTCCCAGGGCACCGAATTACATGCCATAGGCAAAACCTCGAAAGACCATCTGCAAATCTCCCAGGGCAACGAATTACATGCTCATCTGCACAACCTGATCCACGGCCATAGAGTATCAACCTGATACTCACCATACATCATCCTGATGTATCCATGATCATCCTGATCATCATCACTGCAACGTCCTGCTGCATGTCATCTGGAGCAACATCCTGAAGCTCGTCATCTATGATCATCCTGATCATCACTGCAACATCCTGCTGCATGATCCACCTGATCATCAATGCATCTACCTGATGCATACCAAGTATCATACATGATCCTCCTGATCATCAATGTATCCACCTGATACAAATACATGATACATATCATCATACATGATCCTCCTGATCATCAATGCATCTACCTGATGCATACCAAGTATCATACATGATCCTCCTGATCATCAATGTATCCACCTGATACAAATACATGATACATATCATCATACATGATCCTCCTGATCATCAATGCATCTACCTGATGCATACCAAGTATCTACCTGATACATATCATCATACATGATCCTCCTGATCATCAATGTATCCACCTGATACAAATACAAATACATGATACATATCACCATACATGATCCACCTGATCATACAATGTATCCACCTGATACATATACAGATACATGGTCCAAGCATCCAACATGATGCATACATACATACATAAAATGATCCAACTGATCATATCCAAGCAGAAACCAGAACATCATCCTGATGCTCATCATCCAGCGCTTACATCCACAGCCATGTGAAGGATCCTCCTTCCAACATGCTTGGAATGGCTTCAGCAAATGTGTCCATCACTTCTTCCTCGAAGTATCCTTGATCTGAAGCACGCCAAGCCTCTCTCTGAAGTACTCGAACTTCACCCTGGCTAGTGGCTTCATCAGCACATCTGCAATCTGCTCGTCCGTCGCAACATACAGGAGCTTCACAGCTCCTCTCTGCACCATATCCCTGATATAGTGATATTTGATCTCTATGTGTTTCGACCTGTCATGAAACACTGGGTTCTCGGACAGCTTCACACAACTCTGGTTATCACAGAAGATACCAGTAGCCTCCAACGGGAGATCAAATAACTCAGATAGTAGCTTCTGTAGCCATACTGCCTCACAACTAGCTGAACAGGCTGCAACATACTCTGCCTCAGCTGTACTCAGTGCTACGCAGGACTGCTTCCTGCTAAACCAAGAGATCACACCTGATCCCATACTGAAGCAGCACCCAGATGTGCTCTTCCTGTCTGCAGCACTGCCAGCCCAATCTGAATCAACATAACCTTCCAGGTTAAACTTTTGATTTGCCTCATACCTGAGCCCATAATCCACTGTACCCTTCAGGTACCTCAGAACAAGCTTTACAGTAACCAGGTGAACACTTCTCGGATCCGTCAGGAACTGGCTCAATGTGTTCACAGCAAAGCAAATGTCTGGTCTCGTGTTCGTCAGGTACATCAAGGACCCAATCATCTGACGATACATAGAGACATCAACTGACTCAGATGAAGCATCACATAGAAGCTTCAGATTCGATGCCATAGGTGTGGCCATGGCCTTGCAATCCATCATCCCGAACCTCTTTGGGATCTCTACTGCATACTTCCCTTGTCCAAGGAAGATTCTATCTGCACTTTGCCACACCTCCATGCCAAAAACAAATAGTGCATCATCCCCAAGTTCTTCATCTCGAACTCGGTAGTAAGCTTCCGCTGCGTGTCGGCAATCAATCTATCTTCACCATACCAAGTTCTGGGAGCTTGCTTCAAGCCATACAAGGCTTTCTTCAATCTGCATACATATGAATCCCTGTCAGGTCTTGGGACTGCATCCCAAACATCTTCTTCATGATCTACGGATCATGGCATTCCATTTCTTCATCCCAGATCCTGGGAACTTCAATATCTTCAATAGATATCTTTCTTGCTGGAACAAATGTTGTAGTCCTTTTGTAGGAGATGGCATATGATCTTTCCTACACAACAAGTTAAATTGCATGATTAGAAAACATCTTATAGTTTTCAGAACAAATTCTTACACATAAAGAAATATGCCATACAGTCATGCAATTATCTTAGCCAATGCTTCAATACAACATTTATCCATATCCTGTAACTTTCTAGATGCCTTCCAATCTCTACCAGAACATTGTTAAGAGTGTGCACAACTCCCAACTTGTCAGCAAAGAGGTTTCATTCTAGATAAGTAGCAATGGAATGTTGTACAGTGCCATAGGCTACTTACCCATGCATATTAGTAGTATACTGTTCATCAATGCAATTATTCTAATATGCATAATACACAACCTAATTCTAGGAACATCAGTATATACATTATTGAACAGTATTATTTAAGAAATGACAATTCAAATACTTATCTTTGTTTGTTCGTTGGGTGGACTCCCTCTGAGTCTTTGCTTCCTTGCAGGAGCTGCTGGAGTCCTAATCTGAGGTAGCTTCTTCTACACCTTTCTGTTGTGAAATGTAGAGAGATGATCAACTCCCTCTGAATATCTGCATCCTTGCAGAAACTACTGAAGTGTGCTCCTTTGCTTTCTTGCAGGAACAACTAGAGTGTGCTCCTTTGCTTTCTGGCAGGAGCAACTGGAGTGTGCTCCCTCTTGATCTTTGCTTCCTGAATTACCTGTTCTTGAACTCATATTCATCCTTGGTCCCTATGCATGCTTATTAGTATCATGAATGTGTTATCCTTGTGATCTCATATAAAATCATACATTCATTAGTATACTATTAAAACACAATAATCTCAAGCATGTATAGTCATGATCATTTCAAACAGAAATAATAAGCATGAGCATTCAAGGATTCTTATGGTTAGTCAAATCATAAGAAACATAACATGTCTAAACCTGTAATTACTCAAGCCTATGACTCTTCAGGTTAGTTGAATCATCAATCAAGATAAGATATAAAATGCATAAAACCTGTGATTATTCAAGCCTATACTTTCATGATTCTTCTGGTTAGTCATATCATCAATTATAATAATATACATCCAACCATGATTATTCAAACCTATGACTTCATGAATAATTATTATCAACAACAGTATAAGATCCTAACACAAGGTAGGATTTTAGCTTGATATAGGAAAAACATACCTGGATTAGCATGCTAGCTATTTATGTCTAACATACCCGCATAATGTCTTCTGGTTCTCTTTAGTGACTTGTGCTAGTAACCTGCATGTCTCATAAGTTAACCATTATAAAACTAAGTTATACATACCTCGAGAATGGATCTTCTATGAGATCCATGGCAATGGATGAATCTTTGTCCTCATGATCATATGTTCTTGAACTAGAACATGATTTGTCTTCTTGGTGTACCTTTCATGTTAGTAGACAACATAAAACTCATACAACATCACAATGTGTTAGTACAAACATAAGTTTCATACTCCTAATAAATGAATGACTTCTATCATGCATTCATAATTTTGTTAAGGTGAAACGACAAATCTAAAATCAAAATTGTACTAACCGTAATAACATGAAGACAAACATACCATAAACTTAATCATGGACAAATATCGAAACATACCTCGATGAGTCATACCTGTCGAGATCGCTTGAAAACTTCTTATGTAAGGCCTTAGCCTCATCTCCCTCTGAAACACGAACTTCTTCACTTATGCAGGTGACCAATCCATCTTCTTCTAGGATTAACCCAATCCACTTGATTTGCAAGAACTGGACCTAGAGCTGGATATGGTTTTGTCAGAAAAACCCCAAAAATTCAAACTTTGAATTTCAACCTTCCGATAGGATAGGAATATGCGCCTTGATGAACTGATCAAACTGGTATATTCAGGATTTGAAAACTGCAAAGTTTCACTCCTCAATTTTTCCTTTGAAACTTTTGGATTCACTGGACGTGACCCTAAACTGGGGTTTGATGAATCCCACTCTTCTGCCCAATCAAAATGTTTGATCCAAAGCTCTAAGCTTCTATTTTTCTGAGGAGCTTCCAGCCGTGGTCACAGATTTCAAAAATTCCCATTTTTATAGAAGCCCTAATTTTCCACTTTTCTGATCAAAGTCCCGAACTAGGGTCTAATCAAGCCCGGCCTTCTACCCAGCCAAAAATTCTGATCTTGGTCTCTAAATTTCTATTTTGATGAGTAGCATCCAGCCGTGGTCTCCGATTACAAAAATTCCAACTTTCTTCAAAGCCCTAAATTCCGGAAGCCATGAATGAAGGTACCAAAAAATAATTCTGTTTTGACAGAAATATGTACCTTATTGTTTCTGGTGTAACTCCGAAATTTTTGATCCACAGGGTCTGAAAAAGTTTTCTGAGATAGCCTGACCTGTTAGCTTTCCATCCTCACAGGTCTGACCTCAATTGGATGTTCTGAGAGAGAGTTATGCCAAATGTCGCAACGTGACCTGTTTTGGGAAAATACAGGAGAGCGAACTTGTACGGCGTGCCACGTGTCACTCTTTGACCTTCGGCCTATGAAAAAGTTTTCTGAGATAGCTCGTCCTGTTATCTTTCCATCCTGATAGGTCGGACCTCAATTGGATTCTCTGAGAGAGAGATATGCCAAGTGTCGCAACATGACCTGTTTATGGGATAATACAGGAGAGCGAACTTGTACGGCGTGCCACGTGTCACTGTTTGACCTTCGGCCTCTGAAAAAGTTTTTTGAGATAGCTCGGCCTGTGTACTACCTGTCACTTTTCACGAAATTTCATTTGGAGCTTCCTAGCCCAAGTTATGACCTTTTTCCCAAGGTCACCTGATTTTGACTCAGATCTGGAAGAGGCAGAAACCCTATATGGTACAGATCATAAATCACAAAGTACAACGAATTAGAGGTTGTCCTTTGGACACAAGGTACCTGGAGATTTTAGCTTCGCCCTGTAACAATTTCAGATCCGAAACCTTCGCCAAAATGGATTTATAGCGAAAGTGCTACGACGACTGGTTTTTACTATATCAAGCCCTAGCATCGTAAATGCAACAAGTGTCATACATGCCATATCATGCCTTCTTTCAGGCTAGCTCTGATACCATGTTAAATTTTCAGAATTTACTTCAATATGATCTAGGATCTTAACTGAGAGAACAACATGTACAGCATATCTACAGCATATCAATCATGGAGACAATAATGCAAGCACACAAGAGACACAAAGATTTACTTGGGGAAAACCATAAAGGTGAAAAACCCCAATAACTTCCTCGGAGATAGATAGAGCAATGATACAACCAACCAATAGAGATAGCCATAACCTAGCAGCAATCCTCCTCCTCCATAAGTGCGCCTCTCCTCCTTGAGAGCATGTGTGAGAAGTGAGTGAGTAAATAGAGTGCCTCCCGCACTCTATTTATACTTGACTTGACTTGCCTTTTTACCTAACTCATGTCGGCTCGAACTTAACCACATAACATAATGCTGAGTGGGCCGACCCCCAATAGGGTGGTCTAATAACCCTTTGACCCACATGGCCGACCCCCAATAGGGTGGTCTAATAACCCTTTGACCCACATGACTTATACAGGGCCGACCCCAAACAAGGTGGTCTAATAACCCATCAAGTATAAGTTACGACACTTACAATATAAATGACGACACTTCCTTATAGAGGAATAATACCATCTCTATAGGAATACAATATACATATATGTGAAATACATTCCGAAGTTACATATACATCAACACATATATATATATATATATATATATATATATATATATATATATATACTCTCTTATATCAAATTGTTCTTTGCATCATATCAATGTTATATAGTCCAAATTCTAGTGTAAGAAAAACATCCAAATCTAGACTAAACCTGCTTTGCTTTTGAATTAGTTTGGATTGATTTGTTTTGGTTTATTTTCCAAATATGATCATAGCCTTCATTCAATAATTGGAGCTGAAAAATTCTAAAATGGATGCCATGAAAATATTAGTAGTCATATCATTCATAGGATCGAGAGTTTGCATTGATATCATGGAGAGTTTGTATCAATAATATTGAGCATTTTTTAATGTTGGAGGATTTTGCAGCTATAATATGAATTAGGTAACCTTGTTATTCAACCAATGACAACAAGCTAACCAGCTAAAATTTTCAAAGTCTAAATAAAAATCAAGTTTTCAAACTTTTTTGCTCAAAATTTCTTCCTTTGTCTTTTGACAAATTGTGATATGTTCCTGAACAATCTTCCACATCCAATGATAATGGTTCCAAAGATTCATGGACAAACATAACGCTTCTGCATGCAAGCGCACTTAAAAGTCCTTGACTTAATCATTTGCAGCAATGGCAGAATGCCCTAGTCATCATGCAATACAGTATTCACTTGACATGCAATCAACTCATAAAGAATCATGCAGAATCAATTGATGATGCTTTCGGATTCTACTCATCTCTTTTGCGAAATGAATTAGATGTTTTTAGTTAAATATCAATCTTGAGCATGATTAGCTAATATTAAAGCCCATTTGCTATCTACAATTGCTAAAACACTTCAACTTGAATCTTGAGCATGATTAGCTAATATCAATGCCCATTTGCTATCTACAATTGCTAAAACACTTCAACTTGGCCCAGGTGGCAACATCGAGAACATTGCCACCTCATGACTCTTATTATTAAAAAATTAATTAAAATCAAATAACAATACATGCCTTCATTAATTGATTTGATGATTTGAGTTAAAATTTAATATAAATATTGAATTAGAATAATACTAAATCCTTGCTAAGCTTGACTCATCCTCATACAAAGGTATTTATAATAAATATTTTGTATAACCAAAAATCTCACTTAAATAATAAGACTCCGTAAATTTTATTTATAATAAATATGTTGTATAACCAAAAATCTCACTTAAATAATAAGACTCCGTAAATTTTACTTATAAAACTTGCTTATGTATTTCAATATTTTGTATAACCGACATCATCCTTGAAAATTGTCCATATATAATACTTCACTCAGAGTTTCCGCGCGTGTGATTTCCATGTTCTCTCCACGAACTTACGTCAATTTTGTTTTGTTCAATACGAATTGTCAAAGATCTCTTCTCTATCGACTCGAAACAGCAAAGCAACATATAACACTGGCGTTGCTGCTCGCAGTGGCAGCAATGTCGCGGGTTCGAGTTCGGGCTGGGCCGTTTATCCATTAGGTCGAGAACATGCATCTCCAGCGCTGCTTTTAAGTTCCGTGCTTGCTGAATTGAGCGAAGAGGATTTGAGGCGCGAATTGGAGGTCTGGGTCCTGTTCCGTGCATTGGATTTGGATAGAAGACGAGAAGGGCTTGTCACGGTTCTTTATTATGATCTTAGGCATGCTAAAGTAGGCTTGACGAAAATCCAAGAGCAACATTTGATGCAGCAAGGCAGATTGCAGCAGCACTACAATAGTCTGCTTCACAGGAAAACAGAAAAGAGAGATGGAGATGAGAATGACCACGGCGATGACCACGATCGAATCCCCACCACCACCAGTATTATCACGAGGACCTGTAGGAGGAAAGGCAAATGGAAACGTAGCTGAGCACTTGTCGTGTCGGGATGAAAAGGCTACAGATTGTTACTCTGCTAAACAAGCGGATTTTTGCGGATTCCAATTTAGAATTGAAATGATATAATTTTATAATTTTTCAGTGAACAGTCAGTGGACAAGGGGCAGTTCCTGATAGGAGTTGGACAGATGACGAAAGCTTCATAGGGATTGTCCTCTTAAATAACGCCTTCGGCGTAATTAAAAAAATTAATTATCTGTCATAATTTCATTGGATACAGATGTTGATTTTTACGGCTGAGGCTATGGCTGCACCATGTCTCGACGGAGAGCTCTCATAATTACCCTTGTGGATGTCTCGAGCGCTTCATGTGCGCAAGCTAAGACAAGATTTGGTTGGCTCCAAGCAAGTCTCCATTAATGAACAAATCGTTGAAAGTCCCAAGGACTGGACACCTCTAAGGGCATCAAAAAGATTATATAGGGGTTAATATATCATGGAGGGCCAAAATGCTTATTGCTCAATTAAGAACCAATTCCCACCAACTACGGTGTGAGACTACCGCGTTGGAAAAGACCACAGGAAACTTGGGAAGAGCGAGTGTGTACTTTTTTGCACCTCAAAAAAAGTGGAAATAGAAAAACATTTCATTTTAGAGTGTGAGGCCTTCAAGGACAGCAAAGACAGCTATGTGAATATCTTGGTAGTTAGTTCTTGGGATAATTTATTTAGTGAGGGGACCGTGGTGAAACTGGGGGATCTCATCATCAAGCTAAACAGGAAAATGGTGGAAATGCAAAAGTCAATGGACAAAACAGTATGCCCCATAGGTTATCTTTACCCCTGCGGATGTTAAAATTTCTTTCTTTCTTTCCACTGGCTTTTCCCCAATTAGTGACCCTTTTAGAAAAATCACCCCCGTAAATCACTCTAGGCCATCAAAAGAAAGTGAAGGGTTTATCAGCATGCTGCTTGGTTTATCACTTATTCAAGGCTGTAAGGGGACAAAAATGAAGTCCACATCGATAAGAAAAAAACAACCCTAAAAAACAAAGGGGAGGGGTCTCCATGGTTGTCGATCGAGATAGGCTTAATCTTGATGGACGAACTCTAGTGGGTAAATGTGCAAGCGAAGAAATTGGTAGGGCAAATAATTTACTTAGGTTTTTTAGGTACTGGGGTCTTGGCCAATTGACTAAGGCTCCTAGTACTCAGTTATTCACCAACTTTCGGCCACGCCTTAGCCCATGGTTGGTTAGGGTTTGTCTTCAAAGAAAAGATGGACACAAACAAAATTATGAAAGAACCATGGTTCTAGGAATCGACCTTCTTCTCTTTGAAACCATGGTTTCCTATTTTTGATGCAAAAGAGTCTTATTTGGACAACTCTGCAATTTGGCTTAAGTTTCCAAGCCTTTCCTTAGAATGGTGGACGATCCCTAGCATCAAAGTAATTGGGTATTGGATTGGCCGCACCTTGGTGGTTGGTAATAGTTTTCTCAATTCTAATCATAGGTCAATTACTCGAGTTATAGTGAAACTTGATGTTTGGGAGGGGTTGTACAAGTCAATCGAGTTGATTGTTGATGGTTGTACATACCCCAAAATCCTGGATTATATCAACATCCCCTTTTAGGTGCGCTCGATGCCATAAGGTGGGACATTTAGTAGCAGACTATGATTTTGCTTTTGTCAAAAGGATGTGGATGTCGAATAACCCTAAACCGGTCGCTGAGGGTTTAGGAATTACTCTTATGAAGCAGAAATCACATTCCACTCTGGATACCCCTATGTTTGAGGCTACATTCCATTAGGAGACGAGGAAGGAAGGTTCGACGGTTCCTCAGTCGAGTATAGATGATTCATCTATCACTAGAATTGCATATCGGAGACTCATGACATAGTCCTTATTCGGCCCGCAAGAAGATAGTCCAAGGGACTGACACTCGAAGACTCCCCCTAATTCTCCTGTAACAAGACGTGGTTTGACTACTACTGCAAATTCTACCGGTAAGTATGCTCCTTCCTACACTACTTTCAACTTAAATTCAATTAAGGACAATGATTCACCTTATTGTTTGAATAAGAATTATGCACCAAGTGAACTTATAGGGGATGGGTCGTCTCATTCCTTCCTCGTGGACCCTTTGAACATAGACATGAGGACTTGATAATTGGGAAGGTAACTGTTAGCCTAGGTGATAATCCTCTCCACTCGCTAAAAGGGGATTCACATTCCCTGAGTATGGGAGGTTCTTTCTCATCCTCCTCCTTGGGAGTTAGTGAAGGCACTCGATATGTGCTCAGGACTGGAAAAACCTGTTCTATCAATGAACTATCCTTTGTCGAGGGTCTAGGGGAAGATTCTGGATAGGGTCCTAGCCCCCCAAGGGTTAGAACAAAGTCCCTATTTAAAAAGGCACAAGAGTAGGTTGTTCAAGAAGCAAACAAGGGCACATAACCCTCATTTAAGATAATGTTTTCAAATGTTTTTTATATTTAAATATTAAATTTAATATTTTAAAAATTGGAATATTTGAAATTCAAAAACTATATTTTATTGATTTCAAATGTTTTTAATATTTAAATATTAAATTTAATACTTTAAAAATTAGAAAAAAAAAATATTTTTAGAATATTTGAAATTCAAAAACTATATTTTATGATTGGTTAAAAATATAATTTTGACAATATACCTTTGGTGTGCAAATAAATTGTCAGTTTCAAAAATTAAAATTAAAATTAAAATTTAAAAAAAAATTATAAAATGCTATACCTTTGTTAATTGTTTGTAGATGACATTAATTATCATATTATATCATTTTTATTTCAAATATAATAGGAATCCTTGCATTGATGTTTATTAATTGTTATGCCATTACAAAATTCCCACGTAACCTAATAGGGTCAATTCACCGTCTTTGGCATCTATTGTCTCGATGATATGATCTACTGAGCTTTGCAACCTAGGCGTAATGACATTCAAACATCTCGGAATATACCTACATTGTCCAACCATTTAAGTATAATGTCAAAACATTTAAGTATAAAATTAAATGAGATAATTGATACCATCGTCTTAGAAACTTCCCCTTTCCCACCTGCAAACCTCTTCAACACCATCTCTCAAATTTAACAACATTTGGAAGCCAACCAAAACGGTGAGTATGCTCGCACCCACCCTTCCCCTTATGCGCTGCACTTGACCAAACAAATGTTTTTGTATGTAACTATAGTAATATTTTATTATGTAAGTATAGTACTGGGATTTAACAAGAAAATTATTAGATAATGGAGAACTAGAAATAAAAAATGGTTCCTCGGATGTTAAGTTGTAGGAATGTCTGGGTTGTGATCATAAAGCATAAATTTAGCTTTGTTACCTTTATATGCATGCACATGAGATAATAAGTCTTCCTCTATTGCTATGGAGATAAAAAACAAAATTATATTTATAGTCATGGCATATACAGATACCAATTGCTTAACAATTTTGTAATTTTTTGAGATAAAGAAAAAAACAGAGAAAAACATATGTACAAAATTTAAGCTGCGTGTACAAACCATAGTACTATCGCTTCTCAAAGCATGTAGTTGCTTACCTTGTGAGAGTTCCCCATGGTTGCCACAATCCTCTAACGAATAAGTGTACCTTTCTAACTCCCCTGCAAACTTAACTTATTTTCATCTTCACTCATTCTGCTTACACCTTGTTCCTTCTCCACACACACTCCATATAAGCTTTACTTTCTCCTTCTGTGTCCTCCTAGTCTAGTACTATGACAAGGAGGTGTAGCAACCATCACACCTAGTCTTCTTTCCTTTGTGTACAGGTTGGGATGATCATGTCCCAAATTTATACGCATATGCACGACCATAGTCATAGCCCGATAGATTAAAAGACGGGTGTGATACCATTATATATTTTTCCTTCCATTGGACACTTACAATTATGTGTACAATAATATTTGAAGCTTCTTTCCATTTAGTTGTTTTGAATGCCATCCACCTACATAGAATTAAGTGATACCGATAGACATCACAAGCATTTGAGAGAGACGAAATGAGACAGAGTAGGGCCCACTCTATATTTTATATGCCCCTGCGTAAAAACGACATCCCTCCCAACCCACATAAATAAATAAGCATCAGCAATATGTCTTAGTGAATAGGGACAATAAATTGTTGAAATAAATATCTTTTTCGATTGATTCCTGGCGCTTTTTAGTGATGCAATACAGTAATTAACATGCATTGAGGCATTTTCAGTGAATTTACTTGCAATCATGCAGTACAGTAATATCCATTTCATTCTTTATTTATTCAACTTGAACACTTAAACACTTTGTATAACTCTATTTTAAGCAAATCTCGAATAGAAAATCCATGATAATCATTATAACAGACGTGTACATGTAGATGTCCTTCCCATGACTCAACTATAGTTTGAAGAGATAGCAGGCACTGAAAATCAACAATAGGTAACACTGGAACATTTGCATGGTTTCACAGTAGTGATCTGACATTGCATAATTTTTGTTCATGTTGGCATCAACAACAGTGGCGATGGCACCACTGTAATTCACTCCAGCAATCAGATGGTAGTTATCTACATTTGGCTGACTAAGTAAACCCCATATTTCATTGTCTCTAGTTGATGGCCATGCCCAACCAAAGCTTTAAAAAAAATACGGAAATCACAACACAACAACTGGATTCCACCGCCACATATTACTCCATCCCAACTTGCATGTGGCTCAATGCTAAGATGATGACAATGACAATATTTTAGTCTATATAAGTTAACCTATTGAAATAATGCAAAGAAAAACATTTTTTCAAGAAAAAAAACATATACCTTTATTATTATAAAAATAAAAAAGTACTCCTCCATACAAAATAATTAAAATAAAACAAAAACAAGATTTCAATTCAACATCCACCATCAAAGACATTCAACAACAAAATTCCAAGAGCCCATCCCAGATATCAGTCCATCTAGAAAATGCAAAGAAGAACATTAAACGATTCAAGAGCCATTCTCCGATGTAAACAATAAGTGATTAGTACATGATACCTTTCGTATCTAACATTACAGGAAAGTGAATAATGTAGCTAGTGGAGTTCTCGGAATCCAACATTATCTTTCATAGGTATTCCCATATTAGTACATAATAACATCGGAGTTTAGATATATCTCACATGACAAATAATATCTATATCTCGCGTAAATCGTATTGTAATGAGTAGGCCATGCTTCAAATTGATATCTGAGCTGCATTCCACAATAACGACCACAAGATATTTGTCATGTTATTTGCATTTATTGTGTTGAAAGGTCCTCGGAGATGTGTAACTATATAATGTTGATTTGGGATATGTCAGATATTTGTCATGTTATTTGCATTTATTGTGTTGAAAGGTCCTCGGAGATGTGTAACTATATAATGTTGATTTGGGATATGTCAGAATATAAAGTAAATTTAAACATAAAATTGTTGACTTTTTTATTCACATTATTGTTATTATTATATAATTTATTTATAGTTAATTTTTAAATTTTTTAATATTATCTGATGAGTTGACAATTTGTATTTAATATAATATTTTAGAAAAAGTTAATTCTTTTATAATTATAAACTTTTACAATATCATATTTTAAAATAGGTTAATTCTTTAGTAAACTAAAAAAATTAAAGATTAATATTTTATAATTATAATAATTAAGATGGACCATTTTTTAAACATCTGTGTAATTTTCAATGAAAATATCACATTTGAATTTAAATTTTAAATTAACAAAAATATTGTTTAAAACTATTCTAAGGCATTCCAAATTCTGTGTCTCTTAGAGATTTTCATCCGTAAACTTTTGATGTATGTAATTTTATTGAAATATGGAGATTTTAGTAATTTCTTAAAGTCTCTTAACCTTTCATTGAATGCTCCAAGATTTGAATCAGAGCCAAGCTCGGTCGTGTAGTGATTTGTGCAGGGTTTTCTCAGAATCTAAGGCGTAGTGCTCCCCCCTGGAGCTTTTCTAGGTCTGGTGGAGGACCCTTCTATGCGCTGGAGTGAGAATTTTTGGGGTTTTGAACAAGAAGAGTCGAGCTGTTGAGACTGTGTCTGTGATCAGACCCCATGGAGCCGAGTTGTCTTCCTGGAAACGAGCCCCCCTGATCGTGTGAGTCCCTGGATTGGTGACCAGCTCTCCTCTGCGTGGGAGCTGAGCAGTAGTGTGGGATTTTTCTGAGGTTCTTTTTTCCGGTTTAGATAGGATCTTTTTTTGTTCTTGAGGATTATGGGGCTCGGTTAGAGCTCTCTTTGTGCCTTATGGATCCTAAGGGGGGAGATCTCCCTCCACCCGAGATCTTAGCATTTCGAAAGTTGGTAGCAACCTCTGGCAAGAGGAAACAGCGGGATGAGACACAGAAGTTTGTGAGAAAACTGGACAACATCCCAACTGTAGCATTACCTGAAGCCGAAACTTGCAGATCTGCCCTGAACCTTGCAGAGAGGGGTTTAATAGGATAGTTTACGGGATTATGGCCCTCTCCCAAAGCAGTTGAGGCTTGGGTTCAGAGAAATTGGAGACCTCTTACGTTGGAAGGTATCAGAAGTTACATGGTGGGCAAAGGATTTTTTGTAATTGTCTTTGAAAGTGCAGAAGACAGACACCTAATTTTTTGGAATGGACCGTATTTTATGGGCCCCCAGGGCTTGTACTTGAATAATTGGACTCTAGATTTTGATCCCACGCAGGATGTGTCGTTGGCGGTTCCGGTCTGGGTGCGCCTACCCCACCTGCCCCTTCATTGTTGGAATCTAAAGTCACTAGAATCAATCGGCAACACCCTGGGCAAATACATTGACCGAGCAGACAGAAAGGATCAATATTCTTGCGCAAGGATATGTGTAGAGGTTGATTTGGAAATCGGACTCCCGGAAGCCATCAAATTAACAATTGGAGACTGGATTCATATCCAAGACCTGGATTATGAACAACTTCCCTTTAAATGCCGATTATGCCATGGTTATGGCCATTTTGCCAGGGATTGCAAAAAGAGAAATGAAGAAGAGGAGGCAACAAATAAAGTTGAGCAATGGTCCCAAGTGCAGAAAACAACCAAGTCAAAGCTTAACAATAGGAAAAAATGGAAAGAGATAGAAAAAGTTCCCAATGCATCTTCAGCAGGGCAGCAACAAGGTGATGGAAGCACAACTGCAGTAAAGCCAAGGGCAAAAATCAAAGCTCTGAAAGCTCCAGCAGCAATTAAAAATTCCTTTGCAACTCTCAGCACCTTGGAAGATATGCCAGATTCAACAAATTTGGACACTGAACAACAGACCACTTCTCTTGAAAGGGAACAAGAAAGGACTGATAATCTTACACCTCTAGCTAATTCCCCAAGTGGAACTTCTTCCCCTCTCTCCTATGCGGAAATGGCAAGGAAGAAACCGGTGGAAAACTCTGGCTCATATGAAGATGAGACGTTTTACAAACCTACGAAGAAAGCAGGAAGAAAATCTCTCAAAGATGTAAGAGAGGAAGAAGCGGAGAGACACAAAATGCAAGGTAATCAACCTACCATTGAAATGTCTATTGGCAGAAAAACTAGAACTAGAGTAGGAAAGGGAGGCCCTACTCCTCCCCTACCTGGGAAATAATGCGGCTCATCTCTTGGAACTGTAGAGGGTTGGGGAATCCCGTAAAATTTGATGCTGTAAAAAATTTGCTGAAGTCTGAAAACCCCGAGATCCTCATGCTCCAAGAGACCAAAGTCGGAGGGGAAGCCCTCCTTGAGATAAGTAAATCGAAGTGGAATAAAAATGCTGGGAAAGTAGTTATTGCAAGAGGCACCGCCGGAGGGTTGGATACTCTGTGGGAGGACAACAAATTTCACTTGGAGAGCTCATACGAGACGCAGCATTGGATATTCACTAAGCTCTGCCAAGTTACCAGTAAGATGACCTTTGCCCTAGTCAATATTTATGTTCCAGTTATGTACGCTGAAAAGAAAGAATGTTGGTATTCTATGGCTGAATTTTTAGAATTGCGTTCTCCCAAGAATATAATTCTTGCCGGAGACTTAAATTTAATTTTCGAACCTAAGGAGAAGCGTGGAGGCATCATGAGCAGAGATTATTTACTCCCTTTTGTTGAAAATCTGGTGCATCAGTGGGATTTGATAGACTTTAAACCAAAAAAAGGGCTCTATACCTGGTCAAACAACAGAGTTGGGGAGTCACATATATCAGCTCGGTTGGACAGATTCCTTTTGCAAAGTACCTTTCTGGCAGAAAAGAAGATCATCTACTCTAAAATTCTGCATAAGCTGAGTTCTGACCACAAGCCTATCGTATTACAGTTTGAGGATGAGGTAAATTTGGGACCCATCCCCTTCCGGTTCAGCCCTCTCTGGGTTGAAAGAGAAGGGTTTGCTGATACGGTTTTGACTACTTGGAGCATTCCCGTCACAGGCTCGCCCAGTTTTGTGTGGGAACAGAAACTTAAAGCCACCAAATTGGCTTTGAAAAATTGGATAAAAAAGCCCACCATTTCTCCTTCAAGTTGTCGAAAGCAGTCTACTAATCAACTGCTCGAATTGCAATTTGAGTTGGAGAACAAAGAAATTACTCTCACTGACATTCAAATTGAGCAAGCATCCCAACTCTCCACCCTCCGCTCTTATAGGCATGAAGAAGATTATTGGAGGCTTAAGTCCAGAAGTCTTTGGCTCAATTCGAGAGACAGAAATACTAAATACTTTCATAAACAGTTCAAATCCTGGCTTTCTCATAATCACATAGAAGAAATTCAGTCTTCGGATGGTGTAGTTCATAAGGAATTAGATCAATTAAAAGACGCAGCATCTGCCCATTTCCAGCAGCTCTTTATTGAAGAAAGCATGGGATGTCAGGAGGACTTTTCTGCCTTTCTTAATCACATACCCCGTCTGGTCGAAGAGAAGGATAATACTGATCTTTTGCAACCCTTCTCTGAAATTGAAATCTGCAATGTCATTTGGTCGATGGAGCCGGACAAAGCTCCTTGGCCTGACGGATTCTCCATTCACTTCTACAGAGTTTGTTGGGACATTATTAAGTTGGACTTACTTCAGATAATCAAAGGATTCCTCCGAAAAGAAAAGGTGGGAGGCAACACAAATTCGACCTTCCTGGCTTTAATCCCCAAGGATTCAAACCCTGGGACCTTTGAGTGTTTCAGACCCATATCATTGTGCAATGCTTTATATAAAATTCTGTCCAAACTTCTGGCAAATAGAATCAAGCCATTACTGGAAAAACTTATCTCTCCCAGTCAAGGCGGCTTTGTCAAAGGCAGACACATTATGGATAATGTGGTTCTAGTGCAGGAAACCATCCATTCCAGCTTTCAAAGGCAGGAGCAAGGGATGCTTATTAAGGTTGATATGGCCAATGCCTTCGATCGAGTAAGACACTCCTTCCTTTTCCAAGTTCTCCTTTCTTTTCCAAGTTCTCCTTTCTTTTGGGTTGAGTGCTGAATTTGTTAGGCTGATCAAAGCTTGTATAGGAATGCCATGGATTGCCCCCCTGGTAAACGGCAGGCCAACAAAGTATTTTCAGGGCTTGAGGGGCATTATGCAAGGCTTCCCTTTGTTCCCTTTCCTGTATATCTTGATGGCTGACTCTCTTAGCCGGAAATTGACAGTTGCAAAGCTAGCAGGGACAGCTCTTGGTATCTGGGCAGTGAAAGAGTTAGAACCTATAAACCACGCCCTGTTCGCCGATGATTCTCTCCTATTGGGAGGTGCCTCTGTTAGAATAACAAAGGCTTTCAATAAAATGATCCAAAGCTTTTGCAGAGTCTCGGGTGCTCTTGTCAATAAGAGAAAGAGTGCGGTCTATGGCTGGAAGGCAAACCAAAACTCCATACTTCGCATTACTCACTCCTTAGGCTTCTCGGGATTTGCTGTGTGGGATTCCATCAAGTATCTAGGCCTACCCTTAACCCTAGGCAGAGCGAATGCAACTCATTGGTTTGAAATCCTCAACAAAATCAAAGCAAAATTGGCAGGCTGGGGGGGACATTGGCTAACCAAAGCAGGAAAGCTCATTCTGATCAAATCGGTAATCTCTTCTCTTCCCATCTATCAGGCCTCAATTATTCTGGCGCCTAAATCGATTTCTGAACAGATATCTAAGCTAATGCAAAATTTCTTATGGCAAGGAGGTAATAGAAACCATAAAAAATATCACTTGGTTAGCTGGGACATGGTGAAACGACCTTACTCCGAAGGTGGACTTTAGGTGCGTGATCCAGGGATTGCAAACCTGGCAATGGGAGGTAAGATTCTGTGGGAGCTCTTCTCAAAACAAAGGCACCCTGTTAGCCAGATGCTAATTAAAAAATATCTGAATGGGCTCAGCGTGTCTAGCATGGATGATGGCATCACCAGCAAGGGAACAACGATTTGGAAGTTATGCAGTCGAGTGTGGGAGTTCTTCAAAGCCCATCTGTACCGAATTCCTGACAACGGTAAGCACATTTGGTTGTGGGATGATAATATAATGGGAATTTCAACCTCTCAAGCAGTCAGTCGAGTTTGTTGAGCTGCGTGAGTGGCTTATTCACTGTGGCATTCATAAGCTGGAAGATATCTCTATACGGGATCCCGGAGGAAACTGGATTTCCTGGCTCCTCCCACGTCTCCAACAGAGATGAAAGACCAAGAAATCGCGTTGCTGAAATCGCTGTCTGGGCTAGCTCCGGTGCACGCTCGAACTCGAGACAGCTGGGGTTGGGGCCATATAGGAGCCTACACTGTTGCACGTGGGTTTGTAGCTCTTCAACCGCTTCAAACAGTGATTCACACTGTTTCCCTCTGGAAGCACATTTGGGATCCATTCAGCATCCCAAAAATCAATTTCTTTAGCTGGGTCCTTATGCATAGAAGGATTTTAACAGGGGAGAATTTAATTAAGCGTGGAATAGTAGGACCTCACATATGCCCTCTCTGTTGTATGGCGCTGGAAACAATAGATCATATTTTTATTGATTGCCCATACACTTAGGAAGTCTAGCAGCAAATGTTGCAAGGGCTCAACGTTCACTTGCCTTTGCAGAGCACGATAGTCATCATTTTCTCTACCTGGAAAGATCGGTATCCACATGCGATCACAAGCAAATCTCTCTAGTAAAAAATCTGGCTAGGTCTCCCTAAATACATTTGCTGGGAAGTGTGGCTAGCCAGGAATGAAGGTATCTTCCAAAACAAATTGGGCCCCCCTTTAACTGTGGTAGCAAAAGCTAAAGCATTGTTGATATAAACTTTGAATAGTCACCACTCTCATTAAGATAAGCAGCTCCTCCTTGAAGAGATTGGATGGCTTGGAGTACCCTTGCAGCAGGTCAGGAACAAGAACTGCCCGCGTCCAATCAGTGACCCTTCTTGGCGAATCCGAAGTACTGAAACATAATTTCAACAGTGGTGGCAGAAACAGGGCAAACTCACGATTTTCTTTGATGGTGCAGCTAAAGGAAACCCAGGGATTTCTGGAGCAGGAGGAATTCTCTATGGTTTGGATGGGCACACAAAAGACACATTTAGCTGTGGTCTTGGTCATAGCTCAAATAACCAGGCTGAAACTTTGGGCCTGTTCAAAGCATGTCAGCTGGCTCATAGGAATGGTGGCCAAGCCATCCAAATCTTTGGGGACTCAGAAATTTTAATCAAAATCTTAATCATGGAAGATAGCTTTAAAAATGCAGTGCTCAATCAGATCTTGCAGAGGGTCCGTTCATTGCTGCAAAACTTCAGCTCAATCTCCTTTTATCATATTCTCCGGTCGCATAATAAGGAAGCCGATGCATTGGCAAATAAGGGCTGTCTTTTAGCTCATTTAGAGTTGATCAAGAATGCTAAAAATTCTATAAGGTCTCCAATTCCGTAAGAGGAATGTTCTTTTCTCCTTTTGTAATAGATTGTAAGGTATTCTTTTACAAATGACAAGTTGTAAGTAGGGTTGTTTAGGCTGCAACCCAACCATGTTATTTCCAATTATCAATAAAAAAATAACCGTTCTTGTTAAAAAAAAAAACTATTCTAAGGCATTATTTTTCATTATTTAAATAAAATAATATATAGAATTGATTTAGGTTTTGCAAATACTAAACACATTTTTAATCAATTATGTATTTACTTAATTATGAAGTGTTTTAAGTTGTAAATACTTTTAACCTTGCCATTGTTTTGTTTTATACACTTAATTACGAAGTATTCTAGTTAGTTAGTATATTTAAGATATCAAAAATTTAATATTGTTTTTAACATCATTTTTAAAACAAATAATTTAACAATATAATATTTGTATTTTACAATGCAAAATATTTAATGCTATTAATTTTACTTTTCTTAAAAAGGCAGGTATTAAGCAACTTTGTTGCTAATTTCACTTGTTTTAGTAGGTGTAAATGAACATCATAAAATATTAGATGATGATGAAAGAACTAAACTATGATAGATTGTTTAAACAACCAGTAGATGGGTAGGAAATAAAAATGAACACTTATGAAGTATGTGGAAGGTGAACCACCATGGGAGTATAGAAGCAAGTAGAAGTCAAGTGACCCAATAAATTTTTTTGAAGAGGTTTGCAACTACAATTAGATGAAGAGCTTCTTTGTCCATGATAAGGCTTAGTTCAATTTCTTTTTATCCTTTTTAAGGCAATATTTTTCCACAATTCCTTTCTCTGCATAATCTTCAATATCAAAGCCTTCATCATTTGTAGATTTGTGTTCTTTATCATTTGTAAAAGTGTATTATTTATCATTTTCATAGAGATCTTATTATTGCTGCTTGTTAACAACATGTTGTCATGATTTATTCTCTCCAATTTGCAGAATATGAGGGATCTTAGACACTTGTTTAACAATATTTGTGAATAGATGAGGAATTCACAATGTTGCATGCAGAGTCCATTGTTTAATAAGATGGGAAAAGATGTGGAAAAGATGTTACACAGTTTTCACCCAACGCTTCGGAGTTCCCAATTAAGTCTGTCATCAGGGGTTCATGATGCAACATTTGAGATGGATTCCTATATGAGAGTGAATATGAAAATTGAAGATATGTCCGCTTAGCTCCCCATTCTTTTGATGATTGGTTTCCATGTGCTACTCAATCTCAACCGTTCATCTCTATTTAATGCATTTTTCCACTTTTCAATATCAACTGCCTCTTTTACTCTTATTTTTAAATAATGATCTTCCTTCATAATTAATTTTGTGTTTTCTATGCATATGTGGTGGGAAGAGTTCCACGAGTGTTCTATGAGGGATAATTTATAGGCTCTCACTTTTATTATATATGAAGCATGTTCTTTTAGCCTAATTTGCACCGATCTTCTAGTTTTGCCTATGTAAAAGTTTCCATAAGAGCAAGGAATTTCCTACACTCCTTTATGGTGTCTTGGACCTATACGGTCCTTCATTGAGTTAACCATCCTCCTAATGTTGTTTGGGCGGTTGAAAGCTACCGCAATATTTCTCTTCCTCGTGAACTTGATGATTTGGTCAATAGTGCCTCTTATGTAATGGAAAGAGATCTTTGGGATGTCTAATGCGTGATGATTGTGTCCTTTGTTCCATGCTTGGTGAATTGACTTGCCAATGCACGCTCAAGTTTTTGTTTTTGTTGTTGTGTGATTTAAGTTATTTTGGGGTTTTTTTCATGTCTTGAGTGCATGTATTAGGAGAATTGTGAGCATCGAAGATTCAACAGAAGTGCCAAAGAAGAAGCTTGCATAAGAATTATCCGATCTTCCTTCTCACTCAAACAGAAGGGTAGTCCGAGTCTTTCTTTTTTTCCATGAAAGGGGGATCAAGTGAAGATACTTAGGATTTTAAATGTGTGATCTAAGTTCCATTACATTCCCTTAGATATGATAGTTCGCTTAAAAATGAACTAAGAAATCATTTTTTGAAAAATTGGGATATTTTTAATTTAGATCTCAAATCAATTGGAGATTCAATTGTAAGGGGATTCGGCCTTGATGAAGTTCAATAATTCATTGACGAAATTCGTTCTTGAATGGGGACCAAATTGAGGAATTCCTTAGAGAACCAATTAATGAATAAATTTATGAATTCATTATTGTTAAACTTTCTAATGCATTAGAAATCAAAACAGGCTCACAAGTTCCTTGAAGATCTAGCCAATTCGAGATCCCTCATTTTAAGATCGAATTGTTTGAAATCCATATCGATAATTAATTGATAAATCAAGGAAATGTGACTCTTGAATTTTCTTTGTCAACCCTGTGTGACTTGACTGAACAAAATACACATGTGTAAAGGATGGATTGTGAATGGAAAGTGAACTATGTTTGACACATGCCAGGCGGATTGTAAAAAAGACATGTTTTGGATGATGGGTTTCTCAAGCAAGTTGTTAGAGCTTATATTCCATAAAATACACCTCTATTGCATTCCAAATACAACCTTGGACTGGCATGTGGATCACAACAACCACCAAGTCTTCCAATACCAACCTATGAGCATGCAACAATAAAAGGAAGCACATAATTATTAAAAGAAAAAAAGAAAAAAAAAACATACAAGGGGGGAACCTAGATTTGCACAACCAACTATATATGTGAAATTGCATATTCTATAAACTTTCATTTGTGTGCCTGAACAATATTCATCTTCTGTAATAAAATACAAGGCCATATGTATTTATTCAAAATATTAAAATTGAAATTCCTAAAGGTTGGCAGGATGTGCAAACCCTCAAGCAACTAAAGTACAGAAACATTATCTAGAATATTCTTGAAGATGTTGAAAGGAGCTATATTTTTCATTTTCAATTTGTCATAGGTGGTCTTTGAAAAAAATTCCTTCTGCAAGGGTGCTGACACAAGATCCCCTTCTTCAAATTTCTTTACACACCTTTTCATATTAGCCCTTTCGTGTAGACTTGGTTTCTCCATTGTAGTTGTTGTTGTACCTTCTCATGTACCATCTTCATATTCTTGGAAAATGAGTCTACATATTCACCCCTCTTGCTTTCTTCAGGTAAGTGTGCCAAATTAGAAACTCCTCTTGGAGATATCCCATTCACAACATGGAAATGACTCTTTCTTGTAGCTTGTGCATTGAATTGTTGTATACAAATGTGGCTTGTGTCAATACCAAATTGTACTGAATCGATTTCTTTGCAACTAAACATCTAAATATATTCCCAAGGCTTCTATTTGTTCAACTGAATAGGGTATTTCCACATATGTCGAACACCTTAAGAAAGTGCTCACAAAAACAAATCAAATATTGCCACACCAATGTATTACATGGTTAAAACCCTTAGAGAGGGAAACAATCAATGACCCTAGCCAACGTGACCACTTGAGGCAATATATTAATGAAAAAGGAAAACATTTTACATATGAGTTTCTCACAATCGATCATCAACAAATGATCCTCCATTCTCTTTAAATAGTGACCATGGTTCCATTAGGTGTTAAGCCACACATCAATTTAGTTGTTACTATCAAGGAGAATATGAATTGCTAGATCACTTTATTCCTAGAACATATTGTGATCGTTGGATTACATAAGTACAAATGGATACTAAAGAAACACACTTTACCTAAAGACACATAAGACCAAGTTGGTCTTAACTAACTCCTAAGTGTATAAATATCCTAACATCCCCTCCTAACAACAAATTGGGATATCATTGAAGGACTAACAAAGGTGATGCAATAAGAGAAGGAGGCATTAGATCCTATTCCCCCTTAATGGAAACTTCCTAAACTCCTAACATAGATTAAAGTTTGGAAAGCATCACTTCTTGTTAGGATAATTAATACTGCATCCTTGTCCTACTTAGCATTATTTACCTTTCCCTAGTAGTTGATAATGTTATTTCCCCCCTAGTGGTGTGCATATGTCATCTAGGACCCATTAGCCACCTAATGCGCCTTGCATGCATGATTTTAGGACCACCAGAGTCAATTCCCTACATTCTAGGAACTAACTCAATGATTCGGTTTAGTCCAACTAAGTTACACTTGAGTTCTTGACTCTAATTGGGGGTTTGAGCATCGATCACCACTGATTGTGATCTAATGTGCCCTTTTCTGATTGATTTGCATGAAAAACTCACAATTGCACCCTCCTTGGTCAGTTAACTGACAGTAGCTTCAATTAACTGAGTTTTGGTTGAGTTGAGTTGAGTTTGGAACTTCCGGAGCACTCCAATGGTGACAATTCCTATGCTAGAATGACATGGATTCGAATTCTCCTAGGATAATCGAATTCTCTCCATTGTAACATATTTGTTGACTATATTCATTAATGGATCATAACACACATTTCTGTTTCTATCTGATTTCCAATGCATGATTAATTTTACTGCTCATTTCATTGTAATTCATCTTTTCTGCTCATTCTTTTCACTGTGAGGTATTCTCAAATCTATGATCTGTTGTGTTCTATACTTTCACATGGTATTAGAGCTCAGAGAGCGTAGGTTGAGCAGTTGCTTTCAGTAGTGCACCAGAAGCCTCTGGATTTCCACAGCAAATCTTGGTGCCATTGCATTGAAATCAATGGAGAAATCCTTTGAGGTCTAGCCAGGTGTGAAGGATCCGGATAAAAATTCCTATTGTCCTAAAGCAATGCTTAGTATAATTTTATCTCCAAATTTGAGAGTTTTTTGCAAGATTTTGAAGGTTTTTCAGTGCAGTAGTAGTTGCAGTTTCAGTTAAACAAGTCCACTTCCATATCTATGGCTCTAGTGTGCCAAAATTGGTGTGCTAAACTTGGAAAATGCATACACAACCAAAATCCACAATGCCAAGGCGAATAGAATACAATGGAAACAATACTAGTTCTTCCTATATGTCTTCATTATGCCAAAATCATAAAACTGTGCTAATAATCAAAACATGCCATGGCTCCACCCAATATAGAAGTGGTTTTTATGCCAATGGTGCCAAGGCCTATAGCAAACAATGGAAACAAGACCAATTATGTCTCTATGGCTATGTTATGCCAAAATATAAAATGCACTATGTATTTTTTTTGTACAAACAAAGCAAATCAATCAATCTAGAACATCTTAGAAAATGCACTCTGTAATTTTTATTGTAGTGTGCAGGTTTATTACATTCATGTCGAAATTGCATGCATCTGTCCATACAAAGATTTCAAGGAGGCGTGTTACTAGAGGTGCACAACTATAATGCAATTCATTGGATGAAGACTCACTGTAGATGGAGGGTAACAACATTACTTCCAGTGACAATGCAACATAATGACTTACCCCAGGGGGTTGATAACACCAACCCTTCCCATGTTCCTGGACAACCCAATGAGACTGAGGCTATTCCTGTTGCTCCATAGCCAACCAGGTTGCAAGCTGCAAGTGCAACCAACAAGATTAGTGCCATTAGAGGGTGGAAAAAACAGGTTATGCTCACCACAATTGATGATGTAGGATTCCATGGATATTATGTTCGAGCAATCGTCGAAAAAAATGGTATTTTCACCACATCACTATACTACTGGATAATTGTCCCGACTCATACAAAGTGCAAAGCGCCCCTTATAGTGGTGACTACAAAAGACGAAGAGGAGGTGGTTGTTTGGTACAAGGAGATGGCTCGATTAGGTCACTAGCTAGAATTGATACAGCTAAAATCCACTATTGTTCAAATCTGTCAAGGTAGGCCAAATCCATTTAGATATGGATGTATGGGAAAATCATGGTAAGAAGGGTTTAAGAAGAGGCATCCAAAGCTTGTGTTGCAAATGACAGAAGGCCTCGATAGGGACATGGATATAAATCTATGTCATGCAGTTGTTTCCAGGTTCTATGACACACTATCCATTGTATATGAGAAGCATGCCTACAGTCCAGACCATATATGGAACTGCGACAAAACTGGTTTACAAGCATGGAGGAACTATGGCATGCAAGTAATTGCCAAGAGAGGGAGCATAAATGTGCCAAAAATCCTTCCTAAGAGCAGGGAGTGGATAACCATTATGTGTTATGTAAATGTAATCGATGCATCAATTCCAGGGTTTTATTTGTTCGAGGGTAAGACTCAGTTGAAAAACTATATCCAAAATTGTGAACTAGGGGCATGCATGGTTGCACATCCCCATGTATGGATGGCCAAATAGTTGTTTTTGAATTGGATTTTTCACTTTGCTACACTTGTGCTTGGTGTCATATCGCTTGAAAATAAACACCTATTGATTTTTTATGGTTATGGAAGCCACATACCCATACAAACCATCGATGAGGCAAATAGACTGGGCATTGACTTGTTAACTTTGCCCGCACATACTACTCATAGGTTGCAACCTCTTGATGTGAGCGTGTTTTTTCCTTTCAAGATTTACTTCAGATCTGAGAGAGCAAAAAGGATGGAAAATATCCATGAGATAGAGGTGAAAAGGTTTGAATTAGCTGAACTTGGAAGCAAAGCTTTTATAAAAGTTCTCACCCCATCAAACATGAGGGCAGGATTTAGGCGGACTGGAATTTGGCCACTTAATTATGATGCTCTTATTCATGATATTGGGTGTAGCAAAGCATTAGATTTAAATTCCCAGGAAGCTGTAGATGTTGTAGACAACATGTTATCCATATCTCAAAGACATAGTGTGGCATTGGGTGAGTAGGTTAGCGTTACTCAATATGATCATGAACCATATGAAGAGAACATGGAAGTTGTTGGGTCAAATGAAGCTCATAAAAATCTGTAGAGTGTATTCCTAATTAACATGTTCAGGAGAACGTGGTTGTAGGTGGTCAAGCAACATGAAGCAACGAGGAAAAATTAATAATGCCAAGCCAAGTTGAACGACCTGAGTGGTTGGCAGAAGCAATGATGAACATGAACATAAATATTCTATACAACACCAATGATCAAAGCCTCAACATGCCTTCATAACTATTAGTCATAAACAATAAACATGTCCATTACTACGTGGATGATGGAGGTGTAGAGGAACACCCTGTGGATACCGAAGGACAAGAGGGAGAAGACAATGCCAATGAAACACCAGTCCCAGTTGATCCTCCAGGTACCACACCAGTACTGGGCCAATTCCTAAATCTACCAGTGGAGAGATTGCAAGTGCGTCAATCGACAAGAACACCAGATTATCTTTGATCAAGCAAGAGTTCACAACTACTCACTTCAGAGGACTACATGAACCTATTGGTCGAGGCAGAACAAAAGAAGAGAGATATGCAGGATATAAAATAGAAGAAAAGGGACAAGGGAAATGAGAAGAAGGAAGCAAGGATTGGTGCAATAGAAAAACAAAGATAAGAAAGGCTTCAAAGAGTGACATAGAAGCGAGAAAAAGAGCACCAAAAACAAATGGAAAGGTAGTAAAGGGAACAACTAAATTCGCAAAAAAGTCTTCAAAGTGATGGAGGGAGGATCATGGTCAACTCATTGGATCCACTTGCAAAGAATTATCCACAACTCTTCGAAGACCTCATAAACATCTAACTCCCTCAATATCATCTATTTGGTGTAGCTCATCCATAAATTTCCATCAGTGCAAGGGCCTATGCACCAAATGCTATTGCAACACCTCTAGTGAATACAGGGGCATTTAGAACAAGTTAGAACTATGGTTTTTCAATTCCCCCTTGGCTGCAAGGTACAAACTGCCCTCAAGTAAGTATGGGAAAATCAAACCAATATGATCAAGCCATCTTTGGCAGCTCAACCTACTTGCCTGAGGAAAATGCAACAAAATCAACAAATTTAGGAAATGCAAACACTCCATCTCATCGGCAATAGAGATATCATATACTTAGCCTAAACACATGGAATGTGGATTTTCTTACAGAGGCATTTTGTGGATGTTCTTCTAATCGTGTATTTAATTAGTTTTCTCTATATATGAAGGCCATGTATCTATGTATTGCTAATATAAATGCAACACGACTTACCTAATATTGGTTATCCAATACTTTTTGTTCAAGGAACTAATATTTTGGCAAGCAAAAAAACAGTACAACAATCTGTTGCAACAATTGGTTTGTTTGGGAACTTGTTTGTCTTTGCAAAAATATCTTGCAAGTCTTATGTAAAAATCCGCTCACCTAAGTTCTAGAGAGCTCAAATTTTGTTTAATTGGTTTTCTCTATCATTGAAGGCAGTGTATCTATGTAGTGCCAATGTAAATGCAACACTGGTTACCTAAGAATCATCATCCAATACTTTTTGGAATGTTCAAGGAAATGTTATTTTGGAAAGCAAACAACCAATACAACAATCTATTGCAACAAGTGGCATGTTTGGGAACTTGTTTGTCTTTGCAAAAATATGTTGCAGGAACTCATATATCTTCCATAGCCCTTCCTTAAATCTAGGCCACTTGCCATAAATATTGACACTAAGATACTATCAGGAAATCATATATCTTCCATAGCCCTTCCTTAAATCCAGGCCACTTGCCATAAATATTGACACTAAGATACTATCAGGACTTCCCCTTTGTGACTTATTGTTGACAGTCAAAACTGTCAAAGAGGTTTACAATGCTAATGAACTTGCCATGCTTTCAAAACTACTCAAAAAATTACCGTCGACAGAAAGAGAGCAAGGATAAAGTTTCCTTCATTACAACTTACAACAAGGACATCATATTTTGTAATTTAAGCATGCCTTTGCTTTTTTCCTATTGCACAAGCTCACTACTTGAAATTTGCAAGCTAGACCTATCATTGTAAATTTGTTATCAAGGTTGCATCCCTTCGATCCTTCCCTTTGTCACAAGTTTGTTGCAACTTTCACCTATGGAAAAAGATCACTACTTTTTAAAACCTATGCACTATCAACCTCTATCCCAAATATATTTTCCTAAACCATAACCAAAACAATTGGTCACCAGTAATACAAAATAGGACCTAGTCACAAAGTTTGGAAGAACCATGTCATCTAGAGCTTCTTCCTCTAGTTATTTTATCCCGATACTGCCAAAAATACAACAGCTCAAAACTGCCCACAATGGAACTCATTCGAACTGCAAGTACCATGAATCCATTACCATGTCAGTTATGCCTAGATTCTCAAAAGACAAAATACAAGAATTAACCTCGCCACAAATTACAAGTCCCGAAGAACATAATGTCCAAGACAATTCATTGCAGCAGTGCAAAGGTTTCTAAAAGTTGCAAAAGACCCAACCAAGTTATCAAAATACCATGCTAGTTGTCTAGCCTATAACATTGTTTACCAAATCTCATGTGGTAGAATTATTCAATTTAGCGAAAAACCAAAAAATAGTTCAATATAATATTAGTATATTACTAATAAGAGTGAGGAATTAATACAAATTCAATAAGAGTTTTCTCAATCATGAGAAAGCTGGTTTGTTGTCTATTAACACAAAACATATAGAAATAGGAATAAATTGCACACCTATGTATTGCATTTTATATGCCCTAGTATCAAGTTATATTTGGAACAAAATCTAGATTTCATTTGAAATTCCAATCTATAACTTATCTGGATCAACACATTCTTATAATATAGAGTCTATCTATATATAAATATATAAGGAAAGGCTTGATCAAACTTGCAACCGAAAGGCACTTACAGAGCTTAAGACATAGTTTAGGGTGACTTGCTTTGTACATGATTTTTTGCAAACCCTTAAGAACCATTGTTATTTATAGATTTTTGGGTAAAACCCTTTGGCACTATGGTACTACCATAAAATAATGTACAAAACTCATGCTTGTATCTATCGTTATTTGGTTTCTATACCTAGAATAACTCATGACCTTGTTTACAATAGGTTACAATGCATATGTGTGGCTTAATCTAACTCATATATCTGGCTTACTGAAATGAAATATGTTTACAAGGAAAGTTCCCTTGCCATGTTTTCACCACCAAAATGGCCAAAATGGCTTTTCAAAATATCGTTGATGAGTTTCGAAATCTTTCCAGAACAACCTAGCATATCACTCGAGACATAAGGGTAGAATCATATCACTCGAGGAACTTTCCAAAGAGTTGGCCAAAGAGAGAGTCAAGAGAGAACCTGGTTTTCAAAAAAATCATTGATGAAATACCAAATTCAAGACAATAACCCCAGTAACAGTATAATACCAAATTCCCTATTCTCAACAAGACCACAGGACGAAATAGCTAATGTAAGAACCAACCTAAGAGATACTAAAAAACATAACTAACAACTTCTGTAACAAGGAAAACACCAACCAATATGCCAGTATAAAACAAAGTGACCAACCTAAGTGATAAGGAAAAACCAACATTGCCATGGAATAGGACAATGCTCAACAAGTCCGCATGTATGGGTTCTCACAGTGTTACAGGTTCATATGGAAGGGTTCTCATAGTATTACAACGGTAAACACCCCAGAGAGAACCATAAACAAAAGGAATGCATGCAAATTAAAAAACAAATCCTTTTTTTTTTCATTTAAATGATTGAACAGTCTCAGAGGAAGGCCAAATCAAACACACATGCACAGATAATCGAATTACTTTTCCATTTAACCATTATGCAATGTCTCAGGAGATCCATAAAATAAAAATTAATTGAATTGACCACATTAACCATTCGCTGCATGAGAACCAAACCAGAGAACAAATTAACACCATTAATAGGGCAATACAACACCACTTTTACCAAACCATTAACACCATTGACAACAATAACACCATTTTCGAGGGATAAAAATCCATTTTACAAAACCATTAACACCATTTTTGGGCGATACAAATCCATTATTACAAATAGAGTAGAACCCACAACCCAGAATTTTACAAATTGAGCAAAACCCCTTCAACCACTTACAACGTGTAAAACCCTAACCCTAAATGAACTCCCCAAAGCACACAGCAACCTAGGCCATCCACAAAAATCCACCGAGAAAGTGAATGTGTTGAAACACATAGAGGAGAAGCTGGTAGGAGTCGAGGTCCTACCAGGAAAAATCATGAAAAGCGCTACAACCACCTCAGTCTCCATCCACGCAGCTCCACGCACCTCCAAAGAGACCTACACACACAGGGGAAGTTAAAACCCATTTCATGGTGGAATAAACCAGCAAGAATGCAAGAGAACCATAGCTTACCTCGCAGCGAATGGTCACCAGTCGAAGCCCCACAATACACTCAGTCCCGAGCAGTTGAACCAGAAACGACGTCACAACGAACCAGATAAACGCAACTTCCAACCAGTCAAGGCACCCACACTGCCAGGTAAAGCACCCACATTGCGTCATGAAGAACCAATAGAGAACCACCGTCGAAACACAATGGAGCAACATAACCAACCAACACAGAACCATAGTCAAACCAACATAGAACAACGAATGGTTATGGGTCAAACAAGTTACAGGGACCAAGCGCACCACCACCAGGGTGGGAAAATGGTCACCCACCAACCCCAAGCAAGAATGAATGAGGAATTAGACTGGCTGCGGGAGAAAGATCGGGAAGGATTGTAGAAAAGGACATTAAAAACAAATTAAAGTTTATTTCTGTAGGGAACGCATGGCACTTCCATGTGGTAGTCTTTGGAGTGCCAACGTGCCCTTCACATGGCTCGTACATGTGTAAAAGAGGACACACCACTACTGGCGTCCCTCCCCTAATGTGTCTTTATTGGGAAAACAAATAATTTATAATGGGAGGGCGAAGGTTGGGGGAGTGCGTTGGGAAAGTGAATCACATGCTATTGAAAAATACGATATCATATCGTTGTATGAATTTTATTATGATTAACAGTTCCATTGAATGAGTCGTCCGGAATTCAAAATCTATGTATCATATCTCTATCAAAATTTGTGTTATAATTAATATTTATATATATTTTTTAAATTCAACTCTGACATGAATAACATGAAAATAATCACATACATTCATATTAAGTTTTTAACCAATTAAAACGTAGATAAATAAATATTTAATATATTTAAAAAAAATATTTTTCAATTTATAAAGTTAAACTTATGAAATAAAGTTTAATTTTAGAAGTAATAAAAAGTCAAACTAAAGTTGACTATAAAACGATTACAATATAACCTGCTTAAGGCAGGTATAGTAAATTGTATTTATAAATAATGGAAAGCTTTATAAGTATTTCTAATATAAATATGAATTAATGCTATGTCCAACACTTTGACTTGCAAATGAAAAGTATATTCCATGCTTTGGCATGGACTTATAATGTGCCAAATTTGCTTCATCAAAACATTAAAAATGAAATGGTTGCTAGTCTGATTCTCAACCATGCTTCCATAAATTTAGAGAAAAATCTACAAAAAAACAAATATCAAATATAACAAAGGTCTCTTTTGTTCTATGTTACTAGGTTACTTTATTGTTCCACGTCCTTTTTCTTAGTCTCTCCTTCTCTATTCCTCTCTTCTTCCTCTGTTTCCTTCTTCTCCATGAATTCTCCATTATATTTCTCTCCATTGTCTTCTTCTTCATATGGGAGAAAAAATGAATCATCCTCATAACTTTTGCATATATTAAATTAAAACTTGCCCTCATAAAATCCAGCAACCTCTCCAAATAGACATAAGGCTCAACCTCTTAACAAATGCTACATGGTGTCCTCCTTTTGTATTAGAATTAATGATGTTATGCCTTCAATAAAAATTTTGAGACACCAATTATATTATTTGGGGGTGATCATGTGAAGTCTTGACCTTAGGAAGTCCCATCCAAAAAATCACAAACAACAAAATATGGCACATAAGGATGAGGATCGTTGGATGGGAGGGGGATGATCTAACAACGATGGGGGACTTTGGAGGGCAAAGCGGCTGACATCACCCAAAGGCCTCATTGCCTTGAAATGCATGACATTTTCCAATGGAGTGAGCTCAATAAAAAATAGTGAGGAAAATTGGATTCCACGTGGGTTAACATCACATGCCAACACCGTTGTTTCAAAGTGTTCAAGGGCAGGAATGCTCTTGTGTTAGTGCCTCACTCAATGTCACTACCAATTCAAGTGGCATAATCAACGTCAACGAGTTCACACTAGGTACCATTTGCAAAATGTGAGGAAGTGCTCGTGGGTTGTCTTTTGAGGTTTTCCTCGAAAAAAATATATTAATGTACATCAATGTAAATACAAACCACTAGACATAAAATATGGAAAGTTAGCTCTTGTGTATAAAAATGTAAGGGTGAATACAATGAAATGGAACTAAGTGATGCATATCTAAAACAAAATATTTATATATAGAGGCTTTTAATGACCTTTAGAGACCAAAAAACATCATGCTACAAAAAATAACTACATATCATCAAAATAATCCCTTATATTTGATCCTTGCCATCAACATCACCCTTGATATCCTTCTTTGGCCTTTTCTTCAATCCAACAAGGACATCATGCTATTGCTTGGAACTACTTGTGGATCCAAGTCCATTCACCCCGAGTTGTCATACTCAAACAATGTTGTGTGAGTTTCCATGACCAATTTCAGGGAGGGGTGAATATCCTCCAAGAAAATGATCTTTGCATCAAGTGTATCATTTAGAGATTGGGTATGCCTTGGCGGAAATTTGCATTGCATGAAAAGAAGAGCATTCAACCATAGTTGTTTCAAATGGTTTTGCTCTTTATGTGAATGCAATTAAAGAAAAACTAATTGTGCTTACCCTTGAAAGCATTGCAAGTTCGATTGAACTACAAACTTGTGTAGTTGAGGGCGTTGGCTCCTGAATGATTGCTATCAATTGTTTGACATAAATTATAAAAGTATAGGGAAAAATATGAAAATTCAAGAAATTAGTTTGTACATTTGGGTTGAGATTTTCAATGATTAGAGCAATGAATACTTGAACTTATTTTGGAGTTGCTTACTAGGTTGGCCTAACCTCTTGCACAAACAACTACATTTTTGCCAAAGGTACCTCTACTTTTACTTGAAATGGCGATATGCTTATGTATCTCATCCTAGACTTTTGGATTAGGAACCCGACACTCTATGCATGTGTAAAATCCATCTTTGACCTTGCCAAGTTAATATTTTCCAAGGTTGGATCTGTAATGGTACCTGGGTTCAAGAAATTCCCAACTGCAAGTATAGGTCGACGAAGTTGGTTGTTTCATTTGCTATCAATGATCTTTCAATTAGGAACATACTTTGTTTTTTAAATCCTTGTATGTTTCCCTTATTTACTCTTCGCCTTGATCTATGACCTCGTAAATTAACATACATGGCTAATTTTCCCCATCCACCATCCACAACACCTTAACAAGGGATTGACAATATTAACAATCTATGTTGCTCTAGCCTAAAAATTGGTGTCAAAAAATTTCACAAGGAGATTATTCTTATCAACCTTGTTACTCCACTAAGATCTAGTCCACTCATTAGAAGCAAACATCTTCTTCGAGTTGTTTGTATAGGAAAATAGAGATTGCAATGTGAGGGGGTTTGTTGAAAATTTGGTGATGGCAACCTAACAAGCTTGCTGCCCCTTGTGTTTTTCCTCATCTAGTTCAATACCCATGTATGGTTGCAGATATATTTGGTAATGCATTTATCATTATCAAGAACATTCTCCACCCAATATAGTTTGTGTTTATACTTGAGCGTGAGGTTTAGGGAATGCACAACACATGGGTTCCAAAAAATGGTGTGACACCTTCATCCATTCTAGTTTGCTTATATATTAAAGTAGGAGGTTTATGTAGCGAAGAACACACGAAGTTAAAACAATGATTAGGTGATTATTCTCCAATATCATACTAACAATAACATAGAAATATGCATTATCAATGATCAGAAATATCTATGAATAAAAGGCATAGTTCAATATCTTAAGAGCAATAACATAGAAAGATGCATTATCAGTGCTAAAAAACATCTATGAATAAAAGACAATTCCTTGTGTGAAAGATACAGATAAATAAATTATGGACATCCATCCAACATGATATTGCATCCATTTTTGTCCATAATTTTTATTACGTCGAAAGGTGTTTCCTCTCTCCTAATCATATGTTTTCCGCGGCTCATAGGCGTTGGATATGTTAGATGACCATCGGAGAATGTTGGTCCATAGATTGTGTTTCTCCTTGTTTGCATAGGTGTCTCGGTTATGGGCAGAAGTTTCACCAGCAGTCACATTCATACATTAGTTTTGGGTTGAATATCAACAGAGAGAGGATCCCAATTTCAATTTTTGGGCCTACCTGCTAGCACGAAACAACAATTGACATGAGATCTGAGTAGTTCTGCAAATCTGAGTAGGATATGATTGTGGCTATCCACTATGAAATGACTTCAAGCGAGCTTACTTAGGGAGTAAAATATGTTGTGATATCTTGGTAAGGCTTGCTGCAAATACCGTGGAAAACATTGCCTATATAATTCATGTGCACAGAAAGCCAAACTTTGAGCCATTGAAAGTGAATGAGACACAAATCCAGTAATTATTAAAAGGAAAGTGAAGGATGTACATAGAGAGTCTGTAGTATAAATTTTTGGCTCTTTCTCTTCTCTATTAAGTATTTTCAGGTCGATGAAACTAATTTTTCATTGAGGCAGAATTTTGTTTCACTGATGTGGATTGGGTGCTTTTCCATCTTGTTTGTTGGATTGTGTTGGGGATTGTTGATCCTATTTCTCTTGAAGGCCTTGAAGGATGATCTTAACCAGCATGCATGGTCACAAATTGCTTATATGAAACTAACGATCTAGTATATATGCAACAGTATATACCTCAAGCTCCTGGTGCCCTTAAAGTAAACCTTAAACAACCAAGACTTGAAGACCTGTTCTGACACAATGGGCTACCTAGACAATTTACTATGGTGTTTGGTTCAGAGCATCATCTTGGAGGTTTTCATCTGAAGACCTGATCTGCCCCTTGTGAAATAACGTTGCCCAATCCATAACTCATGGAGGGATTTTCTGACTCATCAACATTAAAATCTCAACACTGATTTTGATTCATTTGGATATGGTCGATGATAAGGCAACATTTGTATTTTCACCCATAAAAGCGCCAGCCATTAAAACTCGGTTCGAACAGATCAAACACGTAGTGAAAAATACATTCAGAGCAACATTCTTGTGGAAGTAGAAATGATCAGTAAGGCAGATCATCCGTAACCTTAGTGAAAGATCGCGTTACTCGCTCTCGTCTACGCCGGTCAGGCTTTGAGGGTTCAGAGCCTCTTCATCGGGCAACAATTATAGAAATGGATGGATTATGGTGATAGTTCGTGGAGCCAGCTTGCATATTGACTGAAGGTATTAACCGTGGGTTCTCAACTTCATCAGACTATCGAGCTGTCTACTGGGTGAAGGGTCCCGTTGTATGCCCTGAAGACGAGCCGCCGTTGGGTTCCATCGTTTGCCCTGAAGCCGAGCCGCCGTTGGGTTCCATCGTTTGCCCTGAAGCCGAGCCGCCGTTGTATTTGGTAGATAAACTAAAATTCTTGTTTGAATAGTTGGATAGGGGCCGCAATCCATGAAGATTACCTTATGCGTTGCATGTATTCCAAAATTGACGTGGATCTATGCAATCGTGAGCTGGTAGTGCTTTGGATGGAGGATTTTCACCTCGTATACAGATTGAGGCGTTTCGTTCGTCCCACCTTGGGGTTTTGAATTTCCTTTGAAGGAGATTCCTCGTACTTTAATGGCCATTCTCTTGGATTGCACCTTTTGGGTTTGTAGGGGTTAACGCTATTGAGCCATGTGCACCTCCTTTGGATGATCGAATGGTGTAGCTGAAGACTATGTGACATCGTTATTGGGCCCATTCCTTATTGCATGTGAAGTTGTTGGATTATAACGATGGTTCATGGGCCATCACTTGACTCGTAGCTAATGCCAACGACATGGAGGATTTTTTTTTTTTTTGGAAACAGATCGATGAGTATGGGCCCAATGCCAACGACATGGAGGATTTTTTTTTTTTTTGGAAACAGATCGATGAGTATGGGCCCATATCTATGGGAAGGTTCACTTTGAATTTTGTTAAGGTTGCTTTGTGAGCATTGAGTCATCTTTATGTATTATAGTTTAAGGAAAGGGTTCTAACATGTATGGGAAATCTCAACAAACTTCCTCACATATCGTGGATGGTAGGTCGAGCAAACCGTCAGTTGGATATACAAGTTAGAGGATGTCTCAACAGAATTGAACCCGAGTGGATGGAATGAAATCCATCTATCCCCACCAACGGACCACCGTATCCTTGAAAAACCATTGTACTAGTGGCTTTGACTACATTTAATATTTTAAAAACATTGTACTAGTGGCTTTGACAACATTTGCCAATGGAAGTTGTTAGAAGTTAGGGTTTTGGTGGAGGTTGGTTAGTTTCACTTCATTTTAAGATAGATCTAGGAGAATAATAATATTTTAATTGTAACATGAGAATGAATTGCAATCTATATAAGGGTTGGCTCTCTCATTCATCATCATGGTTGGTTTATGAGAATGTTTTTTTTTGTTTTAAGCTTAAATGTTATATCTTATGGAGCAATTGAAATACAAGGGTTTTCTTCACATTTGGTAAGTGGTTTCTGGTTCTTATCCTTTAATGTTGCTAATGATGTGTTGGATTAACTAGAACTTGTTATTAGGGCCATAGAAGGACACTTTGTCACATTGGAAGGATCGTGGGAAAGTTTCCCCCCATCCCTTGTTGTCTTATGCATGAGCATTACAAGGTTCCCAATCAGCTTTAGAGTAAGAACTTGTAATAAATTCTTTGTATAAGGCACACCCTATTAACAAAGTTTTGAATCGACACCGTAAGGAAGCTCCTAGTGATTTCCATGATTCATGACGTAACATGTTAGGTTTGGTTAGCTAGCACTACAAGGGCTCTAACTCTCCCTAACCTTTTGATGAACTTGTTCCCCCTTTCATTGGTTTTGTTTCCTTTGAATCCATCGCCATAGGAATGGCACTAGTGTTTGAAACCCTTCCATCACCTATACTATGAAGACCTCAAGTTTTCTTAGGCTATCTATTGAAAATCACTTTTGTACCCTCATCGCCATAGCCTAGCAATCTGATCTAGGGAAGCCCCCCTTGAGTTGAAGAAGAGCCAATCGAAAGTGTAAGGAGGTATTTATTGAGGTGACAATGCGTAACACCTCTAGGTTGCAATTGGGCTAGCCTATTCTTTGGGGCTTTAATCACACACGCCAGTTTGAGCTGTAACACATTGAATTTCTTTGTTTTCCTCAATATGCATTGAATTCCTTTTTGAAAAATAGCCCTGTGTTCTGAATTTTGTATTAAGCTCTCAGAAATCACAGAGACCAACCCTTTCCCTACCCAACAACAACATCCACAAATGGTTTCCGAAAATCACGCTCCTCCGTAAGGGGGGGTAGCTAGTCATATCCCAAAAGGAGTAGATAAAATCCATCCAATGTTTTGATCCAAAAGGTTGTCATTCACAGATTTCTCTCCACATTGCCAACCAATAATCTACTATCGACTTTTACCAAATTTCAAGCATTTTGTGAAATCATTTAACCTCTTGTTTCGCTACATTTATCCTCCTATATGTTGATTGAATATAGGTGGCCCCTGCAGCAGGTGTATGCAGTTGCATGTGTACCAACAATAGAGCATCATGCTCAAATATTTATGTTGTAAGGCATTTCATCTCTCCCAATTGTATGTTTTCTACCACTTTTTTGTTTGCTCATCGATGTTGGATCTGTTAGATGACCATCATAGAATGTTGATCCATCGATTGAATTCCTTCATTTCACTCAATATGCACCAAATTCCATTTTGAAAAACAACCCCGCATTTTGCATTGTATTCAACACTCATAAATCGTAAAGACCTCCCTTTTTCTCGATAACCACATGAAATTCGTCCAATGTTTTGATCCAAAAAGGTTGTCATTCACGTATTTCTCTCCACATCGCCAATCAATAATCTACCATTCTCTATTAGCAATTTTCAAGCATTTCATGAAATCATTTGACCTCTTGTTTCGCTACATTTATCCTCCTCTATGTTGATCGAATATAGGTGGAAACAACAATAGGTGTATGCAATTTCATGTGTACCAACAACATGGCATCATGCTCAAATATAATAAATGATTACCTGTCATGCTACCCATTCACCCTCAATAATCAACCGACAATCATATGGCTTAGCATCAAGATCCATTGGTTCCCCCTCTCTTTGTGTGTGTTGTCGTCAAAGCCGACAAGTGGTAGAGAGGAGAGACCCGAAAGTGTGCTCTCCCATGATGTGGTACTTCCTATGTTATTGGAGAAATCATATACCATTTAGTTTATTGGGCCGAGAGGCCCTTTCTACAGCCCAAAGTGGATGAGATGTGTCACGTCTGTCACATGTGAGATGGGCTCGAAATTTAAATTGGCTAGATTGTAAAATACATTTATATAAATATACATTGAATTTCAATTCCAATTTCCATTCATGCATCCTCACATTTTAAATAATGTTTTTCATAAATAGTTACAAGAATAACTATATTTCTTCATAATCAATGAATGAACTCAATTTTTGCATATTTGTAGGGTTTATGTGTTACTCTTTAGTATCCCAAATTGGAATAGTTGACACGTGGATGAATATATTGGATTATGTATTGTTAAGTAAATAATAGAACAATAAGTAAGATATTAGTTTTGTGATAATTGCAAATTAACCAATAATTGGGTAAATTGAAAGCATTTTACTTCACAATTAATTAATTAATGCAACTTTTGTGTATTTGTAGGATTTATATGTTATAATTTACAACATGAAATAGTTGGCACTTGGACGATTAAATTTGGGTAAATAACTATTTTACTTCATACCCAATGAATGAATGCAATTTTTACCTATTTGTAGGATTGGTGTGTTATACTTTAGAACATATAATAGTTGGCACTTCCACCATTAAATTTGGGTGAATAACTATTTTACTTCATAATTAATTAATTAATTAAATTTTTGCTTATTTGTAGTATTTATGTGTTAGCATTTACAACATTTACTATCACGTCCCCTCCCATCATACCAGTTCGATGGAGAGGATCGTGATGCTAAAACCGGGCATCTAGCCCCATGAACTTATTAAATAAGCATTCACATAATATAAAAAGACATATGGAAATGTATCATTATAAGAAAACACAACGGAAGTAATTTCAATTACACATCCATCATCCATTCAAGATATTCATCAAATAAATAATTGCAAAGTTAACACAAGAGAATACTTATCTTATAACAAAGTAGTCCCAAGCAACTGGCTATGCAACTGCAACGTTCCACCCAACCATTGGCCAGTTGTGATCATCAATATCTCAACACACTGCCACCCCTGAGCTGGGCATGATCTCTACAATGAATCAGGGAACAACAGACTCACACATAGCCCAAAGATACACCAAATCAGCCAAGCCAAGCTACAGTTGGGTTTATCAGGCTGTTAGGCAATGGAAGGAAGAATTGCTAAGCTAGTGGGATCATCCATAGAGATATGGGCACCCTCTGCAAGATCTATCTAGCTTGGTCCCCACAATACCTACACACCTGGCACAAGGAAGTATTCCCTTCACTAATACACAGTCCCTCAGGCCATACCTTCCATTCTAGTGTTCTTCAAGGTGTGCATAGAAGAGCAACCAGCCCTTTTGATACTCTTGAGAGATTACCTCCTCACTAGGTTTATCAAGCCAATTCTGGTCCACTTCCACTCCTAATTCTTGCTCATGATTTCCAACCAACACAGGGATGCACCCTACAACAAAACACAAGTGCTGAAAAACGTGGGCAACCCAAAACGAACTGGTAGATGGGGAATAAACCCCGGGAGAGCAAATTAGTTTTCAGAAAACGTTTTTTTTTGCATTTTAGGGACAAAAACGACCTCTATAAACCCCCAAAACGTGACTCCCTTTCTCCCAGCCACTGTGCAACACAAAAACGAGCTCCCAGCTATGGAAAAATGCAGGAAATTGGTAAAAAACGTGATGGGGAAAACCCAGCTAGCTCAGACTGCGTGAGAGAGGAAAGACTATGGGTTCAGAATGGCTTTGGGCATCATTTCGTGGGTGTTTTCTTGCCCAAGGAGACAAAATACAATTTTCTAGGTGGATGGCTTGCCCATACACGAAAATTGACTGCCATGCCTCTCCATTCCCAAGGCATTAACTGCCTCAACCAACTCTTGGAAGAATTTAATGATTGGGTGCATAACCCAAAATGGGTAGTTGGGATTTATGGGTTTTCTCAATGAAATGGATTAACACCATGGGCTCAATGGTTTGAATAATTCCCCCCCCCCCCCCCCCTATTCCTTGTAGAATCATGTCCCTATCTCTTTGTTGCATTGCATAGCCAGTTGTGGGTTTTTCATTAAAATTCGTATTTACATGGTGTCTTAATTTACATTGTGCCTATTTAGCACAAAAACCACAGACATCTATTTTTAATTGCCGATACATAAAATGCTAAATCAATGGTGGGGCCTTGGCCTTGAGCTCCTCACCATGATTAAATATCAATATTTACATCATTTACGATTTAATGCGAAGGGGGTCAAAATGGGGACGTGACATTTACAACATGATTCCAAATTGGAATAGATGGTGGTTAGATATTAGTTTTGGGTGAATATCTATTTTACTGCATAATTAATTAATTAATTAATGCAACTTTGGGCTATTTGTAAGATATCCAAATTGGAATAATTGGTGATTGAATGATTATAACATAAAATATATTATATTAAATGTATTTTTAAGTTGATAATATAACAATGAGTTAGATATTAGTTTTGTAATAATTGCATATTAATAAATTAGCATTGATCCGTCTTAACGCTCTATCAAGCGCTGAGTCCAAGGATCAAATCCTTTGAGGTGTAAACCCCTTTTTAAAGTCCTAAACTTTTCAAGAGATTTGATCCCTATTGGCCCTTGATAGAGCTAGAGTTAAGATAGATCTATGCTAGTATCCATTTAAGTTTGGGCTTCATGGCTTATGGTCTATAGATCCTATCAAAATCCTGTATTGGTCAAATACTTAAATCATCCTATCAAAATCCTTTATTGGTCAAATACTTAAATCAAAATCCATTAATTACATGAGCATTTATAACATGTTCTCATTTCTAATGCCTTTCATGAAATGTTAAATGGGAGAGGAAATTTGAAATTGGTACATAATTAATACCAAACACATTCATTTACTTCATATACAGGAGGGGAGGTGAAGCAAGTATCCTCTAAAAACCTTTATTCGCGTGAGGGAGGGAGGTACATCAAGTATTTATGTTCATTATATAAAAGTTTTATTCCCATGGGAAGTTATGAAATTATGTATATATCTTGTAATTATTGTAATTATTTTATATATTATAAAGAGAGAATGGATACTAAAACAAGTATGTATAGTATTTATGTTCATTATATAAAAGTTTTATTCCCATGGGAAGTTATGAAATTATGTATATATCTTGTAATTATTGTAATTATTTTATATATTATAAAGAGAGAATGGATACTAAAACAAGTATGTATATTTATATTGTAATTTTTTTTAGAAAGAGAGGATGTATATGCAAATATCTTGTAGTCATTTTATATGTTTTTTATCCAAGAAAAGAAGGTTAGGGAATGATACATAAACATACTGCATGTCATATGAGAGGAGAAGGGAAGTAAACATGCAAATTCATTTCATAACCATCTTATATTGTGTATAGAAGAGAGCAATTTATAAAGTGGACATTTATCTTACAATTGTTTTATATATCACAAAATAGAAGGGGAGGTCAAGAAAGCATGTGTATTCATCCCACGACCATCCTACAAATCGTACATGAGAGAGGAGATTTTAAAGTGGTAAAAAATATCTCAAGGTATTAAGCACGGCATATCCAATAGACATACTACATAGGAGGACGAGACATTTAGAAAGCATGCATATTCGTCATGCATCCATACTATATGTCATATAGAAGGGTGCATATATGTTTGAAATGCTCACAATGGCGCAGTAGAGCAATCCCACCAACTAAAGATAGAGAGCTCCTAGGACGGAATACTCTCCCCAAATCCAATGGGTTTTTCTCACTTTTAACCGCCATAACTCCAGACCAAGCAACAACAACATACATGCCAACCTAAATGACATTCTCAACAAAACTGCTATATCAACAACCCAAAGGAGATACACCAAAGGAATGTGGGGTTTGAAACTGGCCATGATTTTTGCTATTACATAAACAAGTTGCCACTAGCTTTTTTGCCCAAAGTCCAAAACCTTATGTGGGCATTGCCTATAATGAGAAAAAAATTGGTAAGAAAGATGAGATAGATTTCGTGGAGCATTTTATATTCCAAAGATCCCACTTGTCTCATACATTAAACCACTTTGAAATTGGTACAAAATTAATACCAAACACATTCATTTACGTCATATACAGGAGGGGAGGTAAAGCAAGTATCCTCTAAAAAAACCTTTATTTGTGGTATGTGAGGGAGGGAGGTACATCAAGTATTTATGTTCATTATATAAAAGTTTTATTCATAGGGGATGTTATGAAAGCATGTATATATTTTGTAATTATTTTATATATTATAGAGAGAGAATGGATACTAAAACAAGTATGTATATTTATATTGGAATTGTTTTTAATTTTTTTAGAAAGAAAGGATGTATATGTAAATATCTTGTAGTCATTTTACATGTGTTTTATCAAAAAAAAGGAGGTCAAGGAATGATATATAAACATACTACATGTCATATAAGAGGAGAAGGGCAGTAACATGCAAATTCATTTCATAACCATCCTACATTTTGTATAGAGGAAAGCAATTTATAAAGTGGACATTCATATTACAATTGTCATAAGGAGGGGAGGTCAAGAAAGCATGTGTATTTATCCTATGACCATCTTACAAATCCTACATGGGAGATGAGATTTTAAAGTGGTTAAAAATATCTCAAGGCATTAAACATGACATATCCAATAGACATACTACATAGTAGGATGAGACATTTAGCAATCATGAATATTCATCATGCATCCATACTACATGTCAATAAAAGGGTGCATGTATGTTAGAAATGCTCACAATGGTGCAATAGAGCAATCCCACCAACTAAAGATTGAGACCTCCTGGGATGAAAGACTCTCCCCAAATCCAATGGGTTTTTCTCTCTTTTGACCGCCATAACTCCAGACTGAGCAACAACACCATACATGCCAACCTAAACAACATTCTCAACAAAAATGCTATATCAACAACCCAGGGGAGGTACGCCAAAGGAATGTGGGGTTTGAAACTGGCCATGATTTTTGCTATTACATAAACAAGTTGCCATTAGCTTTTTCGCCCAAAGTCCAAAACCTTATGTGGGCATTGCCTACAATGGGAAAAAGAATGGTAAGAAAGATGAGATGGATTTCTTGGAGCAGTTTATATTCCAAAGATCCCACTTGTCTCATACAGTAAACCACCACGAAAGAAATATTTTCACCAAATTAATAGTTAACCATATATTTTTTATTAATTAAATAAATATCAAAATATTTTTATATACATATCTAATTAATTGTTAACCATATCAATAAAATAATATTATATAAATAAATAAATATTTAATAATTAAATTCTTCTCAAGCATATCACTTCTCACTTCTTTCTAAGTGATAATTATGTCATAAGGCATTCTCTCTCTAAATGATATAGTTTTCCATTGTTTTTTAAATCATTATTGTTCATCAGATTTGTTAGTCGATGACCATCAATGCATGTGGGTTCATCAATCCATTACTTTGACATATGGCAAGTTTGATATCTTGTGACAAGCTTCAGATGTACGAGTTCAAGGTTCAAATATGTATGAGAGGAAGAAGCCACGATTTGATTGAGTGCTCGTATGCGCATCCCAGGGAGAAAGCAAGGCTAAAATATCTAAGGTAGTTTCGTTATTCTAACGCCACCTATCCGTATTTTAGAAAAGGAAGTTGCAGGCATGGGGATGCCTGTGTATTTTGTCATGGGGTCTTTGAATGCTATCTCCATCCAGCCCAATCTAGAACTCAACCATACAAGGACAACCTCACTTATAGTTACAGGGTTTGTTTCTTTTCTCTTACGCTTATATAGTTATGTCTTTTTCGTAGATTCTCAGTTGGTTTAGGGAATGGCTTCCAATCCAAGAATCATGAGGGTTTGATTCTCTATCCCAGTATCACTTTCGACCAAGAATCTGTTGTTGTTTCTTATGATAGTAGGAATTTGAATCCTATGAACCATTTTGGAAACAAAGGAGGTTATTTCAACAATCCTTGGATCGAGGATACCAATGTGGCAAGTCCAATCTTTCCTGCACTTCAAAGTTTCAAATCTGGTTCCCTACTTCAACGTTCATCGACCATGTGCATTTGCCACATTTACCCTCACCATTGCTTTTGTCGTCTGGTTCGTTGTGTGACTCTTCCCCCACTTGGACTTATAGGGTTTCAAACTCGACACCTATTGTCACTACTAACAAACCTTTGCATCACATATCTTTCAATTCTGTCAATATGGACACCTCATATGTTTCGGCAAGTCTTGTAGCTCATCCCTCATATAGCTTATAGAGTCCCCATCGCCACCATTTCATAACAATTCTAGCGTTGCATGATTCCAAAGGCCTATAAAGGCCAAAATCTTCTCTATCCAATGATGGCTCTTCTCAATCTCCATCCAACAGAGTCTCAGATATGATAAGCCCCTTATAGAGCTTGGAGTTAAATGGTGGGATATTATTGATATCAACAACCCCTTTTAGCCCTCCACAATGGCTTCAAGCTCATGCTTCCTATGTTGCAATGCACAACAACTACTCACCGTGTGCTTCATTAACTTGAGTTTTTATATCGTACAATGACACTATCATATACACATGGAGATTCCTCTTTAAATTTTTTAGCTATACTCGCTTACCAATTTTCATTGCTCTTTATGTTCACTTTTATTATTTTGAATTATTTCCTTTTTTTCCCATAGCTGCAAAAAACATATACTACTATTAGTACCAAATATTTCCAATGTTGAATAGAAAGACATTTTGCACATTTACCATTTTTTGCAATTCCTTAAACTTCACATCTTCCATTTGTCAAGTTCTTTCATCATTACATCACTTCCACATCACCCCCTTATTACAACATCCTTTTTGCATTGTTAGGCGCAATTGGTAATTTAAAATATTTCTAAGTTCTCATTTATGGGTACAAGTTTACAACTATGAGTTAGAATTCCCTCTAGTCATTTCAATATAACTAGCAATTGCCCCAAGAAGGTGCAATGATATGCCGATAGGTCGATGTTGGAGGGTGAATTGGCTGGAAAGGGAAAAGTAAAATTGAATTAGTGGTTTTTAAAGGAGGAGGAATTATGTAGAGTTGTGAAAAAGATGTGACAGATTTGACAATAACTATATTTATATTTAATTTTCTGTCTAAAAAGAAGACAATAAAAGCCAAAGATAAACTATTGATGGCAAAGGAAGAAAAAGAAAAAGAAGATGCCAAGAAGTGGGAGGAAAGAGTTTTATAGAAGGAATTGTTGTCTATATAACAATCATGGAAGGTTCTTTAAATTAATGCATTGCAACATTAAGGTGCAAGGTTAGTGTCCATGATTCATGTGGAATTGTCGAGAATTGAAGACCTTAAGAGCCATTTTACAACAACTATATATAAGTGGTGTGTAGACATAGGTAAACACAAAGAGAAGTTGCACTGGAGCAACAAAATAATTGTTCTCAAAGGTGGGGAAGGGAAAGTGATTGTAGAAAAGTTTGAGCATAGAGATTTCCTAATTGTCCTACATATAATTTCTATCCATGCATAAGTATTCAATATGATGTTTTAGTCTTTCTTGATGTTCTTGGCAATGAAATGTTTCACACATTGAAGACATGAAAATTTCCAAATTCCAATTTTTATTTCTTATGAAGAGATATGTTATTTCCATTTTCTTTCTTATGAATGGGTTTTGAGAGAACACTAGTGGCCTAGGAAAGCATTAGGAGAAAAATGCATGCTAGACTATGCTTGAAAGTAATTTTTAAGGAGATGATTAAATAGAAAACATTTATTCCCAAAAATATTATATGCACTCTCTCATCTCCCTAAGCATTTAATTTGAATTGCAAATGAAAGATTGATGGCTTTATATTAATAGTTGTCAAGATTTTTCAATTCCATATATATTCATTGCATCATTGTTTTTTTACATACAAATATGTAAATGTATTTTGCAAGGAATGTTGCTCTTTTGTTATAGTTTTGTACTATTGTTGTTTGTAGACACTCGAAGGACTATTTTTTAATGTAGGCTTAGTGCTAAGATGTTTTAAGTTTATAGACAAAGTTAGTACTCCCTAGCACAATACAAAAATGTAACTTTTTACTTTTTAAATACAAAGTTTAGATTGTTGTCTTGGATTTTCTCTCGAACTTTACTCGTATATATCTTAAAACTTACATATCTATAATTTTTCCATTTGCATCCTCTATTTATAATATAAATAAATAAAGTTGAATATTTGATGTTTAATTATTTTCTTTAAATTGAACCCTTAATAGTAAAAATATCTCAATATATCATACCAATTTCATAGTGACATTGGCCATTAATATAAAGTTTCATTAGTAGAAAAGTTGATATGTTGTTTGTGTGGACTTTTTCTTAGGTATATGTGTGTGTGGGCACGCGAACAATAAGATTGGCTACACCATGAATAATATATTTGGCAAGTAAATTTATGTATGTGAACAACAAAATTGGATACTCCATAAAATAACCTCTAAAAATGGTTACACACCATAAATAACATATTATCTAAGGAAATGTATCTAGTGAACAATCAACTAAATTTACTATATTTTATGTTTTAGTGATAATTTTACGTAAGTTTAATATATTCTAGGTTGGTGAGAGTTTATTGAGTAAGCACCGGGTTGGCAGGTGCGGGGGTAGTAATCTTCGACTCCAAGGGGAATAAGAAGAAAGAGTTTGCTTGGGGTATTGGGAGAAAGACGAACAATGGAGCGGCATGGCTCGTGCTCATCAAAGGATTAGAGATTGCTTCAGATCTGGGCATTGAGAACCTGAAGGTTATTGGAGACTCTCTCATCGTCATCAGAGACGCTAGAAATATTGTCATAAAAAAAAAGAATCCCTCCTCCAAATTGCATCATCTCTTTCTTAGCATCAGTAAAGAATTTAAAGAGGTTTCCTATTATCATGTTCTGAGAAATCTCAATGGTCAAGCTGACGCCATGGAAAACTCAAGAGTTGGACTCCCTTATGGCTTCCTCGAATGTGATAATGTCATATCTAAAAACGTTTGGATCCCTTAGCCCAGGGTCTCTTCATGGAACCTTGGTCCTTCACATTTCATCAAAGAGACCTCTTAAACATTTGAATTCAAACTATAAAACCTCAAATTTTTTGGTTTTTGGTAACCACACCATCCAAAGTGACGACCAGCACAATCCTCATAATATTTGGAGGCACTTCGGCATTTATGGTTGCTGTCCGGCTTGCCAGTTGGACAGCATGCGAAGACAGGGGCATGGTTTAAGAGAGGAAAGGAGGGTTGTTTTGCATCCCCGCTGGTTGTTCCTCACTCTGGTTTTTGCTTGGTTTTGAGTTGGTTCTGTGCTTTCGCACTGGTGTGTTTTTGCGTTGGTTAGTAGTATGGAGCATCATTCGCCTTTGCAGGCTGGGGATAGCCTCTACCTAAGGTGCTTCGGGTGCAGCAAGGCTATTAGAAGCCCTTACGCTGTGTCAGGGCAATTCCGATGGTGGATGAGGATTTAGGTGTCTCGGCGGACAGAAGGCACCCTGTGCATGGCCCTTGTCGCAGGCAGGATAGGGCTGGAAGCTTTCAGAAAAATGAAGAGAGGCGTGGCCTCACAAATTATGAATTGGACATGAAGAGTCATTTGCAGGAGTTGGAGGGCCAAGTTCAGTTGATACGTAATGAAAACCTGAATTCAAGAAGGTCCCGATCCGCCTCTATTCTTTGGCTCAAGCTACTCATATTGAAGTGAAACACCAAAATAGTATGGTGGTCGAGAAAGTGGAGCATTTGGAAGAGACATTGGGTCTCGGCTACCCACACAAAAAACGTAATTCCGGTGCTGAGAGCAGTGAAATGGTCGACCTTCGAAGGAAGATGGAAAAACTAAAGAATTTCATGGCCCAAGCAGGGAACTTCGTCGACCTAAGTTCAGACAGGAACGGGACTACTGATTCCAGCGGAGCAGTCATGAACACCAGCACTCTCTAGCTGCTTGATGGTTGGTTCAGTCTTTTTGTGGTCTATTATGAATCTTTATCAGTTTTTTTGGCTTCTGCTCTGTACCACTGAAAGTCATAGGATGGGAGCATTTCATAGGAACGACACTCTTCTGGACAACGTCACTTTTCAGGCTTTTTGTTTAAATTATTAGTATAGCTATGTATTTCTTCTGTATTAGACTCCTAGGGCAGTTTTTCAAGTGCTACAACTTTCATGGACCTGGAAGGTTTTACCCTAGTTACAAGCATGTAAAAGATTATCAGGGAGCCTTAGATGCTACCTTGCTAAGGGAGCATTCTGCCTCTGCACTATGTAATTTCCGGTTTTATTTTTAATCAAAGCTACTCAACCGTTTGTGTTGAAAAAAAAATAGTTTATTGAGTAAGCTAAGTTGGTATAGTAAGTATAAACATTATTTTTCAATACTAACCACAAATAATTATCTTCATAAAAGCCTTATTCTTCCATAGTTTATCCCACCACCACTTATGTTCCCAATGTACATTGTTCTAAAGTGACCTATATATATACTAAGACCCTCCTTATTATACTTTTGAAGCATCTCCCAAGTAAAAACCTTATTTTCAATACTAACCACAAACAATTTTATCTTCATTAACACTTTATAATCCCATATTTTACCCCACCACCACTGAATTTCCCAATGTACCTAATCTAAAAGTGTTTATAGCACAACCAAGAATAGCACAAAGAACACTCTTGTTCAACTTGTGTCTAATAAACTATCACCTTAAATTTTAAATTATTATTATTATTTTGTTATTAAAATTAAACTACTAACTTAAATTTTAAATTATTATTATGATTTTGTATTAAAAAAAAATCATAATATATTTGAAATTGAAAAGTGGTCACCCTTGCTTTCTTTTATCAACAAAAAAACAATTAGAATTTCCACAATAAAAGTTCCACGCATAGATGGAACACAACCGATCAACATCAAACCCTTTCCACAATAAAAGTTCCATGCATAGATGGAACATATAACTAATCAACATCAAACCCTTTATATATATATATATATATATATAAAGTACAACGACTACAAAATAATGCTTATACAATTATTCAAACTGGGAGGAGCTTATACCATTCATCTATCTGTATTGTAATAGTTAGAATTTATGGTTTCAAACATTATTGAATTTATACACTTGAAAATAAAATAATAAAACTAAATTGTAAATTTTCAATAAACAACAAGTAGAAGAATTCAATTACCAATTTAACAAGTGAAATAAGCACCAAAGCTGCTTAGTACCTGCCTCATAAAAATAATTTGAAAATAATGAGAAAATAGGGATCAGAGTAATTTGTAATCTATGAATATTTTACACTAAATTATTAGTGAAATCAATAAGCTAACATGTTTTGTATTATATATTTGATGAAATATATATAGTTATATTGTTTCTTATAATATATTTGATATAGATATGGTTGTATTGTTTCTTATAATATATTTGATATATTCAATACAACCTCATCATGTTTATTAAGATAAATTATTTTGTATTGTGTTAAGTGTTAGTGGGTTAGTAGCGTCAATCATGGATAACTATATTTCACCATGTAGTCTTCCATGTTTGACTTAAATCAACCATAGTAGTTGGGGAGTTAATGGCATAGTAGTTGAAGCATATTAGTATGTTCGTAGGTCTTATTATGCAATGGTTGGGGATATTTTGGGTTAATGGTTAAAGAGATAACAAACTAGATATTAGCGGTTCATGGTAATGGATTAGTGGTGAGATGAATATGTTAACATGTTTTGTATTATATAGTTGTCAAAATAGATATAATTATAATGTTTTTTATAATATATTTAATACACAACCATAAATATGTTTATAAAGAAAGATTATTTTGTAATATAAATATTTAATTTAAAAAAACTATATATTGATTAGTAGAATAAACAAAATAACAAGTTTCATTTAGTGTGTTTTTCCAAAAACACCATTGTTCAAAAATTATAATGGTTAATCATAAATTAAATATCTATAAATATAGATTTTTAACTAAAATATAAATAGTTTATATTTTATATAAACTATATATTGTTATATAAATAGTTTATATTTTATATAAATTATTTTTTGTTATATAAATAGTGGGTCAATGATGAGGGTCTTAGTATGCAATGATTGGGGATATTTTGAGTTAATGGTTAAAGAGATAACAAGTTAGATATTAGGGGTTCATGATAATGGGTTAGTGGCGAGATGAATATGCTAACATGTTTTGTATTATATAGTTGTTAAAATAGATATAATTATAAAGTTTTTTATAATATATTTGATATATTCAACACAACCATAAATATGTTTATAAGGAAATATTATTTTGTGATATAAATATTCAATTTAAAAAAACTATATATTGATTAATAGAATACACAAAATAATAAGTTTCATTTAGTGTTTTTTCCAAAAAATCATTGTTAAAAAATTATAATTGTTCATCATAAATTAAATATCTATAAATATAGATTTTTAACTAAAACATAAATAGTTTATACCCATATCATTAATCTTTTATTTTGTTATATAATTTAATAAATTTACTTAAATTATATAACTTAAATCTTATTACATATACATATATAAATTCTTATCAAAACATAAAACAAATATCATTAAAATTATTCATAAATTCAATAATAATAATAATAATATACTATACATTCAAATAACTTTATGTCTCATAGAGTATTTTAAAACTACAATCTATAATTATTGAAATAATAGATTTTAAAAATCACAATTTTTACAATTAAAATTAAAATTAATTTCTTAAATTAAAAATATTTTAGTAATTAATAATTTTAATTATTTGAAAAATGATATAATACTTTCTAATTACAAATATTACAATTTGTAATTTATAATGGTTTATATAATAAATTTATAAATAATTAAAATGATAAAATTTAAAGAGATAATATTTTGAAATTATAATTTATAATTTTTAAAACAATAAAAATAAAATTTTAATGATTTACTATTTTTAAATTATAATTTATAAATAATAAAAATATTGAATTTTGTAAATTGAAAATATTATAGTAAAATTAATGTAAATTCCATTTTAAAATATTAAAAAATGGAATGTGTCCATATAAATATACTTATGTGTACATAGCTGTATTGGCCTTATTTAACAACCTCAATGCTTTCCATTTCTTTTTGTGACAGCTACCCAGCATTAATTGCAAGCTAATAACTTACAGAGGGATAAGGGGATAGGATGCTAACGCGGCTGCTGCTGCAGTATTCCCTATTGGCCTCTTGATGGATTAAGTGGTTCGGTCACCATTGCATTTATGTTAATAAATGATGGTGGTACAGTGAAATGATAGATGATATAGATGTTTAATATTAAATAAGACATTCAAAATTATTAAATTATATTTTAAATATTTTTTAATTAAAATTATCTAATTATATCATGTCAATGATATTAATGATAATAATTTATAAGACACTTGGCAATATAATGTATTTTTTTATTTTTTATTAATTTTAATTGATTTTTTATATGTGATAATTATATTGCACACCACATTAAATTAGTCAAATCACTAACATTAACCAATAAGAAAACAGAAAAAATGTATTTTAAAAAATAAAAAAATATATTTTAAATTTTAAAAAATTTAAATTAATACAGAAATTTTACAAAACTTAAGTAAAACTTTAGGAAGAAAAAAAAACTAATTAAAGTCAAAGCTTTTAGCATACCAAGTGATTGCAATATAACCTGCCGGAGGCAGGTATAATAAAATTGGATTATAAATATTCAATTAAAAAACATTTAATTGCCAATTTTCAATAAATAACATTTATACAAGAGTTAAAAAAAAAGAATTAGGCAAGGCTGTGTATATGCTTGCATACCGAATTACCAATTTAATAAAATCATATTATAAATATTCAATTAAAAACATTTAATTGTCAATTTTCAATAAATAACATTTATACAGGAGTTTAAAAAAAATAAATTAGGCAAGACTGTGTATATGTGTTTATGCTTGCGTACCCATATTGATAAGAATGCAAACTTCTTTTTCAGATTTATGATATAAGAAGCTCAAAAAGTAATAAATTGTTTAAATAATGAAATGTAAAATCTGTTGCAACACTAAACAACATTTACACAAGAAGATGCATACAGTTTTTAATTCCAACATTAAATCTATAAATCGCCAATTTGTGAGAATTTAAATCCTCGAGCTAAAAGAATTAGGCAAGGTTGTGTATGTGCTTGCGTGTCCATAGTGATGAGAATGCAAACTTATTTTTAAGATTTATAGCATAAGAAGCTCATAAAGTAATAAATTGTTTAAATAATGAAATGCAAAATCGGTTGCACTGCGATATTCTGCTAAGACACAAGGAGTCACCTATTTAATTTCTTTTAAATGAAATGCACAAATCATTTGGACAGTAATTAAGTGTACAATATTTATTTATTAATAGAGCTTAATCCGGATTATCAACTTTCTAAGAAAAAGAAGTTTGGAATAAATAATGTAAGGATGACCTTTTTCGCATTCCACAACCGCCGGTATGGTAAGAACATTGTATTCATTTCGAGTCCACTTGTTGCATATAAGTGGCAACTACATCCTCTGGTACCTGTGAAATTGGTACACGGTTTCCCACTGCAAAAACAAAATGAAAAATAAAATAATGATAAACTAAAAGGTTTGCAAGAAAATGTTCCATTATGGACGACACTTTGTTATAGCTATCAGAAATATATGTTAAAAAGGAAAGTTTAAACCCCCAGATCAATCTCTAAAACTCAAAAGACACCTTATTTGTGTAACTAGCTAGATAAATTTCAGATATATGTAAGCAAATAATTCTATAAACTATGGTCTCCGAGGACGGATGAGCTTGTAAATTTCAATGGGCAATTGGACTATCAAGCTCAAAAATAATGAATAAAATAAAATAAGATTGATAACATAAAACCCATTGATAAAGAAGATTGTATGTCTAACTGTAATGTCCCCAATTTGGAATTTTTACCCAATTTGGGCAATTTTTGAACCTTGGACCAGTGAAGCTCCAAACTATCCCAAATGATCCCAAATGGTTTTGAATTATGTACAGAGTGGATTGAGGTGTATTAGGACACCCTAATGCATCTATTATATGCTTGGACACATTCTAAGTACTTCAACAACTTGCATTTACAATTAGAGAATGAAAGGCAAAATTACTAGGAGAATTGATGTTGAAACCCCCAAGGGTAGATGGCTCCAAAAGACTCCTAAGGATTTTGAATTGGGACTGAGATTGTTTGAAGGGTATTAGGACATAAAAATGAACCTAAT